>CM059867.1:59718133-60345827 GCA_030490815.1 Acer saccharum
ATTGGCAAAGATATGTACTAAAAGAACTTAAACTAGTCAACTTCAAAATATATATATATATATATATATATATATATATATAATATAGGCTCATTCTTGAGTGCAACATGACACCATACAATTTTGAAAAATAGTATGTGATCACATATGATTACATGTGATCATAAATATATATAATGTTATCGCATATGAATTGCACGTGATCACACAATTAAATTATTGTGATTGCATGTTAGAACATACAATCACATATTAGCTGATGTGGTTGTACCAAAGAAGACATGATCACAGTCAAAAAATTTTTGTTGCATCATGTAACGTTGCACCCAAGGGCAGCCCATATATATATATATATATATATTCCAATTTATTAATAGTTTTTGTAAACCACTTGCTCACTTTTAATAATCACATGTTACAAGTAATTTTTTTTTTTTAAAAGTATTACATTTACAATTATTACAATATGATTGTTGGGGCCTGTCAATTAAGACACGTTACAAGTAACTTAATGGAATGGTTTTTGCTTTTATTTAGATGTGTTTACAAATTAATTAATATTTAATTAATGAAGAATTAGATTGGGATAATGAGTCATCGACCATAGTCCATAGCATAACCAATTAACCAAACCACATCAGTTATAGTTGTAAACCTGTAATTACTATAATTTTATAATATTTTAAATAGTCAACAAGGGAGAGGAAAAAAGTATAAAGGGAAATAAAAATAAAAAAGGCAGACTTTTGCATCTCATCTTTATGAGTAATTCGTCTCCAGGGGCGTAACTCTGCCGGTAGATGGACTAGCTTGGGGTTTGGGTAAATAACTCTAAAATCAGCATACCAATGGCAAAACACTTTAATAAATAAATAAATAAATAACTGGATAGTACGTTAGATAGATATTGTCAACAAAAAAAAATCTTTGTGTAATTCTTTTTGAGTTTTTCATTTATTTAAATTTTTAATCATTTTTTTCATGAGCTAGCATTTATAGAATTGTTCGACGGAACAGTTTTTTGATCTTTGATGGAGGAATTAATTAAGGTGGTTGTTTACTCCCCCACAATGTCTTGGGTCTGATTTCATAAGGTCAACCCCATTAAGGAGGAATTTGGATCCATTGCTAAGTTGATATTTGTCCTAAACTAAATAAATCTGATGACATGTGTAGTTGCAAACATTTATTTATTTTATTTATTTCACTTTTATTATATTTAAATGCAAAGTATTATCTTCAAGTGTCTCAAATCAGGCAAAGATCAATTCAACATAAGATCCTACCCTGGAATTAGGCTCATTGTTTACTCTCATATATAACTTCTTGAGTTCAACATGGTCGCACGCAAAACCTAGTGGTAACTACATCTCTCAACAAAGTTGAGGTTTCAAGTTTAAATCCTTCCTTCTCCAATTTCAAAAGGAGAGAGAGAGAGGAAAAAAAAAAAAAAAAACCTCTCAAGTTCAAAATGTCATTAGTTTTCCCTTTTTAAAAGATTGTATCATTGTAGTAGGGTTCGATATGATAATAAATGAGATAAATTAAAAAAATGAAAAACTAATTTTTTCAGTATTTGTAAAATTAAAAATTGGAGATAAAATAATGACTTTGATTCATCACAAATTCCAAGAAATTATTAAGCGCAAAAAGAATGGAATTTTTGTAAGGAATTATTGCTACAAGAAGATTTTCTTACAAAAAATAATAATATTAATGAAAACAGGAATTCCAAAGATTATAGTGTGGAACTTTTTCCTCTCAGATAATTAGGATATTAAATTCAATGATATCCCGATAAAGTCAGCCATAAATCTCAAGTCTTTTTGGATAAAATTTTGACTCGAGTATTTATAGTCAATTTTCCTATGTGGTTACTGGTTATTGTATGCTAAACATAAACTTTCGATTACTATGTCTAGGATTACTGTTTACGTGTGGGATCTTGTACGATTTTTCATTGAGGTTTCGATTTTGTAACGTTAGTATAAATTTAATATTGTAATGCTACAAAGTTTCTTAAAGTAACTCTATAAAATTACAGAGTCAGACTCACATAAATATGTCTGGAATCCCATACCTAAAACCTCCTACATGGCTCTACATATTTATCATAAACTTATTACGCGTACTTGAATATCCTTAAAGAGCGTGTTGAAAGGGTCCGTTAATTCAGATATATCACATTCAGTGTATTTCAAAATGATCAATAATGCATGCATCATGCAACTACTGCAATTCTCTGACTTCAGCCAACGTGGTCTCCGTCATCCAAGCACTGCAAATTCACTGGAAACTGCAAAATAGACTTAGAAAAATCCATGTCTACATGGAAATTAATTAATTCCACAATTTTGGTTGTTAGCTAGAATAAAATTTGTTTGTCCCCATGCGGCCATGCATTGTTTCTCTGCTCTGTCGTACGTGGGGTTGGGGACATCGGTGCAATTGCAAATGACTTTGATGTATAAAAAAAAACAGAGTAATTGCATAAACGTCCCCCGAGTTTAGACCTAATTAGTAATTACACACATATGGACTTTTTACCATATATTACACAAACATCCCCTACCGTCAGTTGACTTTCATCCAAACTAACTGTTGACCATATTTTTAGTATTAAAAGTCCAAAATACCTTTTGTTACTTATTTATACTTTATTTTGTTCCCCTTTAAATAAAATAAATTATATAAAAATGCAAATAAAAAACTTTTAATTATATTTTTTTCAAACAAATTTTATAAGGCAAAAATATAAAACAAAAAATTTAGAATTTGAAAAATTAGAAAAAAGAATAAAAGAAAGTTTTTAAGAAAAGAAATGGAAAACAGATCGATCTCAAATATGCCATTGCTGGGACTTGGATCCACAATCATGAAAAAAAAAACTAGATTTTAAGTTTAACATTAAAATACAATCATTATTGATGATTCATAAACCAACAAACCACAATTATATTCAATTTTCATCATCAATAGGATTCCATTCAAGCCACATGATTTTTAGCAATAAATGAGATTCCACAATTATATTCAATTTTCAATCATCAATAATGATTGTATTTTAATGTCAAAAACTTAAAATCTAGTTTTGTTTTACATGATTGTGGATCCAAGTCCCAATAATGGCGTCTTTGAGATATGTTCTCCATTTATTTTCTTAAAAAAATTTCCTTTATTCCTTTTTCTATTTTTTTTAAAGTCTAAATTTTTTGTTTTATATATTTTTGTCTTTTAAAATTTGTTTTAAAAAATATAATTAAAAGTTTTTTATTTACATTTTTATATAATTTATTTTATTTTAAGGGGAACAAAATAAAGTATAAATAAGTAACTAAGGGTATTTTGGACTCTTAATATTAAAAATATGGTCAACAGTTAGTTTGGATGGAAGTCAACTGACGGTAGGGGATTTTTGTGTAATATTTGGTAAAAAGTCCATATGCGTGTAAATAGGCCTAAACTCAGGGGATGTTGTGCAATTACTCCAAAAATATATATATATATTATTAATTATTCTTATGTTCACGTATTCTCTTAACACATGTGATATGTACCTATTATTCTACGTTAGTGTGGTGGAAGGTTCAAATCACACTATACGGATTTTATATATAAATGTGTTGGGAGTTTTCTCCCGTTATTGTGGGAGTAGATCTCTTTCGATTACTGTGACCATGCTAGTGCTTGATCTTAATAGATCCCGGCAGACCCTTGATCGGTTTAATGTTTAATTTTTAAAAAATTATTTTTATGTAATATTATGTTAGAATAAAACAAAAATGTTAGAATGCCGTGAACTTATATAATTGGCTCATAAGAGTTTATAATGAAGATTTCCATGTAAAATCTTTATAATTATGAAGTTTCATTCAAAATATATTTTTATATATAGAACATTACAGTCATGAAGTTTGTAACATTCACTAGGGACACTAATTTTGTGAGATTAGCACCAAGTTAATAATTTAATTTTTAATATTTAAGTAATCCATGAAGTTTGTGTCATAATATGTAAATTGATTGTAAAGTTTACCAAATTGAATGTGAGTTTCTTGACATCTTAATTTTCGTTATATTAAAATCCAAATGTCAGCATTAGAAAATAACGTACTGCTATTAGTAGTCTTTTTTTTTTTTTTTTTTTTTTTTTTTGCGTGATGCGATTGGATTAGCCACACTAAGTCGGTCCCACTCTCCAACAAGATAGGATATGTTGTTTTTAATTTAATGAAAGCGTGTGGATAAATTCGGATTAGATAGTGTGTCAAACAAAAAAAAAACAGATTAGTTAGAACAAATTTAAATTATTATAATTAACTTTAGAGTAATATTATACGATCTAAAAAATTAACTTAAAATTCAATTCAAATGATGTGGCAAATGAGTTGTCATCACCACATAAATTATTGGGTGATGTGGTGAATGATATGACAAGGATAAATCACTTGCCACATTATTTGAGTTGATAAAGCCGTAAATGTAGTTACCGTAGCCGTAAACGTAGTTACAAGCAAAATTTTGAATAAACCATGAAATGGTTACCAAAGCCGTAAATGTAGTTACCTTAGTGGTAAACACAGTTACAAGCATGATTTTGAAGAAATCAAGCTAGAAATGGTTACCGAAGCCGTTAATGTAGTTATCAAAGGCGTAAATATAGTTACCGTAGCCGTAAACATAGTTATAGGTAAAATTTTGAAGAAACCGTGAAATGGTTACCGAAGCTGTAAATTTAGTTACCATAGTCGTAAACATAGTTACAGACAAAATTTTGAAGAAACTAAGAAATGGTTACCGAAGCTAGAAATATAGTTACTAAAGTCATAAATGTTGTTACCATAACCGTTAACGTAGTTAGCAGCAAAATAACCATGAAATGGTTACAGAAGCTGTAAATGTAGTTACCAAAGATGTAAATGCAGTTATCGTAGTCGTAAACGTAGTTACAAACAAAATTTTGAAGAAGCCATGTAATGATTATGAAAGAAGTAAATATAGTTACCAAAACCGTAAATGTAGATACCATAGCCATACACGTAGTTACGTGTAAAATTTTAAAGAATCTATGGAATAGTTACCGAAACAGTAAATGTGGTTACCAAAATCGTAAAAATAATTAACATAAAAAAATAAAAAATATTTTAATTTATTCTAATTAAGCATTATTTTTTTATATTGTTTTTAAGAATAAATAATTTTTATTATTATTTCATCTTATTTTTTTATTTTAATAATTAATAAAATTATATATAATTTATATAATATATATAATTTTATTTATTTATTAGAAAGTAGATTCCCAATAAAGCATTCATGTTTGGCTGCCACATATATAGCCGCCAAACATGAAAGCTTCAGTATATTTTTGTTTGCATCATGCAGTAGCTGGCCCCATGTTACATGTGTGGTTATGTCATTGTGATTACGTTACTGTATTATGTATATATATTAATTATCATGCAGAGACCAAATTAAAATACATATTTTCGTACTTGACACTTTTTTTCTTAAGAGAAAAAAATTAGTAACGCGAATTAGGACAATTAGTCCATATTATTAAAGGAAGGCCAATTACGAAGAAATTAATGCATTAATTATAACTTTAATTTAAGATATAGAGAAGGTTTCAGGTGCCAGATTCACCCAAAAATAATTGAAGATAATTATATATATAAGAAAACAAAAATAAATATAAACAAAGAAAATATCTAATGGTAAATATATATCCAATACAATGTTGTCTTAATTAATTAAGCTGGTTGTTTCACATCAATAAAAAAGAGGAGTGGTGCTATTTTCACACTCTATCAACCTAATAATACCCCACTTTTAAAAATTTTGATTTAAAAATATAAAATTAAATGATTTTATTATATTTTTAAATTTATTTTCAAAAAAGTAAAGCTAATTTGTCTAAATCTAGTACTCAAATGATGTGTCAACACTACAATCTATCTATTTAAATCATGCAAATATAATCCAATTTAAATGAATAGATTATAATGATACCACATCATTTGGGTACCAGATTTGGACACTAAATTTGAATATATTTGTTTTCAAAATTCCCTTCTTACCCCATTTTTTTTTTTTTTAAAAATCTAAATATATATGTTATATTTTTCTCAAAGTCTCACCTCATCGGCTAATAAATCATCGACTATGAAGACAACAAAAGTAACAAAATCAGTTTCTTCTTCATCTAAGCAAATAAACAAAAATTCGAAGAAAGTAATGCTACCAAGCTCTCGTGGCAGCAGAAAATAAAAATTTGAATTAGTGATTCAAATAAAATAACCGAATGGAAGCCTCCACTAGATTCATTGATTTACATGAATGGTGGCCTCACTGGATTTAGAGATTAAACTTACCTTCTCTGTCACCTTCATCTTCTTCCCAACATATTCTCTCTAATTTATTAAACTTTTCTCACACTTAATTTCTATCTCTAAAATAGCAAAACCAAGTCATTTTTCATCATCAAAGCCTTAAAAATAAATTACAAAATTATCGATTCACGAAGTGGCAATAAACAAGATCTAAACAATAATTGCTTCACTGATTATGCAACATCACTTTGATCTCGTAATTTAAAGTTTATGTGTGTTAATCTCTCGCTATAATGCAATTATAGTATTTTTTTATTTATGAGCATGTATTATTAATTTTTTTCAACGAAAATATTAATTGTCAATTCATGAAGGTAAATGTTCTTGCATATGTCTCATTCTATTGCAATCCACGTCATCTTTTCCCGTGTTTGGTGAATTCTTTTGTGTATAACTCTCATCGATCAATAGAGTAATTGTAGCATACTTGGTGGTGTCGTAATTAATTTTTTTAGAGGTTATATATAAGGAAATGGTTTATAAAGGATATTTCGGTAATTGGTTATAAATAAAAAATTTTAATAGATTTTAATTCTTTGCTGATCTGATCTTTTTCTTTAACATTTTGGTTGTCGATAAGGTGGTTGTGAAAACCAATTATATTTCAACCACACATTTATTACAATATTTATACGTAATGATATCCTGTGACATCATGAAAAAGATCCGATGATTCAAATTCAATTTTAATATCGAGCTCTCGAGTACAGTTCTGTTTAAGTTTCATAGTAAAAACAAACATAACTTCCACCGGTCAACCCACCATAAAGTCATCACCAAAATTACTATAAATACCCCAAAATACCCTTCAGTTTCTTCCAATATTTTTAGAGTTTCATTCGCCAAATCGGCCTTTGTGATTGACAGAAGAATATAAAGGTTGAGAGTTTTTTTAGAGGAATAGATGGGAATTTGTTTGTCTGGAGACATACGAGGAGGGAAACAAGCAGTGGGTGGGGCCCAGGGGCGGCCCACAGAGTCCCACAACAATGCTGGTGGTGGTGGTCACAACGACGCTGCTGACTTCTTCTTTCGATCTCGTGGTCTCCACGCTCCTTTTACTCAAATTGAGGTAGACGATACACTTATCTTCACAGAAAAGTCTTTTGGGGATTTTTTTTTATTTTTATTTTTTATATATAAATATTTTTATATGACTGAGTGCACATTGGGACAAACTTTATCCAATTAATTTTTTATTATATATATATATATATATATATATATATTCACTGTGTCCTGTTTTAATGGGTTTCCTACTATGAAGATTTTGTTTTTAGTGGTTGAAATTTAAACAGGCAAGTTATTGAATGAGAATGCACAAGCAATTTCATGGATTGAAGTGTTATGAGAATTTTGAAAAGTCAAGGAACAAAACCAGAGAACTTGTTGAACACAACACACGGGGGTCTGGAGGATCATTCAAAATGTTGAATAGTAGATGTTTGATCAATTGTCTCACTGGAAACTATTTACTTGAAAGGATTTTTAATTGATTCTACTGTGCAGGGCTCGTGTGTTCACACAAGGTTGATTCTCATCGATGTCTTTTCAATCACTGTCTTCATATACAGTGATTGATCATTGATGTGGACCTCTGTGAGAGCCAACTACCTCTGTATGGAACTTTTGTTACCTTGCCGGATAAGACCAGTATGCACAAGCAATTTCATTGTTTTTTCATGGAACAAAACCAGAGAACTTGTTGAACTCAATACACGGGGTCAGGAGGGTCATTCAAAATATTGAATGGTTTATGTTTGATCAATGGTCTCACTGGAAACTAATTACTTTGAAAGGAATTTTTTTTTCTTTTGAACTATTACACTATTTAGGAAGAATCGGGGGGGGGGGGGGGGGGGGGGGGGGGGGGGGCGGGGGGGCGGGGGCATGACTCGAACCCACAATCTCTTGAATGGAGGTTTGAGAGGTTTATCACTATGCCGACCACAATCTCTTGAATTTTACAATATTTTGTTGAACTTTACAATGCCGGTTTTTTGTTGGCTTGTGTGCTCACATAAGGTTGACTACTCTGTTTTTGAATTTAGATAACTACCATCTCAAAGATTGCCTTGGACTCCCCCAGCTGAAACAGGGATTTATGGATGCTGTTCAGACTTCTGAGCAATCCATTACCTTTAAAAATGGATAAAGAATCTGATTTGTCATCTAAATTTGTGGCATGGAACAAAGGAGTTGTGGATTCAGATAACTTGGTGTTTAAGATGATAATATCTTTTCATATGCTGGACCACCAGATGCTTTTGGTTTTCCTTATATTTGATGTGGACCTTTGTCTAAGGACTGAGGGCCTACCTGGGTTCATCTGTTTTGAACTTTTGTTACCTTGGCAGATGAGACTAGAAAGTTGCATCCAAATGAAACATGCTGCATATTTTTTGGGTGGAGCTGAATAATTTTCAATTCATTCAATGAACAATATGGTTTAATGTTAGAAGTGATTCTTATGGTTTAATCACCAATTAGTTATCCTTGAAGAGATAATGTTGGATGATATAGATATCATTATAGATTCAAACATAGATTATTGCTTTTATATGCATGAATGATTCTTTTACTCTTCTGCAAGCTTATGTGCTTCTCACTAACTTTTATTTCTCAAAAGTTAATACTTTAAATTTGTATCGTAGTTATCTTTATCAGCTTCAAAGTTGCGTGATCGTGATATAACATCAAAGGTATGTTCATATTATTATCATGCTAGTTTATATAGGAGTTCTGTATTGTATTGATGGTTCTCAAATTTAGTTGTCTATGTATTTTCAAACTTCATTTGTTCAAATAATGCTAGTACGTTTTTATACATATCTGACATGTATGAAAGTATGTTTATATGGTTAAACTTATAGGTCTTTTTTGTTCCATAGAGTGATCCCATGGTAGCTGTATATGCAAAGAAAAGAGAGGGGACATTGGAGGAGATTGGACGTACAGAAGTCATTATGAACAGTCTGAATCCTGCTTGGATTGTAAAGATTTCTATTGCTTATCAGTTTGAGATTGTCCAACCGTTGGTGTAAGCTTTCCTTATACTCCTAAGTTACTTTATTGTTGTTGATAGATCTTTGGCATGTCTCCTAACCCTTGCTTTGCTTTGATGTTTTCTCATTTTTTCTGTTTTTCATTTCTTCCTTTTATAGCTTTCATGTGTACGACGTGGATACCAAATATCATAATGTATCAGTGAAGGTATATAAGAACTTCTGCTTTTAGTGTTTTATTATTGTTTTTATTCCAAATTTCGTGGTATATACATGATTTGGATGAGAGAGAGAGTATTTAGTAGGGAAGTTTAGAGTGGAGGTTGTTTACAATTCTAGATCCTTTAATTCCTTTGCGGATAGCTTGGCAAAGATGGGGTCTAGTGAGTGCGGGGATTTTGTGGAGTGGGGTAATATTTACTCTGCTATGTTTTGTTGTTTGTGTTTTGGTTTCTGGTGTTTGGTGTTCGTTAGGAATGTGTAAGGGGATTGGTGGTTTTCCTGGGTTTCCTGCATCTAGCTGTTCCCTTGAAGCTGTTCTGGGTTGTTTGTTTCTTTTTTTATGTGGTGTCTGGTGTATGGTTTGGTTTGCAGTTTTTTGTATCTGGGTTGTTTGGGCCTCTGTGGTGTTTGTGGGTCTGTGTTTTGTTCTTTGGGGGCTTCCCCTGTTTTGCCTTTTTGGCCTCAATAAAGCTTAACCATATTCAAAAAAAGAAAAAGTTATAGAGGCAACTGACCAATAAAAAAAATGTATATATTCTAAGAGATGCAATCTGCATTGATTTGCATCAATACTATGATGTGTTAACTTTGAGTCTTTGACAAATTTTTTAATATTTCGGCACAGACTTGAAAAAAAAAATTTAATCCTTGCAAGAAATTGAAAACAGTGAACCACCATCTATAAAGTTATTTAGATTATTCTATGGATGACGAATTGCAAGATTTGACACGTATATCCTTTGATAACAATTGGGAAAGCACTTGTTGAAGATAATTATGACTTAGTTTTCTTGTTTTCCTGATTTGAAAAGTGATTTACTAAATTTTTGTCGAAGCAATTATAGTGAAATTACACAGATTAACTAGTTGGGAGTTAATATACAATTTTTGGAGCCTATCATGTATTGGTTGCACATCATAGCCCCGGTTGTCATCAGTAGGAAATACTTGCTAAAGCCATTAAAGAAACCTTAAATTTGATTATCATCAAAATAAATAGTAACTACACTTGCAAAAGATTTGTAAATTATGTAAATTTGTATGCAACTAAATCAGAAAAAATTAAAATTCTTAGTTGGATTCCTACCTTAGACATTAAATGGGAAAGATAATGATTATGTCAGATTGACAAATATTAGGGGAGTTTTGGAGGAAAAAGAGAGTATAAATTAAGATGAGACGAGGAAAGTACAAACTATAGTATGCCAATCAGAACTTAAATGCTTCCTTTTTATCAAGTTCCTACATTGGTCCAAATAAATTTCAAACGGTTATTATGTCATTGTGAAGCTTAAAGTTCAAACTTTCTAATACGGTTGCTCTGCAGATGCTAAAGTTGAATGAACAAGACTTTTTGGGAGAAGCCAGTTGTTTTCTGTCTGAGGTAAGTTGCCTTGAATTAAGTTTTGTTCACATAATATATACGATTCACTTTTTTTTTTTTTTCTTTTTTTCTTTTTTACATAGAAGGGGTGAAATACATGCATATATTCATCTAAGGCATTTCTTCGTTACCCTTGGGTCCTCTTAGTGTATGTTCTTAAGAGCAACTTCTTGTTAAGGAGTATGAATGAAAATAAAAGTTTTGTTCTTTCAAAACACCTCATTAGATGGGAGTCCAATATAAGGTGTTGGCCTTAATGGGTACCCTAAGTGAGACCTTACTCATTGTTGCAGCTAAAAAGGACATTGTTTAACTTTGTTTTAAGGGCACACATTTAGACAATTCTTTTTTAATATAATAAAATATATGTTATTGCTTCAACTATCTTTGTGGTGAAGCTTTTTGATTGAACAATATTATTAAATGACCATTGTTGGAGCTAGAAAAGAACTAGATTTCCTTTGATATGCTGGTTAATTTTAAATTGGTGGCTTAACATCTGGTAGGAAACCTTGCTCATAATTTAATGTGTTCAACACTAACATGTTTCTTTTTTTCCTTTTTGTCTATCAGATAGTGACCAAACAAAATCGAACTTCAACTCTAAATCTCCATGATAAAAGATATGGGATTTCGAGAAACTTGGGGACACTCTCTGTCCATGCTGAGGAAACAGTTGCTTCTAGGAGTGCTGTTGAAATCTCATTCCGCTGTTCTCGCTTGGCAAATGTGGATTTGTTTTCCAAAAGTGTAGGTATCCATGAATTGGCTACTTTAAGAACTTCATGAATGGATTTATTGTTTCACTTATTCATCATCTTCCTATTCCTTTTATAGGATCCTTTCTTAAGAATATCTAGAATTGTTGAAAGTGGAGATTCTATTCCAATCTACAAGACTGAAGTAATAAACGACAACTTGAATCCCATTTGGAGACCAATAACTCTGAGCATGCAGCAATATGGAAGCAAAGTAAGCTCATCACATTCTTACGATCATTGCTTTGATGTACATCAGCTCTTCAAGGATGTTTAGTGATGGGAGAAACTTCTTTAGCTCATTACATTTTTCTTTGATGCAGGAAAACCTGTTAATTATTGAATGTTTCGATTTCAATACTAGTGGCAATCATGTACTCTTAGGGTAACTGCTGAGCCTTTTTGTGTCATTAACTATTCTTTTTTTTTGTTTTTATTTAAGAAAAAACCCTTTTAATGATGTTGGATTTTTCATTTTATTATTATCAGGAAAATTCATAAATCAGTTGCAAACCTGAAGAAACTTCACCTAGAACAAAGTGGTACAAATTTTGTTTTACCATCTGCTCATCGTAATCATGACAAGGTGCTTATTCATGCTAATAATTTTAATTGCTTAAGTCAATGCATTGTTTATTCATGCTCCATTTTAATAGTATTATGTCAATGCATTGTTTAATTTTTATTTTTGCTTTATAGGTTCTGAAAAGTCAATTGTTTGTTGATAAGTGTATTGAAAAAGAGCAATATACTTTTCTAGATTACATTTCTAGTGGTTTCGAGCTGAATTTTATGGTTGCAGTTGACTTTACAGGTACTTAATTGGCTATGTCTTGACATTTTAAAACAAGATTTACGTCAAAATATATTTTCTTTTTAATTTATCTGATTTGCTCTTCATTGCATTTTTTCCCTTTTCTGATCTGATTCTATTTCATGCTTTCAATACTTGATCATCTAGCTTCAAACGGAAACCCTCAAAATCCAAATTCTTTGCACTACATTGATCCTTCAGGCAGATTGAATTCTTACCAGCAGGTAAGATTGTGCTAGCAATCTTGTGTCAATTCAATTGAAATATTGTAGAAATATTAATAGAAAACTCAGAGAAGCCATAAAAATATCATTATACTGGATTGTAAAACAACAGTCTATACAAAAGTTGGCTGCTATAATGTTATATATACAAAGTAAAGAATGAGTAGACGAATATAAATACCAAAAATCCCCTCATTACTAATTGTTTGAATTCACCTTTGTATGCCATGAATTGCAAGATTGACCTACCATGATTGTCTTAGTAAAGGCTGACCTTTAAATTTTTTCATGATTGTCTTAACCGAGTGCATATTATTATTTATGGAATTGTTTTCATTTCTAAAATTTTTGTAAGGAAAGATCATCGATTAAGTAAAGATCATTGATTTATTAATAGGCTATAATGGAAGTTGGGGAAGTCATACAATTCTACGATTCTGATAAACGTTTTCCTGCTTGGGGATTTGGAGGAAAAGCATTCAATGGCATTGTATCACATTGTTTTAACTTGAATGGAATTCCAAATGGCTCTGAGGTAAGAGAACTAGATTTTTTGTTTTCGCTATGATTATTATTACTATTTTTTTATTTTTTATTTTAGTTTGTTGAAATGGTTGGCATATGGAGTTTGCCTTTTCCATTTTCTCAATAAACAGCTGATTTCCTTATTTATCAGGTTGAAGGAGTTGATGGCATCATGGCTGCTTATGCTAGTGCTCTACACAATGTTGCTTTGGCAGGACCCACTTTATTTGGTCCAGTGATCAACATGGCTGCACAAATTGCCAGTCAGTCCCTCTCATACAACGACAGAAGCAAGTATTTTGTCTTGCTCATCATAACGGTAAGTAGAAATACAATTTCAATTTACAGTTTTTTTTTTTTTTTTTTTTCCTATTTGGGTGATTAATCAATGTAGTATATAACCTTCTCTAGGATGGAGTTCTCACAGATATTCAAGAAACCAAAGACGCTTCGGTTAGGGCATCTGATCTTCCGTTATCAATTCTTATTGTGGGAGTGGGAGGTGCGGATTTTACACAAATGGAGGTACACCCTTGTTTCTCATAAGCTTCATACACCATTGTATATCCTTTTATATTTTCCATAGTTTTAGGAGATTCTGTAAATAATGAATACTTGGTCTAAGTCATATTTAATCGCAGATTCTTGATGCTGATAATGGCCATCGATTAGAGAGTTCTACAGGTCGGGTAGCTACTCGAGACATTGTACAGTTTGTTCCAATGCGAGAAGTTCACGGTAAGTATATATGGCACCTCTTTCCCCCTGCTTGAAATGGTCTTTAAGATTCTATATCATTGTTTACATTAGAGGCTTGATATCAATTTATGTGGATGTTGTATATAGATTGTGTCCATGTCCTTTGCTAGCTTAAGTCCCAGCTTGATCCCACCAAGTTTGGCTCATTAAGCGTGCTTGACTGCAACTCAGTATGTAGCTGCTCGCTTATACAAATATGATATTTTGTCTTAAATTTCCGTTGTGTTTTGGATAGGTGGACAGATTTCTGCTGTTCAAGCTCTTCTGGAAGAACTGCCTGGCCAGTTTCTGACCTACGTACAACCTAGAGATATCAAACCATGCAATCTGCAAGTTGTCTAAACATCTGCTTGAGAAGTTCAAACAGCATCAGCATTACGAAAACCATTCCAATAAACATGATTGCTCTGATCAAGCTTTAGAGTCATATTCAAGCTCAAAGTTTTGGCTAGAGACGAGAAGTCCATATTCTTCAGAATTGTGGTTTCTAGTAGTGGAAGAGTTGTGTGAAAGGTTTTCGTTGTTTGAGAGATCTTCTACCATTGACGTTGGTCAAAGGCTCTGATATCATGAAACGATTCAAGAAAAAATGAAGAGAACCAAGAAGAAGCAAAGATGTGTGAAGTGAACAACAAAGTGTTCGATGAAAGTACTAAAGGAAAAAGAAAAAGAATTGAAGATAATAGCTACTGCTAGGCCATTAATTGAAAAAGATTAATAACTCTCACAATGTACTTATTTCAAAGGTGTTTTAGGCTTTTAGCCTCCTCTTTAATTCTTTTCACATGATTTTTAGTCTCAAAAATCATGTATGGGCTATTTCAGAGGTGTCCTAGCTCTTCTATAATTCTATTAACAATGTTAAAAATAATGAATCTCGTACCATGAAGAGAGGTAGTACAGAATTATCACATTGCCTCTCATTATTTTCTTGGAAGTGGAACAATTCTGAAGCAAATAAATCAACTTTGTCACAACGACACATGACCAAACTTTTTAAGTTCAGCCATTGTGATAAGTGAGGTTTTTCGAAGGCAATGGCAAGATTAGAATGCTCTAAAAATTTGCATTTCAATCTCAAAGATATAACAGAGCTTTAGATTTGACTGTATAATGTTTTATTGTCATTAAAATACACCAGAAATGAAAAACAGAGTTTAAGCAAACAAAATGAAAGTGTATAGTAGAGAGTGCCAAGAAATTAGTTGCCTTGTGGTGATTCTCCAAGTACCTTCAATTTGCTGAAAATAATCTCGCCCTCCTTTGCTACTACTACTTCTATCATTGACTTGCAGTCTTTTATTATCATTTCTCCTATTTGCACCAAGCTTTTGGCCATTGAGGACGTCATCAGGTTCTTCAATCCATTGCAACTGAGGATGGCACTAGCTTAATCAAGTTCTCAACATCTGTCTCGTCATCTTCATATGAAAATATCTCCTTGTATGAACTAGATTCAAGATGAAGCTTCTGCAGATGACGAATTCTCTGAAGAATACAAAGTGGGAAGAGTAATGATTTATCATTGTAGACCTCAAGAAATTTAAGATTGCAAAAGAGCTGTTCTGAAAACTGGCCCTGAGATATCATCCAGGCGCTCTCTCCGGTTAATTTCAGTTTTTCTAGGTTGGGGGAAAGAATCAATAAAGTTTAAAACAGAAAAATTAGAGATAATTTTGAAAAGTTTAAAACAGAACAATTGAAACAAGGATGTTCCTCCCTGCCCGTACAAATCCAAATATTCCAGAGATTATTATTTTTTAGTTTAAGTTTTCACTAACCTCTTCAACCTGAGCATTTTAATCTTCGTCCTCTGAGGTGGAGGAATCATCTACCTCCTATTCGCAGGAACCATCTACCCAATTTATGTGTAACAGAGACGATGAAAAACAGAGGTTTGAGTAAACAATATGGAAGTGTATAGTAGAGAGAATGCAAGACATTACAAAATCAAGCAGTGAAAAGATGTGAAAAGAAGACATTTTAACAAACTTAGTCGCCTTCTTGCGGTGATTCTCCTAAGTATACATATATGTACCTTGTATTTGTTGTATGGTTGTATTCAAGTCACCCTTCAGCTTATACACTCTCTCGTCTGTCCAGCGTTCCTTTACTATCTGTAATATTTGAGTGCTTACGACTACGTCTCGTGACGAGAAACACTTCATCTTGGGGCATCTAGACAAAGTTAATTTTTCCAAAGATGGTAATTCGAAGGTGTAATTTTCAGAGCAGAAGCATGAGAGACTTGGTAAACCCTTAAGTGTTAAAGTCCTCAATTTGCTGAAAGTAATCTCGTCTTCTTCTGTTACATCTTCCACCTTTGTTACTACTTCTATCATTGACTCGCAGTATTCTATTTCCATTTCTCTGAGTTGTACCAAGCTTTTGGCCGTTGAGGATGTCATCAGGTTCTTCAATCCATTGCAATGCCATACCCTCAAAAATGTTAGATTTTGTAAAGATGCTGAGGACGGCCATAGCTGAATCAAGTTGCGACACGTTTCTACTTCTAAACTCTCAAGTTTTTGAAGAACAGTGTCCAGTTTGGAGTCTATCCAAACATGTGTCTCGTCCTCTTGGTATGAAAATATCTCTTCATATGAACATGATTTAAGACAAAGCTTCTGCAGATGGCGAAATTTCTGAAGGATACAAAGTGGGAAGATTACTGATTCTTCATCCTGGACCTTAAGGACCTTAAAAAATTTAAGATTGCAAAAGAGTTCTTCTGAAAACTGGCCCAGCAATATCATCATTTTTATGGCATTTCCGCCTAATATCAGTTTTTCCAAGTAGGGGAAAGAATCCTGAAAAGATAAATAAAAACAAATCACACTTATGTACTTTGAAATGACTTTTAAAATTTCACAATGAAAAGATAAATAAATTGATTAGTAAATATGTGGATTCACGAGTCTTGTACCTTTTCAACCAAAAACAAAGGTTGTTGTGCTGGAATTTCAAGGTTGCTCTCCTCGTTATTTTCCTGGAAGCTAAATAATTCTGAAGCTAATAACTCTATTTTGTCACAGTCAACTATTTCCAATTCCTTTAAAACTAACCATTTTGAAGAATGTACCCCTGGATAGAAAGTTCTAAGTTTAGGTAATTCATTGAGCCTGATGGAGGTTACTTCCGGAAAGACAAATCTAACCGCAGCTTTTGCTTCTCCTTCCTTGGCAACAATCTCCTCCACTTCTTTACAATTCCACATATCAAGCTGTACAAGTTGCAATAGACTCATAGCAATGGAGGTTGGAAAAACATCTTTCAGATTTTGACAATTATAAACTTCCACTTTCTGTAGGCTTTTAAAGAACAACTCTGCTTGAGGATCCTTATTCCATATGTGCTTCAATTTTGGTAGCCCATTGATATTTAGTTGTTGTAACTGATGATACATTACTGGTCTAGAATGAGATTCTTCAAAGTTTACCTTTTGGAGATCAAAAATCTCTTCTATTAAATCACAGCACCAAACTTTTAACGACTTTGGCAACTTTGCTTGAGGATCCTTCTTCCATACGTGCTTCAATTTTGGTAGCCCATGGATATATAGCTCTTGTAACTGATACGTTACTGGTCTAGAATGAGATTCTTCAAAGTTTACCTTTTGGAGATCAAAAACCTCTTCTATTGAATCACAGTGAATAACAGTTAAACTCTTCGGCATTGGCAATTCTTCAAAAGACAACTTCGCCTGAGGATCCGTCTTCCATATGTGCTTCAATTTTGGTAGCCCTTCGATAAATAGCCATTCAAAGTTTAGCTTTTGGAGATCAAAATTCTCTTCTACTAAAGCACAGCCACTAACACCAACTGTTAACAGCCTCGGCATTGAAAACTGAAAGATAGTCAATAGACTATTGCAGTCATGAACTTCCATATGTTTTAAATTGAAAAAGGACTCCTTAGCTCCGTTCTGCCATAGTAACTTCAAGTTATTTGAATTGGAAATTTTAATTTCTTCTAAGCTAGGGAATGTGACCTGCAATGTTCAAGCCATTACTATGTTACTAATATTCTTTTCAATTTTGATTCAAAATAATTAACATGGAAATATTTATTTAAAAAAATAAAGAAAATAATTGGATATAAGATGTATACTTAAACAACGAGAATAAAAATTAACTGTGCATATGAGATAAAAATCAACATCTCAATATTTTAATACTTTTATTTGACAAAATAACAGTTAATAATATATTTTAAATCACATAAGACAAAAATTAAAATAATTACTATATAAATCAATCTAATCCAATCTAATTTATTTTTAAATCTAATCCCAAATATAAATCCAATCATAATCATATTTCCTGTACCTGTTATTTCAGAGGTGTTTTAGCATCCTCTTTAATTATATTCACATTAGATCATGAGATGATCAATCTCAAAAATAATTTAGTTCCAATTAATTTTAATTTCATATATGAATCCACTCATTTATCATATATGTATGGGTTATTTCAGGGTGTTCTAGATCTTCTAGAATTCTATTCACAATTTTTTTTTATAAAAAAAGACATAAATCTCATACCTTTTCGACCATGAAGAGAGGTTGAACTGAGCTATCATGTTGGCCCTCATTAATTTCTTGGAAGTTCAACAATTCTGAAGCAAATAACTCAACTTTGTCACAACCATACATAACCAACGATTTTAAGTTCTGCCATTGTGATGTATGTACTCCACGATAGAAAGTTTTGAGTTGAGGTAAATCGTAGAGCTGTAGAAAGGTTATTTGTGGGAATACAAATGTAGCAGCTACGTTTGTTTCCCCTTGATCATCCCCAACAATCTCCTCCACTCCACAACGACGCAAATCAAGCTGTTGAAGTTCCGAAAGACTCTCGGCAATAGAGATTGGAAATAGATATTTCAAATTCATACAATGATGAACTTTGACACTGTTTAGTTTTTGATAGGAGAACATTTTTTGTGGATCTTTGTTCCATATGTGCTTCAGTTTTGGTAGACCATAAATATACAGTTTTCGTAACAGAGTTTCTATTTCCAAATGCGAATTTTCAAACTCTACCCCTTGGAGATCAAATATCTCTTCTACCAAATCACAGCCACCGATAGTTAATGATTCTAGTCTCGCGATTCTTTCAAGCATATTAGACTGAAAAATAGTCAATAGCTTATTGCACTTTGTGACTTCCAATGATTTTAGATTGCAAAACGAATCCTTGCAAAGTAAAGAAAAGGAAGATAACTTATCCATAGAAGATGAAAATATAACTTTTAATGTAATACTTAAAAGCAAAAAAAGCGTGTCAAATTGAATTATTTTAACAAGTGTTATAAACTGTGATACAAAATTTATATTGTGGAGATCAAAATCTCTTCTACTGTTGCACAATTAGTAATAGATAAGGACTTTGGCATTGACAATCCTTCAAGTGTAAGAAGCTGAAAGATAGTCAATAATTTATTGCACCCACTAACTTCTATAGATTTGAAATTGAAAAAGGACTCCTTAGCTCACTTGTTTCATACTATTTTCTAAACTAGGGAATGTGACCTATAATGTTCAAGCCGCCGTATTACTAATATTCATCCCAATTCTAATTGAAAATAACATGAAAATGTTCAAACGGGTTCCGGGTCGGGTTGTTTAATTGGGTCGACTATGAGTCAAACAATTATACTCGACCCCTCTCAATTTGATCCGATATTTATATAAAAGAAAAAATAAAACTCTAATCTCTATACAATAATGCTACATTGCCAAAATCAGGTGCCCAAATGATGTGGCAATACCGTGGGCTATTCATTTAAATTGTATTAGATTTGCATGTTTTAAATGAATGGCCCAAAGTGTTGCCATATCATTTGAGCACCAAATTTGGGCAATATAGCATTACTCATCTCTATATCTCTTTGTTTGTTGGTATTTTATGTTTGAATTTTAGATTCGGGTTCAAAAATTAAATAGCACTTTTTGGGGGAGGGCTTGTGCAAATAGCACCACTTTAATAAGTCTTATTTTAATAGCACCAAAATAGGTGATTAGACCAAAATACCCCCACTTACTCTTTTCCTTTTTATTTTTTTTCTCGAAAATTCGAGACTTATTTGCAGTTTCGAGACTTATTCATGTTTTTTTCGAGACTTATTCATGTGTTTTCGAGACTTATTCATGTGTTTCGAAACTTAATTCAAGTTTGTTCGGGACTTATTATGTTCGACCTCCATCAATAGTGACAGTGACGATCCGACGACAGTGCCGGTTGACTCCAGAGATAGTTGGATCTAGAAGATCGAACGATGCCGAGTTCATTGGCGCCATCGGTTTTGTCAGATTCACGACGGATCGTCATAAATCGGATGATGAAGATTCGTGACGGTTTGGGTTTTGCTTCGTTTCTCTCTCTACACAACTCGAAAATGAAAACGAACACTTCGGTTACAATGATTGGCACTCGACGAACATTTTCCCGGCGGTTTTTTCCGGTCAACTCATCAGTCGGTGATGGCACCTCCATTGAAGCTCCATCAATGGAGGTTTGGGAAAAAGGAAGAAGAAGATGAAGGACACACAAGAGAAAAGAAAAGAAGCTGGGGGGTATTTTTGTCCAAATTCCATTTTTAGTTCTATTAAAACAAGAGTTATTAAAGTGTGATAATTGTACAAGTCAAAATTTCAAAAGTGCTATATACCCCTATTTCCTCATTTTGAGATTTATTAAACTTGGATATGTTGTGTTCTATTAAATTTAAGTTTACTTATGAATTTTAAGTATAGGTTAAACTTTATGTTTTGATCTTTATTTAATGTAATTTATGTTCAAAGTTGAGTGAATGTTTGAAATAAAGTATATGTTTATTTATTTATTTATTTATTATTATTATTATTATTATTTTTATAATTTAAGTGATTACTATATAATCCAATCTAATTTAGTTTCAATTAAATCTAATCCCAAACATAAATCCAATCGTATTTCCTGTACCTTATTTCAGAGGTGTTTTAGCACTCTCTTCAATTCTATTCACATAAAGATGAGATGAGTCTCAAAAATAATGTAGTTCCAATTAATTTTAATTTCATATATATGAATCCAATCATTTATCATATATATGGATTATTTCAGAGGTGTTCCCGATCTTCTTCACTTATATTCACAAAAAAAAATTCTGGAAGTCAAAAAAATTCATATATATGAATCTCATACCTTATTTTCTTGGAAGTCAAATAATTCTGAAGCAAATAACTCAAATTTGTCAAAACCACACATGACCAACGTTTTTGATGTATGTACTCCATGATAGAGAGTTTTGACTTTGAGTCGAGGTAAATACCCAAGCTTCAGAGAGGTTACTCGTGGGAAGACAAATTTATCAGCTACTTTTGCTTCCTCATGATCATCCCCAACAATCTCCTCCAGTACTTCACAATAGTGCACATGAAGCTTTTCAAGTTCCGAAAGACTCTTGGCAATAGAGACCGGAAACAGATATTTCAAACTCATACATTGATGAACTACGACACTGCTTAGTTTTTGAAATGAGAACATTTTTTGTGGATCCTTGCAAAGTTGATTGGGCCATATCATCTCCAAGTCTAACATCCCAGAAATTGAAATTTCTTCTAAAGAAGGAAATGCAACCTACATATATATAACCCATAGCATTAACAAATAAGTAAGAAATAAAGGAAATAACTGTAAGTAAAGAAAAGGAAGATAACTTAACTGTACAAGATGAAAATACAACTTAAAATTTTTCTTTTCCTAAAAAAACAGAAAGAAAGTGTAGAGACTAATTACTAAAGAATTTTAATTCAAGATTTTTATTTTTATTTTGGGTGTTGTTATTGCCACTCATAAAACTAATTAGTACATCTATTTTTTATTAAAAAAATTATATTACAAAAATATCCCTAAATAAAATTACTAAAAGGGACAAAATAAATTAAATTAAAAAGCTTTTTTAAACAATTAATTTAAGTAAGTTAACTCATGATAAACCTCTCCTTTAAATATCTATAAGTTAATGGTTTTAAGTTAAAGTATTCATCCGAAAAAAAAAAATGTAAACAGTTAAAAATATGGAGTATACAAGTAAATTCTAAAAATCCTAATAAAAAAAATATAATATTTATCATTCCTTTTTCAAGTAAGAAATCTTTTATATTAAGATAAATGAGGACCTGATGAAATTTTATGAAATTTCAATATATTTTGATGAAAGATGTTTTTTTTTTTTTTTTTTTTTTGGGAAGTAAAACAATGATATATAATTAGAAAATATTTTAATTTTTTTTAAAGGAGGAAAATATTTTAATTTGTTTGGGAACTAAAACTATTTTTTTTAAATTATAAATTTATAATGCATCTAAAAAAAAAAAAAAAGAAACATATGGGAGTTAATCCAAACCCAATGAAATTCTAATGAAATTCAACACTCCACGCACTAGTGGAATACCGCCGGAAGATAGAAATTAACATCCAAGTCAGTAGTAATCCCATTTCATTTTCATTATTTCAATGAGTTAGTGACCTTTTTTGTTTTGGAGTTTATTCTTATTATTTATTAATAAAACAGGCAAAAATGAATTAAATTGGTACAGAATAGATTGTTGTATGTTAACGTACCTTTTGGTTGAAAAGTGGGGTGGGAGTATAAAGAATGTCTTTGTTGCCATTAATTGAGCAGAAACTTGTGAGCTTTGGCAGATACTCTAATCTCAGAGAGCGTAATTGCTTGAATTCAATCTGATCAGTTCCTTCATCGTTGTTGATACCTTCTTCACTTCTATTAATAGCAAAAATCTCTTCCATATTGTCACAAGAAGACACATAGACTTGTTGAAGCAATGGAAGAGCTTTGTAAGTGGAGAACGAGAAGATATTCTTCAATTTATTGCACTCGTAAACTTCTAAGGTTGTCAATCGCTGAAAAGATTCTGCTCTGAGTTGATGATTATGTATCCTCTCCAAGTTGATGACACTGCGAAGATTTAACCACTCCAAGAAAAGAAAGTGATTATGACAAGATTCAGACTCCAAGCAGTCTACAACAGTTCGAAAGCAAGGACTGTTTTCTACCCATAGATGCTCCAATTCTGGAAAGCCCTCCGTGTCCAATACATAAAGGAATTTATGGACATCATCAGAGCAACTACTGCTTTCAAGGTTGAGTTTCACTGTTCTTCTGTAAAACTCACTCGCTCCATAACTTCCAAAAGTTATTTCATACCTCTCCAACTTTTTTGACAAGAAGCGGCCTTTTGGTAGAACATTGGCATCTGGAATACTTATTTCCAAAGCAGTGAGGTGCGTTAGATGCTTCAACTCATCAAGAATGTTGACCCCTTCAACCTCCCACTCGATACTACTAGGCAAATACAATTCTTCTAATCTGGTAAAGGTCAGATAAGACATTTGGTGGGATATTTCTAAGATTGTAATACCCACTCAAATCTAACGACCTTAACCCAGTCAAGTTACACATTTTCTTAGGAATCATCTCAATTTTATTACGGTAAGAACCACGAATTCTAAGGATTTCTAGTTGCTTAATCTCTCCGATAAAATCGATATCCCATAATTCACAATCATCTATATACAAGGTACGTAGATTTACTAAGAGACCAATTGAATTAGGCATTGAATACAATTCCATTAATTCACCCAAATGTAAAACCTTAAGCTTTGGCATCCCTGCGAAAAAATTATCAGGGAATCGACAGTTATCTACACGGGTAGTACTCATGTAGAAAAATTGAAGTTCCGGACATTCAAACTCTTTGGGAAGCTCACTGCTATTATCTAGGGTGATTGCAAAGCAGTTCTTCAGTGCATCCTTATCAACCAATTCCCTAATAGTGCAATTACAAAACATATTCCGATCTCTAGATGCAATAGATGTGCCAACGTCACATACAACATCATGCAGTGAAAACTGGTAGTTGTTAATGTCAAGCAATAGAGAAGAATCTTTGAGTTTTCGAAGCAATGTATTCACTCTATTTCTTGCGTCTTCCATTGTGTTGACATCCTCAAATATACCCAAACCCATTCCATATGCTAACAAGTCTTTGATATGGGTATTTTCCATCATGCAGCAAAGCAAGAAAGTTGATTTGAGTTCCTTTTCTTTTAATTGATTGTAACTGATCTCTATACTTGAATATGTTTCTGAAGCTACTCCCTCAAAGTTACCTGCGGAAGGCGTTGTGAGTTTTCTAAATGCATCTTTCCATTCAAACTCTTCCTTGGCTTTTAAAGACACCGCCACTGAATTAATAGCAATGGGCAAACCTCCACATGCCTCGGCAACATTTTTTGCTAAAGCTTGCAAACGATCGCAAGCTCCTGCTTTTTTCTCAAACAAACTCCACGCCTCTCCTTTATCTAAAAAACCAACCACAAAATTCCTCTGAGAATCCATTTTTGACAACACATCTAAACTCCTGGCTGTTAACAACAATTTGCATCCTTTATGATCGTTACCGAAAGGGATACCCACATCCTCCAAATTGAGTCTCTCCCAAATATTATCTAAAACTAAGAGTACCTTCTCTTCTTGCTTCAATCTTTCTTGCAGACTCCTTGCTCTCCCGGAAACGCTCTTCTCATGGAATGGCAAGCCCAACTTATCTGCAATTTCTTGTTGAATCTCTTTAATGTCTAGTTTTACACCTACCTCTGCAAAAGCTACAACATTGAAGAGCTTCTTATCCTCAGCATGTCCAGCAATTTCTCTAGCTAGCGTAGTCTTGCCAATGCCACCTGTTCCGTAAATACCGACCATGTTGACATCAGGGTTGCTCAATGCATCTAGAATATTCTTCAAAGTAGACATTCTTGATTCAAAGACCATGTAGCCTTTGTAAGATGGAATCCATGTCTCCTCAGTCTTGAAGTTGTCAAAGTTGGTCTTGTAGTTCCAGATATATCTGAAAGGTCGAGCAAAGGGAGCAACCAAGCATTCCGAAACTTTCGCAGCAACATAGAGAGCAATTTCAACCAAGTATTCCACAACTTTCTTAGCTAAGGATTCCCCAACTTTCTTAGCAACAACAGTGAGAGCAATCCCAGCAACAACAGTGAGAGCAATTTCAACCAAGTATTCCACAACTTTCGCAGCAACAACAGAGAGAGCGAGAGCAATTTCAACCAAGTATTCCACAACTTTCGCAGCAACAACAGAGAGAGCGAGAGCAATCATTTTGAATCCTTTTTACAAAAATAGAAGTGAAGTTAACAAATTAATCGGAAATGGAAGAGAGATGTCATGTAAATCTAATAAAAATAAAACATAGAAAACTGATTTGAAAATCAAACTGTGAAAATAGGATAACAATTATATATATATATATATATATATATATATATATATTCATTTTTGGATCTAAATGGATGAGAAACAAAGCAAATTAAATGAAAATAAAACAGAGCAAGTAGGGAGTAAAAATCTGGATAAATAAATAAAAAAAAAAACGGCCACCAGAAGAAACCAATAGCAATGTTTCTATGAAATGTTTTTTTCTTTTTGTTTCTGGATGAAACAAACCAAATCAAAGTAAAAAAAAAAAAAAAAAAAAAAACACAAACAGGGCAACTAGGTAGGAAAAAAAAAAATTGATTTCAAAACAAACAACAATCAAGTGTTTTTGAGATCATACCTCAGAAATAAGAAAGAGTTTTTGAGAGCAGATAATCAAGGTGTGAGCAAATGAATCCCAATATTCCTTTCTTATGATTTCTATCATTCTTTACCTACCACACGGTCCACACTCCACACCACTTAAAAGAACAGTAGCTGTAGTTCAATTTTAAACAGTTTACTAACCAAAGACAGTGATTAAAAACACTCCAGCTTAGAAAAAATAAAATAAAATTGCACAAACCCCCATAAGTTTAACCAATATTGTACTCAGATGCAATTTTTTATTATTTCTTTTGTATTTTTTTTTTATATAGAATTTGAAGCTAATGAAACAAAACAAATGAAAATAAAACAGATATAAACAGAGACCAAAATCTAAACAAAACAAAGCAAGTAGGGAGCAAAAATCTGAATAAAAAACAATAGCAAAGTTTTCTATGAAATGAGGAGAAGAAAATAGGCATACAATGTTCTTCCCTTTCTTGTTTTTCGTTGAATCAAACCAAATCTAAGCAAAACAGAGAACAAAACAGGGCAACTAAGTAGAAAATACCTTGTTTTTGAGATCAAACCGTACGTACCTTGGAAATAAGAAGAGTTTGTATATTGAGCGTATGATGAATGTGTGAAGTGTGAACCAATCAACCAAATTAATACCTTCTATGGTTTCTATGCCCACCTCACACCACTTTTTAAAAAATAACTATAGTTCAATTTTAAACAGTTTACTAACCAAATACAGTGGTTAGCACAAGAAAAATTGGGTTTAGAGAGGGGTTACGACTCTTATTCAACCTTTTTAATGTTAATATGGAGTGGATATTAAATACCACTAAAAGAAATTATATTTAAGAATGGTATATGTAGAGAGTTTTCTTCTCAGTATTATGAGAGTATACATATCTCGAAGTCGAGAAGAACTTGGGAGAATCCGATGCACCATGCATCTCCCACTCTAATGTTGCCACATTAGCAAAATCAAAAGATTTTATTGACGTGGCAACATCTGGCCATCTGGGTGGGGGATGCATGGTGCATCTCGCTGCACCCAAGATTTAGTCCTCGAAGTCTTAGGCAAACCTCTAACTTGACCATTTAATATCAAAATTTATTTTAATACTTTTTTTAAAAATAACATATTTAAAATAAGTTTTTTAAAATTTTATCGGGTTAGATTGTTTAAATAATAATAACAATAATATAATAATAATAATGTTTAAAAATAATAGTAATAATAAATTTCAATATAATAATTTTAAACATAATTCAAAATAATATAATATTATTTTAATATTAAATTTAAAATTAAATCAAATAAATAAAATGCTAAATAATTTTTTTAATTAAAATAAAAATAAAATGTTATTCTAAGAGTATAAATCTAACAATTAATTAAGTTAAATAAAATATAAAAACAATTTTTTCAAATTGGTTACATAAATAATAATTTATTTAATACAAATATTAATTTTTTTAAAATTAATACAACAAATATATATTTTATATTATCATTTTTATTCTAAAAATATATCGGTTTGTATTTAACAAAACATTTATAATATAAACAAAAATGATCTCTTAGCAGAGCTAGTGGTGCACCTCCTTTCTACATAAGTAGTAAGATGTTCAAATCCCACTATTTGCATTTTATAAGCATGTTTATACAAAATATGATGCCACCTTGACAATTGTTTTTGTAGAAATTTTTCATGGATATCAATTCTCATTTTTATAAATACATCAATGTCTAAATTTTAAAAAATAAACATTACTATAAGTAGAGGGCAACAACAAACTTGAAAGATAACAAAACAGAGCAAGTATGAAATATGAATGTGATCGAGAAGAGAAAAGTTTCTTATGAAATGAGAGGGAGAGGGTGAATAACTTGATTAGTTGATTTCAAAACAAACAACCAAATGTTTTTATTATGCTTTGATAAAATGTACAATCCAACAATCGTTGATATGGCGTGGCCTCACAAGTTTGCTTGATTGAATGATAAGCCATGTATTAGCTGGAAGATAATTTGTATACATTCAACAAGTTGCTCCCAGAATTATCCTTGCTGTCTCGTTTGACGTTTGTGGATTTTGATTTTTTTTTTTTTAAATTAAAATTTTTTTTTAATGTAAAGTCACTGTCTTTTTTTAATTTATTTGAAAAGTAAAGTCATTATCTATTTAATTACAAAGTCATTGCCTTCACACTCTGGAAGGTCATGGGTTTAAGTCTTCCCTTCTCTAATCCCGTAATATTTTAAAAATAAAATTACAAAATAATCAGTCATCTTATGTAAGAAAAAAAAAAATACTCATTTAATTAAATAATCAATATTTTATATTTCTAATTTTATGTGTTAATTGCAGACCAATAACAAAAGGATTTTAAGGTTTCCTAACAGTTGACCAACGACTTTATTATTATTGTTTCATTTTACTTTTTCATTGTCATTTTTTCCTCAAAGTTGGCCAATATTGACCCGCTCTATAAAGTGAAGAGTGGTGCTATTTGTAGATTTATAAATTTCAATTTATTAATCTCTTTCCCAGCACCCCATATGGCATACATTTCAGGGATGGAGCCAATGAAGGGCGAGCAGGGCCAACTGCCCCCCCACCCCACCCTCAAATTTCACTTTCGACCAAATTTTTTAAAGTTTTTAATCTTATTATAATGTCTATGTAGAAAAACTTCACACTGAGCTTTCAAACAATTAAAATATAGTATAAAAAGCTATTAAAATAAAACACTTAATAAAGTCAAATAAAATGGCCCAGACAAATGGTTTATTAAACAAAGAGAAGGTCCCACTCATTCTTTACTCACACTCAAAACTAACATTGTTTTACTCTTTCTCTACACAATAAATAAAGAGAAAATAGCATCGGACACCGTTAATTGAGGCGTGAAGTCTTAAAAAGGTCATTCTTATTTAAATTGTTCCAAAATCATCATTTTGACAAAACATTGTTCATCGGTAGTCATTTTGTCAAAATCTAACAGAAAGTTGTCGTTATCTGTGACATGACACCAATAAAGAATTTTATGGGCAATATTTTATGTATTTTGATTATTTAATTATATATAAAAAGTAATGATTTGATTAATTTATTAATTTTATGAGCAATATTTCCTATTTATGAGTGACATCAAACTTATTATTATTTCCTAATTAATTTAGGTTGACATCAAACTTATTTCCTGATTAATTTATTATTTAATTATATATATAAAGTAATGATTTGATTATAAGAATATAATCAAATAAACTTCATTAATAGCAGTACCTTGTAATCCATATCTCGCAATCGTCCTCCTCCTGTTCTGCTCAAAATAATCCTCCATTGTTATAGAGCTTTCCTATGTTAATAGTGGTCTTTAACAGAAAATCAATAAATAAATAAATAAAATAAAATAAATTGAACATCCTTATCAAATTGTGCCCTAAGATGATGACTTGATGATTTTACAATATTGCCCTTTCTTGTTTTACTGTTTTGACCTCTATTCTAATAGGTTATGACATAAGCAAACAAACTTCAAACAATTAATGGGTAAAGTGGCAACAATTGATACTTTTTTTTCTATGAAATGACTAATTTGAGCCATTTTGAAAAATTAATGGTCATTTAGGGACCGCCTCACCAAATCGGTGGCTCTAGAAATCACTCACCCCATAAATAAACTCCGTTTTACTCTTTCTCAACTTTACTCTTCCAAAATAACCTAAAAATCTTTCCAACACTCTCTCAAAGTCTTTCCATCATCGGTGACTTTTCATTATTGTCGACCAATATTTCTTCAAGTTCATATCATGGCTGCGCTCTAATTTCTACAAGGCCGCTGCGTTTGTCTCAGTTAAACATATTGTAGACTTAAGATACATAAATTATAAATACATTCTGAAACTGAATTTTTGAGCTCTTTTTAATCTCCTTTCTTATTTTGGCAGAAGTTAATTAAATCAGTACTAAACTACTCAATCTCCTTTCTTATTCTGTCTTAGTATGTGGGACAAGGATCCTCTCCTCACCTCACCTCATCCTCACCTCACTTAATCTTATGACACATTAGCATTACAATGAATAAATGGTTAAGATGTGATTGACATTTTATTAACAACCAATCACATGCTTTAAAAAGGTGAGGAAAATGTGAGGATGAGGTGATGTGGGGAGAGGATCCTAGTCCTAGTATGTGATGCATAAAATTTGGTTTATAACTTGTGAGTTATGAAATTCAATAATTATTTATTACAAATTGCAGATACAAATTAGGTATTATATTGCATAAAAGTTGGGTTTATTATGTGATTGAATATGAATTTCAATACTAATTAAGTGTTATATTGCAGAAAATTTTAATTTAATTTCACTATCAAGTTGAACTATTTTATGCTATTTTAGATATGCAACTTCAAGAGCTAAATAGTCGTTTCAATGAGACAAATTCCAAGTTGCTTGTTTGTGGATCTTATGATACTTGATTGTCAACTTGAGACTTATATTATGGATATGTGCTCTAGTGTTGAGTTTTTTAAAATTGAATGGAATTACCGAACTTGCAAAAATGATGGCTACCAATAAAAAGGACAAGGTATTTCCAGTGGTTTACTTACTTTTGACATTAGCATTAATTATACCGGTTGCTATTTCTGCTACTATTTAGAGATCATTTTCAGCTATGAATATTATAAAAACTTAACTGCGCAACAGGATGGGAGATCAATGGATAGATGATAATTTGGTTGTTTATGTAATTGACTCATAAGAGTTTATAATGAAGATTTCCATGTAAAATCTTTATAATTATGAAGTTTCATTCAAAATATATTTTTATATATAGAAAAATTTACCAAATTTAACGTGAGTTTCTTGACATCTTAATTTTCGTTATATTAAAATCCAAATGTCAGCATTAGATAATAACGTACTATTGAAGGAAAACCACTGCTATTAGTTTTTTTTTTTTTTTTTGGTTAATAAAACTTATGGATCACCTTGACAAAACTTATGGTTAATTGGTTATGTCATCATTCATTATCTTCCTGAGAATATTTTTGTTTTTTAGAATTCCTTCCTATCATGTCAGGCCATGTGGCTTGGACAAGCCACATGGTGTGATGCAATTGGATTAGCCACATTAAGTCGGTCCCACTCTCCAACAAGGTGGGATATGTTGTTTTTAATTTAATGAAAGCGTGTGGATAAATTCGGATTAGATAGTGTGTCAAACAAAAAAAATCGGATTAGATAGAACAAATTTAAATTATTATGATTAACTTTAGAGTAATACTATACAATCCAAAAAATTAACCCAAGATTCAATCCAAATGATGTGGCAAATAAGTTGTCATCACCACACAAATTATTAGGTGATGTGGTGAATGACATGATAAGGAAGAGTTGGTTTTTGGGCTAAATTTTTGGGTTGACTATTGTTAGTGTTTGTTAATTTAGTTTAAGACCGATTATATGTCTTTGATTAATCATTTATTGTTGTACAATTTCTACACAATAATGATATATTTTCTTTTGGGTAACATCAACTACAATTTCTACATTTTTTTTTTATTAACACACATAAATATATAAGATAAGAAAACAATAAAAAATTAAACAAACACTATATTTTCACATCTACACCATGATTCCATAAAGTTGTGGATTCGAGTCTATCCCTTCCCTAAATTCCTAATTATTGTAATATTTAAAAAAATAAAAAAAAAATTGGCTCTTGCATGTATAATTTCCATGTTTTTTATTTTTTTATTTTTTTATTAATCAGAAACAGCTACAACAGAGCCAAAAAGAAACACAAAGCAGGAACGCCGAAAACAACAAACACAACACCCAAACAGGCTCTCAGCAGCAGAGTACAAAAAACAAAGCATGACAAAAGCAAACCCAGACAACAAAAAAAATCAAAAAACACACGAAGCATCAGACATCACTCCATGCAGGGCCAACCCTGAGATTTTCAGGGCCCGAGGCGAACTACAGAAAGTGAGGCCCTCGATACTTTTTTTATGTTTACTAGATTTTTCTTTTCTCTAATAAATACTTGTAAATATCAATATAATAACTCAAACTCAAGACTATAACACAAGTAAATAACAAATAAAAAGTTACCAAAATAAAAGTTTTACAATTTCATCAAATAATATATCATTTAAACCTTACTTGTCTCACATTCTTAGCAGCAAAACTACTAATTAAGCTTATATAATCAAGTTTTTCTATCATATTTTTTTCAATAGATAACATAGCTAAGCCGTTCAATCTTTCTTGCGACATAGTTGATCGAAGATAAGATTTAATCAACTTCAACTTTGAAAAACTTCTTTCTGTAGAGGCAACTGTAACTGGTATAGTTAACAAAATTCTATAAGCAATCCATGCATTTGGGAAGCAACCATCCATTTCTTTCAAGTAATTCAACACTTCAATTGCTCTTTTTGTTTCGTTTGGTAAAGCTTCTTTCAAGATTTGTAATTCTGAAAATAAATCTTTCCCATTAATATCAGAAAGCTCGTCATGCTTCATCAAATCTTCAAGATTGGAACAATAGCTCTTCAAACTATCACTGCTTACAGACTTTAACTTCCCCAAATCATACAAAAACCCAAAAGTTTCTTCATATTTTTGAAATTGTTCAAACCTATTTTGTAATGAAGAAAGTGCTTGATCAACTATATAGATGAAGTAATTAACTTTAAAAGATTCCATAGCTGATTGTGTCACCTCTTTATTGGCATTATCATCAAATTGTTTTTTCCTTCGAATAATGCGTTTTTCACGAAATACAGCTTCAATTTCCATCTCACTTGCAATCTCTTTAGCTTCAATCATAGCCTCCTCAAATCCAGTTTCTCTATATTTGTTGTGGAGATATGAAATAAGAGCTTTTAACTGTTTAATAGCAACATCAATATGCATGTCTTCATTTTGAAGAATTTTGCTAACAGAATTAATAGCAAACAATAAATTATACCAAATAACCATGCCAAATAAGAACTCAAAATTATCAAATTCATATGTTACTATCGACTCGGCTTCACTCTTTGTTTTGGGATCTTCAGTAGTTTCTGCCAAGTGAGCTAGAACATCTCTTATTTGTGGAGCTTGGTATCTTATGGCTTTAATACTTTCCACACGACTTTCCCAACGTGTTTCTGACAATGGCTTAAGTGTAAGACCTTCCACATAATCTTTGAAAATTTTCCATCGTTTTGTAGAAGATGAGAACAAAGAATATATTCGTTGTACCAATCCAAAAAAAGATTTAGCTTTGGGACAACAATTAGCCATATCATAAAGTGCAAGATTAAGACTATGACAACCGCATGGGGTGTATAATGCTCTAGGATTTATTTCAAGTAGTCTTTTTTGTACACCTTTATGTTTCCCTCTCATAATATTTTTTTTTTGAACAACAACAATATATTCATCGGTCGATAGACCGGCAAAAGAGAACACCAACAACAACCAAACCCCACACCCAAAGGCAACAAAGACAGCGGCCAAACAGCAAAACAAAAAGAGAACAGGAACACGAACAGCAAAACAGCCACAGCCAGCAAAGCCACAAAACAGAAGCAGAAACACAAAGATGAAAAACAGAGAAAGAACAGAACACTTATAAATCACTCCACTTGATAAAGTCACCATCCCCCCTTGATCCCAACTTGGCAAGGTTATCTGCAAAAGAATTCGAAGCTCTCGAACTGAAGGAAACAACCATGCCCCCTAAACCATTCAGACTCCCCCGAATGTCATAGATCTTCTCCACAAAATTGATGTTACCAAACCCCTCATCATTAACCCAAGAGACCGCGACTTTGGAATCGCTCACAATAACGATCTCACGATCCACCAAAATAGGATTTGCTGCACACAACTAAATAGCCTTCTTAATGGCCATCAACTCAGCCTCATTGGAGTCCCGAATACCGATAGACATCGAAAAGAGGCACAAGACTTTGCCCTTGTTATCACGCAGAACCCCTCCGATACCTGCCGGACCAGGCTTACCCCGAGCAGAGCCATCGATATTAAATTTCAACCCATTGTTAACATGGGGAGTCCACATCTGAACCGAACTCCGCTTACTGATAATAGCATCAGTACATCCGTCTCTGATGTTCAAAAGGATAAGAGTTATGGGATCGGACGTACCTTTGCCATAAAACTTGAACCACCAAGCCACTTTTAGCTTCACACTGTCCGCCACTACTCCAATAGGCGTCTCAACATTACTAAAAACCTTCCGGTTTCTAGCCTCCCACACAGCCCATTCGTGACTAGGTGGAAGAACTTCGAGTTTTTGTTTCCCTCTCATATTAGATCCATTGTCATACCCTTGCCCTCTTATATCACCAATATCAAGCTGAAGAGTGCTCAATGCATTTGTAAGCACAGAAAAAAGTCCGAGGCCTGATGTATCATCTACCTTTAAGAATTTTAAAAAGAACTCTTCTATTGCAATAGGACTTGTTGAAATATCCACGCATCGTACTACAAGAGACATTTGTTCCTCATGACTTGCATCTGGAGTACAATCAAGTATGATTGAAAAATATTTTGCTTCCTTGATTCTTGAAACAATTGAACTTTTTATCTCACTTGCTAACATTTGTATAAGCTCATTTTGGATTCGATGACTTAGATAATGGTAATGAGTTTCATGTATAAAATACGTCGACCATGTTCTTGCATTACTGGATCAAATTCAGCAATCATTTCTACCATTTGTAAGAAAATTCCATTATTTTCCTGATAAAGCTTATCATTATCTCCACGAAATGCCAAATTGTTTTTTGCAAGTGTTTTCACAATAGCAAGTATCCTTAGTAATACTTGTCTCCAATGTTCTCTCTGTTTGTTGATTTGTTTTTGCACGTTTTCATCAATTGTTTTATTTCTTTGTAATCTTCTTTCCAATTCAATCCAACTATTCATGCAACCAATGTGTTCATTACTAGTTTCATGACTTGTGATCCTCCTACTAATGTTCTTCCAATCTTTGAATCCTTCATTAGCCAATTAGCCTAATTGAGTCTTGTTTCCATCTTGTTTGAACAACTTATAACAAAAGCAAAATACCTTATCCAAAGACACTGAATAAACCAACCACTTTCTATCATGTTTCTCCCCCTTTGGTAAATTTCGAATGTAACACGCGGAAGAGAAATGTCTACCTAAATTATCTTTAGGAAAGATGACATCATGTTCTCTTTTTGGACCTCTTTCAACCAAAAAGTCTCTAACATTTTGATCAATCTTATCCCAATTTCCCGGATCATCAATGTTTAAAGGAAATACAAGTTCTTCACTTAAATCTACTTTTGGAATATCTTCATTATCATCCTCATTCACATGTTGATTCGGTCCTTCATAATCATTATCATTGATAGGTTGATTCGGTTCTTCATTATCATTCACATTCATAAATTGATCGTGGTCTTCATTATCATTCTCATGTTCTTCATTTACCAAATCTACATGTGAAGTCTCTACTTGTTTAGTGCTACTAAAGAACTTATCAATAGATCCAACTTGAGATTGAACTAATGCTTCTATTCTTTATTTTTTCTTTCTTTTTTCAGCTCCGAAACTATACTTTCTAATAGGAGGCATAATTGATAAAATAATGCAACCAATCAACAAGCCAACAGTCAACGGTTTGAGAATTAAGATTCAACAAACAAGAAACGTTTAGAAGCCATTACCCATGTATAAACAGAGAATTCAAGGCATCCTTTAATTGTATGTTCTCCAAGATTCGAATTATTCAAGAAATCCTGTATATTGAAAAGAAAAAAAAAAAAAAAAAAACAATAAGCAAATTTAGTAGAGCTTGCCTTTTTCACTTACTATCCAAAATTCCAAATCCAACAATACTTCATTGGGCTTATAGAAAAACTAAATGTCAAACAACACCACAATCTAAAATCTTATTCAAATTGAGCACTGACACAGTTAACATCACCAAAAAAGAATTTACAATCTCTTTTTTTCTTATCCGGGTATATTATTATATCCCCATACTAAGAAACAGGTATAGAGCATAGTTATCATATCACAACAACATCATAATCACCATGAGCCGTTAACAAATGCATATTGGAGACAGAGTGTTTATGTTTTAGTTGTAACAAACTTCTGTTAATAATCTTTACATTGTACATTTAAATTGTATTGTATAGTTATCTTAGGGTAGTTCAATATGTTTAGGAGTCTTGGGTTCGTAGGACTCATCAGTAGGGTTCGCAGGTCTCATCACTGCAGTATATATTCTTTATGTTATCAATGAAAAACGTATGCAGAAATACTGCACCAAAATCTTTCTATCTCACTTAACATGGTATCAGAGCATACGATTCTCTCCTAGAAATTCAATTTCTTCTCTTCTCTCTTCTTAGTTCAGATCAATAACAACAAACTCATACTCCACCACAATGGAATCAGATTCCACGCCAGATACCAGTTCCTCTCCTACCAGTTCCGCTCCATCGATTCCCACAATTGTCAACATCACACCAGCAACCTCGACAACGGTTCGCTCCAACGAGTTTCATCTCATCACCATCAATATCGCTGCCCAAGCTCCTCTCAAACTCACTGCCAGTAATTACATGTCCTGGAAAATTCAATTTCAGACTCTTTTTATTGGATATGACCTCCTTGGTTATATCGATGGCTCAAAGCCATGCCCGGTAGCCAACTTCACTACCAATGATGTAACAACTCCGAATCCAGCGTATTCTATTTGGATTCGCCAAGATCAACTCATCCTGAATGCGATAATTGGTTCCCTGTCTCCAACAATTATCTCCTTTGTGGCCAGAGCCAAAACATCTATGGAGGCATGGAATATACTAGCTAACACATATGCCAAACCGTCTCGTGGACGCATCAAACAGATCAAAGCACTTCTCAAAAACTCCACGAAAGGTACACAAAATATTACTGACTTTCTTCATTCTGTTAAGGCCCGTGCAGATGAGCTCGCTTTACTTGGTGCTCCGGTGGATGATGAGGATCTCACTGAGAGGATTCTAGATGACCTTGATGATGACTATAAGGAGTTGGTTCGTGCGGTTCAAGCTCGAGACAATCCGATATCGTTTGATGAACTGCATGAAAAGTTGTTGTCATTCGAAGCCTCACTACAGAATGGCAAGAAGGAGGCAGCAGTTTTTCCGGCTACTGCCAACCCCACATACAGGTCCAACTCCAACTCCTCTTGGCGTCCACAGCACAGCTACAACGCTCCACAGCACAGCAACAATAATTGGCGCCCACACTCCTCCAATCATTGGTGTCCACCACTCAACCACAACAACCAGTCACCATCTCTCAACAATTCAGGCACTTCAACTCGTGGCAATCAGCCTCCACGCCCTTATCTTGGCCGCTGCTAGGTGTGTGGAGTGCAAGGCCACACAGCCAAGCGCTGCTCTTCTTTCCAAATGGTGCCAATCCAGCCGGGTTCCAATCCACCGAATGGTTCTCCTCCAATGCCTTGGCAACCGAGAGCCAACTATGCTGCTAATGTGTCCTCCAACAACTCCTCATGGCTACTTGACAGTGGTGCTTCTCACCATGTCACGGCTGATTTGAATAACCTCTCTCTGCATGCACCGTACAGCGGCTCTGATGATGTTATGATTGGTGATGGTACCGGTCTCTTCATCACAAACACTGGTTCCACATCTCTTTGCACTCAAAATAAAACATTTAAATTGAATGATGTTCTCTGTGTCCCTGATATGAAAAAGAACTTGATTTCAATTTCACAATTTTGCTCTACTAATGATGTTTCGGTTGAGTTCTTATCTACTTCGTTTCATGTGAAGGATCTTTGTACGGGGGCTATTCTTCTGAGAGGCACAACCAGGGATGGCGTGTATGAGTGGCCAACTACAAAATCTATGTCCTCACCAGTCCTAGCATTTTCAGGCGTCAAGACCTCGTTGTCAAACTGGCATCATAGGCTAGGTCATCCTGCTTTTTCTATTTTACACCGTATTGTGTCTAGTTTTAGTTTAGATTTACATTTTTCCTGTCACTCTTGTCATTGCAATAAAAGTCACAAGCAACCTTTTCATTCATCTTCTCTTGTATCCACTTATCCACTGGAAATTATATTCTCTGATGTGTGGACGTCTCCTGTTGTTTCACATGACAATTTCAAATATTATGTTATTTTCGTAGACCACTATACCAAATACATATGGTTGTATCCGTTAAAACGAAAATCCGAGGTTAAAGACACTTTCATTCGCTTTAAGGCCATTGTAGAAAATTTCTTTAAACACAAAATAGTCACCTTTTATTCTGATAATGGTGGTGAATTCATGGTTCTCAAAGATTATCTTGCAACTAATGGCATTTCACACCTCATAACCCCACCTCATACCCCTGAACATAATGGGTACTCAAAAAGACGACACCGTCACATTGTTGAAACAGGCCTTACATTGTTGTCTCATGCTTCTCTTCCCCTACAGTTTTGGTCTCATGCATTTGCCACTGCAGTGTATCTGATCAACAGAATGCCCACTCCTACACTTGATTTTCTGTCTCCTTATCAGAGGATTTTTGGGGGACCACCCAATTACTCGAAACTGAAAATATTTGGTTGTCTCTGTTATCCCTGGCTCCGACCCTACTCATCTCACAAGCTTGATAAAAGGTCCACCTCTTGTGTCTTTCTTAGGTATTCGATGTCGCAGAGTGCCTATCTCTGTTTTGATCCATCTTGCTCCAGGATTTTCGTCTCTCGTCATGTTAAATTTGTTGAGTCCGTGTTTCCTTACAGGTCACTAGGAGCTGCTCTAGACCGTCCAACCTCCTCCACCATAGACATATGGGTTCCGTCGGTCGTAGTTATGTCCCACCCTTGTCCCCTGGCCTCGTCTCCATCCACGGCTGTGCACTCCCAAGACTTGCCCTCCTACGCAGCTCCCTCCTTGCCGCTGTCTCCTGCACGTCACCAGCTAAGTGTTCCTGCTGCCACTACTGTCGTGCCTCCACCCTCATCATCTCAGTCTGCTGCTGTTGACAATTCGGGACCAGCTGATGTCCCTTCTCCGCAGCTCCTTGCTGCACCTGACTCGGCTGGTTCTTCTACTGATGTTGGGTCTACTGCAGCCTCTCCACCACTGGTTCATCGTCACATGACCACCCGTGCCATGAACAATATTCATAAGCCGATTCAGAGGTTGAATCTTCATGCACAGAAACAGCCCTCATCTGATTTTGAACCCACAACTGTGGCACAGGCATTGAAGGACCCGAATTGGCGTCGGGCCATGTTTGAGGAATGTGATGCTTTAGTTCGTAATGGTACTTGGGAATTAGTTCCGCTGGACTCATCATCAAATGTTGTCGGCTGCAAATGGATTTTTCGGATCAAACGGAAATCCGATGGCTCTATTGACAGATTCAAAGCTCGCTTGGTCGCAAAGGGGTTCAATCAACGTCCTGGAGTTGACTACTTTGAGACGTTTAGCCCCGTAATCAAACCTACAACTGTGAGGCTTGTTCTTAGTATTGCTATCAGTCACGACTGGTGTCTCCGACAGCTGGATATAAATAATGCCTTTCTTCAAGGTCGACTCACAGAAACAGTGTTCATGGCGCAGCCTCCAGGGTTCATTGATTCTGATCATCCTACACATGTGTGCAAGCTCAAGAAAGCCATCTATGGCCTCAAGCAAGCACCGCGGGCTTGGTACCATGAGCTACGCCAGTTCTTGCTTGCAACTGGCTTCAAGAACTCATATGCTGACACCTCTCTTTTTGTTCTTAACACAGGTGGTACCATTCTCTATCTTCTTATTTACGTTGACGATATCATTCTTACAGGAAACAATTCAGCTCATGTGGACCGGTTTGTTGTTACCCTTGCTCAACGATTCTCCCTGAAGGATCTTGGTCCTCTTTCTTACTTCCTTGGTGTTGAAGTACTCCCGCACAAGCATGGTGCTCTTTTGTCGCAGCGGCGCTACATACAGGACCTACTCACTCGCACAAATATGGCCAATGCCAATCCGGTCCAGACCCCATTGCCCACAAGCCCTCCGATCACCTTACACTCCGGCACACTTCTTAGTGATCCCACCACCTACCGAATGGTCGTTGGCAGCCTTCAGTACCTGTCTCTCACACGTCCGGATATCTCATTCGCAGTTAACAAGTTATCCCAGTACATGCATCAACCCACATCAGATCATTGGGATCTCGTCAAGCGGTTGCTACGTTATCTATGTGGCACATTGGATGACGGCATTGTAATCCATCGCAACTCTCAGGTCTCTCTTCACGCATTCTCAGATGCCGATTGGGCAGGTAACAAGGATGATTTCTCTTCCACAAGTGCATACATTGTCTATCTAGGGAAAAATCCTATTTCGTGGAGCTCGAAGAAACAAAATACCATTGCTCGCTCCTCTACAGAGGCTGAATATCGGTCCGTTGCTGCTACAGCAGCTGAACTTAATTGGGTGTGTTTTTTGCTTACTGATCTCGGCCTCAAGGTGTCAACAGCTCCTGTCATTTATTGTGACAATGTAGGTGCCACTCAACTCTGCTCCAACCCGATTTTTCACTCACGCATGAAGCATGTGGCTATTGACTTTCATTTCATCAGAGATCAGGTTCAATCAGGCAGTCTGCGGGTCGCTCATGTCTCCTCCAAAGATCAGCTGGCGGATGCTCTTACGAAACCTCTGTCTCGTCCTATTTTTCAGTCTCTCAAAGCCAAGATTGGCCTCTCTAGTCGTGGCCTATCTTGAGGGGGCATATTGGAGACAGAGTGTTTATGTTTTAGTTGTAACAAACTTCTGTTAATAATCTTTACATTGTACATTTAAATTGTATTGTATAGTTATCTTAGGGTAGTTCAATATGTTTAGGAGTCTTGGGTTCGTAGGACTCATCAGTAGGGTTCGCAGGTCTCATCACTGCAGTATATATTCTTTATGTTATCAATGAAAAACGTATGCAGAAATACTGCACCAAAATCTTTCTATCTCACTTAACAATGCATACCGTCTAAATATTCAGATGCCACATCTATAGGCAAAAAAAGTAAGGGTTTATATGGTAACAAAAACCTAAAAGATACTAAAATAAAATAAAATAAAATAAGCAACAGCAATTGAATCCCCAATCTTTTTCGGTAATAAAGTAAACTAAAATAATAAAAAAAACTAAAGTAAAAGCAACAGCAATCGCCAATCCCCAACATCATGAAATAATAAATTAAAAGTAATAAAGAAAATTTTGTAAGAAAGTGACCTTATCTCTTGAAGACTTTAGACTTTGTGTGATGTTTGTTTGAACTGGTCAATGAGACAATGACTCAATCCCCAATCTTTTTCGGTATGTACCTAAAACAAAACAAGATAACAATTAACAAATAACAACAATTATAAGAAAATCCACAACCAATTTGAACCAAACAAAGTCGATCATCACCATCTGACTCACTTACAAGTTACAAAGTTACTCATCTTTTACTATTTGAATTCTAACAATCTAACAAAAGGAGGTTTATAAAAAAAAAAAAGATTTAATTATTAATTACCTTTGATTCTTTGAACAATGACTTCAAGAATGGGTGAACGACTTCAAGTTCGGATTACAGATCTGAAATCTAAAATTTCGTAGCAAATAGCAAGATTTAAGAGAATCCTTGTTTGATTTTTGTTCAATCTCGTTCTGGTTGCTTGGTTCCTTACCTGGTAAGAGTAGTTATACTGATGTTTTTTGTTTTTTTTTTTAATGATAATTGGGTTTTGTTGTGGGCCTTTTTTAAAAGGAAATATGTTTAGTGGACCTATTTTGAACTCACTTTATGGGTTAATTAGTTTTAAAAATTAGAGGTTCATTGGGCCTATTTTAAATTCATCTATGAGCTTGTTAGTTATATTCAATATCAAAAAAAAAAAAAAAAAAAAAAAAAAAAAAAAAAAAAAAAAAAAAAAAATTTAAACTTTGAGGACCCTTACAGATCTGGGGCCCTAGGCGGTCGCCTCACTAGGCTCCCCCTAGGGCCGGGCCTGACTCCATGTCAAGACATCCCTACCGCCCCTGATCCTTGCTTAGCCAACATGTCCGCATACAAATTCAACGCCCAAGAGCAATACACCACGCAGGCTTGACCCAAACTTAAAAGATGACTACGAATGTCGTAAATAATTTGGACATGCTTCATACTACCAATCCCACTACCGTTAACCCAAGAAATAGACACCTTAGAGTCACTTACAAACACAATAATCCTCCCTTGCAACTCCGGTCTAATTTGTTTCTTAACCAAACCTCACCAGAAACTTAAATCTTGCGATACAATCACTACAATTACGTCATTCTAAAACGAAACCACTTTATCTCCTAATCAAGTTCTTTCGACACGAAAGATCTTTTGCTGCCATTTACCACATCTTAGCATTCACATTTCTTGTAGTGAGTTAATGTTTTTGAAAATCCTTAATTACTGATTTAGCATAGGGTCATAGAAACCAAGTTTATTATCAATTATTCAATATTTCTCATATCAATTTATATATAAAAATATACTTCCAAAAAATATATATATATATAATATATATATATAAAAAAGACAAAATAAATGGATATTATCATTTCCCCCCTGATGTTTGCTATATTGGTCAAAACCCCCCTTTATCTTTATTATTAGTCAGTTTCCCCCCTCTAGTATACTCTATTCACCAAGATCCCTCTATCGTTAAAACAAATACCTAAAATACCCTCTAATGTTTACTATTTTGTTACAGATTTTAAACATTTAAGAATAATAAGAAAAATTGGCAGAAATTGAAATTAAAAATGATTTAACAAAATAATTTTTTATTTTTTTTTTGAACAGCTTGAGAAAAAGCCAAAAGGCAGAGCACAAGAAACGGGCAAAGCCCAGGCACAAACGCCAGAAAACCCAAAGACACAAGGGCAGAAACAAACAACACAGCAGCCCCACAGCAAAACACAACAAAACAAATGCCCTAGAAACAAAACACAAAAACCACGCAAGAGAAAACAGAGACAAGAAACGCAGAAACAAGAAAACCAAAGATCAGTCAACCTCCTAAACAATCATATCTCCATCCAAATCAGACCCTTTCTTTGCCAGAAAATCCGCGAAGCAATTGGAAGATCTAGGATTAAAAATGACTTCAGTCCTTCCAAGAAAACTCACAGTAGATCGGATGTCATAGATGAGATTAATGTGCTTCAAACTACCAAAACCCGAGCTATTAATCCAGGACACAGCCACTTTAGAATCACTAATAATGGTGATCCTTTTGCCAATCATGACCGAGGAGCTTGCACACAACATACAAGCTTGATGAATAGCCATAATTTCCGCCGTACAAGCATCCGTATTGCCTATATTCCTGGAAAAGGACCCAATAACCTTGCCACAATGATCCCGTAAAACTCCGCCAATCCCTGACGGCCCCGGATTGCCCCTAGCCGAGCCATCCACATTAAACTTCAAGGCGCCAAAGACAGGAGGGGTCCAATCACCCATTATTTTGGCCTTTTGAGGCTTCGAGACAGAACATCTCCCTGCAATATCCTGAAGCAAGACTGAAATCGAATCCGAACACCCTTTCGCAAAGTGTTTGAACCACCAAGCCACTTTAATTTTGATCATGTCGATTGCTTGAAAAACCCCTTGATCCACATTCTTGAAAACCACCTGATTCCTGCAATCCTATATAGTCCAGACTGTTGCAAAAAAGAGAGTGTTCCAAGCTCTTCCTTGGCACCTCTTCGGGCACAAACCAAACCAACCAGCAGCCCAATCTGGAAAAGAAAAATTAGCACACCATTGCACTCCCCACCACGCCATACACTGTCTCCAGATGTCAATTGCCCAAGCACAATGAAGGAACAAGTGGTCGACAGATTCTATCCCACTCTTACACATTGGACAGACCTAAGACTGATTTGGATTGAAACCAAATCTATTCATCACCTCCCCTACCATAATTCTGCCCCTTGACAATTGCCAAGCAAAAATTTCGATCTTGAGGGGACAAATACCTTGCCAGACAATAGAGGGATCCACTTGAACAACCCTCAAGCTCGCCTCCTCCAAATTCCTATGGAAAGAGCCAACCGAAAAAATACCATTAGGACAAAAAGACCAAGCAAGCGAGTCCTTTATAAGTTTGCGAGGTTTAAACTGTTCAAGCCTACAAACAAAAGCATTCCAGTAATCCTTCTCCCAGTCGAAACAATCACGCCTTAGAGGAACATTCCACACCCAAACGTTTCCTTGCCATAAACCAAAATCCTCAACCGGACCATTCCTCTTGGATGAGAGCGAAAAAATTCTTGGGAAGGCATTCATGAGGGGCATTTCCTCCTTACCCAATTCTCTCCAAAAATCGATCCTCATGCCATCACCCAAAACTATTTTTAGACCACCCTTGATAATTCTTTCAGAAGTTGAACCAGTTTTAAAAAGACTATAAACAGCTTGGACAAAGTGAGAAGCCAAGGCCGAACCATTTCAGCCCCACTTCCAAACCAAAGCTTCATTTCTGACCCTATACTTTGCACACAAAACCCTCCTCCACAAACTACTGCCCTCATTGGCAAATCTCCACACCCATCTTGCAAGAAGACTATTGTTTTTATCCTTCATTCTCCCGATTCCCAACCGCCCATTTTTCTTGCTCCTACACATAGAGATCCAGTCCACTACATGTATTTTCTTCTTTAAGTTCTCGTCACCCCAGAAAAAAGCACGTTGGATTCTCTCCAAGCTTTTCGCAATCCCCATAGGCAAGTTAAAAACCGATAAAAAATAATTCGGAATGCTTGCCAAGACAGTTTTGATAAGGATTAAACGACCTCCTTTGTTAAGGAATTTTTTCTTCCATGGCGCTAGCCTACTGTTAACACGATGCACAAGATTTTCCCAAAAAGATTTGGATCGAGGTTTTGCGCCAAGGGGGAAACCAAGGTATGTAATTGGCAAATTTGCACTCTTGCATCTGAACACTGCCACCCATTCAGTATCCATAGGACCCTTTTTTCCCACTTTTACCACACATGACTTATGGAAATTTATTTGAAGACCGGAAGCCATCTCAAAACACCTAAGGATCCTCCTAGTGTTGCGAATATAATCCAAACAAGGTTTGAGAAACATAATTGTGTCATCGGCGAATTGCAGATGAGTCAAGTGAACCCCATTTTCCCCAAAAACCACACCTCTCATTAACCCCAAGTCCGAAGCTTTCCGGAGTAGGCTGCTCAAGCCTTCACTAACGATGTTGAATAAGAAAGGGGATAAGGGGTCACCTTGCCTTAGCCCCCTTTCGACCCCAAATTGAGACGTAGGGCTACCATTCACAAGGACTGAAAGCATAGGGGTTGAAATATAGCACCTCATCCACATTCTCCATCTCTCCCCGAAACCCATTTTTGTCATCATAGAATCTAAGAACTCATGATCAACGCTATCATAGGCCTTTTCGAAGTCAAGCTTGATTATGAGCCCTCCTTCAGAATCATTTTTCCATGAATGAATCGCCTCCTCCGCGATAACAAAGCTGTCCATTATTTGACGATTCGAAACAAACGCCATTTGCGTTTCACCAATGACAAAGTCCATAACTGATTTCAATCTGTTGGCAAGAATTTTTGACAGAATTTTGTACAAAGAATTCACAAGACTTATGGGTCTAAAATCTTTCAGGGATTCCGGGTTCGCACATTTAGAAATGAGAGCAATAAATGTGTTATTTAACTCTTTAACTATAGATCCCTCATGATAGAACTCATTAATAAATTTCCAAAAATCTTCCTGGATCACCTCCCAATTTGCTTTGATAAAATTGAGATTCAAACCATCCGGTCCCGGAGCTTTGTTTCCATCACAACTCTTCACCGCCTCCCAAATTTCCTCCTTGCAAAAAGGTTTCTCAAGCATTTCAGTCTCCACTTCCGAAAGTCTCTTCAAATCCAAACCTGAAATAGCTGGCCGAAAATCATTAATTCTGCTGAAATGATTTTTGAAAAAAATCTGCAATCCCCTCTTTCACCTCATTTGGTTCTGAAACCTTTCTTCCATCAATTAAAATCTCCCCCCTATGAAATTCATCCTCCTTCTCCCATTTGCTAGACAATGAAAGAATCTAGTGTTTTTATCCCCCTCTTTTAGCCACTGCACTCTGGCTTTTTGACTCCATCTTTGTTCATCCCTCCTAACAACTTTCCACATCTCCCCCATAATAGCCAGTCTTTCCTGTCTCAAAGCTTCAGTCCATCCCTCCAAAACAGCCTTTTTGTCCACCTCAAGGAGCCGACCTTCAAATTCTTTTAAGGAAAAAGAGTCACTGTTCCTACTAGGCAAAAATCGTCGCCCTCTTAGTGGCTCTCATTTTAGCAGCTAAAACCGAGCCAGTAGTGCCACTCACCTTGCATCCCTGCCACCCCTCCTTAGCTTGCATCATTAAGTCCCCATCCTCCAGCCAACTATTGTAGAATCTGAAGGGACTCGGACCCCAGTCAACCTTTGATTCCCCGAGAGTGATTGCGCTATGGTCTGATACACTCCTAGGTAAAACGGTTTGAAAAAGATTAGGGAACCAAGAAAAAATTTCAAGGGATAGCAAAAACCTGTCGAGACGCGCCCATGAATTCTCCTCCCTATTATTCGACCAAGTGAAGCACGAACCCCTGATCGGGAGATCAACCACTTGAGCCTGCAGAATAAAATTGTTGAAGTTTCTAATGGAACCCCAATTGCACACACTACCTTTCCTTTCCAAAGGGTTTAAGACAGTGTTAAAGTCTCCTCCAATACACCATGGAAAAGGAAACGATTTCTGGGCTTGAAGAATGAAATCCCACAACTCCTTGCGATCCTTCTCAATGTTAGCAGCGTAAACATTACAAAACACCATTAATTTTTTGATCCTCAAAAGTTCACCAGCAACAATGATACACCTAGAATTGTTAATGCTGGCCAAAACAGAGAATTGATCCTCATTCCATAAAGAAATCACACCACCCGTAGACCCTTGAGCCTCCATTCCTATACCCTTAGAGAGCCAACCACCCCCCAAAGAACTGACAATGCTCCTGTCAAAAAAGTCCAGTTTTGATTCTTGAATAAACAGGACAGATGGTTTCATTTTTGTCACCAAATTCCTCACCACCTTTTTTTTATCCTTCCTACCCAACCCCCTAACATTCCAAGAAATGACTAACATTAAAACAAGAGAGAAACCCCAACCCAAAAAAACAGGACCTACTGTCCTCCATCCCGGCCACACCGGTCTGCATCCTCCTTCTCTCTGCGTCTAATGAACATTGCCACCTCACTTTCTTTCCCTCTGAAATCTATACCCAGTTGAGCTCTAATTTCCATCACCTTATACACCTCTTCATCCCCATTCTAGTTATCCTTTGACATGAGTTTGCCTCCCCCATTTTCTACTTTTCTTGAAACCTCCCTTGTTGCCGAAGCTGACTTGAAACTGTCATACTCCTTGTCTTGATCTTCCTCAGACGATTTTGCTTCTGTAGGATCTCTTGTTTCTTGGACCAAAGAAACAGATCTGACCGAGCTTGAGTCTTCATCAGATCTCTCCATATTCTGATCCCTTGTGTTCGTCATGGGTTGAAAATCCACAGCATGAGAATTTTTACTTTTCTCCAGCTTGGATCTTAAAAAAGCTTGTTCCAAGTTCTCAAGGTAGTCTTTTAAAGGTCCATCTAAGGATTGGGTTCTTGAGATGAAACTTTTACTTGAAATCAGCCCACCCTCCTTTTCCACTCTTTCAAGAAATTCTTTAACAGGCCTCTCTAGAGATGGGCTTATTGAGAAATTGTTTTGTCCCTCCAGCCCTGTCTTATCAAAGTCATTAGAATTTTGGAGCCCATTAGTTGGTTCAGATGGGACCAGCCCATCACCAAAATTTTCAGGTGTTTTCCTTTGGGCCTTACGCCTAGAACATTCCCCCCTTTCTCCCTTCCAAAAGTTGAAATCCGAAATCTAGCCCTCCTCCTCTGAAGTCATTGTTTCTTCTGATCCCCTGCCCTTTCCCATGTGATCATTATTCTCTTCAATAATCAATTTTCTAGCCCCCTTCCTTTGTGTTATTTTTCTAGGCTTAGGGACCCACTTCTTTTTTCCTTTTCCTAGATGGTTTTTCCTAGGAATTTTAGAGCGGCTACACTCTTCCTCTGACAGAAGTAAGCTGGATTGGTCAGCTCCATACTTCTTCCTTCCAGTTGATTTCCACCTTTCTTCCTGACACCTTTTGAGCCTACTATCTACCCTGTCTTGATCTGCGCAATTGTCTTCCCTAGGCTACCATCTCTGACCCCCTTTCTCACCTACTGCCCACCTATCTTCTTCCTTACTCTGATCGTCCACCTGACTGACTTTCTGAGAGGCCACCGTTGCCAATAAAAATATTTTTTAATTTGTCAAAAAACATTTATAAAGTTAAAAAAAAAAAAATCCAATATTGGATCAAAATTGAAATCAATACATCTATCGAAATTTTAAAAAAATTAATACATCTATTTTTTTAAAAAAAATAAAAACTAAGTTAAAACAAAAAAAGAGTAAAAAAAATGAAAAAAATAATAATAATAAAACAGTGGAGATTGGATCTCCACCATCTTATCTCCATTGATGGAGATCTTTGGATCTCCATCGATGGACTGATGGAGATCCTTAACCGTTGATCAAGTCAAACTTAACCAATGTTAGTCAAACTTAATAGTTAATCCGCCGTTAGTCAAATTCAACTGTTGAAGAAGTTTGATTGTAAAAAATAAGAGTATTTTTGTCATTTCAATAATTTTATTTTTAAAAATATAGATTAATTGAAAATAAAAAAATTAACAGATTATGGATCTCCATCATCTATCCATGAAATAGATTGTGGAGATCAAATAAAATTTCAAAGAATTTTTTTTTTTTTTTTTTGAAAAAAAAAAAAAAAAAAGTGTTCTCCAACCGCCTATCACAATGACCGATGGTTGGAGACCAATTTTGAATTAAAACCATTTTTTTTTTTTAAAGGAGATTCAATCCTTAACTTTGATCATTATATGATAGGGATCAGCTATTATACATGGGATAGAATGCCTGTGTGATGCTGAAGCTTTTTCAAAGCTTTTATAACCGTTGGATGAAACAAAAAATTCGATTTAAAAGATCAGATGCAAATAGTTTTTATTTAAAATATATAATATGATATAAACCTAAAATTGGTGTGACCGATTAAAGTGCATGACAATTACCAATGGATGGTGTGTGGTCTTGTCACTTGTGTGTATGTTAAATAGAATTTATTTATTTATTTATAATGAAAGTTAGATAAAATTTTATGGTTGACATAAGCGATTCGAACCTGAGAATATTCTAAAGTTATGGTTGACATAAAATTGTATGTCTTTCACACCTACATTATAAAGTTGTGGGTTCGAGTTGTATCTTTCTTCCCTAAACCTTGAATTTATTACGATAGTATTTTAGAAAGAAAAAAAATCAACAAGTTATACCGTTTTGAATGACTAATAATTAATTTTTAAATTTTTTAGTAGTTTATGAATACTAAATAGGGAAAATTACCTCAATAGTCACTCATTTATTAGTTCTAGCAAAAAAAAAAAAAAAATTGTAAACAAAAATCTTTTTTAAAATTTCATTGTCCATCATTGTGATGAGATGGATGGCTGGAGATTAAATAATTTATTTTAAAATATATTTTAAAAATACGGTGGAGATTCAATCTATTTTTTAAATATGGTGGAGATTGAATATGTTTTTTTAAAATTTCTTAAACAAGTTTATATATATATATATATATATAAACTTGTTTTTTTAAAAAAATTGATCTCCAACCGTCCATCACACGACCAGAGATATATTTAAATAAAAAAGGTTTTTTTTTTTAAAAAATGATTTTTTTAAATATTTTTTTGAAAGCTGTAAAAGTAGTTACGAGCAAAATTTTGAAGAAACCAAGAAATGGTTACCAAAGCCGTAAATGTACCAAAGCCGTAAACGTAGTTACAAGAAAATTTCAAAAGAAACAATGAAATGGTTACCGAAACGGTAAATGTAGTTATTGTACGTAGTCGCAAACGTAGTTATTGTAGCCGTAAACGTAGTTACAAGCAATATTTTGAAGAAAACATGAAATGGTTACCGAAACCATAAATGTAGTTACTAAAGGTGTAAATGTAGTTACCGTAGTCTTAAACGTAAATACAAGCAAAATTTTGAATAAACCATGAAATGGTTAGTTACCTAGGTCGTAAATGTAGTTACCATAGCCGTAAAAGTAGTTAAAAGAATTTTTTTTTAGAAACTAAGAAATGGTTATCGGAGCCGTAAATGTAGTTATCAAAGCCGTAAATGTAGTTACTATAGCCGTATACATAGTTGCAAGTAAAATTTTGAAGAAACCATGAAATGGTTATTGAAGCCATAAATGTAGTTACAAAAGGCGTAAATGTAATTACCATAGCTGTAAACGTAGTTACAAGCAAGATTTTGAATAAACCATGAAATGGTTAGTTACTAAAGTCATAAATGTAGTTACCGTAACCGTAAACGTAGTTACAAGCTGTTGATGGTGATTTTTTGTCAACACTCAATCGATGATTTGAGATCACGTTTGTGGGTGATAATAGTTGAATCTTAATACCGTAAAATAATAAGCAAGAGATACGTGATAAAACTCCGATAACCGGAGAAACGTCCACGGGTTGTTGCCTAAGCAACGAAGCCAAAATTCACTATGAAAAATATTACAAAAATACGCTCTGGTCACTTTTATGCTAAAAAAGTCTCTCTCTCCCTTATGCGTTACAAAGGGTATTTATACATGCTGTTCCTAGGGTTTGGGGTACCGCTAGGGTTTAGTGTCGTGGCGCCTAAGTCTTAAGCGGTTGCCTAGTCCTAGTTGGATTCTGTTTCCTTCTTGGGCGTGATATGTTTCCTGTTTTGGCTGAGTCCGATTCTGGGTAGGATTCTTTCTCCTTTATTCGCGGGAGACCTGCTTGTTTCCTTGTTGAACTTTGAAGGGTTGCACTACTACGTTTTGTGGAGGTGCTCACTGCTGATTCTTTCCATGCGCTTGGGAAGTGAGTTTCCGTAACCATCTCTTCTTGTTGATCCCCGAGTACGCCCGAGTATGCCCGAGTAGGTGACCTTGCCCGAGTTGGTTCTCTTTGTTTGTGATCGGGTCACTTTGGTTTCAGCCGAGTGGGTCACTTGGGGGATTTCCCCCTTTCGAGCTGAATTTTCCTATTTCCTGCTTACGTGGCTTCTTTGTGGGGATGACGTGTCCTTTACGATGATTTTTACCTATAACAATACCCCTTAAATATTTGAGCCGAATACTACTTGCTCGGGACAAATATTTAACCCCTGTTTGCTTCGTTTCTCACGACTTGTTTTCATTTGTCGTCTTCCATATTAATGTTGGTTTTCAGTATCCTCGTTTGATTCGAAGTATTACTGACGTGTCTCAATTATGTCCGCACATGCTTGATCCACCCATTATTTAGAAATCTTTTGATGGCGACGTATTGACTTCCTGACGGCTCAAGGCTCTCTCTGCTTGCCACCTGTCTCCTTTTGCTTGGTCGTGGTAGAAGGCATTTATGGGACACGACCCTTCTGTTTGTTTGTGCGCAGCCCACGTCACTTCCCCCGCTACTCTGTCTTCCCGCTTCTTCACCTGCCCTTCCTAGGGTTTCGATTTTTTTGAAACCGGTACCGCCTATATATATGTCAGCTTGACGCTTCGTGGGGAAAATCCTCATTTCTCTGCAACAATCTCCTGCCATTTTTCTTTTCTTTTCTTGATAGAAGTTCGCCTGCATCTGTTATTTTTCTTCGAGTTATTTGGAATAAGACGCTCGTTTCTCAGTCCTGCCAAGATCCTCAACCTCAAACTCCGGATCTTTTCTTGAAGACCATTCCTCCACCTCTGAAGATTTCCTCTATAGTTCGCGTTACCTCCGGTTTTCTAGTACATCCAAGGTTAGTTCTTATGGATCCTGCTGCTAGGCATCGTCTTTTTACTGTTGGTATGATTGCTATTGAACAAGGTGATGCTTTTACTGCCACGGTTGTCCACAGGTTGCTAGGAGACCTTCTCCCTGATCAACCTCAATATTTTGACGTCGACGTTTCGGGGCTTTTTCGTGAAGGACCTGCTACTTCTGAAATCCTTCCTGCTTTAGAAATTCCCTCCGTTTCTTTGAATTCATCGCAGCCTGACTCTTATCAGCTTGAAGCTCGGTCAGATTCTTCTACTTCCGTTTACGTTGATACTCGGCCGTGGAGACGAACGGGGAAGAGGATGAGTAATCGTAAAATTTACAAGGATTCTCACTCCCAGGAGAATCCAGTCGAGACCCAGAGGGTAGTTGAGAACGACATTGAAGAGGAGCATAGGGCCACTCGCATTCCTTTCTCTCCTGAGCAGATATGTGCCTATGACATCGAGTCGAACGTGGTCGGCCCTGAAGAGATAAAAAAGTATATGCAACGGTTTGACCTGGACAGCAACATGATTTCACTGATTCCTACTGACGGTCGAGCTGCATGGAACCCCCCACCTGGCCACGTGGCAATCTATGGGGCAATGCTTACTTGTGGTGTTACTCTTCCTCTTCGGCCTTTCATCACCTGGTTTTTGGCTGAGGCCCGACTTGCTCCGGCGTAGCTAACTCCGAATAGCTACCGAATTTTGATGTGCATGTGGCACATGTGGCATAGGATGAAGCGGCCACCCCCCACACCTCGCAAAATCCGGCACTTTTATGCGTTGAGGCCCGTAGGGAAGACTGGGGTTTATTTTCTTCAATCGAACCAGCCCAAGTTCTGGATCCCAAAAGACGTGGTGGTTAAGGGTGAAATCGAACTGACCATGGACGAGAAGATGAAGGGATTTGTTTGGGGCTTCCCCACTTCAAATAAATTTTGGAAAAACAGCTGGTTCTTCGTGGGTAAACGCTGGGGCCAATCAATCAGTTTTAATCTTGATGGTACTCGGGTGACTTGCAGGGTTCCTCGATACTTTTGTTCACCCCAATGGAACCATATGACTCCTGCCTTTACTGATGAGGAACTAAAGACTTTGGCTCGGGCGGCCGTCCGCCCTTTGGAGAAGAGGGGCAGACCTTATCTCTTCAACGAGGAGAAAATGATTAGAGCTCACCTTTTTCCCCAGATTTCTGCATGCCGTAAACGTCGTAAGTTTTTTATGAGCTTTCCCTGGTTATTCTTGCATTCTTGTTCTTACATCAGTCTACTGACTCGTAGAAACACCTTCCTTTTTTTTTTTTTTTTAAAGTGTTCGATGTAGACATAGTCTGCGATGCTCAGGCACGCTGGATGAAAGGCATCGTGGAGGCGAGCCGAAAAGTGGCTCTTCGCCAGCGAGATGCTGGGATAGCCCCTCCCGAAGATGACTCTGACGAGGGTGCTCCCGAGAATTCTCCCGAGGGAGATGATGAGGAGGGAGTACCCGATTATGTGCCCGAGGAGACCCATGGTCAAGAAATGACCGCATATTCAGCGGAGGCTGTGGGCGACCCGGAGGGCTTTGGAGCAAGTAGGACCGCTGCTGGGTAGGACAATCAAGCGGGTCCTTCTTCTTCTAAGGGGAAAGAGAAAGCTAGGCACCCCTCTAAGCCTGAGCCAACGGCTTTCTCCCGTGGAATTAATTCTCCCCACTCTGCTGCAAACATGCCAAGTGCTACATTCCAGGGTGCTGAAGCAGCTGGGGAACATTCGGGTGTGATGGCTCCAGAGATTTCGACTCCTGCGGAGCCAATTCCTACTCCTCCGGCTCCAAAGATTTTGACTCCTATCGAGCCAATTCCTACTCCTCCGGCTTTAGAGATTCTGACTCCTGCCGAGCCAATTCCTACTCCTCCCGGGGATAGCGGTGTTGAAATGAGGCATCCCGATTTGGATTCTGAAGATCCTGCGGTTGACTTGAATTCTTACGGGAGGCAATCTGGAAAGAGAAAAGCCTCGTTTTCTCCGGGTCGTCCTACCCCCAAGATCCCCCAAGTAGTTGTATATGTTGATTCATCTTCAAGTGATGAAGGGGGAGGAGAGGTTGGGAAAAACGCGAGTATGACCCCTCCACGGGACCAGATCAAGGACAGTGTTGGCGGCTCCGTTGGTTCTCCTCGGGTGGCCTCGTCTGCCGGGCTCCCTGAAACTTACGTTGGTGGTTTGGGCCCCCTCAACCCAAACAGACGATCCTGCCCCCGAGACTATGCTGAGGGCCATGGCTTCAGGCCGAGCCTACATTGGGGAGGATCATTGGAGTCACCTCAGGGCTGGAACCGTATCCGACCGGCTCTGTGACTTCTTTAACAGTGCTTCCTTCGTGAGTAACGCCTTGGTTATATGCATAATTTTGTATTTTTCTTCTCTTTTTTTTTATATATTTTTTTTTACTTCACTCCTGTTTGCTGTTGATTTGCTGTAGATGATGGCTGAGATGTCCGGGGCTTGCTAGGCTGGTGAAGCTCAGGCAGAAAGAATAAGGCAGCTAGAAGCCCAACTGAAGGAGAGTGAGGACCATCGCTCTCGGGCTGAGTTAGCTTGTCAAGAGGGGGCTAGATCAAGTCAGGTGCTCCTGGATCAATGCCTGGCACGTCAAATGGAGGCTGAGCAGAAGGCATCTTTTACTGCTGAGAAGGCCAAAACCTTGCAAGATCAGTTGTCCTCCACTCAAGATGCTTTGCTCCAGGCCGAGCAGACCGCTGAGGATGTAAAAACCTTTTACGAACACCGGATAGAAGACTTGGAGCATCAGGCCTTGACAGTCAAATCTCTGTCAAAGGAAGCTAGGCTGGAGTTGGAAATACAGGGGGTCGTCCGCTTCAAAAGATCTCCAGCCTATGACGCTTTGCTTCTTAGGGAGTTCCAACGGGGAATGGTCTCGGCTGGAGAATTCTTCAAGATGGAGAATAGGGCGACTGACCGGGCCAGGGCCAACTGGAGCCTTTCGATCAAGAAGCATGTGGATACGTCTCTGGGGTCTCTTCAGGTCCAAATGAAAGAGTGGCGAGCATATTGCCGAAGTAAAGGTAAGATGCCACATCCCATGCATCTAGAGGTTCCCACCGCCGATTCCTTCTCTACTTTTCATGCTTGTCAGAAAGCGGTGATCGATGATGAGAATCCTGATGTTGGTCCCGTCCCTGGGATGGACTATAGCGCCTAGATGGATGACGAAGAAGATGTGATTGTGTGGCCCTCTGATGATAGCCTCCTCAGCGAGTACGTAATGGAGCCTGACCCGAGCGTCAGTGGGGGCAGCTCACAACCCCTAGTGCCATCTTCTTGATTTTTTCTTCTGTACTTTTTGTAATGATTCTTGTATTAACTTTATATATATATGAATTTTCATTCTTACCATTCTGCTCTCTAATTCCCAAGTACTTTGTTAACTGGTCGCTAGCTAGTTTAGCCGAGTATCTTGTTTAACTGGTGGCTAACTGATCTTGGCCGAGTGTCTTATTCAACTGGCAATTAATTTGGCCGAGTATCTTATTTAACTGGCGTTTTGTCTTTTTGACCTGTCTAGGTTTTACCTAAGCGTTACGTCGAGGCTCACCACGACCATACGCTGAGGTCCTTACACAAGTCACCTAGGATGTCTCCCGGTTTTATCTGTGCAAGGTTTTGCCAAATCGTTGGGGTACTATGTACCGGCCAACACAGCTGCGTATCTCACCAGCCTTTCTGGCGGCGCTCCGAGCAATTTTCCAGTTATCCTGGTGCCTCGGTTTTGCCTTTTTACCAAGAAGTGCTTTTGCACTATCTTAACTAGGCGGGCGCGCTATTTCAGCTTCTTTGCCCTTCGAGCACTACTTGTCCGCTCTCTCACGGCTTCGTAGCGCCCAAAATTTTTCTTTTTTGGCGTTTGTTTAACCAACTTTTAAGTGGCTGCTGTTGTTCATAGGCCATGGAATATCTTTGATCATGGGACTCATCAACTTTAATGAACAACCTCTTTATTGGCAAATGAACTTTATTAGAAAATCAAATAAATCTGAAACAGTTAATGCAGAGCTAAAACTGAACAAAAAACAAACTGAATTAACATAAACATAAGGATGAGTTCCTTAAGGGTAGAAAATCTTGAGGTACTGTGCATTGCATGGTCGGGGTACCAGGCTACCCCCTGGTCGGGCTATCATGTATGCCTCGTGCCTTGCGATTCCCTTAATGATGTACGGCCTCTCCCATTTGTCGGCGAGGGATCCTGCTGACCTGTCCTTGGTGTTCAGGGACACTCTTCTTAGCACTAAATCTCTAAGCTGGAATCTACGCACGCGAATATGGGAATTATAGTACCTCGCAGCCCTTTGCTGGTATGCGGCGTTTCGCACTTGCGCTGTATCCCTGACTTCTTCAAGCTCATCTAAGTTTTACTGTAGCATGTTAACATTATGCTCGGGGCTGTATAGTTGTACCCTGGGTGATGTAAAACTTATTTCTGCTGGGATAACGGCCTCCGTCCCGAATGCTAACGCAAAAGGAGTCTCACCTGTGGATGACCTTACAGTTGTTCGATATGCCCATAGCACCTCTGGTAGCTTGTCCGCCCAGCTGCCTTTCTTTGCTTCCAATTTTGCTTTCAGCGTGTGCTTGATCACCTTGTTCACAGCTTCGGTCTGGCCATTGGTTTGAGGATGAGCAGGTGATGCATAGTAGTTTGCGATCTTATACTCTTCGCACATTTCTCTGAACTTGCTGTTGTCGAATTGGGTCCCATTGTCTATTATGATGATGCTCGGGATCCCAAACCTATATATTATGTTCTTTATGACAAAGCTGGTGGTATTTGCCTCAGTGATGTGCACGAGAGCTTCTACTTCCACCAATTTAGTAAAGTAGTCTACTGCCACAATAGCATGCTTCGCACCCCCCTTTGTTCCAGTGGGCATTGGTCCTATCACATCGAGGCCCCACATGGCAAAAGGCCAAGGTGAAGTTAAGTTTCTGAGCAACTCTGGGGGTTGCGGATTGCCGAATATCGTTTGCTATTCTCTGGCATGTCCCACAGCTCTCCGTGAATTGCTGTGCTTCTGCAAACAAAGTCGGCCAATAGAATCCTTGCCTAAGTACCTTATGCACCAGACTCTTACCTCCAGTATGGTTCCCGCATACCAAGTATTGATTGTCCCCCAAAGATGGTGTTGATTGCTCCTTCATCCTCAGCTTTCTTGGGACTAGGCTTTCTTGCCCGTCCGTCCTGTCGGCTATCCTTCTGTCCATCCGCCCTGTCAACCTTTTTTAAGACGATGTCTTTCAAATGTCCTTCCCTAATGAGGGTTTCGATGTGGTCTCTTAGCTGGAAACACTTAGATGTCTTGTGCCCATTCTCCTTGTGGAACCTGCAATACTTGGTGGTGTCCCTCCGAGCATACGTTGACTGCTTAGGCGGCTCTTTAGACATGTTCTTTTCTTCTAGGATTGCCAAAATTTCCTCTTGATCTTTCTTCAATGGGGTATAGTTTGTATATCTGCCCTGGAATTTCTACCGCGGCTGATCGGCTTTTGGGTCATATGCTCGACGTCCATCCCACGCCTTATTCTTCTGTTTGTCACCTTTGGTATCAGGCGCCTTTGCTTGGTCTTTGGTTTTAGATCCTTCTGGGCAACCGCCATGCACGAAGTAACCTCATGTGGCAATTTCTTCCTCCTCAGCCAAGGCGTAACCTCCGGCCATGTCCATCATATCGGCATAACTGGTTAGTCGGGCTCTTCGGAGGTCAAATGACAATTGGCCGTTCTAAAGGTTGTTGACGAACGCGGCAATTATGGCTTCGTCATTTGCACTCCCAATCTTGGACACTTCCTGACCGAACCTCCCCAAATATTTCTTCAGTGACTCGTCTTTCCCCTGTTTTAGCTGGGACAAGTGGGCCACCGACTTCTTCCTATGTACATTACCGAGGAATTGCCTTGAGAAGGCTTTACTCAGCTCGCTGAAATTGCCTATACTCGCTGCTGGTAACCTGCCGAACCACTTGGAGCCTAAATCCACGAGAGTTTGGGGGAAATTCAAACACAGCAAGGCGTCATTGTAGACATACTGGGCCATGGCACTCTTATACCTTCTGACGTGTTCCTTCGGATCAGTGTCTTTTTTGAATTGCTCTACGTGAGGCATCCTGAATCTCTCCGGGAAGGGTGTCCTCAGGACTTCGTTGGTGAAAGGGCTTCCGGACTCGTCGTCCGATAATTCATTACGCCCGTATCGCCTGACTAAAGCATCCATCTACCGACGATTATTCTGAACTTCCCGGGTCAAACTCTGTATGAGTATGTCCATGTCTCCTTCCGGTTCTCCCATCGCATTGAAATTCTGACTTACGGTCAGCTTTTGGCCCCTTTCCTCTGGATTCAACTCTCTATGTCCTCGGTGTAGGCCATGCAGTCGAACTGTGCCCCTTTGGCGCTTGCGATGATAACTCTGCTCACTCTCTCCTGAGGATGATGATCGGGCTCTCCGATGAGTACGTTTCCTGGGGTGATCTTGATCCCTGGCCATCTGATCCTGATCATGCCTTCTGTCAGAATCATTCTCCTCTCTATGCTCCCTGCTATCCTTGGTTAATCTTTTAGACAAAATTGTTGGCCTGTCTGTAGGACCTCGGCCCGCCTTTACGGGTGCATCCGGCGTTGGTACCACCACCGTGGAACGCAATCTTGTTGCCTGCTGATTTGGGGCGAAAAGATTGTGAGGTGACATCAAACCCTCCGTGGTGGAAAGGTCAACTCCCTGCCCTGCTGCGTCCGATATGAGTTGCTGTAGAGAAGCACGGAATCTTTACACAATTTCTTCATTAGTTGGGGGGAAGCGCTGGAGGCCAGCCAGGGCAGTTGATTGATCTGCAGTTGCTAAGGTTGCATCCGCAGTGTTGGGAGTGGCGTCATCCTCCAATTCGTTAGTAGGTAATCCGTGACTGTACCTGGAATCGCTACCATCTCTTTCGCTGGCCATTGCCTCACAAGTGCTTTGATCCGCCCCCTTCTTCTAGCGCCAATTGTTGACGGTGATTTTTCGTCAACACTCAATCGATGATTTGAGATCACGTTTATGGGTGATAATAGTTGAATCTTAATACCGTAAAATAATAAGCAAAAGATACGTGGTAAAACTCCGATGACCGGAGAAACGTCCACAGGTTGTTGCCTAAGCAACGAAGCCAAAATTCACTATGAAAAATATTACAAAAATACGCTCTGGTCACTTTTATGCTAAAAAAGTCTCTCTCTCCCTTATGCGTTACAAAGGGTATTTATACATGCTGTTCCTAGGGTTTGGGGTACCGCTAGGGTTTAGTGTTGTGGCACCTAAGTCTTAAGCGGTTGCCTAGTTCTAGTTGGATTCTGTTTCCTTCTTGGGCGTGATATGTTTCCTGTTTTGGCTGAGTCCGATTCTGGGCAGGATTCTTTCTCCTTTATTCGCGGGAGACCTGCTTGTTTCCTTGTTGAACTCTGAAGGGTTGCACTGCTACGTTTTGTGGAGGTGCTCACTTCTGATTCTTTCCATGCGCTTGGGAAGTGAGTTTCCGTAACCATCTCTTCTTGTTGATCCCCGAGTACGCCCGAGTATGCCCGAGTAGGTGACGTTGCCCGAGCTGGTTCTCTTTGTTTGTGATCGGGTCGCTTTGGTTTCAGCCGAGTGGGTCACTTGGGGGATTTCCCCCTTTCGAGCTGACTTTTCCTATTTCCTGCTTACGTGGCTTCTTTGTGGGGATGACGTGTCCTTTACGACGATTTTTACCTATAACACAAGCAAAATTTTATAGAAACCAAGCAGTGGTTACTGAAGCCGTAAATGTAGTTACCAAAGGCGTGAAGGAAGTTACTGTAGCCGTAAACGTAGTTACAAGCAAAATTTTGAATAAACCATGAAATGGTCACCAAAGCCGTAAATGTAGTTACCAAAGAAGTAAATGTAGTTACCTTAGCGGTAAACGCAGTTACAAGCAAGATTTTGAAGAAATCAAGAAATGGTTACCGAAGCCGTTAATGTAGTTACCAAAGGCGTAAATGTAGTTACTGTAGCCGTAAACATAGTTATAGGTAAAATTTTGAAGAAACCATGAAATGGTTACCAAAGCCGTAAATGTAGTTACCATAACCGTAAACGTAGTTACAGACAAAATTTTGAAGAAACTAAGAAATGGTTATCGAAGCTAGAAATGTAGTTACTAAAGCCATAAATGTTGTTACCGTAGCCATTAACGTAGTTAGAAGCAAAATTTTAAAGAAACCATGAAATGGTTACGGAAGCCGTAAATGTAGTTACCAAAGATGTAAATGTAGTTACCGTAGCCGTAAATGTAGTTATAAGTAAAATTTTGAAGAAGCCATGTAATGGTTATGAAAGAAGTAAATATAGTTACCAAAACCGTAAATGTAGTTATCGTAACCATACATGTAGTTACATGCAAAAATTTTAAGAAACCATGAAATAGTTACCGAAACAGTAAGTGTGGTTACCAAAACTGTAAAAATAATTAGCATAAAAAAATAAAAAATATTTTAATTTGTTTTAAGAATAAATAATAATTATTATTATTTTATCTTTTTTTTATTTTAATAATTAATAAAATTAATATAATATATATAATTTTATTTATTTATTAGAAAGTAGATTCCCAATAAACCATTCATGTTTGGCTGCCACATATATGGCCGCCAAACATGAAAGCTTCAGTATATTTTTGTTTGCATCATGCAGTAGCTGGCCCCTATATGTTATCATGTTACATGTGTGGTTATGTCATTGTGATTACGTTAGTGTATTATGTATTATCATGCAGAGACCAAATTAAAATACATATTTTCGTACTTGACACTTTTTTTCTTAAGAGAAAAAAAATTAGTAATGCTAATTAGGACAATTAGTCCATATTATTAAAGGAAGGCCAATTACGAAGAAATTCATGTATTAATTGTAACTTTAATTTAAGATATAGAGGAGGTTTCAGGTGCCAGATTCACCCAAAAAAATAATTTAAGATAATTATATATATAAGAAAACAAAAATAAATATAAACAAAGACAATGTTGTCTTAATTAATTAAGCTGGTTGTTACATAGCAATAAAAAAGAGGAGTGGTGCTATTGCATGATGCAAGTGTAATTCAAATATCAAGTGTAATTAATTAAGTTGTCACATGAGTTGGGATACTCTCATTGGTCCTTGTTTTTCCTTGATATTCTTCAAGTGTAATTCAAATATCAAGTTGTATGAGAGAGAAAAAAGTGAATTAATCTTGACCGTGTATTTTGTATTTTGCTTAGGTGTCATTGAATTATAGAAAGTCAAGGAAAAACAAGCCAATGAAAAGATCTTGATCCTTGTCACACTCTATCAACTTAATAATGCCCCACTTTTAAAAAAAATTGATTTAAAAATATAAAATTAAATGATTTTATTATATTTTTAAATTTATTTTCAAAAAAGTAAGGCTAATTTGTTTAAATCTGGTGTTCAAATGATGTGTCAACACTACAATCTATCCATTTAAATCATGCAAATCTAATCCAATTTAAATGAAAATTTTTAATGGATTTTGATCATTTATTGATCTGATTTTTTTTCTTGATCTTTTGGTTGTAGATAAAGTGGTTGTGAAAACCAATCATATTTTAACCACACATTTATTACAATACTTATATTAATGATATCATGTGAGATCATGAAAAAGATTAGATGATTCAAATTCTCAATTTTAATATCGATCTATCGAGTAAACTTTTGTTTAAGGAGGGTGTATTCAATTAGGATTTTAAAAGACTTTTAATGACTTTTATTGAATTAAAAAGTTTAGGTGTATTCAATGTAGACTTTTAATGACTCTATAAAAGTCATAAGGTATTCAATATAGACTTTTATAGACTTTTAAAAAGTCTTTAAAAGTTATGTGGTATTCAATCAAGACTTTTTAACAGTCTATGAAAGTTAAGAGGTATTCAAAATCTCAATGACTTTTAATGACTTTAAAATATCAATGACTTTTAATGATTTTTAGTTATAACAAATCTCACAATTTGTCTTCCATTCTTACCAAAGACTTTGAATGACTTTTTTTTTTTTTAAAAAAAAAAAGAAAGAATTTCAATTTAAAAGAAAAATATAAAACTCTTTAAAAAAAAAATCAACCACCAAATATATGTTCTATTTTCAAATAAAAACACACTCATTCTTAACAAATTTCATAAATAAAATAAAACGAATAACTTTAAAATGAATAAGCATTTTTTTTTTTTTTAAGAAAAACATACAAACATTAACAATCTATAACAAAAAAAAAAAAAAAAAAAAAAACTAAAAAAAAAAAAAAAAAAAAAAAAAAAACTAAAAAAATATATATAAAACAACTCTTCATCGGCTATGCAATTAAGGACGAGAGATTTCATATTTTTTAACCTATATTTTTAAAGCAACTAAACAACACCGAAACAAATCAAATGAACTTTATTTATGTAAACTAAAAATAATAAAAGACAAAAACCACTACTTAACCATACCAATATGCCATAATCAATGTCGCGTATGAGCGTGACTCCATGTAATTATGATCAATATTAAACTACCCACTTTTAGGCATAGATCTTATTCAACAACTAGATGCGGTTTTTATATTTTATCTTTAGTAACTTGAATGAACTTTTGGTTGATTTTTTATACTTATTGTCATACTTTAATATTATTGTCGGTTTGCTACCTTTATTCTAAAAAAAAAATTATAATATTTTGACTAATTATAAAAAAAACAAATAAAATTTTGACTAATTATTAAAAAAAAAAAAGGAGCATAATGTCTTTATAATGCAAAATATAATAAAAAATAAATAAATAATTAAATCACATATATAGACATGAGTGCTTTTGTCAAGATTAATTAACGATAGTTTTTTTTATTCATTTGAAAAATTATTTTTATTGACATGGTAAATATATATAATTTTGCTAATACAAATTATACATTATATTTAGAAGTCAATGAAAGTCTATAAATGTCTATAAAAGTCTTTTAAAATGAAAGTCTATGAAAGTCTTTTAAAATGAAAGTCAATGAAAGTCTATGAAAGTCTTTTAAATAAAAGTCTATGAAAGTTTTTCATAATCTTGTAAAATCTATAAAAGTCCATAAAATCTGCAAAAGTCATCCACTTAAAAAAAGTCATTAAATGTCTTTCGAAATCCTAATTGAATACACCCCCCTAAGTTTCATAGCAAAAGCAAACATGACTTCCACCGGTCAACCCGCCATAAAGTCATCACTAAAATTACTATAAATACCCCGAAACACCCTTCAGTTTCTTCCAATATTTTAAGAGTTTCATTCGCCAAATCGGCCTTTGTGATTGACAGAAGAATAGAAAAGTTGAGATTTTTTTTAGAGGAATAGATGGGAATTTGTTTGTCTGGAGACATACGAGGAGGGAAACAAGCAGTGGGTGGGGCCCAGGGGCGGCCCACAGAGCCCCACAACAATGCTGGTGGTGGTGGTTACAACGACGCTGTAGACTTCTTCTTTCAATCTCGTGGCCTCCACGCTCTTTTTACTCAAATTGAGGTAGACGATACACTTTTCTTCACACAAAATCTTTTGGGGATTTTTTTTATTTTTATTTTTTATATATAAATATGTTTATATGACTGAGTGCACATTGGGTCAAACTTTATCCAATTAATTTTTTATTTATTTACTGTGTCCTGTTTCAATGGGTTTCTTACTATGAAGATTTTGTATTTAGTGGTTGAAATTTAAACAGGCAAGTTATTGAATGAGTCTGCACAAGCAATTTCATTGTTTTTTCATGGATTGAAGTGTTCTGAGAATTTTGAAAAGTCAAGGAACAAAACCAGAGAACTTGTTGAACACAACACACGGGGTCTGGACTCTGGAGGATCATTCAAAAAGTTGAATAGTTGATGTTTGATCAATTGTCTCACTGGAAACTATTTACTTGAAAGGATTTTTAATTGATTCTACTGTGCAGGGCTCGTGTGTTCACACAAGGTTGATTCTCATCAATGTTCTTTCAATCACTGTCTACATATACAGTGATTGATCATTGATGTGGACCTTTCTGAGGGCCAACTACCTCTGTTTGGAACTTTTGTTACCTTGACGGATAAGACCAGTATGCACAAGCAATTTCATTGTTTTTTCATGGAACAAAACCAGAGAACTTGTTGAACACAACACACGGGGTCTGGAGGATCATTCAAAATGTGAATATTTGATGTTTGATCAATGGTCTCACTGGAAATTAATTACTTTGAAAGAATTTTTTTTTCTTTTGAACTATTACACTATTTCAGAAGAATGAGGGAGGAGGCATGACTCGAACCCACAATCTCTTGAATGGAGGTTTATCACTAAGCCGACCATAATCTCTCGAACTACACAATATTTTGTTGAACTTTACAAAGCAGGTTTTTTGTTGGCTTGTGTGCTCACATAAGGTTGACTACTCTGTTTTTGAATTTAGATAACTCCCATCTCAAAGATTGCCTTGGAGAATATGATCCCCCAGCTGAAACAGGGATTTATGGATGCTGTTTAGACTTCTGAGAAATCCATTACCTTTTAAAAATGGATAAAGAATCTGATTTGTCATCTAAATTTGTGGCATGGAACTAAGGAGTTGTGGATTCAGATAACTTGGTGTTTAAGATGATAATATCTTTTCATATGCTGGACCACCAGATGCTTTTCGTTTTCTTTATATTGATGTGTTACCTTGGCAGATGAGACTAGAAAGTTGCATCCAAATGATACACACGTAGAATCGGACGGTTGTGATCAACATGCTGCATCTTTTTTGGGTGGAGCTGAATAATTTTCAATTCCTTCAATGGACAATATGGTTTAATGTTAGAAGTGATTCTTACGGTTTAATCTCCAGTTAGTTATCCTTGAAGAGATAATGTTGGATGAGATAGATATCATTATAGAATCAAACATAGATTTTATTGCTTATGTGCTTATGTGCTTCTCATTTACTTTTATTTCTTAAAAGTTAATACTTTAAATTTGTATTGTAGTTATCATTATCAGCTTTAAAGTTGCGTGATCGTGATATAACATCAAAGGTATACTCATATTATTATCATACTTGTTTATATAGGAGTTTCTGTATTAATTGTGTTGATGGTTTTCAAATTTAGTTGTCTATGTATTTTCAAACTTCAGTTGTTCAAATAATGCTAGTACGTTTTTATACATATCTGACATGTATGAAAGTATGATTATATGGTTATAATTATGAGAGAAATTTATTAGTAGCCATAACACTTATCATACTTTTGTTTTTAACCACTTTTGAATTTTTAATTGTTAATAACCACTTTTTTAAAAAAAATTCAATTTAGTACCATGAATTACCAGAATACCCTTGAAAATAGTATTCTTTAAACCTCGAAACAAACTTGAAATCACGACTAAATTGAAATACACAAACTTGAAATCATGCCTAACTGGAAATATTAAAACTTGAAATCATGCCTAAAATAGAAATATTTAAACTTGAAATCTGGACTAAAATGAAATTTTCCCTTCTTCTTCCTCTTCTTCTTCCTTAGGTTTAGGTTTTTTTTTTTTCTTTTCTTTTTTGTTACAGATCCATGGAGGCCGCGGTGAACCAGCGAAGGAGCAACGCCATCGTCATTGTCATCCCGTAGCCGACGCTCGTCGTCGAAGCTGCAGCGAACCGGCGAAGCTGCAGCGAACCGGCAAAGCTGCAACGACCGGTGATCCAGCTGCGCGTGAGGGGCTACCGCGACGCCCAGAAGCTCGCCGAAGCTCGGCGACGCCGGCGAGAGGCAAATCGGGGAGAGAGTGTGGTAGATTGGGGAGAGAGAGAGAGGCAAACCGGGGAGAGAGAGGCTGATCGTGAGAGAGAGCAGAGGAGAGAGAAGAGAAAAAGAAAAGAAAGGAGAGAGAGAGAGCTGATTTGGGGGTTTTTATATGAGGGCTTTTAAGTAATTTCTCAAAAACATGGTTAAAAACAATTAAAAGTATGCATGTGGTTAAAAACGAATTTCCTATAATATATGTGGTCATTGTTGGTAATTTCCACTATAATTATACGTCATTTTTTTTTTTTTTCCATAGAGTGATCCCATGGCAGTTGTATATACAAATAAAAGAGAGGGGACACTGAAGGAGATTGGACGTACATAAGTCATTATGAACAGTCTGAATCCTACTTGGATCGTAAAGATTTCTATTGCTTATCGGTTCGAGATTGTCCAACCATTGGTGTAAGCTTTCCTTATAGTCCTAAGTTACTTTATTGTTGTTGATAGATCTTTGACATGCTTCCTAACCCTTGCTTTGCTTTGATGTTTTCTCATTTTTTCTGTTTTTCATTTCTTCCTTTCTTCTCTTTTTATAGCTTTCATGTGTACGACATGGATACCAAGTTGCAGATATGCTAGCAAAAAAGGGTTCAAGTCAGTGGGGTGATTTTGTTGTATGGAGTGATTCCTAAGTCTTTGTGTCTTCGGTGGTTTTTTCCTTTCTGTTTCTGCCCTGTTTGTTTTTGTTCTGTGCTGTGGTGGTTTAGCTTTGGGTGGGGTGTGCTGTGTTTTTGCTTGGTGGGTGTCTTGCTTCGCCTTGGCTACCACCCTCTGTTTTTGTTTCCGTGTTTCTCTTTTCTCAATTGAAGTAGCTGTTCAAAAAAAAAAAAGTATCATAATGTATCAGTGAAAGTATATAAGAACTTTTGCTATTAGTGTTTTATTATTGTTTTTATTCTGAATTTCATGGTACATACATGATTTGGATGAGAGAGAGTGTTCAGTAGGGAAGTTTAGAGTTATAGAGGCAACTGACCAATAAAAAAATAATGTATATATTCTAAGAGATGCAATCTGCATTGATTTGCATCAATACTATGATGTGTTAACTTTGACAATTTTTTTAATATTTTGGCACAGGCTTGAAAAAAAAATAATAATCCTTGAAAGAAATTGAAAACAGTGAACCACCATCTATAAAGTTATTTAGATTATTCTATGGATGAAGCATTGCAAGATTTGACACGTATATCCTATGATCACAATTGGGAAAGCACTTGTTGATGACAATTATGACTTAGTTTTCTTGTTTTCTTGTTTTCTTGTTTTCCTGAATGGAAAAGTGATTTACAATTTTTGTCGAAGCAATTATAGTGAAGTTATACGGATTAACTAGTTGAAAGTATTGGAGTTAATATACAATTTTTGGAGCCTATCATGTATTGGTTGCACATCATAGCCCCGGTTGTCATCAGTAGGAAATACTTGCTAAAGCATTAAAGAAGCCTTAAATTTGATTATCATCAAAATAAATAGTAATTACACTTCCGAAAGATTTGTAAATTATGTAAATTTGTATGCAACTAAAACAGAAAAATTTAAAATTCTTAGTTGGATTCTTACCTTAGACATTAAGTGGGAAAGATAATGATTAAGTCAGATTGACAAATATTAGGGGAGTTTTAGAGGAAAAAGATAATATAAATTAAGATGAGATGAGGCAAGTACAAACTATAGTATGGCAATCAGAATTTAAATGCTTCCTTTTTAACAAGTTCCTGCATTGGTCCAAATAAATTTCAAACGGTTATTATGTCATAATGAAACAATTATTGAAGGCGAAATTTAAAGTTCAAACTTTCTAATTCTATTGCCCTGCAGATGCTAAAGTTGAATGAACAAGACTTTTTGGGAGAAACCAGTTGTTTTCTGTCCGAGGTAAGTTGTCTTGAATTAAGTTTTGTTCACATATTATATTATATGCAATTCACATTTTTTTTTTTACATAGCCTTGGGGTGAAATATATTCATATATTCATCGAAGGCATTTCTCTGTTAGCCTTGGGTCCTCTTAGTGTATGTTCTTAAGAGCAACTTCCTGTTAAGGAGTTGGAATGAAAACAAAAGTTTTGTTCTTTCAAAACACCTCATTATATGGGAGTCTAATATAAGGTGTTGGCCTTAATGTGTACCCTAAGTGAGACCTTATTCATTGTTGCAGCTAAAAAAGACATTGTTTAACTTTGTTTTAAGGGCACACATTTAGACAATTCTTTTTTAATATAATAAAATATATGTTATTGCTTCAACTATCTTTGTGGTGAAGCTTTTTGATCGAACAATATTATTAAATGACCATCGTTGGAGCTAGAAAAGAACTAGATTTCCTTTGATATGCTGGTTAATTTTAAATTGGTGGCTTAACGTCTGGTAGGAAACCTTGCTCATAATTTAATGTGTTCAACACTAACATGTTTCCTTTTTTCCTTTTTGTCTATCAGATAGTGACCGGACAAAATCAAACTTCTACTCTAAATCTCCATGATAAAAGAAATGGGGTTTCGAGAAACTTGGGAACACTCTCTGTCCATGCTGAGGAAACAGTTGCTTCTAGGAGTGCTGTTGAAATCTCATTCCGCTGTTCTCACTTGGCAAATGTGGATTTGTTTTCCAAAAGTGTAGGTATCCATGAGTTGGCTACTTTAAGAACTTCACTAATGGATTTATTGTTTCACTTGTTCATCATCTTCATATTCTTTTTATAGGATCCTTTCTTAAGAATATCTAGAATTGTTGAAAGTGGAGATTCTATTCCAATCTGCAAGACCGAAGTAATAAACGACAACTTGAATCCCATTTGGAGACCAATAACTCTGAGCATGCAGCAATATGGAAGCAAAGTAAGCTCATCACATTCTTATGATCGTTGCTTTGATGTATATCAGCACTTCAAGGATGTTTGGTGTTGGGAGAAACTTCTTTAGCTCATTACGTTTTTCTTTGATGCAGGAAAACCCGTTAATTATTGAATGTTTCGATTTCAATACCAGTGGCAATCATGTACTCTTAGGGTAACTGTTGAGCCTTTTTGTGTCATTAACTATTCCATTTTTTTTTCTAAATAAAAAAACCTTTTAACGATGTTGGAATTTTCACTTTATTATTAATCAGGAAAATTCAGAAATCAGTTGCAGACCTACAGAAACTTCACCTAGAACAAAGTGGTGCAAATTTTGTTTTACCATCTGCTCATCGTAATCATGAGAAGGTGTTTATTCATGATCACAATTTTAATTGCTTATGTCAGTGCATTGTTTATTCATGCTCCATTTTAATAGTATTGTGTCAATGCATTGTTTAATTTTTTATTTTTTCTTTATAGGTTCTGAAAAGTCAATTGTTGGTTGATAAGTGTATTGAAAAAGAGCAATATACTTTTCTAGATTACATTTCTAGTGGTTTCGAGCTGAATTTTATGGTTGCAGTTGACTTTACAGGTACCGATTAATTGGCTCTCTGTTTTCTTAGGATGTTTATACTCTGTTTTTGTGGGGGTCTGGGGATGTGTCTCTATGACTGTCCCTTTTGCTTGCCTCCTCTGTTGGCTGTGTTTCCTTTGCAGTGTGGTTTTCCCATGCTCGCTTTTTCAATAATATTGGCTGTTAAAAAAAAAAAAAAAAAAATTGGCTATGTCTTGACATTCTAAAACAAGATTTACGTCAAAATGTATTTTCTTTTTAATTTATCTAATTTGCTCTTCGTTGCATTTTTCCCTTTTCTGATCTGGTTCTGTTTCTTGTTTTCAATACTTGATCATCTAGCTTCAAATGGAAACCCTCAAAATCCAAATTCTTTGCACTACATTGATCCTTCAGGCAGATTGAATTCTTACCAGCAGGTAAGATTGTGCTAGCAATCTTTTGTCGATTCAATTGAAATATCATAGAAATATGTATAGAAAACTCATTATATTGGATTGTAAAACAACAGTCTGTACAAAAGTTTGCTGCTCTAATGTTATATATACAAAGTAAATAATGAGTAGACGAACATAAATACCAAAATTCCCCTCATTCCTAACAAAATTCACTTTTGTATGACATGAATTGCAAGATTGACCTACCATTTAGTAATTTATAATTTTGAATGGCGGTGGCCATAGTAAAGGCTGACCTTAAAATTTTTTCATGATTGTCTTTACCAAGTGCATATTATTATTTGTGGAATTGTTTTCATTTCTAAAATTTTTGTAAGGAAAGATCATCGATTAAGAAAAGATCATTGATTTATTCATAGGCTATAATGGAAGTTGGGGAGGTCATACAATTCTACGATTCTAATAAACGTTTTCCTGCTTGGGGATTTGGAGGAAAAACATTCAATGGCGTTGTATCACATTGTTTTAACTTGAATGGAATTCCAAATGGCTCTGAGGTAAGAGAATTAGATTTTTTGTTTTCACTATGATTATTATTACTATTTTTTTTTTTTTTTTTTTCAGTTTGTTGAAATGGTTGGCATATGGAATTTGCCTTTTCCATTTTCTCAATAAACAGCTGATTTCCTTATTTATCAGGTTGAAGGAGTTGATGGCATCATGGCTGCTTATGCTAGTGCTCTACACAATGTTGCTTTGGCAGGACCCACTTTATTTGGTCCAGTGATCAACATGGCTGCACAAATTGCCAGTCAGTCCCTCTCACACCACGACAAAAGCAAGTATTTCGTCCTGCTCATCATAACGGTAAGCAGAATTACAATTTCAATTTACAGTTTTTTTTTTTTTTCTCTCTATGTGGGTGATTAATCAATGTAGTATAACCTTCTCTAGGATGGAGTTCTCGCGGATCTTCAAGAAACCAAAGACGCTTTGGTAAGGGCATCTGATCTTCCGTTATCAATTCTTATTGTAGGTGTGGGAGGTGCGGATTTTACACAAATGGAGGTACACCCTTGTTTCTCATAAGCTTCATACGCCATTGTATATCCTTTTATATTTTCCATAGTTTTAGGAGATTCTGTTTATAATGATTACTTGGTCTAAGTCACATTTATTGGCAGATTCTTGATGCTGATAATGGCCGTCGATTAGAGAGTTCTACAGGTCGGGTAGCTACTCGAGACATTGTACAGTTTGTTCCAATGCGAGAAGTTCACAGTAAGTACATATGGCACCTCTTTCCCCCTGCTTGAAATGGTCTTTAAGACCCTATATTCCATTTTGTCTTAAATTTCCATTGTGTTTTGGACAGCTGGACAGATTTCTGCTGTTCAAGCTCTTCTGGAAGAACTGCCTGGCCAGTTTCTGACCTACGTACGACCTAGAGATATCAAACCATGCAATCTGCAAGTTGTCTAAACATCTGCTTGAGAAGTTCAAACATCATCAGCATTACGAAAACCAATCCAATAAACATGATTACTCTGATCAAGCTTCAGAGTCAAATTCAAGCTCAAAGTTTTAGCTAGAGATGAGAAGTCCATATTCTTCAGAATTGTGATTTCTAGTAGCAGAAGAGTTGTGTGAAAGGTTTTCGTTGTTTGAGAGATCTTCTGCCATTGATGTTGGTCAAAGGCTCTGATACCATGAAACGATTCAAGAAGAAGCAAAGATGCGTGAAGTGAACAACAAAGTGTTCGATGAAAGTACTAAAAGAAAAAGAAAAAGAATTGAAGACAATAGCTACTGCTAGGCCATTAATTGAAAAAGATTAATAACTCTCACAATGTACATGTTATTTACTTATTTCAGAGGTGTTTTAGGCTTTTACCCTCCTCTTTAATTCTTTTCACATTAAGAAGATGAGATGAGTCTCAAAAATCATGTATGGGCTATTTTAGAGGTGTCCTAGCTCTTCTTTAATTCTATTAACAATGTTAAAAATAATGAATCTCGTACCATGAAGAGAGGTAGTACCGAATTATCACATTGCCTCTCATTATTTTCTTGGAAGTGGAACAACTCTGAAACAAATAACTCAACTTTGTCACAACGACACATGACCAAATTTTTTAAGTTCAGTCATTGTGATGCATGAACAATTCTCATTATTTATGCATGATGTGCATGTTCACAGAAAAAACCACCATGGATAAGTGATGTTGTTCGAAGGCATTGGCAAGATTTGAATACTATAAAAATTTGTATTTCAATCTCAGAGATGTAACAGAGCTTTCACTTTAGATAAAAAAAATTGTATTGTCATTAAACTACACCAGAAATGAAAAACAGAGGTTAAGCAAACAAAATGAAAGTGTCTAGTAGAGAGTGCCAAGAAATTAGTTGCCTTGTGGTGATTCTCCAAGTATACATGTATGGACCTTCAATTTGCTGAAAATAATCTCGCCCTCTGTTGCATCTCCCTCCTTTGCTTCTTTCTCAATCCATTGCAACTGAGGATGGCACTAGCTTAATCAAGTTCTCACAACTTTTTACTGTTAAACTCCCAAGTTGTTGAAGAATAATGTCCGGTTCGGTGTCTATCCCAACATGTGTCTCGTCCTCTTTGTACGAAAATATCTCCTTGTATGAACTAGATTCAAGACGAAGCTTCTGCAGATGATGAATTCTCTTAAGGATACAAAGTGGGAAGAGTAATGATTTATCATTATAGACCTCAAGAAATTTAAGATTGCAAAAGAGCTGTTCTGAAAACTGGCCCTGAGATATCATCCGGATGCTCTCTCCGGTTAATTTCAGTTTTTCTAGGCTAGGGGAAAGAATCAATAAAGTTTAAAACAGAACAATTAGAGATAATTTTGGAAAGTTTAAAACAGAACAATTGAAACAAGGATGTTCCTCCCTGCCCGTACAAATCCAAATATTCCAGAGATAATTATTTTTTTAGTTTAAGTTTTCACTAACCTCTTCAACCTGAGCATTTTAATCTTCGTCCTCTGAGTCATAGTTATCAACTTCCTCCCAGTCGTATTTACCATCTTCCTCTGTAACAGAGACAATGAAAAACAGAGGTTTGAGTAAACTTAAACTAGAGACAATTGAAAGTGGATAGTAGAGAGAATGCAAGACATTACAAAATCAAGCAGTGAAAAGATGTGAAAAGAAGACATTTTAACCAACTTAGTCGCCTTCTTGCGGTGATTCTCCTAAGTATACATATATGTACCTTGTATTTGTTGTATGGTTGTATTCAAGTCACCCTTCACCTTATACACTCTCCTGTCTCCCCAGTGTTCCTTTACTATCTGTAATATTAGTGTGGTTACGTCTAGTGACGAGAAACACTTCATCTCGGGGCATTTGTACACAATTATTTCTTCCAAAGATGGTAATTCGAAGGTGCAATTTTCAGAGCAGAAGCATGATAGATTTGGTAAATCAGCAAGTGTTAAAGAACTCAATTTGCTGAAAGTAATCTCGTCTTCTTCTGTTACATCTCCCTCCTTTGTTACTACTTCTATCATTGACATGCACCTTCCTATTGCCATTTCTCTGAGTTGTACCAAGCTTTTGGCCGTTGAGGATGTCATCAAGTTTGGAGTCTATCCAAATATGTGTCACATCCTCTTGGTAAGAATTTATCTCTTTATATGAACGAGATGTAAGACAAAGCTTCTGCAGATGGCGAACTCTCTGCATAAACAACGAGAATATAAATTAACTTTGCATATGAGATAAAAATCAACATCTCAATATTTTAATACTTCTATTCCACAAAATAACACTTGATAATATATTTTAAATCACATAAGAAAAAAATTAAAATAATTACTATATAAATCAATCTAATTTATTTTAAAATATAATCCCAAATATAAATCCAATCATATTTCCTGTACCTGTTATTTCAGAGGTGTTTTAGCATCCTCTTTAATTATATTCACATTAGATCAAGAGATGATCAATATCAAAAATAATTTAGTTCCAATTAATTTTAATTTCTTATATGAATCCACTCATTTATCATATATGTATAGTTATTTTAGGGTGTTCTAGATCTTCTTGAATTCTATTCACAATTTTTTTATATAAAAAAAAGACATAAATCTCGTACCTTTTCAATCATGAAGAGAGGTTGAACTGAGCTATCATGTTGGCCCTCATTAATTTCTTGGAAGTTGAACAATTCTAAAGCAAATAACTCAACTTTGCCACAACAATGCATGACCAACTTTTTTAAGTTTGGCCATTGTGATATATGTACTCCACGATAGAAAGCTTTGAGTCAAGGTAAATAGTTGAGCCCTAGAGAGGTTATTTGTGGGAGTACAAATGTAGCAGCTACGTTTGTTTCCCCTTGATCATCCCCAACAATCTCCTCCACTCCACAACGGTGCAAATCAAGTTGTTGAAGTTCCGAAAGACTCTTGGCAATAGAGACTGGAAATAGATATTTCAAATTCATACAATGATGAACTTTGACACCGTTTAGTTTTTGATAGGAGAACATTTTTTGTGGATCTTTGTTCCATATGTGCTTCAGTTTTGGTAGACCATTAATATCCAGTTTTCGTAATAGAGTTTCTATTTCCGAATGCGATTGTTCAAAATCTACCCCTTGGAGATCAAATATCTCTTCTACCAAATCACAATCACCAACAGTCAAGGACTCTAGTCTCGTGATTCTTTCAAGCATATTAGACTGAAAAATAGTCAATAGTTTATTGCAATCTGTGACTTCCAATGATTTTAGATTGCAAAATGAATCCTTGCAAAGTTGATTGGGCCATCTCATCTCCAAGTCTAACAATAACATCCCAGAAATTTCAATTTCTTCTAAAGAAGGAAATGCAACCTACATATATATAACCCATAGCATTAACTAATAAGTGTGGTAGCCAAAAATGGCCAATAGGCCCAATATGATAAAGCCTGTATCTTGAAATAAGAAGACCCTGCCCAGGCCCATTAAGTGGATCAACCTAAACACGAATATCAACAAATCTTCACTTGGTCTTCCAAAGACCAAGTCAAATAGTCTGTAACTGACAGGTGGATCACCAGTTGAGGGGATCTCTCCAAGTATCCCGCCCATGATCAAGCCACGATCAAGGAACCGTTGCAGCTACATCAAACACTATAAATAGAGCAGCTCTCTCACAGAGAGCTCTCTGGAATTTCTAATACTGAAAGCTTATTAAAGCGTACCAAAACTCTGCCCAAATCGTGATTCCACTAATCAGTTTGGCCGGATTTAAGACCACGATCATCTGAAAATATTGCTCAGCCCAAGCACACCTAAGGCTAATTTCTTCAAACCCAACCTAACCATTTTATCTGTGTTTATTCTATCTATATCGTTTTTGTTTCAAGTTTATTTGCAGGTTCAACAAAGCACTCGACCACGGTCGACAGGAACATTCTTGCAGGTCCAATCGAGGAGACGACTTCGTCCATCCAACGGTTCAAGCAAGTTGCTTTGGGCCCGATATAACCCGACCCGAGTAACGTACCACGTAGTTCGACCACCTATAATAAGTAAGAAATAGAGGAAATAATTGTAAGTAAAGAAAAGGAAGATAACTTAACCGTACAAGATGAAAATACAACTTCAAATTTTTCTTTTCCTAAAAAAACATAAAGAAAGTATAGAGACTAATTACTAAAGAATTTTAATCCAAGATTTTTATTATTATTTTGGTGTTGTTATTGTTACCCATAAAACTAATTAGTACATCCACCTTTTATTAAAAAAAAAAATCCCTAACTAAAATTACTAAAAGGGACAAAATAAATTAAATTAAAAAGCTTTTTTAAAGAATTAATTTAAGTATACTGCCATGATAAACCTATCCTTCTTTAAATATCTATACTGCCATATTATGGCTTTAAGTTAAAGTATTCATCAAAAAAAAAAAAATGTAAACAGTTAAAAATATGGAGCATACAAGTAAATTCTAAAAATCCTAATAAAAAAAATATAATATTTATCATTCCTTTTTCAAGTAAGAAATATTTTATATTAAGATAAATGAGGACCAGATGAAATTTTATGAATTTCAATATATTTTGATAAGAGATTTTTTTTTTATTTTTTTTTTTATTTTTTTGAAGTAAAACAATGATATATAATTAGAAAATATTTTAATTTTTTTTAAAGGAAGAAAATATTTTAATTTGTTTGAGAACTAAAACTATTTTTTTATTATTATAAATTTATAATGCATTTTTTTTAAAAAGAAACATATAGGAATAAAACCAAACCCGGTGGAATGAAATTTCAACACTCCACGCACCAGTGGAATACCACCGGAAGATAGAAATTAACATCCAAGTCAGTAGTAACAGAGTTGGTGACCCTGTTTTTTTGCTTTTTTTTTTTTTTGCCTTCTTCTTAGGAGTTTATTCTTATTATTTATTAATAAAACAAGCAAAAATGAATTAAATTGGTACAGAATAGATTGTTCTATGTTAACGTACCTTTTGGTTGAAAAGTGGGGTGGGAGTATCAAGCATGTCTTTGTATCAAGCAGAAACCTGTGAGCTTTGGCAGAGAGTTTAATCTCAAAGAGCGTAATTGCTTGAACTCAATCTGATCAGTCCCTTCATCGTTGTTGATACCTTCTTCCCTTCTATTAATAGCAAAAATCTCTTCCATATTGTCGCAAGAAGACACATAGACTTGTTGAAGCAATGGAAGAGCTCTGTAAGTGGAGAACGAGAAAATATTCTTCAATTTATTGCACTTGTAAACTTTTATGGTTTTTAATCGGCGAAAAGACTCTGCTCTGAGTTGATGATTATGTATCCTCTCCAGGTTTAGGACACTGTCAAGACTTAAACACTCCAAGAAAACAAAGTGATGACAAGATTCTGAGTGCGCGAAGCAGTCAACAACCGTACGAAAGCCTGGACTGTTTGCTACCCATAGATCCTCCAATTCTGGAAAGCCCTCCTTGTCCAATACAGAAAGGAATTTCTGGACATCATCAGAGCAACTACTGCTTTTAAGGTTGAGATTCACTGTACTTCTCGAAGTCTCACTCCTCTTGTGAAAGTCAAACCTTGTATTATGTCCAATGAGTATTCGGTACCTCTCCAACTTATTCGACAACAATCGGCCTTTTGGTAGAACATTGGCATCTGGGATACTTATTTCCAGAGCAGTGAGGTGCATTAGATGCTTCAACTCATCAAGAATGTTGACTCCTTCAACCTCCCACTCGATTTTGCATTTCCTATAAGCACCAGCAGGCAAATACAATTCTTCTAATTGAGTAAAGGTCAATAAGACATTCAGTGGGATATTTCTAATATGTTCACAACCATACAAATCTAATAACCTTAACCCAGTCAAGTTACACATTTTCTTAGATAACATCTGAATTTCATTTTGATAAGAAACATGAATTCTAAGGATTTCTAGTTGCTTAATCTCTCCAATAAAATCGATATCTCTTAGTTTACAATTAGATATACACAAGGTACGTAGATTTACTAGGAGACCAATTGAATTTGGCATTGAAATCAAATCCAATCCAACCAAATGTAAAACCTTAAGCTTTGGCATCCCTACGAAAAAATTATCAGGGAATCGACAGTTATCTACAGGGGTAGTACTCATGTAGAAAAATTAAAGTTCCGGACATTCAAACTCTTAGGGAAGCTCACTGATATTATGTTGGTTCAATCATATGCCTTTTTTCTCTTCATATGGGTTTCCAGGATGCTATATCAGCTGAATTGCTGGCAATTAACAAAGCTTGTGGCCTGTGCTTGTCGAATTCTACTATGGGGGGTTTGAGTATTGAGATTGTGAGTGATTGTTTGAATGCTGTGGAGTGGATAAATGGTGATAATGTGGGGAGTATTGATCACATCAATTTGATTTATGGTATAAGGGATGCTCAGAGGATTCAATGCAGCATGAAGATTTGTTACAGCTCAAGGGCTTCGAACTCTGTCGCTGATGCTTTAGCAAAAAGGGGTGCTTCAGAGGAAGGGGATCTCTGTCATTGGAGTACTGGATGATTGATTGAGGCTGTCTCTTTGTAGTGCTTTGTTGCCTGTTGTGTTGTGGCTGTTTGTTTTTTGTTTGTTTTGGTCTGGGGGCTGTGTTCCTCTTGGTGGCGTTGGGTTTCTCTTGTCTTTCTGGGGTTTGTGTTTGCTGGTCTTTTTCCCTCGCTTTGGTGGTGCTGTTTTTCTTTTTGCCTTTTCTTTCTTCCCTTGTTCGTGGGGTTGGTGGTTTCTCTTTTTGTTCTTGCTGCTTGTGTTTCTGCTGCCCTGCCTTTGGGTCCTTTTAATTTGCTGTTTCAAAAAAAAAAAAATGTAGGGTGATTGCAAGGCAGTTCTTCAGTACATCCTTATCAACCCATTCCTTGATAGAGCAATTACGAAACATATTCCAATCTCTAGATGCAATAGATGTGCCAACGTAACGTACAACATCATGCAGTGAAAACCGGCAGTTGTTAATGTCAAGCAATAGAGAAGAATCTTTTAGTTTTCGAAGCAATGTATTGACTCTATTTCTTGTGTCTTCCATTGCTTCAACTTTCTCAAATATACCCAAACCAATTACATATGCTAACAAGTCTTCGATATGGGTATTTTCCATTATACAGCAAAGCAAGAAAGTTGATTTGAGTTCCTTTTCTTTTAATCGATTGTAACTGATCTCTATACATGAATATGTTTTTGCAGACACTCCCTCAAAGTTACTCGTGGAAGGCACTGTGAGTTTTCTCAACGCATCTTTCCATTCACACTCTTCCTTGTTTTTCAATGCAACCGCCACTGAATCAATTGCAATGGGCAAACCTCCACATGCCAAGGCTACATCTTTTGCTAAAGCTTGCAAACGATCACAAACTCCTGCTTTTTTCTCATACAAACTCCACGCCTCTCCTTCGTCTAAAATACCAACCTCGAAATTATTCTGAGATTCCATTTCTAACAACACATCTAAAATCCTTGCTGTCAACAACAATTTGCATCCTTCACCATCGTTACCAAAAGGAATTCCCACGTCCTCCAAATCGAGTTTGTCCCAAATATTATCTAAGATTAAGAGGACCTTCTCCTCTTGCTTCAATCTTTGTCGCAGACTCCTTGCTCTTCCAGAACTGCTCTCCTCACGGAATGTCAAGCCCAACTTATTTGCAATTTCTTGTTGAATATTTTTTATGTCTGGTTTCACAGCTACCTCTGCAAAAGCTACAACGTTGAAGCACTTCTTATCGTCGGCATGTGCAGCAATTTCCTTCGCTAGCGTAGTCTTGCCAATGCCACCTGTTCCGTAAATTCCGACCATGTTGACATCAGGATTGCTCAATGCATCTAGAATATTCGTCAAAGTAGACATTCTTGATTTAAAGACCATGTAGCCTTTGTAAGATGGAATCCATGTCTCCTCTGGAATGGTTCGGAAGGAAACCGTTGGGAAGCTCCCTTCATCATAGAGTCTAGCAACAGCCTTTGTTTGCTTCACTGCTTTTCTGCTATGTTGATAACATTTCTTGGGATTAGGACACAACCCCTTGAAACATTTCATGTCCGCTCGCTCATTTTCTTCATTCACCTCTGACGCCTCATCAGTCATCATCTTCACACGATCCAGCCAGTCGCTAACATGTTGTTCGATCTGTTTGCCATTTCTTCTAGCTTCTTCAACCGAATGCTGCACCGTGTCTCTTTGACCCTCGAGCTTCCGAACTTCAATCTTCAAGTTGTCAAAGTTGGTCTTGTAGTTCCGGATATAACCGAAAGGTCGAGCAATGGGGGCAACCAAGTATTCTGCAACTTTCGCAGCAACAGCGATAGCAATTTCAACCATTTTGAACAACTCCCTCTTTAGAGAAATAGAAGTGAAGGGTAAGAAATTAACGGGAAGTTGTGAAGTAAGTTGATAATAGCAAACTGTTTTTATGAACAAACTGTGAAAATAAGAAAACAGTTTTTTTTTTTTTTTTTAATAAACAATTTTATTTTACTTTATTTTAAATTGATAAGAAACAAAACCAATGAAAATAAAATAGATATAAACAGATAACAAAGCTAAACAAAACAGAGCAAATAGGGAGCAAAAATCTGAGTAAAACCAAAGCGGCCACCAGAACAAAACAATAGCAAAGTTTTTATTTTATTTTATTTTTATTTTTTAATTTTTTAGTGAAATGAGACTGTGAATCAAAGCAAAACAGGGCAACTAGGCAGAAAAAAAAAATGAATTAAGAGAAGGGCAGCCACAACAAAACAGATACAAGAAGAGGGCAACAACAAACTTGAAAGATGAACAAAACAATTTTTTATTTTGTTTTTTGGATTTTGGATTTTAAGTTGATGAGAAACAAAACAGATACAAGTAGAGGGCAACAACAAACTTGAAAGATGAAAAAAACAATAGAAAAGTTTCTTATGAAATGAGAGGGAGAGGGTGAATAACTTGATTTCAAAACAAACAACCAAATGTTTTTGAGACCAACTTGATTTCTTATGCTTTGATGTTCAACTTTTAATCAAAATGACACAAACATCTTCTGATTTTTCAACCAACGGTTGATTGGGGTTTGATGAGAAAGTTCAATTTTGCCCCCAGAATGTACAATCCAACAATCGTTGATATGACGTGACCTCACAAGTTTGCTTGATTGATCAACAAATTAGCTGAAAGATAATTTGTATGCAGCAAGTTGCTCCACTGCTGAGCTGTAGAATTATCCTTGCAATTCTATTGTGGATTTTAGATAACATTTGATGTTTGTGGATTTTGATTTTGATTTATTTTTTTTATTTATTTTTTTTGTAATGTCACTGTCTTTTTTTAATTTATTTGAAAAGTAAAGTCATTGTATATTTAATTACTATACATGATGATGAGGTTGGTTTAAGTCATCGTCTATTTGAAACATAAAGTCATTATCTATTTAATTACAAAGTTATTGCCTTCACACTCGTAAGGTTATGGGTTTAAGTCTTCCCTCCTCCAATCCCATAATATTTAAAATTAAAAAAAAAAAATTACAAAATAATCAGTCATTTTATGTAAGAAAAAATACGACAGAATTTTACATAAATCTTACTTTTTGGTGATTTATCACCTTTATACAGGGGTGATAGAGCTCATTTGTACACTCGGTATAGCCCCCATTTCTTATCAATTGTACTCGTTTTCGAGCGTATTTGTATATTTAATGTGTTTGGTGAGCATGTGTAGGTCCATTCCATTTAAGTGATGTTAAATCTTATTTTGGAAGAAAAGAAGTCAAAAGAGGGAGAAAATGAGCAAATTGGAAGAACCATGGAAAGTTGATTTTCAGCTAGTGCAGAACGTCCAGGTTGTGGGACCTATATCTCTCAGGTCCGATAGAATTGTGTGTCCTACTACCATGGATTGAAAGCCCCGGCTGTCTAATTTTCAACGGTTTTTACGGATCGCGATTCCGATATTTCTAGAGAAAGTTATGGCCATTTTCGTAACGGTGCGCGATGCTGAAAAGCTGAAAACTGACGAAGAAGCGCATTGCGCTGGACGACCAGCGCCGGACCAGTGCCGGAGAGGTAGAAAGTCGCCGCTGGATGTGCGCTCCTCACTTGCGCCTGACCACCAGTGCCCCACCCGTCCAACAATGCTCCAGCTCCATTTTTTCTTGGTTTTTGTGCCATAATCTCCACATATTATAAATACCTCACTTCCTCTCTTTTCCAAACACCTCTTGAACTCCCACAATACATTCCAAACACTCCAAGAACACATTTCTACTCTCCAAATCCACCAAATCACTACATCCAACCTTCAATCCTTCACCCAAACTTAAAATCCACCTCACCAAACATCAAATATCCAACTTTCCCACAATTATCCACCATAAAAACCCAACCTTGGAGCATAGAAGGGGACTAAGAGAGAAGAAGCAAGCCAAGCACACCAACATACCAAGAGAGGAGGAGAGCTTCACATATAGTTTTTTCTACACCTTTCTCTCTTTATTTTTATTTGTAATTTGTTATGGCTTACATAAATATCATATCTTTTGTTGCTATTTCTTGTAATATGAACTAAATACATCTTGGCTAAGGCCAAGATGAAACCTTTTCCATGAATCATTAGTAAAGACCATTACTTTATCATTATTGCTTGTGTTGTGTATGAGTATTTCAATTGCTTAATGCTTCTAGGTGTCTAGCTAGCACTTGATTGATATTTGGTTGTTGTGTGAAGCACCGAGAGGAGAAGCACACAACGTGCTCGATGAAATGCCCGATACAAGTCTAGTAAGATAGAAATATGCGATGCTAGCTTGTAGGATTCAATTTGTGTGCCATGAACTTAATGAATTTATATATAGTTCAGATAATCATTGAGAAATAGGTTGTTGGTGCATATAAATGTTGTCTTTATCACTTGAGAGAGGTTAGAGACAAATAGAGGGTATCACAAATCTACACACACACTTGCATACTTTACCTCAATGATGTGCCTAAAATTAATGAGAATTGGATAGGTGGATTCAAGGTCTTAGCCTAATTTCCCATAAGAGATACAACCACTTGCTTGTGTTTGACTTACTTTAGTTTGTTTGCCTAGTTTAAATTATTGCATTTTAGTTATATGTTTAATTTAGTTGAAGTTGAGTAGTATAATTTCATCATCATATCTTTGTTTGTCTAAATAGTAGTTGATCAATCAATTGTGGTAATCAATACATCAATTCTTGAGGAACGAATTTTATTTATCATTGTGCTATTCTCACGGCCTCGTACTATTGTGGGTGCTCATTTAGGAGTGATCAAGGGGTGGACCCACCTTGAGGTCAAGTGGGGCCCGTGCCCTACCTCAAATTTTGAAAAAATAAATAAAAAAGATTCTCTTTATTTATATAATATATACCTATTAATTAACATTTACTATGCAATGATATATCTTAGGTCAACTGGTGGAGTTCTTACCAATTACATTGCTAGACTGGGTTCAAATCTTTGTAATATTTTTATTTTACCGTCTTTTAGCTTTTCATGGTTTTTGTGTCTTATCGACCTCAATTATTTTATGTGTCTTTATCGACCTCATATATGATATATTTCATTTTATATATTTATATTTGGTTTTAGACTTTTAGTTTATATATATATATATATATATATATATTGCCATCTTTTACAATTTTTCAAATTTTCATATTCTTCTGAAACAAAACAATTCACTTTCTCTTTTCTGTCATTGTCAACTTTTTAACTATCCTCATTTTATGGTTTACATAATTCAATTTTATTTTATGTTAAATTATATATTATAATTTTGAACTTTTATTATTTCTAATAGTTCTAATTTGAAATACCTAAACACATCCATTCAATAAACCATAAAATCTCAAATTTTAATTTATTGTATTAAAATAGACATCTATTATTATGATTCATTTTATTTTATCCTTATTATTTTTCTTTATTTTATAGTTTTAATTTATTTAGAATCAATAAATTAATCATATATATATATATATATATATATATATATATAAGTAGAAGAATAAAAATTCAAAAACATGTCTAGTAATATTTATTAATCAATTATTTTTATATAAATTTAAAGTGAATTAATTATAAATACAAAATAAAATTTCTTATTATAAAATTATATTGCAATTTATTATTTAAAAATAAATAAATATTGTAATTTTTTATTGTTTATGTTGTTTTTTCTTGTTATTATTTATTTTTTAATATTGTGTTTTTTTTTTTTTTAAATGTAAGATTATTTAGTTCATCTTGAGTAATTATTCTATTTATTTTATTTTATCTAAACTTCATTATACCATCAATTTTTCTTTATATAAAAAAACTCATTTTTGTTATATAAAAATAAAAAAAATAAAAAAAAAATAAAAAAAAAAAAACTCATTTTACTATGATCTTATTTTTTTAGTATTTTTAAATATAATTGTTCAAGTGCCCTACCGGATTAAAATTCCTAGGTCCGCCACTGTCTTTATAAATGTCTTTCCATACTCATCACTTTAGTCACTATTTTTTTTTTTTTCCTTCCCAAAACTCATCACTTTAGTCCATTTGACTAAATATTTGAAAGTCAACTATTTTAAAACCCGTGAAAGTACACTTTTGCCCTTATTACTATTTAATTTAACTAAAATGATTATCTTAGCTTTAAATTAAAATGAAAAAAATAATTCTCAATAATAAAATCTTAAATAAATAGATTACAAAAAAAATAAAATCTTAAATAAATAATAATAATAAAATCCATTAATTTTTTCTTTTTTCGTATTTTTTTTTTCATAATAGATTTTTATTTAGCAAAAACGATTATCTTAGCTTTAAATTAAAATGAAAAACAAAAAAATTCTCAATAATAAAATCTTAAATAAATAGATTACAAAAATAAAAAATCTTAAATAAATAATAATAATAAAATCCATTAATTTTTTCTTTTTTTTCTTTTTTTTCATAATAGATTTTTATTTAGCTAAAATGATTATCTTAGCTTTAAATTAAAATGAAAGACAAAAAAAAAAAAAAAAAAAATCTCAATAATAAAATGTTAAATAAATAATAATAATAAAATCCATTAATTTTTTCTTTTTTTTTCATTTTTTTCATAATAGATTTTTATTTAGCTAAAATGATTATCTTAGCTTTAAATTAAAATGAAAGACAAAAAAAAAAAATTCTCAATAATAAAATGTTAAATAAATAATAATAATAAAATCCATTAATTTTTTCTTATTTTTTATTTTTTTTTTCATAATGGATTTTTATTTAACCAAAATGATTATCTTATCTTTAAATTAAAATAATAATCATTTTAGCTAAATAAATATCCATTATGAAAAAAATTCAAAATAAGAAAAAAGTTAATGGATTTTATTACTATTATTTATTTAAGATTTTATTTTCTAATATATTTATTTAAGATTTTCTTATTGAGAATTTTATTATTTTTCATTTTAATTTAAAAATAAGATAATCATTTTAATTTTATTGCTAACAATCGTTGATATGACTTGACCTCACAAGTTTGCTTGATTGATCGATAAGCCATGTATTAGCTGCAGGATAATTTGTATGCAGCAAGTTGCTCCATTGCTGAGCTGTAGAATTATCCTTGCTGTCTCGTTTAACGTTTGTGGATTTTGAATTTTTTTTTATTTTTTTTTTATTTTTTATTACGTAAAGTCACTGTCCCTTTTTTTTTCTTTTTTTTTTTTTAATTTATTTGAAAAGTAAAGTCATTGTTTATTCCTTTAAGGGGTAATTACCCTAGTGGCCATCAACTCTTACCACCACTATCAAAATGGCCACCAAATGGGGAAATGGATGGAAAATGGCCATTTTTGACAAACATTGTTACACTAATGGCCATCCATCCAATTCCATCCATTTTCATCCAATTCCATCCAATAAGTGGCATTTTGGTAAATATGAGTATGACATTAATTTATTTTAGATATTTTTTGGAAATTAATTTTTTCTTTTCTTTTTTGAAACAAATAATTATATTTAGTGTGTACATATACATATAGCATATCTCAAACATATATATATATATATATATAAGAATATATACATATATATTTCTGTTCAACTTATCTCAAATATGTTTTTTAGAATTTTTTGATTTTATAGCCTTAATCTTCTCCAAATATATATATATATATATATATATATATATATTTTCAACTTATCTCAAATATATTTTTTAGAATTTTTAGATTTTGTAGCCTTAATCTTCTCAAAAAAGAAATACATATATACAAAAATTCTATTATCAGTTCAAACTGACAAAAGTTATATCAGTTCTTTGCATGTGAGCCACTGGATTTAAATACTTTGACTTTGCTGTATGCACTTGTCAGTCAAAGTATTTAAATCCAGTGGCTCACATACAAGGAACTGATATAACTTTTGTCAGTTCGAACTGATAATAGAAAGATTGTATATATATATATATATATATATGTGTGTGTGTGTGTGTGTGTGTGTGTGTGTGTGTGTGTGTTTGAGATATGATATATGTATATACACACTAAATATAATTATTTGTTTCAAAAAACAAAAGAAAAAATTGATTTCCAAAAAAAATATCTAAAATAAATTAATGTCATCCTCATATTTACTAAAATGCCACTTATTGGATGGAATTGGATGAAAATGGATGGAATTGGATGGAATGGCCATTAGTGTAACAATGTTTGTCAAAAATGACCATTTTCCATCCATTTCCCCATTTTGTGGCCATTTTGATAGTGGTGGCAAGAGTTGATGGCCACTACGGTAATTACCCCTTAATTACAAAGTCATTGCCTACATACTCGCAAAGTCGTGGGTTTAAGTCCTCCCTCCTCCAATCCCGTAATATTTTTAAAAATAAAATTACAAAATAATCAGTCATTTTATGTAAGAAAAAAAATACTCATTTAATTAAATAATCAATATTTTATATTTCTAATTTTATGTGTTAATTGCAGACCAATAACAAAAGGATTTTAAGGTTTCCTAACAGTTGACCAATGACTTTATTATGATTGTTTCATATTACTTTTTCATTGTTATTTTTTCCTCAAAGTTGGCCAATATTGACCCGCTGCATAGAGTAAAGAGTGGTGCTATTGGCAGATTTATAAATTTCAATTTATTTATTTCCTAAATTGCCATTTTCTCTTTCCCAGCACCCCATACGGCATACATAACCTCCCCCACATCCCCCCCACGGCCCCACACCCCACCCACCCCCCGCCCGCCCCCCCCCCCCCCCCCCCCCCAAATTTCTTTTCTTTTTTGGTAAAGTTTTTTTCCTTTTATTTTTTGAGTAATAATAGGCTGCCCAATGTTTTTTTTCCCAAAATCTTTCCTAAATTGATGTTGCACATGAGTTTTCCCAAATTGATGTTGTACATGGTTGTCAACATTATATAATGTTGAAAACTCATGTGCATCATCAATTTGGGAAGGATTTTGGGAAGCCTAACATTACTTTTTTCTTTTTTGATTCTCTCTTCTACTAAAATACAGGCAAGAAAAAAAATATCGGTATCAATATCAATATCAATATCAATATCAGACTTACAAATTTATGGGCTAAAGATGTGTGAAGTGAACAACAAAGTGTTCGATGAAAGTACTAAAAGAAAAAGAATTGAAGACAATAGCTACTACTTGGCCATTAATTGAAAAAGATTATTAACTCTCGCAATGTACATGTTATTTACTTATTTCAGAGACGTTTTAGGCTTTTAGCCTCCTCTTTAATTCTTTTCACATTAAGAAGATGAGATGAGTCTCAAAAATCATGTATGTGCTATTTCAGAGGTGTCCTAGCTCTTCTTTAATTCTATTAACAATGTTAAAAATAATGAATCTCGTACCTTTTCTACCATGAAGAGGGGTAGTATCGAATTATCACATTGCCTCTCATTATTTTCTTGGAAGTGGAACAATTCTGAAATAATTAACTCAACTTTATCACAACGACACATGACCAAACTTTTCAAGTTCAGCTATTGTGATGCATGAACAATTCACATTATTTATGCATGATGTGCGTGTTCACATAAAAACCACCATGGATAAGTGAGGTTGTTCGAAGGCAATGGCAAGATTAGAATACTCTAAAATTTTGTATTTCAATCTCAGAGATATAACAGGGCTTTCACTTTAGATTTGACTGTATAATGTTTTATTGTCATTAAAATACACCAGAAATGAAACACAGAGGTTAAGCAAACAAAATGAAAGTGTATAGTAGAGAGTGCCAAAAAATTAGTTTCCTTGTGGTGATTCTCCAAGTATACATGTATGTACCTTCAATTTGCTGAAAATAATCTCGCCCTCTGTTGCATCTCCCTCCTTTGCTACTACTACTTCTACCATTGACTTGCAGTATTCTATTTCCATTTCTCTGAGTTGCACCAAGCTTTTGGTCGTTGAGGACGTCATCAGGTTCTTCAATCCATTGCAACTGAGGATGGCACTAGCTTAATCAAGTTCTCACAACTTTTTACTATTAAACTCCCAAGTTGTTGAAGAATTATGTCCAGTTTGGTGTCTATCTCAACATGTGTCACGTCCTCTTTGTACGAAAATTTCTCCTTGTATGAACTAGATTCAAGACGAAGCTTCTACAGATGACAAATTCTCTGAAGGATACAAAGTGGGAAGAGTAGTGATTTATCTGTTGTGAGATGAGCTAATCCAAAGCAAGAACAATTGAAAACAAAGAAAGAAAAGACAAGAACACACACAATTTCTACTGGTTCAGCTCTCAGGAAATGAGCCTACATCCAGTTGCTGGTGTTGTTACTAATCCACTATGAAGAAATGTTTACAGAGGTACAGAGCATTTCTAGATTATACAAATAGAGACTTCAATACCAAAGTAAACCAAGAAAACAAGAAAACTCACACCCAAGCCTTCTATTCTTCTCTGGAATTTTTTCTCTCTAGCTAAACAGCTATTGTATCTCTCTAATTGCTCTCTCTTCTCTCAACTTCCCGCCTATCCCAAATACATCATTCTCTCTCAATATACCTCAACCAACTGCAGCATTCCACATGGAAAAAGTCTGATGTACAGAGGTCATGCTGATATAAAATGGATACACAATTCTTGTAGAGGAAGAGACAAACTTGACAGGCTGTACAACACAAAGAGTTTCACAACTGGACCACTCAAGTTGAGCCACCTCTCACAAAATCTCCACCTTGGATCAAGCTTGAGATGCCATATACCTTCATTGCAAATTACACCAGCAATTTTCACCAGCTAGCTTTCAGCAACAACATTTATCAAGTTCAAGCATGTCTTGAACTTGATACTTGTAACGGGTTTTGTAAACATGTCGGCTAGATTGTCATCGGTATGAATCTTCTCTACTGATACTCTTCCTTGAGAAATAATATCCCTGATAAAATGCAGCTTGATGTCTATATGCTTCGTCCTCTCATGATACATTTGATTTTTGGTCAAATGTATTGTGCTTTGGTTGTCACAGTACACTGTAATCTTCTCCTGCTTGATTCCTAGCTCTCCAATAAGACCATGAAGCCACAGTGCTTCTTTAATTGCTTCTGTGGCTGCAATGTATTCAGCCTCAGTTGTAGAAAGAGCCACTACAGGTTGCAAGGTAGTTTTCCAACTTACTGTACAACCAAAAAGAGTGAATACATAACCTGTTAATGACCTTCTCTTGTCTAGGTCCCCTGCATAATCTGAGTCCACAAATCCCACAAGAGCATTTTCTATGAAACAAGTCTTTTGATATTTCAAACCATAGTTGCAAGTTCCTTTTAGGTATCTAAAAACCCACTTTACAGCTTCCCAGTGATGTTTACCAGGTTTTGCCATAAACTTACTCACTAAACTTGCAGCATAGGAAAGATCTGGTCTGGTACAAACCATAGAGTACATGAGACTTCCCACAGCACTTGCATATGGAATTCTCTCCATATAATTTTTCTCGTTTACAGTTTTAGGTGCTTGAGTTGCTACAAGTTTGAAGTGAGTAGCCAAAGGAGTTTGTACAGCTTTAGAGTCAGCCATATCAAACTTCTTAAGAACTTTCTCAACATACCCTTTTTGTGACACAAACAACTTGTTGTTTCTTCTGACCCTTGATATATTCATCCCCAAGATCCTTCTTGTTGCACCCAAATCTTTCATTTCAAATTCCCTACTCAACTGTTCCTTTAGTTTCTTGATTTCTGTCGTGTCTTCTGAACCAATTAACATATCGTCGACATACAATAACAGGAACACTGCAGGCTTTCCATCAATGCATTTGAAGTATACACAACTGTCATACATGCTCCTTGTGTACTTGTTTTTTATCATAAACTCATCAAATCTGAGATACCATTGTCTAGGACTTTGTTTAAGTCCATAAAGAGATCTTTTAAGCAAACAAACTTTGCTTTCATCACCTTTGCAGATAAACCCTTCAGGTTGTGACATATAAATCTTTTCTTCTAACTTTCCATGGAGAAAGGCTGTTTTAACATCCATTTGCTCTAGCTCCAATCCAAACTGAGATACAAGAGCCAACAACACTCTAATAGAAGTGTGTTTTACAACAGGAGAATAGATTTCATTGAAATCTATCCCTTCTCTCTGTGTAAATCCTTTCGCCACCAACCTAGCCTTATATCTTGGCTTTTCAACACCAGCAATTCCTTCTTTTCTACTAAAAATCCACTTGCATCCCACTAGTTTTTGATTTGCTGGTTTGTCAACTAGTGTCCAAGTCTGATTTTTGTTTAAGGATACCATTTCATCTTTCATAGCGGCTAACCAAAGATATCTTTCTTTACATTTTACAGCCTCTTGAAAGTTTCTAGGTTCATTCTCATTCATATCTTCAGCTACTGACAGTGAGAAGGAGATAAGGTCAGCATAACCATATTTTTGGGGAGCTCTTCTATCTCTTCTTACTCTGTCTCTTGCTAGTTGATAACCTTCCAACTCATTCTGAATTTCATAAGTCTCTTCTTCAGCATTATCATCAAATTCTTCTCTGTCATGAACCTCCAATTCATTCCCCAAATTTGAAACTCCTTGTGGTGGCTGAAAATTAAGATCCTCATGCTGCTCCACCTCAATTCCAACATCATTTTTGGTGTTAATATTCTCATAAAGAGGAGATGAGCCAGTGTCTCTCACGTACATCTCAGCTTCTCTAAAAGTAACATCTCTACTGATGAAGCTTTTAGAGTTGTTTCCTTCAGAATACCATAGCTTGTAGCCTTTTACTCCTTCAGGATACCCAAAAAACATGCATCTTCTTGCTCTAGGTTCCAGTTTGCCTTGCCTAACGTGAGCATACGCAACACACCCAAATACTCTCAGGATTTCATACCTTGGCGGTGTGCCAAACCACACTTCTTCCGGTGTTTTGAATCCTATTGCAGCAAAAGGGCACATGTTGATTAGATAGGCAGCAGTGTTCACTGCTTCAGCCCTGAATTTATTTGGTAGGTTTGCACTTGAGAGCACACACCTAACTCGTTCTAACAATGTTCTATTCATCCTCTCTGCAAGGCCATTCTGTTGAGGTGTGTTAGTGACTGTTTTGTGCCTTACTAGACCTTCCTCCTTGCAAAACTTGTTGAATACTTCATTGAGATACTCTAGACCATTATCGGTTCAAAGCTTTTTGACCTTTTTTCCGGTTTGCAGCTCTACCATTTTCTTCCATTCCTTGAACTTTTGAAATGCTTGATCTTTTGATTTCAGTATGTACACCCATACTTTCCTTGAGCAGTCATTAATGATTGAGATGAAATATCTCCCTCCACCAAGTGAATTAGTTCTGGATGGTCCCCAGAGATCCGAGTGCACATGACTAAGAATTTCTCTGGTTTTATACACTGAGGAGCTGAACTTCACCCTTGTAGCTTTTCCATAGATACAATGTTCACAGAAATCTAGTTTTCCTAATTTCTGACCACACAACAGCCCCTTCTTTTGAAGTTCTTGCAGCCCTCTTTCACTAACATGTCCAAGTCTCTTGTGCCAAATCTGAGTAGTTTCTAAATCAATAGAAACAACTGGTGCATCAACTCCAATCACTGTACTACCTTGTAGAGTGTACAAACCATTGCCTCTTACACCTTTCATAACCACCAGAGAACCTTTACAAATCTTGAGAACACCATCTTCACATTTGTAGCTATATCCATTCTGGTCTAACATACCAAGAGAAATCAAATTTCTCTTCAGTTCTGGGACATATCTAACATCAGTCAAGAGTCTTTCAATGCCATCATGAGTTCTTATTCGAATTGAGCCAATTCCTGTTACTTTACAAGCTTTGTTGTTTCCAAGTAACACTTGTCCACCATCCCTACTTTCATAAGAATCAAACCAATCTCTATTGGGAGTCATATGGAAGGAACACCCAGAATCGAGTATCCATTGCTTGTTAGAGTTGTTAATTGTTACAACTAGGACATCAGCACTTTCATACCCATATTCTACCACTGCAGCATCTCCAATCGCAGTATCCTTTTCTTTGCCTCCCTTTTTCCTCTTGGTACAAAATTTTCTGATATGGCCTTCCTCATGACAGTAGTAACACTTGATACTCTTCTTGTGCCCTCCTCTAGACTTTGATCTAGATTTCCCTCTAGATTTCTGATCTCTTTTATCAGTTCTTCCCCTTACTATTAAGCTTTCACCTAATTGTTCTTTCATCTCACATTTTCGCTGAAAATCTTTTGAGTTCAATGCACTAATGACATCTTCTAGGGACAAGGTCTCCCTACCGTGTTTCAAAATGTCAACAAAATTTTCATAAGATTTTGGAAGAGAATGCAACAACACTAAAGCTTTGTCTTCATCTTCATATTCAATCTGAATGTTTTCCAAGTCTAAACACAATTTATTAAATTCATCAATATGATCTTGCAGATTCTTTCCATCTTGCATCTTAAAAGTAAAAAACCTTCCCTTAAGATACAAACGACTAGATAAAGACTTAGTCATGTATAAACTCTCAAGTTTGAGCCATACCTCAGCTGCTGTCTTCATTTTTGCAATCTCTCTTAGGACCTTGTCACTAAGACTAAAAATCAAAGTATTGAAGGCCCTCTTCATAATATCTTTCTTCTTCTCCTCTGTGTAAGTTGAAGGCATTTTGTCCTCTCCTTCCAGAGCTTCATCTAACCCCAGATTGCCAAGGAGAGCCGACATCTTCATCTTCCAAACAGCAAAGTCATTTGTGCCATCAAACTTTTCAACTTCATGCTTAGTTGTTGAAGTGGCCATTTCAGGACTTAAATCGAACACCTAGCAGGCTCTAGAACTCAAACAAAAAATCTTCAAGCAAATCTCCATGAACCATGCTCTGATACCATTTTGTTGTGAGATGAGCTAATCCAAAGCAAGAACAATTGAAAACAAAGAAAGAAAAGACAAGAACACACACATTTTCTACTGGTTCAGCTCTCAAGAAATGAGCCTACATCCAGTTGCTGGTGTTGTTACTAATCCACTATGAAGAAATGTTTACAGAGGTACAGAGCATTTCTAGATTATACAAATAGAGACTTCAATCCCAAAGTAAACCAAGAAAACAAGAAAACTCACACCCAAGCCTTCTATTCTTCTCTGGAATTTTTTCTCTCTGGCTAAACAGCTATTGTATCTCTCTAATTGCTCTCTCTTCTCTCAACTTCCCGCCTATCCCAAATACATCATTCTCTCTCAATATACCTCAACCAACTGCAGCATTCCACATGGAAAAAGTCTGATGTACAGAGGTCATGCTGATGTAAAATGGATACACAATTCTTGTAGAGGAAGAGACAAACTTGACAGGCTGTACAACACAAAGAGTTTCACAGCTGGACCACTCAAGTTGAGCCACCTCTCACATTATCATTGTAGACATCAAGAAATTTAAGATTACAAAAGAGCTGTTCTGAAAACTGGTCCTGAGATATCATCTGGGCACTCTCTCCGGTTAATTTCAGTTTTTCTAGGTTGGGGGAAGAATCAATTAAGTTTAAAACAGAAAAATTAGAGATAATTTTGAAAAGTTTAAAACAGAACAATTGAAACAAGGATGTTCCTCCCTGCCCGTACAAATCCAAATATTCCAGAGATTATTATTTTTGAGTTTAAGTTTTCACTAACCTCTTCAACCTGAGCATTTTAATCTTCGTCCTCTGAGGTGGAGGAATCGTCTACCTCCCAGTAGCAGGAACCATCTACCCAATTTATGTGTAACAGAGACGATGAAAAACAGAGGTTTGAGTAAACAAAATGAAAGTGTATAGTAGAGAGAATGCAAGACATTACAAAATCAAGCAATGAAAAGATGTAAAAAGAAGACATTTTAACAAACTTAGTCGCCTTCTTGCGGTGATTCTCCTAAGTACCTTGTATTTGTTGTAAGGTTGTATTCAAGTCACCCTTCAACTTATACACTCTCCTACCTCCCCAGCGTTCCTTTACTATATGTAATATTGGTGTGGTTACGTCTCGTAACGAGAAACACTTCATCTCAGGGCATTTGTACACAATTATTTCTTCCAAAGATGGTAATTCAAAAGTGTAATTTTCAGAGCAGAAGCATGACAGACTTGGTAAACCCTTAAGTGTTAAAGTCCTCAATTTGCTGAAAGTAATCTCGTCTTCTTCTGTTACATCTCCCTCCTTTGTTACTACTTCTATCATTGACATGCATTCTCCTATTTCCATTTCTCTGAGTTGTACCAAGCTTTTGGCTGTTGAGGATGTCATTAGGTTCTTCAATCCATGGCAATGCCATACCCTCAAAAATGTTAGATTTTGGAAAGAATCCTGAAAAGATAAATTAAAACAAATCACACTTACGTGCTTTGCAATGACTTAAAATTTCACAATGAAAAGATAAATAAATTGGTTAGTAAATATGTGGATTCACGAGTCTTAGTACCTTTTCAACCAAAAACAAAGGTTGTTGTGCTGGAATTTCAAGGTGGCTCTCCTCGTTATTTTCTTGGAAGCTAAATAATTCTGAGGCTAATAACTCTATTTTCTCACAGCCAACCACTTCCAACTCCTTTAAAACTAACCATTTTGAAGAATGTACCCCTGGATAGAAAGTTCTAAGTTGAGGTAATTTATGGAGCTTGATGGAGGTTACTTCCGGAAAGACAAATCTAACCGCAGCTTTTGCTTCTCCTTCCTTGGCAACAATCTCCTCCAGTTTTCCACAATTCTCCACATTAAGCTTTACAAGTTGCAATAGACTCCTACCAATGGAGGCTGGAAAAACATCTTTCAGATTTTGACAATTATAAACTCCCACTTTCTGTAGGCTTTTAAAGAACAACTCTGCTTGAGGATCCTTATTCCATATGTGCTTCAATTTTGGTAGCCCTCTGATATCTAGCTCTTGTAACTGTTGAGTTATTGCTTCAGAATGAGATTCTTCAAAGTTTATGTTTTGGAGATCAAAAATCTCTTCAATTAAATCACAGTAACTAACAGATAACCTCTTCGGCATTGGCAATTCTTCAAAAGACAACTTTGCCTGAGGATCCTTCTTCCATATATGCTTCAATTCTGGAAGCCAACTGATATATAGCTCTTCAAAGTTTACCTTTTGGAGATCAAAATTCTCTTCTAGTAAAGCACAGCCACTAACACCAACTGTTAACAGCCTCGGCATTGAAAACTGAAAGATAGTCAATAGACTATTACAGTCACGAAATTGCATAAATTTTAAATTGCAAAATGACTGCTTAGCTCGCTTGTGCCATACCATCTTCAAGTTATCTGATTTGTAAATGTCAATTTCTTCTAAGCTTGGGAATGTGACCTGCAATGTTCACAGTACTAATATTCTTTTCAATTCTGATTCAAAATAATTAACATGAAAATATTTATTTAAAAAAAACAAAGAAAATAATTGGATATAAGATGTATACTTTAACTGTGCATATGAGATAAAAATCAATATCTCAATATTTTAATACTTCAGTTTGACAAAATAACACTTAATAATATATTTTAAATCACATAAGACAAAAATTAAAATAATTACTATATAAATCAATCTAATCCCATCTAATTTATTTTTAAATCTAATCCCAAATATAAATCCACTCATTTATCATATATGTATGGGTTATTTCAGGGTGTTCTAGATCTTCTTGAATTCTATTCACAATTTTATTTTGATGAAAGTAAATTGATGAAAGTATTCACAATTTTTTTTTTTATGAAAGTATTCATCCAAAAAAAAATGTAATCAGTTAAAAATATGGAGCTTACAAGTAAATTCTAATAATCCTACTAAAAATATATATATAATATTAATCATTCCTTTTTCAAGTAAGAAATCTTTTATATTAAGATAAATGAGGAACCAGATGAAATTTCATGAATTTCAATATATTTTTATGAAAGATGTTTTTTTTTGGAAGTAAAAGAATGATATATAATTAGAAAATGTTTTAATTTGTTTGGGAACTAAAATTATTTTTTTATTATTATTATAAATTTATAATGCTTTTTTTTTTTAAATCCAAACCCGGTGAAATGAAATTTCAACACTCCACGCACTAGTGGAATACCGCCGGAAGATAGAAATTAACATCCAAGTCAGTAGTAATCCCATTTCATTTTCATTATTTCAATGAGTTAGTGACCTTTTTTGTTTTGGAGTTTATTCTTATTATTTATTAATAAAACAGGCAAAAATGAATTAAATTGGCACAAAATAGATTGTTCTATGTTAACGTACCTTTTTGTTGAAAAGTGGGGTGGGAGTATCAAGAATGTCTTTGTTGCCATTAATTGGGCAGAAACTTGTGAGCTTTGGCAGAGACTCTAATCTCAGAGAGTGTAATTGCTTGAACTCAATCTGATCAAGCATGTCTTTGTTGCCATTAATTGAGCAGAAACTTGTGAGCTTTGGTAGAGACTCTAATCTCAGAGAACGTAATTGCTTGAACTCAATCTGATCAGTCCCTTCATCATTGTTGATATCTTCTTCCCTTCTATTAATAGCAAAAATCTCTTCCATATTGTCGCAAGAAGACACATAGACTTGTTGAAGCAGTGGAAGAGCTCTATAAGTGGAGAACGAGAAGATATTCTTCAATTTATTGCACTTGTAAACTTCTAAGGTTGTCAATCGCTGAAAAGACTCTGCTCTGAGTTGATGATTATGTATCCTCTCCAGGTTGAAGACACTGTGAAGATTTAACCACTCCAAGAAAAGAAAGTGATTATGACAAGATTCAGACTCCAAGCAGTCTACAACAGTTCGAAAGCAAGGACTGTTTTGTACCCATAGATGCTCCAATTCTGGAAAGCCCTCCGTGTCCAATACAGAAAGGAATTTCTGGACATCATCAAAGCAACTACTGCTTTCAAGGTTGAGTTTCACTTTTCTTCTGGAAGTCTCACGCAGCCTGTAAAACTCACTCTTTACATTACTTCCAAAAGTTATTCGGTACCTCTCCAACTTATTCGACAACAATTGACCTTTTAGTAGAACATTGGTATCTGGGATACTTATTTCCAGAACAGTGAGGAGCTTCAGATGCTTCAACTCATCAAGAATGTTGACTCCTTCAACCTCCCACTCGATACTACGAGGCAAATACAATTCTTCTAATCGGGTAAAGGTCGATAAGACATTCGGTGGGATATTTCTTATCCTGAAACAATGATACAAATCTAATAACCTTATCCCAGTCAAGTTACACATTTTCTTAGGAATCATCTCAATTTCAGAACAGTAAGAACAAATTCTAAGGATTTCTAGTTGCTTAATCTCTCCAATAAAATCAATGTCTCTTAGTTTGCAATCAACTATATACAAGGTCTGTAGATTTACTAGGAGACCAATTGAATTTGGCATTGAAATCAAATCCAAACCAACCAAATGTAAAACCTTAAGCTTTGGCATCCCTATGAAAAAATTCTCAGGGAATCGACAGTTATCTACAGCGGTAGTACTCATGTAGAAAAATTGAAGTTCCGCACATTCAAACTCTTTGGGAAGCTCGTTGATATTATGTAGGTTGATTGCAAAGCAGTTCTTTAGTGCATCCTTATCAACCAATTCCCTGATAGTGCAATTACGAAACATATTCCGATCTCTAGATGCAATAGATGTGCCAACGTCACGTACAACATCATGCAGTGAAAACCAATAGTTGTTAATATCAAGCAATAGAGAAGAATCTTTGAGTTTTTGAACCAATGTATTCACTCTATTTCTTGCGTCTTCCATTGTGTTGACATCCTGAAATATACCCAAACCCTTTCCATATGCTAACAAGTCTTCGATATCTATATTTTCCATTATACAGCAAAGCAAGAAAGTTGATTTGAGTTCATCTTCATCTAATTGGTTGTAACTGAACTCTATACATGAATATATTTCTGCAGTCACTCCCTTAAAGTTACTCTTGGAAGGAGTTGTGAGTTTTTTCAAGGCATCTTTCCATTGGGACACTTCCTTTTTTTTTAATGCCACTGCTACAGAATTAATGGCAATGGGGAAACCACCACATGCCTTGGCAACTTTTCTTGCTAAAGCTTCCAAGCAATCATTATTTTCAATGCAAGCTCTTTTCTTAAATAGACTACATGCCTCTCCTTTTTCTAAAACACCGATCTGGAAAGACCGGAATTGACTTTCAGAATCCATTTTTGACAACACATCTAGATCTCTTGCTGTATTTTCAGAATCCATTTTAGACAACACATCTAGATCTCTTGCTGTCAACAACAATTTACATCCTTTGTGATCGTTACCAAAAGGAATTCCCACCTCCTCCAATTTGAAACTCGCCCAAATATTATCTAAAACTAAGAGAACCTTCTCCTTGCTCTTCAATCTTTCTTGCAGTCTACTTGCTCTTCTAGAAACACCCTCCTTATCAGGGAATGTCATGCCCAAAAAATCTGCAATTTCTTGTTGAATCTCTTTAATATCTGGTTTCACAGCTACCACCCCAAAAGCTACAACATCGAAGAGATTCTTTTCCTCGGCATGTTTAGCAATTGCCCTCACTAGTGTAGTCTTGCCAATGCCACCTGCTCCGTAAATTCCGACCATGTTGACTTCGGGATCGCTCAATGCATCTAGTATTTCCTTCAAAGTAGACCTTCTTGATTCAAAGGCATCATAGTCTCTGTGAGAAGGAATCCATGTCTCCTCAGTCTTGAAGTTGTCAAAGTTGGTCTTGTAGTTCCAGATATATCTGAAAGGTCGAGCAATGGGAGCAACCAAGCATTCCCAAACTTTTGCAGCAACATAGAGAGCAATTTCAACCAAGTATTCCACAACTTTCGCAGCAACAACAGAGAGATCAATTCCAACCAAGTATTCCTCAACTTTAGCAGCAACAACAGAGAGAGCGAGACCAATTTCAACCAAGTATTCCACAACTTTCGCAGCAACAACAGAGAGATCAATTCCAACCAAGTATTCCTCAACTTTAGCAGCAACAACAGAAAGAGCGAGACCAATTTCAACCAAGTATTCCTCAACTTTCACAGCAACAACAGAGAGAGCGAGAGCAATTTCAACCAAGTATTCCACAACTTTCGCAGCAACAACAGAGAGATCAATTCCAACCAAGTATTCCTCAACTTTAGCAGCAACAACAGAGAGAGCGAGACCAATTTCCACCAAGTATTCCACAACTTTCGCAGCAACAACAGAGAGATCAATTCTAACCAAGTATTCCCCAACTTTAGCAACAACAACAGAGAGAGCGAGAGCAATTTCAACCAAGTATTCCACAACTTTCGCAGCAACAACAGAGAGAGCGAGAGCAATTTCAACCAAGTATTCCACAACTTTCGCAGCAACAACAGAGAGATCAATTCCAACTAAGTATTCCTCAACTTTCACAGCAACAACAGAGAGAGCGAGAGCAATTTCGACCAAGTATTCCACAACTTTCGCAGCAACAACAGAGAGAGCGAGAGCAATCATTTGGAATCCTTTTTACAAAAATAGAAGTGAAGTTAACAAATTAATCGGAAAAGGAAGAGAGATGTCATGTAAATCTAATAAAAATAAAAATAGAAAACTGATTTGAAAATCAAACCGTGAAAATAGGATAACAATTATATATATATATATATATATAGAGAGAGAGAGAGAGCTTTGCTACGTACAACCGGGGTCGCGGCCCCGTAGTGCAAAAAAATGGAAAAACATGTGGGACCCGCGTAATAAATACATAGGGCCCGCGTGTTTTTCTTTCTTTTTTGCACTACGGGGCCACGGCGGTGCCACGACCCCAGTTGTATATATTCTTTCTCATATATATATTCATTTTTAGATCTAAATGGATGAGAAACAAAGCAAATTAAATGAAAATAAATCAGAGCAAGTAGGGAGTAAAAACCTGGATAAATAAAAAATAAAAGGGCCACGAGAAGAAACCAATATCAATGTTTCTATGAAATGTTTTTTTCTTTTTGTTTCTGGATGAAACAAACCAAATCAAAGCAAACCAGAGAACAAAAAAAACAAAAAAAAAAAGGCAACTAGGTAGGAAAAAAAAAAAATGATTTCAAAACAAACAACAATCAAGTGTTTTTGAGATCATACCTCAGAAATAAGAAAGAGTTTCTATATTGAGCAGATAATCAAGATAATCAAGGTGTGAGCAAATGAATCCCAATTTTACTTTTCTATGATTTCTATCATTCCTTGCCTACCACACGGTCCACTATTACTTAAAAGAACAGTAACTTTAGTTCAATTTTAAACAGTTTACTAACCAAAGACAGTGATTAAAAACACTCCAGCTTAGAAAAAAATCAAGGAAAATTGCACAAACTCCCGTAAGTTTAACCAATATTGTACTCAGATGCAATTTTTGATTATTTCTTTTGTATATCTATATTTTTTTATATAGAATTTGAAGCAAATGAAACAAAACAAATGAAAATAAAACATATATAAACAGAGACCAAAATCTAAACAAAACAAAGCAAGTAGGGAGCAAAAATCTGAATAAAAAAACAATAGCAAAGTTTTCAATGAAATGAGGAGAAGAAAATAGGCATACAATGTTTTTCCCTTTCTTGTTTTTCGTTGAATCAAACCAAATCTAAGCAAAACAGAGAACAAAACAGGGCAACTAAGTAGAAAATACCTTGATTTCGAAACAAACATAAGTGTTTTTGAGATCAAACCGTACGTACCTTGGAAATAAGAAGAGTTTGTATATTGAGCGTATAATGAATGTGTGAAGTGTGAACCAATCAACCAAATTAATATCTTCTATGGTTTCTATGCCCACCCCACACACTTTTTGAAAAATAACTATAGTTCAATTGTACACAGTTTACTAACCAAATACAGTGGTTGGCACAAGAAAAATTGGGTTTAGAGAGGGGTTACGACTCTTATTCAACCTTATTGATGTTAATATGGAGTGGATATTAAATACCACTAAAAGAAATTATATTTAAGAATGGGATACGACTCAAACTCAATTCATCACATATTTAGTCAAAAGGGTTTGAGCCCACGTGATTAAATTTGAATTTCCAGTTTGAGTTTGAGCCCACATGGAAAGTCTATTGGTTTTGCCCGTAAAAAAAATTGTATGTTAAAGTGGTTAAATACCTAGAAGGATGTGTATTAGAGTGTTTAAATAAGGTTAATACACGGTAGGACTTTGTTTTTATGAAATTACTCATAAATAAAAAAATAGTGTTATTATGCAATTCTTCATATTTCTTACACCAAACCCTTAAACAAATTTTGTGTTTTTCACTGATAAAGTTATTGTGCAGTTTTCTGGAAATGTCACGAAAGAGACCGAAAGTTGAATATTCAAATAATGAACATTGCAGGGAAGGGCGAAGCCAGGATTTCGGCTTTCCCGGGGGGTGGGACCAAAAACATATATTCAATTTTTTTTTTTTTAAGTATTACAATGTATTTCGGGGTTTTTTAGGAAAAAAGGAGGACTCGAACCCACAACCTCGTGGTGTAAGTGTGAGGGGTTTACCATCAGACCAACCTCATATCGTTTATTCAAATTAACGCTAGACAAATATATTAATATTTAAAAACTAAGTTATTGAAAAAAAAAAAATGTAATAGCGTTTAGTCTAATATATAGTGGTATATCAAATAAATTAATAAATAAAATAGACACTAGATTTATAAATCAAAATGGAACTTGTCGCTCTTTTAAATCTAATCCAGATTTTTTATAATGGTCAAGAATGTGTTGGAATGGACCAACTTTAATATAAGGTTGACGAATTTCATCACCTTCAATGATGGGATAATCTCATATTTGTGGACATAATCATATGTCACGCTCCAAAGATTTATTATTTCGTTTAATATCATTTGTTAAACAATTTTTTTGATCCTCTTTTCTTTTTTCCTCGTCTAAGTTATGAAAAATAGAAGTGAAGTAAAAGAAAAGGAGATAAAAATAAAGCAGAGAACACAATAATGGAATAATGACGACAAGAACAAAATAATAGCAGAGTGGTTTTAAGATCAAAATGTGAAATTGGATTTTTTTTTTTTTTTTTTTTTTTTTTTTTCTGAGAGAAGTTTTGAGAAAAGAGCTGTTATGGAACCAAAAAAAACAAGATTTGAAATATAGATGGGAAGCAAAACAAATGAAAATAAAACAGCGAATTGAACAAATATAACAACAGCGACAAGAACAAAGAATAGCAAAGTTTACTGGAGATGAGACAGTGAAGTAACGATATCAAACAAAAATAATAGAAAACAGAGAGCACAACAGATCAACTACGAAGCAAAACAAATCAAAGCAGTAGCCATTTTTTTTTTTTTTTTTGAGATCAGAATGTGAAAATGAGGAAACAAAATCTAGTTTTTTTGGGGGGTTTTAGTGGGTTTTAAAATTGGAAAAATAAATGAAAATGAAACAAAATTAATACAAAAGAGAGAACACAACAGAACAACTAAGAAGCAAAACAAATGAAAATAAAACAGAGCAACTGGGAAGCAGAATTATATACTACAACAACGAAGAGAATAGAACAATAGAAAAGTATTCTTGAGATCAGATGGTGAAATTAGGAAAGACATCTTGTTTTACTTATTATTTTTTCCTTTTTCTAGTGGCTTATAAATTTTTAAATACAAATGAAAATCAAACGAACATAAACAAAACAGAGTGTAGCAGAACAGAGGAGTTGTGAGATCAAACCTGAGAAAATAAGAAAAGAGTTTCTTGAATGATAGTAATTGCCAACAACAGATTGAAATAATCAACAAGTGAATACTCCTTTGATGCGTAAAATTATTTTCAAGCAGTTTTTGTATTTGCAAATGCGATCTATGACAGTGACTAGAAATAATAAAGAAAGACCAACCAGTCTAAGCTCTGTCATTCAAACAAATAAACAACAAATTATTCAAACTACTTTAATATAAAAAAATAATAATCCTTTACCTGCCTGTATGCCTTTAATGAATCCACGAGGTGGTTGCCTTGGTGGTCCAAATCCCAAGTCTTTGATTACACTCTTAGCAATTACATTGTGGCCAGTCTTTGATTATACTCTCTAGTTTTTCTCTCTCAACCTAACCCTAACCCTCTCTTCGACGCCTCTCTCAGTCCGTCGCCGTCTTCTTGCTGTGGCAGCGGGAGACGGCGGCGATGGCGTCCCTTGGGCGCTCTTCTTCCTCCCGCCAGGCCTTCCCGTCAGTTGGGTGTCCTTTGCGGCTGCTACGACGGCCCTGGTGGTCGATCGGCCGTCTCTCTCGCGCCACCACCGAGCGAGCCTTTTTCCTTTCGACACCGGCAGCTGTTAGATCGGCCGATCCTCTCGGATCTGGCCAGATCTAGGGTGTTATCTTCGGTGTGAGCAGTCTGATCGGTGATCCTTGTTCGTCGGCCCAGTCCTCTCCTCCGGAACATCTGCCGGCAGCCGTGGATCTCCTCCTCTGCTGGTCGGAGTTTGGTTTGGTCGGCTTGTTTCAGTCCTCCTTGTGAGGGTGTTTTATTGTTTTTTTAGTTTAGTTGTTGTTACAGTCCCTCTCACGTTTGTGAGTTGGGTTTTGGGTGTTTCAGTCCCCACCCCGTTTGTGGGTTGGGGTTTTGGGTTGTTTAGTCCCTCTCCCGGTTGTGGGTTTGGGTTCTCTCTTCCCGTTGTGGAAGCTATAGTCTGGGCTGTTCCCCGATGTATAATCTAGATGGTCCCAGTTGTAGTTGTTGGCTGGATCCGGTATCCAGTTGTTGTAACCAGATGTTACTTCCAATCAAAAAAAAAAAAATTGGTGGAAGGACGGGTTTGGGGCACGGGTAACTCTCAGGTCAGCGGTTCAAATCATATCCAGGTGAAGGCGAGTTTTGATTTACCCACTTGCATCTTTATGTGGTCGGGGGTGTGGGTCAGGGTTTCATATATGTCCTACTCCATAACATGGTTTCCTATCTATCATACTCCATAACAACCAACAAATAGACCGTTAGAACCAACAAATTGGCTATGGGTGTATCACGCAATTGGGGACGACAGGCGGATGGGTGCATGAACAAAGTCCGGGATCCTCGATACTAATAAAAAAAAAAAAAAAAAAGCATCAAACCACAAATCAACTTTCATATAAAAAATATTATTCCTTTACCTGCCAGATTATATAAATGATTTATGTGAGATAATATTCCTTAAAAGAGAAAGACAAATCATCAAACCACATATTCATCTAGACAGGCTGTCTGATTATCGTTTCTCTCGTTTTTATTTATTTTTATTTATTTTTATTTTTTATTTTTTAATATAATTTATTTTATTTTTTATTATCGTTATTTTATTTTATTGATGGCATAGTTTAAGAACATTTGTGTCTTGTCCAACCAGGCCAAAACTAACTAACCCAATTTGTTAAGACTTCTGTTAATATACTGACTGATTCAATTTTGGGCAAAAATCAATGGAACTAAAAATAAAAAAAAAAATCAGTTTTTCAACTTTGTGTTATAAACCAAACAAATTTGGTTCGGTTTAGTTCGTTTCATTCAGTTCTGATGAACTGTAAAATTTGGAAACGGAAAAAGAAAAATTAACTCAACACCATCATTAAAGCACAAACCAAATCCATAGAAATTTCTCTACCAAATTTATGGACCCGGAATAATGGAAACTAATATGTGTATATGAAAATTCATCTTAAAAATAATAAATAGTATACTTTGGATCAGGGCGAATGATTGTAGGGGCTGCACGCGTCTACCTTTAAAAAAAAATATAGAAAAAATTGAGTTTTACTGATATTTCAAATTTACACAAACCCAATATAAGTTGTCAAAGTGCTGACCAATATGTTCAACAGCCTTCCTCTTATATTAATTTAAAATTATTAGATTGTCATCCACTCACCCATAACCGGCGGCCATAACCCCACCCACTTGTGGACTCTTGAATTGCGTGCCCTTTATGGCTTTATTCCCAAATCCCGTAGCTCCACTACCACTAGGCTTCGGTTTTATATTTTTCTTTGTTCTATTATTGTTTTATGCATTATTTAATCTCTCTCTACTCCACTCTGAATATTTATTTTAATAATATTGGGATCACATTTACAAGAATTCTCTCTCCATACAAGGGAAAAAACTAAAAATGTTTATTCTTTTTTATTTACTTATATATTATTTTATTATTTTTTAATTATTTTTATTTGTTAGGGTTTCTTAATTACATTAAAATTGATTTAGTATTAATTTGATTTAATCAAATTTGTATGTGATTTGTTTGTTGCTAGAATTATAGGGCATATAGATACAATTATTTTTACGTTAACTTGTTGGAACATTTTTTTTTTTTTTACTATTTGGTGATTAAAATTATTTTTCTTCACTTCATTTTATTTTGTTGAAATATACATTTTGAGGGGTTAGATTTATTATATCTCATGACACGTTGTGTATTTACTTTTATTAATGAAATACATCTTCCTATTAAGGTTGTTCAAAAAAATTTATAACTTGTATTTAATTCAGCCCCGCCGGATAGAAAATCCTGGATTCGCCCCACTTTATATGGAAGATCAGAAAGAAAATATACTAAAAAAAACACAAATAAAAATTGATATAGATCTATGGTTATGAAAGAAGATATTAAAACAAATGGATCAATAGTAAAATTAAAGAAAGAAAAAGAAAACAGGGCATATGAGCATATCTAATTCAGAAAAAAGGAGAAACAAATCATGGAGAGAAAAAGATAGGTGAGAGGACTGTATACATAGAGCGAGAGGAATTGAATGACATTTCAGTGATCCTTTTATGGCCGTTGGATCGATCAAACAGACAGAGTTGTACAGTTTGCGGGCAGGTAGCTAGAGTTGTACAGTTTTTCAGTGTTTTAGAGCACTAGTGGCCTAGTGGGTGTACCTGCAAGAATCACAAAAGTAAAAAAACTACCAAGAATCACAAAAGTAAAATCTCAAAAGATTTTCAAAACAAAAAACTGCATACATGCTAACCTCGTGAACATCATAAGAAAAAACAATGATAAATAAGGCTGAAAATAAGAAAAAAAAATCTTTAAGAACTCTAAAGTTAATCATTCACTTTATCTAGTGCATAAAAATCACATGATTATCGCATAAAACCATTATAAATAAGGGCTCGAAATTTAAATAGCACTTTATGGGGTGCTTTTTGGGGAAAAGTCACCAACTTATTAACTTAAGTTTAAAAGGCACAATTTATGGTCACCAGACAAAAATACCCCTTCATTTGTCGCTTTGTGAGTTTTTTCAAACGTTGAAAGAAAAAGCTTTGACCGAAAAAACGGACGGACAACAGAACCAAAATCCGACGGTGAACCACCGGAACAGTAGCTATGTCGACGAGAGTTGAACGACGAAGCAGAAGGAGTGAGGTAAGCATTTTCATTCTCTTTTTCGAATAAGATTGTGTGTTTGTTGATCAGGTTAGATTAGGGTTTTATTTTTGGAAAAAAATTTCTTTGAAAACGATGAAGATCTAGGTTTGATTAGTTGAATCAAGCCTTTTTGCAGTTAAATCGTGCCTTTTTGTAGTTGAATCGTGCCTTTTTGTAGTTGAATCGTGCCTTTTTGTACTTCAATCGAGCCTTTTGAACTGTGTATTGTAATCGAGCATTTTGGTGTTGTAATCGAGCCTTTTTGTGATGTAATCGTGCCTTTTTGAACTATGTTTTGTAATCGAGCCTTTTGGTATTGTAATCGAGCCTTTTGGTGATGTAATCGTGCCTTTTTGAACTGTGTATTGTAATCGAGCATTTTGGTGTTGTAATCGAGCCTTTTTGTGATGTAATCGTGCCTTTTTGAACTATGTTTTGTAATCGAGCCTTTTGTTATTGTAATCGAGCCTTTTGGTGATGTAATCGTGCCTTTTGAACTGTGTTTTGTAATCGAGCCTTTTGGTATAGTAATCGAGCCTTTTTGTGTTGTAATCGTGCCTTTATAAACTGTGTATTGTAATCGAGCGTTTGTGTATTGAGATCGTGCATTTTTGTTTTGTAATCGAGCCTTTTTGTATTGTAATCGTGCCTTTTTGTATTGTAATCGTGCCTTTTTGTTTTGTAATCGAGCCTTTTTGTATTGTAATCGTGCCTTTTTGTGCTGTAATCGAGCCTTTTTGTATTGTAATCCTTTTTGTATTGTAATCGTGCCTTTTTGAACTTTGATCGAGCCTTTTTGTACATTTATGTCGAGCGTTTTTGTAGTGTATTCGAGCCTTTATGAACTGTTTTCGAGCCTTTTTGAATTGTTTTCGAGCCTTTTTGAATTGTTTTCGAGCCTTTTTGAACTTTGTATTGTGATTGAGCCTTTTTGTACTGTGATCGAGCCTTTTTGTACTATGATCGTGCCTTTTTGTACTGTGATCCTGCCTTTTTGTACTGTGATCGTGCCTTTTTGCACTGTGATCGTGCCTTTTGCACTGTGATCGTGCCTTTTTGTATAGTGATCGAGCCTTTTTATAGTGTGATCGTGCCTTTTTGCACTGTGATCGTGCCTTTTTGTATAGTGATCGAGCCTTTTTGTATAGTGATCGTGCCTTTTTATACTGTGATCGTGCCTTTTTGTACTGTATTCGAGCCTTTCTGAACTGTGATCGTGCCTTTTTGTACTTATATGTTTTTTTTTTTTTTTTGTGAATATGCAGAGGGTGAATCTGAAGGATTTCCTGAAAATCCCTGTGGGAGAATGGTTCCAGGGAAAAATTATTCGGCATGACCATGTGAATGACATTACAGATGTCCACAACGCACTTGAAAGTGTACCTGAACTTCTTCGGATGGAAGACCGTCGTCGGTTTACTGAGTCTTGCTTCGGTCATTTACTTCACATGCATCAGGAGATGAATTTTTTGGCTGGAATTGTCCATCGGATGCTGTTGCGCGAGTTGAATCACGACGGCCCAGAAGATGTGATGAGATTTTTGTTAGGTAAGCATACGGTCCGGTTCTCGAAGGTTGAGTTTTGTGTAATCACCGGATTGAAGTTCGGAATCATTCCCGACCCAGCAAGTTATGACATGGTACAAAATGGCATACACGACCGATACTTTCAGGGTCGAGTCGTAGAGAATGAAGGCCTGAAAGCAGTGCTGCGGAGTGGTCTTTTTGAGCAGCAGTACGATGCGGTGAAGCTGTCATTATTGTTTTTGCTGAACTGGATACTGATAGGGGTGGACGAGAGACATAAAATTCCATTATGGCAGTTTCAGCTAGTTGAGGACTTGGACGCTTTTGATGCGTTCCCATGGGGCGTATACGTGTATAGGCGGACTATATCTGGTTTGAAGCATGCTTTGGATGGTCCACGGCAGCGGTCCGAACAACGACAGCAAGAACAGGCCACGGATAACACCACTGAGACATATAACATATACGGTCTAGTGCACGCATTATTGGTGAGAATTTATAATTTGCAGCCGTACTTTAATAGAAAATATTTTATATCACTAATGTGTTATCTATTATGCAGATATTTGCTTTTGAGGTTATTTCGGAGCTTAGCAGCAATAAGCAAAAAATGTGGGGAACGCAGGGTAATCGAGCTACCCCCTCCACGTATTCTGAAATGGAAGTTGACTGTGCAAACCGCGGGGGGAAAACGTTGGATAAGATTTTCACTGAAAGGGTAAGTATTGATGTTGTTAATGTTTATTATTTTCAGTATGTTTGCAATTACAATGATGTAACTCCGATTGCAGATGTTTGCTCGGGCTGAATTGGTGCCTACGGAGGCTGAGAGGCATCAACGGTACTACGAAGGCATAGACCTGGGAGGCAGTCTATATGATGACGATGCCGCAGATTTACCTCGTGACCGCCCGGTTCCCGATCGACATAGGACTGCCGGACCTAGTGATACAGAGGATTCATATTACGGACCAAGTGATATGGATCCTCAGTATTCTGCACCTTCTGATCTAGAGGGCTCAGAGCCGGAGGTTGACATTGGTAGTGAGAGTCCCACGAGGTCTAGGCGGATACCTTTCAGTCAACCCAGACAACCACGACCTAGACCTAGTGATTCAGACCTGGAGGCTCGCAGTCCTATTCCCGTGAGGCATAGGCGGGTACGGTTCACATTGCCCAGACGGCCTGCACCTGAAGGTCAGCAACCTGAAGGCGTTCAAGAGCATCCACAGGTACATAAGCCATTTTTTTAACCGCATGATTTACTTTCCATTGACTTAATAGTTTTAGTACTGACAGAGTCTGCAATCCTTTTAGGGCTAGGAGCAGAAATTAGCAGAAGTGATGGATGCTGTTCGAACATTACGGACTGATGTCATGGATGCTATCCAAAAGAATGAAGAAAAAGAAATTCACAGCATCTGGAGTTGGTGGCTATGATTCGACGCTACAGGGTCAGGGTTCTACCTCTCAAGGTCCGTCGTCGCAGGGTCCGACGTCGCATGGTCCATCGTCGCAGGGTCCACCGTCGCAGGGGCGTATGGAGGAGGATCCACCGTTCGATAACCTACCACCTCATGACTATGATGGAGCATTCAGTACAGGCAGGACAGGTACTGATCATGATGAGACAGGGTCAGGGACCAGACATAGGGAGGCCCATACTACAGACACAGTACCCAGCAGCAGGCTCCAGATGCGCTAGGACAACCGGCGGTCCCCGCGATACAGAGACAGCATTATTGGAGCGTATAACATCGCAGGCAGTCACCCCAGACTGCTCATCACAGCTGCTGCATGATCCTGTCGATATCCAGGAGCTATCCATTGACCGCATTTCACAGCGTACCCATCCATCAATCCCAGCGAGCGTAGACCTCCGATCGACCAGAGCACAGCTGACCCCTCCAGGCGATCCTCGAGGAGAGATTTGGTTCTTCGGATTCCACGGTCACAGGTCGATGAACGGGGACCGCGTTCCTCCTCCCCCGCACCGATCCCCATGGTCCGGAACAGACTCCCCCACCCCTAAGGCGTGGAGACCGGATTCGACGTCGAGGTTGGATGGAATGGAGCCCATACACAGACCCCTGTCAACCAAAGAGGGCACGGGTGATGCCGCCGCCGGCACATGTATGGAATCCACATGGACTGGTAGATCCTGAACAGCTTGCGGCGTACGAAGACTACAAGAGGAGCACGTCAGGGGAATTGTAAGTATTACATTCTGTTTATAGTTTTTTTCGACAAATATGTAAGTCAGTATTATGTAAATTTTTCCCTACTTATGCAGAAGTGATGTGGATCTGCACGACCCAGTTGGTGTTCCTGTCACTTGGTTCCACCGGTTGCAAACCAACTTAATGGAGTTGGAGGATACGGTATGTTCCTTCCTTGAACTGTCTTTATAAACTCAGTCACAAATGGTCGAATCCTAACAATACAAACTGTTCAAATTTTCAGCACATTAACGCATACTTGAAGATTGTCCGGAGGCGTCAGCGATTGCACCCCACTGTCTACGGTTCGAGGATCAACATACTGGATTCCCAATTCTTTGTAAGTTCTAAATTATACGGTTTTCGCTTCAACATTGATGTGTTCATACATCTTCTGCCTAACGTTTCGGTTAATTTTCTTTCAGACATTGTTAGATCACCAATGGGACATAATCGGCACTGGTGAGGAGAGGAAACCCCCATCAGGTTGGTCCATGTTTGGGCAGACATGGTCCCGTGATGAGCTTATGGTGGTCCATGGGGAGCTCCCGTTAGGGATACGGCCTTGGCACGATGTTGACATTGTGAGTGTTTATTCGAGTTTTGATAACACCTTGGAGAAACACCTGCAGGTTCTGATTCCTTGCAACGTTGGAGGTATGCATTGGGTCGTGGCCAGCATCGATCTGCAGTATGGGCACATTCTTGTGTTTGACTCGTTCAGACGGGAGGTCCCATTTAGGCACAGGAATGCCTAGTTTGCATGTCTGCGCTATTTGCTACCCTCTCAGCTCTATACGGTGCACTTTCACAGGAACAGACAACCGGGTGACAAGACTTACAAAAAGAGGGATGGGCCGTTCCGGATGTTATTCGTGTTAGCCGACCGGGTGCCCCAACAGGAATTGGGGTATGACTATTTCAAGTTGTTATTCTATCTCAATCGATTTTGAAATGTATCAATGCTAATGGTTGTTCATGTGGTTAATTGCAGGGGAAACTGTGATGCCCATACGTTGAGAATGATTGAGTACCTGACGGCGAACAGGGATACGTTCGATTGGACGGAAGCCGATATGCCCATCATCCGGCAAAAGATGGCCATCGAGGTTTATTGTAACTCCAGGATATTATAGTTGTTGTACATAACAGAGCTGTTGTTAATGAAATTATTAATTTTTTATTTCAAGTTGTTTGCAGTTCAAAGTTCAACTAAATTAAAAAAAATTTTCAAACATAAAATATTTCTAAAATATGAACATATATCAAAGCATACACAAAGTTAAAAAATACCATATATGAGTATATCAACTGGTATGGTGACTTGTGGAAATAAACAAACTACAGCATCTAAAATCCAAAACACATGTCTAAAACATAAGCCCTAACATGATTGCATCGTTCGTCTTTTTGTCCTCTCTAGCTGAAACTCGTTGCACTCAAATAAACATCACTAACTCTGGCCTACTGTATATGTTATTATGCTTGTCGTCTAGTGTTGGATAAGTGATAACTCTTATTTCTACACGTTGTGTAGCCCCTTACTTTTATCTTTTATGCTTGTTTTCCAGGTAAAACCGGGTATTTAACGTTTTAAATAAGTGTTTCAGGATATTTTTCATCACAGGGGCTAAAGTGCAAAAATAGAGAAATATTAGGGCAAAAGTGCAATTTTTGAAAGTTGGTTTTGCGCCCTTGTTCTGCGTTAAGGGGCAGCAAAAATGGGCGCAAAAAGGGACCAGAAGACCCACTTTTTGTAATTCTGCGCCCTAGGGCGCAGAATAGGGCGCAAAAGTCAAGGCGGAATTTCGACGAAAGTTTCCTGCAGAATGCTCAAATTGCGGGGGCCATATCTCTCTCCTCCGATCGAACTGGGTTTCGTGCTACATATGGTTGGAAAGCTCCAGAAGTCTTCTTTCCAACGGTTCATCAAGAACGCGATTCCGATGTTTGTGGAGAAAGTTATACCCGTTTCCGTAACGGTGCGCGCTGCTGGAAAGTCATCCGCGAGACCCCCCAAAATCTGCCACTTAAGGGCATTTTCGTCTTTTCCCCTCAATTCTGACCTAAACCCTTCTCCCCACTATATATATCCCCTCTTCTCTTCAGTTCTTTCAGAATCCCCAACCCCCCTCTCTCTCCTCCGCCCCACTCTCTCTCTCTCTTCCATTTTCTTCACATTCTCCACCAAATAAGGAGGATCCAAGCTCCCATGGAGGTTTTTCCTCCATGGGAGCTCCCCATACATCTCCACAACCCTATTTTACACTTCCTCCATCCATTTTAGGGCAGATTTCAAGTAATAGGAGTGGTCTCTTGACCAATTTCGAGCTAGGAATGCTAGGAGCTTCTTTGGAGGGTTTGTCTTCAAAGGTTGTCTCCTTTTTACACATTTCTTTGTATTTTCTGTTTCTTTGATGTGTAACCCCGATTTGGGGAATATTGTAAACCCTACACTTGTGTAATATATGTTGTTTGTGCTTAAATTCTTGTGGGTTTTGTTTCACTCTTTGCCAATTACATGAATTTAGCTCTAATTGCAATATCCATGTGTGTGGAGGTCCAAAATTGATATGTGTCCATGATTGGGATTAGGAGTAGAGTAATTTAATGTAGGAGTAGTGTAATTTAACTTCCCATGATTGTGATTGATTGATGGATGACCAAAATGCCATGTTTAGAGTAATTGGAGTGTTAGAGATTTAGCTCCAAAGAGTGGGAAAGGTTTCAGTTCAGGCATTTAGTTGCTAAATTGGCCTGGGTTCCAATTCTTGTGCTTAATGGGTCTTGTTATCAAGACACAATTGCTCATCCTTGGCCGGATTGGGTAATAAATTGATTTAGGGAAATTCCCAAATCAAGAGAATGAACCCTTAACCCATATTGAATGTTCTTAATGAATAACAATCAACTTATTGCACATTGTTGTTTGGTAAACTTGTTTCCCATGTCTAGCCATCCTAAGGAGATTGATAAAACCGAATCCGTATCTAGAGTAAAGATAAACTGAATTCCTCTTGTGCTTGTGTAGTTATATGGTATTTCATTGCTTAATGCTTCCACTCGGTTAGCCACCTTGTGGATGATATTTAGGCTATATGTTAAATATTGCGTGGTTCACATTAACATGTCCAGCGTGATATCCTCTACATTTGACCAGACAGTGAGAGATACACTAGGCTGGCGTGTAGAGCTCGTGTGTGTGTCCCACAGTCCTTAATGAATCCAAGCATTTATGCATGGATGTAATCTCTAAGACATCGAGAGAGATTAGAGATTAATTAAGGGGACACGAGCATATAAGATACGTGTTGTATGGGTATCTCGTATTCTTAATGCTTTCACTTGGTTGCCATCCCGTATTTGGTTAGCCATTGTGAATGAATTATTGGCTGTAGTATGTCCCACGCGGTTGCGCATTAAATGCCCAACGAAATAACCACTGTATATGACCAGACAGTGAGAGATACACTAGGCTGGCATACAGGGCTCTTGTGTGTGTGCCACGGCACTTAATGAATTCATGTGTACTTTGTATGTGTGGATGTGATTTCTAAGACTCGAGAGAGATTAGAGATCAATTAAGGGGACACGAGCCTATGATATACTTGCATATTGAGGGACTAAGTGAGTCTAGAGCTTAATTAGGAGGATTGTTACGGTTGAATCATTTCCCTAGTGTTACCACATTTCATGCATCTCTCCATTCCATCCTATCCATGTATATATTATGGTAGTTAGTTTATATATTTATAGTATTATTTACACTTTCCGCAACCGCAACACACGAGTTCTCTCGGAGTGTTGTAATAATAGCTAGAACCGGTGATGGTCGGCGGATCCCACCTCCCTGCGGAACGATACCCTCACTTGCCGCTGTGCTAGTCCTTGTGACTCGCGCGCTAGCGAGGTCGAACTTAAATGTTCAATCTTTTGACCGACATCACAACGACGTGTCGTCAAAGTTTGTTGATAACTCTTATTTATTCATGAAAGGTTCCCCCTTATTTGTATCTTTTATGCTTGTTTTCCGGGTAAAACCGGGGTTTTAATAGCTAAAATAAGTGTTTCAGGAATTTCTCCAGATCAGGGGCTTATTTGCAAAAAGATGGAAATGTTGGGGCAAAAGCGTAATTTCAGAGACTTGGAGTTTTGCGCCCTTGTTCTGCGTTAAGGGGCAGCAGAAATGGGCGCAGAAAGGGACCAGAAAGTCACTTTTTCTCGTCTCAATTCTGCGCCCTATCGGCGGTCATGGACCGCAAAACAGGGCGCAGATTTCTGGGACTCAGATCCCATTCCTCATTCTGCGCCCTAGGGCGCAAAATAGGGCGCAAAACAGGCGCAGATTCAGCTCGTCAGGTGCCCATTTCTGTCTTTTCATGGAGATTTCTTGAGCCACTCATGCTGCATTTTTCAGACAAGTCTGAGATTTTGTGTGGGCTGTGAGAGGAGATGGTGATGATTGGAAATCTTGGTGGGCCCCCTTCATTTAATAGGAAAGGATCTTGGTCTTTTGGAGGAGAGAGAGGCATATGGCAAGAGAGCTCATTCTTTCACACCATTCCAACTCCGACCACAACATTTTCCAGCAGAAAACATCCCCTTTTCTCTCAAGTTTGAAGCTTCTTCAACATCTTTGGAGCTTGGAGGAGTTGATTCTTGAGGAAGGAAGCCATTGGAGACCAAGCATTGCAAGAAGAAGATCATCATCCTAGTTTACTTCTATTACTCATCTTTCTCTTCTTGTATTTGCTATGATTGATACTCATTGGATATTTAGTATGGTTTTAATGTGTAATATGGGCTAAACATTCTTGTGCTAGAACAAAGATGAAACCAAAACCTTGATTTATTGATAATGATTTCTTAGTTTCTCTACAAGTGCTTGTATGGTTGTATGAATGCTTTGTGTGCTTAATGCTTTTGCCTTGATTAGCTACCTTGTTGAATGATCAATAGATAAGCAAAACATTCACTATAAATGACTAGAAAGTGAGAGATGCACTAGGCTAGCTTATAGGGTTCATGTATGTATTCCATTGATCTTAATGAGTTCATGCATATTTCATATGTTGGATACAATCTCTAAGACATCGAGAGAGATTAGAGGTTGATTTGAGGGAATATGAACCTATAGTCCATACTTGCACATATGAGAGATTAAGTGAGTCAAGAGTCAATTTAGATAGGTGAGGTGGATTCAAGTTCTAGCACATTTCCTTATATATTCACATTCATCTTAGTTGTGGTTGGTATTTACTTGCTTTCGTAGAATTCAAATTAGTGTTAGAAATCTAAAAGCCATCATCTTTAATTGTTCAAATAGTATATAAATCGATAAAAGCCAGTAATCAATCCTTAGTCCTCGTGGGAACGATCCCTACTCGGCCATTGTACACACCGACCTCGTACACTTGCGAGAGTCAAACCGTGTGGTTGTGGACCGATCAATTTTTGGCGCCGCTGCCGGGGACTAAGCGGAAAATTGATATTGGAATTAGTTGGTTTTTACTAGTTTGGACGTGTTACTTTCGTTTTCTTTTGTGTGTATTTGCAGGCAGGTTACTCTTGTATGCACCAACGTACAAGGAGTAACAGTCCACAGGACTTGCAATTCGATCCGGATATTGAAGGTACCGCAAGGAGGAATCGCCGGAATCGAAGAAGAGCAAGAGCTATGGGAGACCAAAACCCAATCCGAATCCCGTCCCTAATCCAATCCCGTTCCAAATCCAAACCCAGTTGATGACGGTGCCAATGTGACGGATGAGAGGGTCTTGCAAGATCACTTCATGCCGAGGGTGAATATAAATCTATCCTCAATTCAGAGACCGACGGCAAATGCAAACAATTTGAGATCAGGCCGGGTTTGATTTCAATGATAGCCGCCACAGTTCAGTTTGCAGGACTTGCTCATGAAGATCCGAATGTCCACTTACAGAGTTTCAATGACATTTGTGACACATTTAGATTCAATGGAGTCCCAGAGAACTTTATCAAGCTAAGTTATTTCCGTTCTCCTTGACCGGTGATGCTAGAGGGTGGCTTCAAAGACTACCTCCGAACTCCATCGCCACATTTGAGCAACTAGCACAAGAGTTTCTTAACAAGTACTTTCCACCTGGGAGAGCGGCTCGCCTCAGAAACGAGATCACCAACTTTGCCCAATTTGAAAGTGAGAGTCTTTATGATGCTTGGGATAGATTCAAGGACCTTGTGAGGAAATGTCCGCACCATGGATTGATGAAGTGGCAACTTGTAGAGTCATTCTATGCCGGCATTAGTAACGCCACAAGAACATTGATAGATGCGGCGGCCGGTGGTTCTCTCATGAAAAAGTCAGAAGATGCAGCTTGGAGTATATTGGAGGAACTTTCTTCCACCAATAGTCATTGGGGGAATGATAGGCAAATTCGGAAAGCCCCGGGGATGATTGAAGTGAATGACGTCACCGCATTGAAAGCTCAAATTGAGGCCTTGACCAAGCAAGTGAGCAAGATGGGATCTTCGTCAAGTCAAGCTAGTGTTGCATGTTGTGAATTGTGCTTTGGACCACATGTGAGTGCGGAATGTGAATTTGCCATCCCTACATCCACTGACCAAGTAGCATTTGTGAACTACAATAGAAATTATCCTAACCAAAATCCTCAAAATAACCCCTACCAAAACACATATAACCAACCATGGAGACAAAATCCCTTACTCTCTTGGAAAGACACTTCCAATACCCTCCAACCACCACAACCCATCAACCAAAGACAACCTCCCGGCTTTCAAGTCCAACAACAACAACCTCAAGCCTATAACCGTCAAAATCCGGGCTTCCAAAACCAATTCATCAATAATCAAGCGGAGAAGAAACCATCTCTTGAGGATATGTTCACCAAGTACATGGGAAGAATGGACAACCGTATGGAAGTTCAAGATGCAGCCCTAAAAAAGCTCGATACAAAAATCGACCAACTTGCTCAACATTCCCAAGCCGCCATACAAAACCTTGAAGTACAAGTGGGTCAACTAGCAAGAGGTGCCCAAGCAAGACAACAAGGGACCTTGCCTAGTGACACAATCATAAATCCGAAAGAACAATGTAAAGCCATTACTTTGAGGAGCGGAAAAGAGGTCGAGCTACCAAGAGGTTTTGGAGGAAAGCAAGGAGTTGTAGTTGAAGACGAAGTTGAAGAGAAAGTTGATGAGGAAGAGAGAGTTGAGGAGAAGATGAAGAGAGTGTTGAAGAAGAAGTGGTTGAGAAAGAAAAGCAAGCTAGTGCACAACCCACATCATCAAATGATACACCACAACCTTCACAAGTCAAGGCATTTGTTCCACCAATTCCATACCCACAAAGACTAAAGAAGTACAAGGAAGCCCAAAGTTTTGCCAAGTTCTTAGAAGTATTCAAGAAACTACACATCAACATACCTTTGCGGAGGCTTTAGCTCAAATGCCCACCTATGTGAAGTTCCTAAAGGAGCTTCTTTCGAACAAGAGGAAGCTAGAGGAGTTTGAGACCGTGGCCTTAACAGAGGTGCAGTGCAATCTTGCAAAACAAGCTTCCTCCCAAGCTAAAAGATCCGGGCAAGTTTACCATTCCTTGCACTATTGGTACTTCAAACTTTAGTAGAGCACTTATTGACTCGGGAGCTAGCATCAACTTGATGCCGTTCTCGGTATTTGAGAAGCTTGGTGTGGGAGAGGTGAAGCCCACAAATGTGACACTCCAACTTGCGGATAGATCCATCAAGCATCCAAGAGGAGTCATGGAGGATGTGCTAGTGAAGGTGGAGAATTTATATTTTCCGGTAGACTTTGTGATCCTTGAAATGGAAGAAGATGTGGAGATTCCACTCCTTTTGGGAGGCCATTTTTGAAGACTGCAGGGGCACTTATTGATGTGAGGGAAGACAAAATGACTTTGAGAGTTGGTGATGATCAAGTAGTCTTCCACATGTCCAAAGCCATGAAGAAACCGGCGGATGTTGAGAATTGCATGAGAGTGGAGGTAATTGAGCCTCTAGTAGAAGAATTCTTCAAGAAATCACATCCGAAAGACCCTTTGCAAGCTTGTATTAGAGAAAGTGCAACCAAGGAAGATGAAGATTGTGAAGTGGCCGAGCATGCTTTGTACTTGGACACCTTCCCTTTGGCAAACTTTAGAAAGAGGTGGCATTTTGAAGAGTTAGGTGATGGCAAACCAAGACTTCCGCCATCCATAGAGAAACCTCCCGTTCTAGAATTGAAGCAATTGCCTTCGAATTTGCGGTATGCATTTCTAGGGGAAGCATCAACCCTCCCGGTCATAATTTCATCATCCTTGTCCAAGCTTGAGGAAGATAAGTTAGTGAGAGTGTTGAGAGAGCACATAAGGGCGATTGGGTGGACCATATCCGACATCAAAGGTCTAAGCCAATCAATATGCATGCACAAGATCCTCATGGAAGATGATTTCAAGCCATCAATTGAACACCAAAGAAGACTAAACCCGAACATGAAGGAAGTAGTGAGAGCCGAGATTGAAGTTACTTGATGCGGGTATTATTTACCCAATTTCGGATAGCTCATGGGTGAGCCCGGTGCAATGTGTGCCAAAGAAAGGTGGGATAACTGTGATCCCAAATGAAAACAATGAGCTCATTCCAACAAGAACGGTGACCGGGTGGAGAGTATGTATAGACTATAGGAAGCTCAATGCCGCCACAAGGAAGGACCACTTCCCCTTGCCTTTCATTGACCAAATGTTGGAGCGCCTAGCCGGTCATAACTACTACTGCTTCCTAGATGGGTATTCGGGTTATAATCAAATTGCAATAGATCCGGAGGACCAAGAAAAGACTACCTTCACATGTCCCTATGGGACGTTTGCATATAGGAGGATGCCTTTTGGTTTGTGTAATGCTCCGGCCACTTTTCAAAGGTGTATGATGGCCATTTTCTCCGACATGGTTGAGAAGTTCATTGAGGTATTCATGGACGACTTTTCGGTTTTTGGGTCATCTTTTGATGGGTGCCTTCACAATTTGAGTTTGGTGCTTCAACGGTGTGAAGATACAAACTTGGTTTTGAATTGGGAAAAATGCCATTTTATGGTAAAAGAAGGCATAGTGTTAGGCCATAGAATTTCAGAAAAGGGAATTGAGGTTGATAGGGCCAAGATTGAAGTGATAGAGAAACTTCCTCCACCACTTTCGGTTAGGGGAGTTAGAAGCTTTTTGGGGCATGCGGGTTTCTACCGAAGGTTCATAAAAGACTTCTCTAAGATTACGAAGCCCCTTTGTTCTTTGCTCATGAAAGATGTCCCATTTGTGTTTGATGAGGAGTGCTTGAGGGCTTTTGAGTTGCTAAAGAAGGAGTTGACTTCAGCTCCTATCATCTCCTCTCCGGATTGGAAGTTACCGTTTGAACTTATGTGTGACGCAAGTGACTATGCGGTGGGCGCCGTATTGGGTCAACGGAAGGAGAAGCGTTTACATGTCATCTATTATGCTAGTCAGACTTTGAATGAAGCTCAAATCAATTATGCCACAACAGAAAAGGAGTTGCTAGCCATAGTATTTGCCTTTGATAAGTTCCGGTCGTATCTAGTGGGATCCAAGGTGATAGTCTACACGGATCATTCGGCAATCAAGTATTTGATGGCCAAGAAAGACGCCAAGCCAAGATTGATAAGATGGGTTCTCTTGCTTCAAGAATTCGATTTGGAGATCAAGGATAAAAAGGGAACCGAGAACTTAGTTGCCGACCACCTCTCAAGATTAGAAAGAGATGGAGAAGCGGTTGATGTGCCCATAAATGAGAACTTTCCGGATGAGCAGCTGTTTGTAATTGAGAGGAGTCAAGTTCCTTGGTTTGCCGACTTTGTGAACTTCTTGGTGAGCAATGTGGTACCCTTGGAGTTGAATCATCATCAGAAAAGGAAGTTCTTTGCAGATTTGAAACACTACTTTTGGGATGAACCACTGTTATTTAGAGTTTGTGGTGATGGGATTATTCGGCGGTGTGTGCCCGATGATGAGATGGAAGAGATTTTGAGTCATTGCCACTCAAAAGAGTGTGGAGGCCATTTCGGTGCAGCAAGGACAGCAAGAAAAGTCCTACAGTCAGGTTTTTGGTGGCCTACACTTTTCAGAGATTCTCGAAGCTATGTGGAGGCATGTGACCGGTGTCAAAGAACCGGAAACATGACAAAAAGGGATGAAATGCCAATGCATGTATGCTTGAGGTAGAGGTCTTTGATGTGTGGGGAGTGGACTTCATGGGTCCGTTTCCAATGTCTTGTGGGAATAGATACATTTTGGTGGCCGTGGATTATGTGTCCAAATGGGTGGAAGCAATACCCACCATAACATGCGGAGCTAATGAAGTCACTAAGTTCTTGAAGAGGAATATTTTCACAAGATTTGGGACACCAAGAGCCATTGTGAGTGATGGGGGATCCCATTTTTGCAATAGGAGATTTGAAGCTTTGTTGAAAAAGTATGGGGTGAAGCACAAGATAACAACCCCTTACCATCCGCAAGCAAATGGCCAAGTCGAAATCTCAAACCGAGAGCTCAAGGGGATTCTTGAGAAAACAGTGGGGATCAAGAGGAATTGGGCCCTCAAGTTGGAGATGCTTTGTGGGCATATCGCACCGCATACAAGACTCCCTTAGGCATGTCTCCGTTTCGGCTTGTCTATGGGAAATCATGCCATCTCCCTTTTGAGTTAGAGCACAAGGCTTGGTGGGCAATCAAGACCTTGAATTTTGAAATGAAGGAAGCCGGTGAAAAAAGGTTGTTGCAACTCAATGAATTAGAGGAAATACGGCTTGAAGCTTATGAGAGCTCTAGAATTTACAAAGAGAAGACAAAAAGATGGCATGACAAAAGATTGGCTTGCAAAGAACTCAAGGTGGCAATAGAGTGCTTTTGTTCAACTCAAGGTTGAGGCTTTCCCTGGAAAGCTCAAGAGCAGGTGGACCGGACCGTTTACAGTGAAAAAAGTCTTTCCGTATGGAGCCGTGGAGATTGAGAACGATGCAAAGGAAAGCTTCAAGGTGAACGGGCAAAGGTTGAAGCTTTATTGGGAGCAGGGATGGAGGACTGCAGAGAAGTGATCCTCCTCTATGATCCGAGCCAATGAAAGGGGAGTATTGCCTTGTACATAGTTAGTTTGGTAGTTTGATAGTTCAAAATTCACTTCTTTTATGATTTCTTTAGTTTTGCTTTGAATAGGTTTTATTTTTCTTGAAGTTTGTTTTGGTATTTCCAAGCTATTTTGTGTTGAGCCCATGAGTTCTCTTTGGTATAGGTGAAGTTGAGTGATTTGGGAGAAAAATGCTGGAAAACTGGAATCAGGGGAATTCGGCGGTCAATGCCCGCAAAAATCAAGGGCGCAGAAGTTTTTGGGACATTCTGGTCCCTTTCTGCGCCCTATTCGGCGGCCACTAAACGCAAAAAGGGGCGCAGAATTTTCCTCTGCCAAAACGCACCGTTTCAATAAAAGGGCGTTTTTGCGCCCTATTCTGCGGGCAAGGGCGCAAAACAAGGGCGCAAAACGTGCGTTTTCTGCACAAAAACGAGGGCTGCTGCACATATCAGGTAAGTGCCCTAATTTCTCCAAAACAAATCCTCTCTTCTCCAAGGTGCCTCCCTCCTCCATTCGCGCGTAATCAAGGTAATTTTCTCCCCAAATCCTCCTTTCTTGCACGAATTCATCCTCCATCTCTCTAATCTCAAAAATTTCGTGACAAACTTACTTTTATGATGATTAGGGCAGATTCGAAAATTGGGTGAGGGGTTTGCATCTTTGATGGGGGTTTTGTGTTCTTGTTGGGGGTTTTGCGTGAAAGCATGGGCTTTGCTAATTTTGGTGGTTTTGATGGTTCTTGGTTTAATTTCAATTTCTCTTGAATCTTTGGTGGATTTTTGAGTTGTTTGTGAGCCAAATTCGAAAATATGCTTGAATGCTTGGATTTTTCTTTTCTTTTTCTTATTTTCGGATATTATGTTTATTTGAATTAGTTGTGTTAATTTGTAGTTAGTTTTGGGTTAATTTTTGACGAATTTTAGTTAGTTTCTTTTAATTGCAATTTATTTAATTATGCTTGTAGTTTATATTTATTTATATTTTCTATTTTCTTGGTTTAGACTAAGGGTGGTGATTTTTGTGTGGAAATGTGCATGGATTGTATATCTTTTGTTTGCAGGAGCCGCAGGTTGATTCAAGATGCCTCGAGCCAGCAAGAAACAAAAAGGCAAGGGTGTTTCTGCCAGTGGTTCAAGCAACGGGGTTCGCCACTCGAACTATGTGGGTCGGTTAGAGGTCAATTTGGGCAGAGCCATTTTGAGCGAGCGGAACATAGACCTCAACAACCTAATTGAGTCGGAGGTCCCAAATCAGGTGGAGGCTCTGGGTTGGCGCCAATTCGTGACCACCGCTCACCGAATCAATGAAAGGTTGGTTCGCGAGTTCTATGCAGCTTTGGATCCCAAGGAGTTCGAGAGGGGTATTCCGGTGAAAGTTAGAGGAGTTGATGTAGGATTCAGTGCCCAAGACATCAACGAGTACTACGGTACCAGCGACCACAGTGATCTAGATACCGGAGTTCCCAATCTCAGCATTTTCAGGAGGTACAATGTGGAGCTTGCTGCGGAGCTGCGGATGCCACATGTGGTGAAGCCTTGGGATGACAAGGATAACCAGTTGCTTCAGCATGACTTGGAGCTGATTTGGGCGTTTTGGGTGATATTCTTGTCAGTATCAGTGAAGCCCTCCATGCAGATCACTATCACAGTCTTTGAGCTTGCCAAACTCCTCTACTGCATCAAGCACCATCAGAAGGTAGACATAGGGAAGCTGATTAGGCGAGCGATGATTCGGGCTGCAACTGCTGATAAGTTGGTCCTGCCTTTCCCTGCTTTGGTCACGTACTTCTGTGAGCAGGCTGGCCTGTTTCCTGAGGAGGGGGACCGTATTGCACAGATGGATGGCCCGCTGAACTCCAGGACCTTCAATGATATCTCTGCTCAGAGGAGTGAGGTGGGTCTTCGGCAGTTGCCACCAGGAAGAGGCAGAGGAGAAATGCTGCTGCCCGTGCTGCTGAAGAGGGTACAGAGGCTGCTGAAGAGGGTACAGAGGCTGCTGAAGAGGACCCCGGTGCAGTCCCAGCAGGGGACCATAGGCCAGGCTGGGTTGAGGAGATTCTGAAGGCGCAGACAGCTTTAGAGACGAGGCAGGCTGCATTGGAGCAGAGGCAGACCTCAATGGAGCAAGGGATAGCTGATTTGACGAAAGCTATCCGGGATAGCCTCTGGAGTGCCACAGAGCGTCATGGTGGAGCGGGGCCGAGCTCAGGTCCGAGTTCAGGGCATGCTGGCTAGGAGGGCCTCATCCAAGCCATTCAGGGGCTTTCTTATCACTTTTTGTTTGATATTATGCTTTAGTTTCTTATTTGCGGATTTTAGTAGCTTCGGATTTTAGTTTCGGATTTTACTTTGCACTACTTTTGCGGATTATTTAGTGTGCTTTTAGATGGATATTTTAAACCTTTTGGGATTTTTTTTAGTTGCTTGGTTGGATATTTTGCGGTTGGAATATTCTTTTGCGTGCTTGTGTGATCTTTCGTGCAGGCATTTGGTGGTAGTCCCTTAGTTAAAGGAAACTCCGTTTTTCTTTTAAAATTGTGCAACTTTGAGGACAAAGTTTAATTTAAGTTTGGGGGTACGGCCTTGGAATAAAAATTCTGCTAAAAATGAGCCGTTTTTCAAAATTTTTCAAACATTCTTTTGTTGAGGTGCATATGAGATGTTCTGTGGGTCGGTTTTCATTGTATGCTTTGTTCCACTGAGTCCGGGCTTGGGTATCATTAGTCAAAGCTGCACCACATTGCTTGCACACATCTTGCCAGACTTTAATGTGTCTTAGCAAATGGGGTATCGCGCCTAAGATGTCTGGATCATTAGTAGAGACTACCCGTGTGAGGCCAGAGCCTTAAATTGCGTCCTTATGAGTGTGAATTTCATTTCTTATTCTTAAACACTCTTCTTTTAGATATTTGAGCATAAATTTTTTAAGGACCTCACTCCATGCATTGGACATTAAAGAACATCCATTTAAGGGCATCATCCTAGTTCCGCCTGTTTGCTTGCTTAGTCCGTGCCTCAAAGATGACGTAGGCAATGTTTGTGTTAGTCACTTAAAAATGGCCAAACACAATCCCTTAGCCTTGTGTGTGAGTGCCTTATAATCTATCATTGATAACCCACACTATTAAACCAATCACTACATCCTCTCATTCCATAAAGACATCACCACATATCACCCAAACACTAAACCAACCCTTGGCAACGATTTTGGTTAGAGATTATTGAGAAGTAAGCTCAAAGAGTTTAGATTGAAAAAGAGTTGTTTTTAGGCCAAATGTGTAAATTGTGTAAAGTTCATACTTAGTTTCTTTCAAAAAAAAAAAAAAAAAAAAAAAAAAAAAAAAAAAAAAAAAGAAAAAAGAAAAAAGAAAAGAAAGAATAAATGTTGTTTTTGTAAATAATTGTGGAATAAGTTTTAGTGCCTATAACTCTCATTTAAAGGAGAAGAAGTTTGTATTGTGAAAATCTCTATCATAATTGGTTGCCTTCCAAAATACTATATCCGCCTAGCCTCTTCACCGAATTCACCATCACCTCACGTGTGCTTTAAAAGAAGTCCTAATTGATCTTGAGGAGGGATTTTGCTTGCTTACTAGGTATTCTTGGATGTTTTGCTCTGTTCTTAATGTTTGATTCCGTTCTTATGGTCCTTTTGCATTTTATCTCTTGCGGTCTTTTGAGAAATATCATGCGTGTAATTTGATAATCTTTTTTGTGCATAACTTCCAACCGCATGAGTTTTTGAGTGAGCCTAGGTTCTGTGTGGTGAAAAATAAGAGAGTATCCGGAAGGTTTAGAGTCGAAGCGAAATGCTATCTTACGACTCTTGTGTTCGATGCTTTTGAAGCTTAGTTCACTAAGTATGGAATTGCAATCTCTCTTGTTGTAGCACCTTGGCTTTTGGAATCCTTGCCTAGTCTCAGTGGTCTTAGCATTATTTTCAGTTGCCCACTCTTGGTTACACTCATTGTTACATCTCATTTATTTTCTTTTGGCTCAGCAGATTTTTCTTTGTTATGTTTCCTTTTATTTTAGTTTTGGTTTTTTCTTTGTTTCGGTTTGCTCGGGACGAGCAAAAGATAAGTTTGGGGGTGTTGATAACTCTTATTTATTCATGAAAGTTCCCCCTTATTTGTATCTTTTATGCTTGTTTTCCGGGTAAAACCGGGGTTTTAATAGCTAAAATAAGTGTTTCAGGAATTTCTCCAGATCAGGGGCTTATTTGCAAAAAGATGGAAATGTTGGGGCAAAAGTGTAATTTCAGAGACTTGGAGTTTTGCGCCCTTGTTCTGCGTTAAGGGGCAGCAGAAATGGGCGCAGAAAGGGACCAGAAAGTCACTTTTTCTCGTCTCAATTCTGCGCCCTATTCGGCGGTCATGGACCGCAAAACAGGGCGCAGATTTCTGGGACTCAGATCCCATTCCTCAATTCTGCGCCCTAGGGCGCAAAATAGGGCGCAAAACAGGCGCAGATTCAGCTCGTCAGGTGCCCATTTCTGTCTTTTCATGGAGATTTCTTGAGCCACTCATGCTGCATTTTTCAGACAAGTCTGAGATTTTGTGTGGGCTGTGAGAGGAGATGGTGATGATTGGAAATCTTGGTGGGCCCCCTTCATTTAATAGGAAAGGACTTTGGTCTTTTGGGGAGAGAGGGGCATATGGGAAGAGAAAGCATCCATTCTTTGAGACATTCATTCCAACTCCGACCACAACATTTTCCAGCAGAAAACATCCCCTTTACTCTCAAGTTTGAAGCTTCTTCAACATCTTTGGAGCTTGGAGGAGTTGATTCTTGAGGAAGGAAGCCATTGGAGACCAAGCATTGCAAGAAGAAGTTCATCATCCTAGTTTACTTCTATTACTCATCTTTCTCTTCTTGTATTTGCTATGATTGATACTCATTGGATATTTAGTATGGTTTTAATGTGTAATATGGGCTAAACATTCTTGTGCTAGAACAAAGATGAAACCAAAACCTTGATTTATTGATAATGATTTCTTAGTTTCTCTACAAGTGCTTGTATGGTTGTATGAATGCTTTGTGTGCTTAATGCTTTTGCCTTGATTAGCTACCTTGTTGAATGATCAATAGATAAGCAAAACATTCACTATAAATGACTAGAAAGTGAGAGATGCACTAGGCTAGCTTATAGGGTTCATGTATGTATTCCATTGATCTTAATGAGTTCATGCATATTTCATATGTTGGATACAATCTCTAAGACATCGAGAGAGATTAGAGGTTGATTTGAGGGAATATGAACCTATAGTCCATACTTGCACATATGAGAGACTAAGTGAGTCAAGAGTCAATTTAGATAGGTGAGGTGGATTCAAGTTCTAGCACATTTCCCTTATATATTCACATTCATCTTAGTTGTGGTTGGTATTTACTTGCTTTCGTAGAATTCAAATTAGTGTTAGAAATCTAAAAACTATCATCTTTAATTGTTCAAATAGTATATAAATCGATAAAAGCCAGTAATCAATCCTTAGTCCTCGTGGGAACGATCCCTACTCGGCCATTGTAGTGCACACCGACCTCGTACACTTGCGAGAGTCAAACCGTGTGGTTGTGGACCGATCAATAAGCAGCCACAACAGCATCTTGAGCGCCAATATATAGGGAGCATGATGGAAAAGCCCCTACAGACAGTAGTTTAGCACAACAGCAGCACCCAATGCAACTCTCATCCCTTCAATCGCTTCCATGACAGCATTTATGATGTGGGGTCAAGTCTCCTCTTATAAGACTCTATTCATTCCACAATAGAGTCCTTCTGAGGGCACGTTTGTTTGTTGTGTCCAGTTGAATGACAGATGCTGCACTTGCGACGGTATTGTTCGGGTACAATAGTACTGGGACCTTCATTAACCATAGGCGGGTTGGAACACTTCCTGCTGTTATGTCCTGGTTGTCCATCTTCTACACGACTGTGTGGTTGTCCTCTCCGAAGACGAGACATGTCGACCCTCCATCGGGCGACCGGATTGTCTCTTCGTCCTTGGATTTAAACCACCTGCGCTGCGATGTCGGATGGCACTACCCATGAAGAAGGATGACCAACAGGCATGATAGGAACCGAGTATGCATCAATAAGTGTCTCCCTTTTGTAGTAGTCCGCACATAGAGATGTGAAATCCACGTTCCGCTCCCTACAACAATGAACACAGTTAGATTCACGTTTGGGTACTATAAAGCAATAAATGGACAGAGTCATGTACCTTGCCGTTGCGAGTGCATGTGAACATGGTAAAAAGTCCATTTGGAATTTGTTGCATGTGCATGTCTTCCGGGCTAAGTCAACCGACCACTGTTTTCCCTTATGTCTGACAGAAAATATGTTCTAGTCAACAGCATTTACGGTCATATAACTGCATTTCTCGACACGTTTAAGGATCACAAGATGTGATGCGTCGGTCAATCGATGACGCATTGATCGTGCATTTGTATGACGATCGTGGAACCACTTTTGTAGCATATTCCGAATGAACTCTGCCAGTGTCATCAATGGCAGTTGCCGTGCAAATTTTAGGCATGAGTTTATGCACTCTGCAACATTTGTGGTCATCAACCTGTACCTTCTTTGGGGCAATGAACACGAGACCACTTGTGTGGACCGGCATCAATGGCATAATCGTATGCACCCTTGTGCAGCCTACGTAACTCCTCCATGTGGCGATCGTAGTGGATTTGACAGTACGACCTAGCAGCGTTATCCATTATGTCGGCAACATCTTTTCTGTGGAATCGCTTTTTCATATTTTCACCAAAATGCCAGCAACATATGATATGGGTTGCATAAGGGAACACTTTAGAAATCTATGCTTCAATGCTTGCATGACGATCGGAAATGAAACCAGATCATCTATATGACCAAGGGCACCTCTCAAGCACTCCAAAAACCACTCCATGAAAGGTTGTTTTTCTGAGTCACCGTACCCAAAAGCAATTGGATACACTTGTTCGTTTCCATCTTGTGCAGTTGCCATAAACATTGTACCTCCGAATCTTCCCTTCAAATGGGTACCATCAACTGCAATCACAGGACGCATACACCTCCGAAAACCTCTAATTGAGGACCCTAACGACATAAAAAAGTAAAGGAATTTACCATCATCTGCGCACTGTAAGTCTGTGATTGTGCCTGGATTTTTGTTGTTCCAGAACGTATGCTAAACATGGCAGCAGTTGGAAACTTTCTTCATGCGTTCCATAGGTCAATGACAATGCATATTGCAGGGCATCATGTGCCTCACTGTACATGATTTGGATGCCATACATTGTTTTCATATCGGCGATTATGTCCTTCGGATGCATGAGACGACCATCGGCTTGTTGAAGTCTAAGTTCAACAACTTCTGCGATTGTGACTGCACTAGCTTATCGATGGCGACGGTGAATCTCCTCCAAGGGACAGGTGTGTTCGTTGACAAAACTTCTGACTTGAAAGTAAGTCCCTTCTTCTCTCCTCACAGCTCTTAATTTCCACGTACAGTCGTCAATGATGCAAACCAGATGTAAAGTTGTCTTATTGGACCTTTTCACCTTCCATTCAAAGTTTTGACGCATCGTAAAATCGCCAACTAGCCTCTTCAAATCCTTTTTACTCGGAAAAATTGACCCTTATAAATCATGGTTCTCGGTTCTTGCGCTTCCAAGGTGCTGCTTCTACCAGTACCAAACGAGTATGAATTTGCTCCCGGAATAACCCAAGTTGTCGCATTAACAGAATCAGATGTTGTCACATTATAACGGACCTCGGAAGTCCCAAGCATATCCGGTGGTGCAGTGCCACTAATTCCTTCTACACGTCTACCATGTGTTTGCATATGTGCATGCTCTTCATCCGCATTTTGCAAATCATCAACATGTTCATTATTTGCCTCATTATCCACCTCATGGTTCGGGTAATTGTCATTGTTCTACTCATTGTACTGCGCATCATACTGCTCAATTCGACAACCAAACACATTACCAAATTGAGTCTCAGCCGCATCTGCATGGTCGACCACAACTTGTGGGACACCAAACATGTTTCTCCCACCTTCGTTGCCACTCCTTTGGGTGAACACTTGGTTGCTACCACTAAAGGATCCAAATTGTAGGGTATTTTCAGGAGGAGGAATATCATTCCCTAACACATCTCCAGCTGTCCGCTCAATAAGACTGACACATACTTGAGGGATCACTCTATCTTCCCCTAGCATAAACTGGACATCGTCGTCATTGCTTATAAATGTGCGACATGTACTGCCAGGAACCATTGATATTGATGACAAATCAACGTTGTATTTGCTTATATCATAGTTCACAATAGTATGCACGATCGACACCAATTCATCGTAAGTCAAATTCTTTGACACATACATTCCTCGGTTATCAGATCCAACGAACCTCTGACTTCCGTCGAGTAACAGCTCCCATCAACCGTTGTAAGATATTACTATTCTAACCCGATTCATGAGACTGTCAAATTAATAATCACAAACCATTAAAATGACACGATTTCAGTTCAAAAAGGCACGATTTCAAAAGTCACGATTTCAGTTCAAAAAGTTACGATTTCAGTTCTAAAAGGCACGATTTCAGTTCTAAAAGGCACGAATTTGTAGCAAAAAAGCTCGATTCATGACCAAAAAGGCACGACATTTTTTTAAAAAAAGGCACGAATGAGGACCAAAAAGGCACGATTTTGTAGCAAAAAGGCTCGATTCATGACCAAAAAGGCAAGAAATTTTTTCAAAAAGGCACGATTCATGAGCAAAAAGGCACGATTTTCTTTCAAAAAGGCTCGATTCATGAGCAAAAAGGCACGAATTTGTAGCAAAAAGGCTCGATTTTGTTTGAAAAAGGAACGAAAGGTTTTTTCAAAAAGGCACGATTCATGACCAAAAAGGCACAATTTGTTAGCAAAAAGGCACGATTCATGACCAAAAAGGCTCGATTTTTTTTCAAAAAGGCACGACAAGTTTTTCAAAAAGGCACGATTCATGACCAAAAAGGCACGATTTTTTTTCAAAAAGGCTCGATTCATGAGCAAAAAGGCACGAATTGTTTCAAAAAGGCTCGAAAATAAAATGAAAAGTTCTTACATTATAACAATGGCTTCAGTTTAACAAAATACTAAAATGCTCGAAATATTCAAACAAGCAGGATCAAGAAATATTACCTTATTTTACTGAAGAAGAAAGTCGGGGCAACACCTTGAACTTTTATTTGTAGAGAGACAGAGTAACTGAGTTAAATCTTACTGACGTTTTTGTGCAAGTGTGGACAGAGAAAAGACCAAACAGAATAACATAAATCATTAACTAAAGGCAATTTTGGTAGTTCACCATAATAGGTGCCTTTTAAACTTAACTTATTAAACCACTAACATTCTCACCAACTCAGTTTAAAATGGTGACAGATTCCACCATTTCCACTTATAAATAAAGGGAAGATGAGAGAAAAGGAAATTAATTGTTAGGTTTCTGCTGTTCAAGCTCTTCTGGAAGAACTGCCTGGCCAGTTCTGACCTACGTACGACCTAGAGATATCAAACCATGCAATCTGCAAGTTATCTAAGCATCTGCTTGAGAAGTTCAAACATCATCAGCATTACGAAAACCATTCCAATAAACATGATTGCTCTGATCAAGCTTCAAAGTCAGATTCAAGCTCAAAGTTTGGCTAGAGACGAGAAGTCCATATTCTTCAGAATTGTGATTTCTAGTAGCGGAAGAGTTGTGTGAAAGGTTTTCGTTGTTTGACAGATCTTCTACCATTGACGTTGGTCAAAGGCTCTGATACCATGAAACGATTCAAGAAGAAGCAAAGATGCATGAAGTGAACAACAAAGTGTTCGATGAAGTGTTAAAAGAAAAAGAAAAAGAATTGAAGACAATAGCTACTGCTAGGCTATTAATTGAAAAAGACTAATAACTCTCACAATTACATGTTATTTACTTATTTCTGAGGTGTTTTAGGCTTTAATTCTTTTCACATTAAGAAGATGAGATGAGTCTCAAAAATCATGTATGGGCTATTTCAGAGGTGTCCTAGCTCTTCTTTAATTATATTAACAATATTAAAAATAATGAATCTCGTACCATAAAGAGAGGTATGATATGGTCACAACTGTGCACATGATGCATGCAGGAAGTGGACATCTTGGGACATGTTTATGTGGACCAATAAGTTAGTTATAGGTTAGTTGTTTATGCAAATAAGTTGAGGGCTTAGTGCCCTGTTTTCAAGTTGTTATGCAGGAATTGTATGGGAATCATGCACATGTTTTTCTGCCCATTATTTCCCGTTCAGTTATGTCACTTTTGTTAATTGTTGCTCATTCGAAGGATTGGCTTATAAATAGTCAACCGTTGTAATGAGTTTCTTGATATTGAATATTAATGAAAATACTTCCCAAACCTCTTCTTCCTTCTCTTCTCCTACTTATCTATCTCTTTAATTGTTCTATTCTCCTCTAAATTCTTCTGTGTATTTTCCAGGATCAGAAATATAAACAACAAGGTAGTACCGAATTATCACATTGCCTCTCATTATTTTCTTGGAAGTGGAACAATTCTGAAGCAAATAACTCAACTTTGTCACAGCGACACATGACCAAACTTTTTAAGTTCAGCCATTGTGATGTATGAACAATTCTCATTATTTATGCATGACGTGCGTGTTCACAGAAAAAGCACCATGGATAAGTGAGGTTGTTCGAAGGCAATGGCAAGATTAGAATACTCTAAAAATATGCATTTCAATCTCAGAGATATAAAAATTTGCTTTCACTTTAGATTTGACTGTATGAAATGAAAAACAGAAGTTAAGCAAACAAAATGAGAGTGCCAAGAAATTAGTTCCCTTGTGGTGATTCTCCAAGTATACTTGTATGTACCTTCAATTTCCTGAAAATAATCTCGCCCTCTGTTGCATCTCCCTCCTTTGCTACTACTACTTCTATCATTGACTCGCAGTCTTTTATTATCATTTCTCCTATTTGCACCAAGCTTTTGGCCGTTGAGGACGTCATCAGGTTCTTCAATCCATTGCAACTGAGGATGGCACTAGCTTAATCAAGTTCTCACAACTTCTTACTATTAAACTCCCAGTTGTTGAAGAATAATGTCCAGTTCGGTGTCTATCCCAACATGTGTCTCGTCCTCTTCGTACGAAAATATCTCCTTGTATGAACTAGATTCAAGATGAAGCTTCTGCATATGAGGAATTCTCTGAAGGATACATAGTGGGAAGAGTAATGATTTATCATTATAGACCTCAAGAAATTTAAGATTGCAAAAGAGCTGTTCTGAAAACTGGCCCTGAGATATCATCCGGGCACTCTCTCTGGTTAATTTCAGTTTTTCTAGGTTGGGGGAAAGAATCAATAAAGTTTAAAACAGAACAATTAGAGATAATTAATTCTTCCAAAGATGGTAATTCGAAGGTGCAATTTTCAGAGTAGAAGCATGAGAGATTTGGTAAATCAGCAAGTGTTAAACTCCTCAATTTGCTGAAAGAATCCTGAAAAGATAACTAAAAACAAATCACAATGTACTTTGAAATGACTTTTAAAATTTCACAATGAAAAGATAAATACATTGGTTAGTAAATATGTGGATTCACACGTCTTGTACCTTTTCAACCAAAAACAAAGGTTGTTGTGCTGGAATTTCAAGGTGGCTCTCCTCGTTATTTTCTTGGAAGCTAAATAATTCTGAGGCTAATAACTCTATTTTGTGACAGCCAACCACTTCCAACTCCTTTAAAACTAACCATATATTTTGAAGAATGTACCCCTGGATAGAAAGTTCTAAGTTGAGGTAATTTATTGAGCTTGATGGAGGTTACTTCCGGAAAGACAAATCTAACCGCAGCTTTTGCTTCTCCTTCCTTGGCTACAATCTCCACATCAAGCTTTACAAGTTGCAATAGACTCCTACCAATGGAGGCTGGAAAAACATCTTTCAGATTTTGACAATTATAAACTTTCACTTTCTGTAGGCTGTTAAAGAACAACTCTGCTTGAGGATCCTTATTCCATATGTGCTTCAATTTTGGTAGCTCGTCAATACGTAGCTCTTGTAACTTTGAGGATTCTTCAAAGTTTACGTTTTGGAGATCAAAAACCTCTTCAATTGAATCACAGCAATTAACAGATAACCTCTTCGGCATTGGTAATTCTTCAAAAGACAACTTTGCCTGAGGATCCTTCTTCCATATGTGCTTCAATTTTGGTAGCCCTCTGATATATAGCTCTTTAAATTTTACCTTTGGAGATCAAAATTCTCTTCTAGTAAAGCACGGCCACTAACACCAGCTGTTAACAGCCTCGGCATTGAAAACTGAAAGATAGTCAATAGACTATTGCAGTCATGAACTTTCATAGATTTTAAATTGCAAAAGGACTCCTTAGCTCGCTTGTGCCATACCATCTTCAAGTTATTTGATTTGGAAATGTCAATTTCTTATAAGCTAGGGAATGTGACCTGCATGTTCAAATCAGTACTGTGTTACTAATATTCTTGTCAATTCTAATTCAAAATAATTAACATGGAAATATTTATTTAAAAAATAAAGAAAATAATTGGATATAAGATGTATACTTAAACAACGAGAATATAAATTAACTGTGTATATGAGATAAAAATCGACATCTCAATATTTTAATACTTCTATTTGTCAAAATAACACTTAATAATATATTTTAAACCACATAAGACAAAAATTAAAATAATTACTATGTAAATCAATCTAATTCATTCTAATTTATTATTAAATCTAATCCCAAATATAAATCCAATCATATTTCCTGTACCAGTTATTTCAGAGGTGTTTTAGCATCCTCTTTAATTATATTCACATTAGATCATGAGATGATCAATCTCAAAAATAATTTAGTTCCAATTAATTTTAATTTCTTATATGAATCCACTCATTTATCATATATGTATAGTTATTTCAAGGTGTTCTAGATCTTCTTGAATTCTATTCACAAATTTTTTTTTTATAAGACATAAATCTCATACCTTTTCAACCATGAAGAGATGTTGAACTGAGCTATCATGTTGGCCCTCATTAATTTCTTGGAAGTTGAACAATTCTGAAGCAAATAACTCAATTTTGTACAACCATACATAACCACCGATTTTAAGTTTTGCCATTGTGATGTATGTACTCCACGATAGAAAGTTTGGAGTTGAGGTAAATAGTTGAGCTGTAGAGAGGTTATTTGTGGGAATACAAATTTAGCAGCTATGTTTGTTTCCCCTTGATCATCCCCAACCTCCACTCCACAACGGCGCAAATCAAGCTTTTGAAGTTCCAAAAGACTCTCGGCAATAGAGATTGGAGATAGATATTTCAAATTCATACAATTATGAATTTTGACACTGTTTAGTTTTTGATAGGAGAACATTTTTTGTGGATCTTTGTTCCATATGTGCTTCAGTTTTGGTAGACCATTAATATCCAGTTTTTGTAATAGAGTTTCTATTTCCGAATGCGATTTTTCAAAACCTACCCCTTGGAGATCAAATATCTCTTCTACCAAATCACAATTGCAGATAGTCAAGGACTCTAGCTTTGTGATTCGTTCAACCATATTAGACTGAAAAATAGTCGATAGCTTATTGCACTTCATGACTTTCAATGATTGTAGATTGCAAAATGAATCCTTGTAAAGTTGATTAGGCCATATCATCTCCAAGTCTAACATCCCAGAAATTTCAATTTCTTCTAAAGAAGGAAATGCAACCTGCATACATATAACCCATAGCATTAACTAATAAGAAAGAAATAAAGAAAATAACTTTAAGTAAAGAAAAGGAAGATAGCTTAACTGTACAAGATGAAAATACAACTTAAAATTTTTATTTTCCTAAAAAAACAGAAAGAAAGTAGAGACTAATTACTAAAGAATTTTAATCCACTTTATTTTTAGTGTTGTTAGTGCCACCCATAAAACTAATTAATTAGTACATCCACTTTTTATAAAAAAAAAAAAAAAAAAAATAGATTACAAAAAATCCCTAAATAAAATTACTAAAAGGGACAAAATAAATTAAATTAAAAAGCTTTTTTAAAGAATTAATTTAAGTAAGTTAACTCACGCCTCACGGTAAACCTCTCCTTTAAATATCTATACATAAGCTGCTCTTGCCATATTATGGCTTTAAGTTAAAAAAAAATCTTTATGTGTAATTCTTTTTGAGTTTTTCATTTATTTAAATTTTAATCATTTTTTCATGAGCTAGCGTTTATAGAATTATTCGACGGAACAGTTTTTTGATCTTTGAGGGTGCATTTGGTACGTGAGACGGGACGGGACAGGACGGGACAATTTTTTGTTGTCCCACGTTTGGCGCGCTATTAGTATGGGATGGGATGGGACAAGGTGGGACAAAAACCACCAAATTTTGTCCCACCCAAGACCCTAGGACAAGGTTGTCCCATGACATGGGACAAGTACAAAAAGACTATTTCACCCTTTAAATTTTCAAAAAAAATTATAAACATGTTTAATAATAATATATATTATTACTATCATAATATTATATATATAATATATATCATAATAATATAGAATATAATATTAAATATATTTATATACTATATATTATATATTATTATATTATTATATAATATATAATATATTATATTATATCCTATATAATATATATATATATATATATATATATATATTATGTTATATTATATTATATATTATATTATATATATATATATATATATATATATTATATAATATGTATTTATATATATTAGTAATATATATTATTATATATGTCTATATATATATATATATATATATCATAATATTATATATATATAATATATATCATAATAATATAGAATATAATATTATATATATTTATATACTATATATTATATATTATTATATTTTTTATATTATATATATATATATATATATATATATTATATAGGATATAATATAATATAATATATTATATATTATATATTATGTTATATTATATTATATTATATATATATATATATATACATATATATATATATATTATGTTATATTATATTATATATATATATATGTATATATATATATATATATATAATATAGATTATAATATTATATATATTTATATATTATATATTATATATTATCATATTTTTTATATATAATATATTATATTATATTATATTATTTAATTATATATAATAATATATAATATATTATATTATATCCTATATATATAATATATAATATATCATATATATATATATATATTATATTTTATTATATTATATATTATTATATATAATAACAATATATATATATATATATTATAATATGTACATATATATATATTAATAATATATATTATTATAATATATATATAAATATTTATAATATATTATATAATATATAATATATTATTATTATATATAATAATACATATAATATATTAATATATATTATAATAGTATCTGTATCATTATATATTACAATATATATATATATATATATATATATATTATAATTATAATATATATATATATATATAAGAGGGGCACTCTAGTCATTTTAACCTCTTGTCCCGTCCTGTCCTAGCCATACCAAACACATAATAGTATAGTCCACAATTCTGTCCCAGACCTTCCAAACACAATACAGAACAACATGTCCTGTCCTGTCCTGTTCTGTCCCGTCCCACCTTGTCTTGTCCCATGTCTGTGCCAAACGCACCCTGATGGAGGAATTAATTAAGGTGGTTGTTTACTCCCCCACAATGTCTTGGGTCTGATTTCATAAGGTCAACCCCATTAAGGAGGAATTTGGATCTATTGCTGAGTTGATATTTGTCCTAAACTAAATAAATCTGATGACATGTGTAATTGCAAACATTTATTTATTTTATTTATTTCACTTTTATTATATTTAAATGCAAAGTATTATCTTCAAGTGTCTCAAATCAGGCAAAGATCAATTCAACATAAGATCCTACCCTGGAATTAGGCTCATTGTTTACTCTCATATATAACTTCTTGAGTTCAACATGGTCGCAGGCAAAACCTAGTGGTAACTACATCTCTCAACAAAATTGAGGTTCCAAATTCAAAACCTTACTTCTCCAATTTCAAAAGGAGAAGAAGAAGAAGAAGAAGAAAAAAAAAATAGATTTTTTCATGGTTTTTTGATCTTTGATGGAGGAATTAATTAAGGTGGTTGTTTACTCCCCCACAATGTCTTGGGTCTGATTTCATAAGGTCAACCCCATTAAGGAGGAATTTGGATCCATTGCTGAGTTGATATTTGTCCTAAACTAAATAAATCCAATGACATGTGTAATTGCAAACATTTATTTATTTTATTTATTTCACTTTTATTATATTTAAATGCAAAGTATTATCTTCAAGTGTCTCAAATCAGGCAAAGATCAATTCAACATAAGATCCTACCCTAGAATTAGGCTCATTGTTTACTCTCATATATAACTTCTTGAGTTCAACATGGTCGCAGGTAAAACCTAGTGGTAACTACATCTCTCAACAAAGTTGAGGTTCCAAATTCAAAAACTTATTTCTCCAATTTCAAAAGAAGAAAAATAAAATAAAATAAAATAAAAAATAAAATAAAATAAAATAAAAATCTCCAATTTCAAAAGGAGAAGGAAGGAAGGAAGGAAAAAAAAAAAAAAAAAAAAACTTCTCAAGTTCAAAATGTCATTAGTTTTCCCTTTTTAAAAGATTGTATATTTTCCCTTTTTAAAAGATTGTACCATTGTAGTAGGGTTCGATATGATAATAAATGAGATAAATTTAAAAAATGAAAACCTATTTTTTTCAGTATTTGTAAAATTAAAAATTGGAGATGAAATAATGACTTTGATTCATCACAAATTCCAAGAAATTATTAAGTGCAAAAAGAATGGAATTTTTGTAAGGAATTATTGCTACAAGAAGATTTTCTTACCAAAAATAATAATATTAATGAAAACAGGAATTCCAAAGATTAAAGTGTGGAACTTTTTCCTCTCAGATAATTAGGATATTAAATTCAATGATATCCCGATAAAGTCAGCCATAAATCTCAAGTCTTTTTGGATATAATTTTGACTCGAGTATTTATAGTCAATTTTCCTATGTGGTTACTGGTTATTGTATGCTAAACATAAACTTTCGATTACTATGTCTAGGATTACTGTTTACGTGTGGGATCTTGTACGATTTTTCATTGAGGTTTCGATTTTGTAACGTTAGTATAAATTTAATATTGTAAGGCTACAAAGTTTCTTAAAGTAACTCAATAAAATTACAGAGTCAGACTCACATAAACACGTCTGGAATCCCATACCTAAAACCACCTACATGGCTCTACATATTTATCATAAACTTATTACGCGTACTTGAATATCCTTAAAGAGCGTGTTGAAAGGGTCCGTTAATTCACATGTATCACATTCAGTGTTTTTCAAAATGATCAATAATGCATGCATCATGCAACTACTGCAATTCTCTGACTTCAGCCAACGTGGTCTCCGTCATCCAAGCACTGCAAATTCACTGGAAACTGCAAAATAGACTTGGAAAAATCCATGTCTACATGGAAATTAATTAATTCCACAATTTTGGTTGTTAGCTAGAATAAAATTTGTTTGTCCCCATGCGGCCATGCATTGTTTCTCTGCTCTGTCGTACGTGGGGTTGGGGACATCGGTGCAATTGCAAATGACTTTGATGTATAAAAAAAAACGGAGTAATTGCATAAACGTCCCCTGAGTTTAGACCTAACACATATGGACTTTTTACCATATATTACATAAACATTCCCTACTGTTAGTTGACTTTCATCCAAACTAACTGTTGATCAGATTTTTAGTATTAAAAGTCCAAAATACCCTTTGTTACTTATTTATACTTTATTTTGTTCCCCTTTAAATAAACTAAATTATATAAAAATGCAAATAAAAAAAATTTAATTATATTTTTTTCTAACAAATTTTAAAAGGCAAAAATATAAAACAAAAAATTTGGAATTTGAAGAATTAGAAAAATGAATAAAAGAAAATTTTTAAGAAAAGAAATGGAAAACAGATCGATCTCAAATATGCCATTGCTAGGACTTGGATCCACAATCATAAAAAACAAAACTAGATTTTAAGTTTAACATTAAAATACAATCATTATTGATGATTCATAAACCAACAAACCACAATTATATTCGATTTTCATCATCAATAGGATTCCATTCAAGCCACATGATTTTTAGCAATAAATGAGATTCCACAATTATATTCAACTTTCAATCATCAATAATGATTGTATTTTAATGTCAAAAACTTAAAATCTAGTTTTGTTTTACATGATTGTGAATCCAAGTCCCAATAATGGTGTATTTGAGATATGTTCTCCATTTATTTTCTTAAAAAAATTCCTTTATTCCTTTTTCTATTTTTTTTTAAAGTCTAAATTTTTTATTTTATATATTTTTGTCTTTTAAAATTTGTTTGAAAAAAATATAATTAAAAGTTTTTTATTTACATTTTTATATAATTTATTTTATTTTAAGGGGAACAAAATAAAGTATAAATAAGTAACTAAGGGTATTTTGGACTCTTAATATTAAAAATATGGTCAACAGTTAGTTTGGATGGAAGTTAACTGACAGTAGGGGATTTTTGTGTAATATTTGGTAAAAAGTCCATATGCGTGTAAATAGGCCTAAACTCAGGGGATGTTTGTACAATTACTCCAAAAAAAAACACAAATATTATTAATTATTCTTACGTTCACTTATTCTCTTAAGACATGTGATATGTACCTATTATTCTACGTTAGTGTGGTGGAATGTTCAAATCACACTATACGTATTTTATATATGAATGTGTTGGGAGTTTTCTCCCGTTATTGTGGGAGTAGATCTCTTTCGATTACTGTGACCATGCTAGTGCTTGATCTTAATAGATCCCAGTAGACCCTTGATCGGTTTAATGTTAAATTTTTAAAAAATTATTTTTATGTAATATTATGTTAGAATGCTGTGAACTTATATAATTGGCTCACAAGAGTTTATAATGAAGATTTCCATGTAAAATCTTTATAATTTTGAAGTTTCATTCAAAATATATTTTTATATATAGAACATTACAGTCATGAAGTTTGTAACATTGAATAGGGTTTTAAAAATTTCTAACACTAATTTTGTGAGATTAGCACCAAGTTAATAATTTAATTTTTAATATTTAAGTAATCCATGAAGTTTGTGTCATAATATGTAAATTGATTGTAAAGTTTACCAAATTGAATGTGAGTTTCTTGACATCTTAATTTTCGTTATATTAAAATCCAAATGTCAGCATTAGAAAATAACGTACTGCTATCAGTAGTCTTTTTTTTTTTTTTTTTATTTGGCGTGATGCGATTGGATTAGCCACACTAAGTCGGTCCCACTCTCCAACAAGATAGGATTTGTTGTTTTTAATTTAATGAAAGCGTGTGGATAAATTCGGATTAGATAGTGTGTCAAACCAAAAAAAAAATCAGATTAGTTAGAACAAATTTAAATTATTATAATTAACTTTAGAGTAATACTATACAATCCAAAAAATTAACTTAAAATTCAATTCAAATGATGTGGCAAATGAGTTGTCATCACCATATAAATTATTGGGTGATGTGGTCAATGATATGACAAGGATAAATCACTTGCCACATCATTTGAGTTGATAAAGCCGTAAATATAGTTACCAAAACCATAAATATAGTTACCGTAGCCGTAAACGTAGTTACAAGCAAAATTTTGAATAAACCATGAAATGGTTACCAAAGCTGTAAATGTAGTTACCAAATAAGTAAATGTAGTTACCTTAGCGGTAAACACAGTTACAAGCATGATTTTGAAGAAATCAAGCTAGAAATGGTTACCAAAGCCGTTAATGTAGTTATCAAAGGCGTAAATATAGTTATCGTAGCCGTAAACATAGTTATAGGTAAAATTTTAAAGAAACCGTGAAATGGTTACCGAAGCTGTAAATTTAGTTACCATAGTCGTAAACATAGTTACAGACAAAATTTTGAAGAAACTAAGAAATGGTTACCGAATCTAGAAATATAGTTACTAAAGTCATAAATGTTGTTACCATAACCGTTAATGTAGTTAGAAGCAAAATAACCATGAAATGGTTACAAAAGCTGTAAATGTAGTTACCAAAGATGTAAATGTAGTTACCGTAGTCATAAACGTAGTTACAACTAAAATTTTGAAGAAGCCATGCAATGATTATGAAAGAAGTAAATATAGTTACCAAAACTATAAATGTAGATACCGTAGCCATACACGTAGTTACATGTAAAATTTTAAAGAATCTATGAAATAGTTACCGAAAAAGTAAATGTTGTTACCAAAACCGTAAAAATAATTAGCATAAAAAAATAAAAAACATTTTCATTTATTCTAATTAAGCATTATTTTTTTTATATTGTTTTTAAGAATAAATAATTTTTATTATTATTTCATCTTATTTTTTTATTTTAATAATTAATAAAATTAATGTAATATATATAACTTTATTTATTTATTAGAAAGTAGATTCCCAATAAAGCATTCATGTTTGGCTGCCGCCGCCAAACATGAAAGCTTCAGTATATTTTTGTTTGCATCATGCAGTAGCTGGGCCCTATATGATATCATGTTACATGTGTGGTTACGTCATTGAGATTACGTTAGTGTATTATGTATTATCTTGCAGAGACCAAATTAAAGTACATATTTTCATACTTGACACTTTTTTTCTTAAGAGAAAAAAAATTAGTAATGCTAATTAGGACAATTAGTCCATATTATTAAAGGAAGGCCAATTACGAAGAAATTCATGTATTAATTATAACTTTAATTTAATATGTAGAGGAGGTTTCAGGAACCAAAAATAATTTAAGATAATTATATATAAGAAAACAAAAATAAATATAAACAAAGACAATGTTGTCTTAATTAATTAAGATGGTTGTTACACATCGATAAAAAAGAGGAGTGGTGCTAATAATGCCCCACTTTTAAAAAATTTGATTTAAAAATATAAAATTAAATGATTTTATTATATTTTTAAATTTATTTTCAAAAAAAGTGAGGCTAATTTCTCTAAATTTGGTGTCCAAATAATGTGTCAACACTACAATCTATCTATTTAAATCATGCAAATCTAATCCAATTTAAATGAATGGATTATAATGATGCCACATCATTTGGGTACCAGATTTGGATACTAAATTTGGATAAAATAGAATTTTTGTTTTCAAAATTCCCTTCTTACTTATTTTTTAAACTTAACTCACCCCATTTTTTTTTATCTAAATATATATGTTATATTTTTCTGCTAATAAATCATCGACTACGAAGACAACAAAAGTAACAAAATCAGTTCCTTCTTCATCTAAGCAAATAAACAAAAATTCGAAGAAAGTAATGCTACCAACTACCAAGCTCTCGTGGCAACAGAAATTAAAAATTTGAATTAGTGATTTAAATAAAATAACCGAATGGAAGCCTCCACTGGATTCATTGATTTACACGAATGGTGGCCTCCACTGGATTTAGAGATTAAACTTACCTTCTCTCTCACCTTCATCTTCTTCCCAACATTTTCTCTCTGGTATCAAAAAAAAAAAAAAAAAAAAAAAAAACATTTTCTCTCTAATTTATTAAACTTTTCTCACACTTAATTTCTATCTCTAAAATAGCAAAACCAAGTCATTTTTCATCATCAAAGCCTTAAAAATAAAGTGGAAATTGCTAAAAATAACCACTCTAAACATGGGAAATTCGTTTTTAATCACATACGAAACTTTAATTGTTAATAACCATGTTTTGAAAAAAAATTCAGTGGGTGTCCATAAATTACCAAGATGCCCCCAAATTAATATTTCTATTTTCTTTTGTTTATTTTTCTCACTATCTTCTTCTTGCTTCTCTGTTCTTCATCACTGGATTTGTTCTTCATCACCTTCCTGCAAATCGAACACCAATGGCCGCTCCATTGTTTAAGATTTCGTTCTTCCCTGTTCTTCATCATCGTTCTTCTTTGTTCTTCATAATCTTGTTGTGGATTTCACGAAGTCAATGAGAAAAACTTTTCCGATTTGCTTTAAATCGATAAATATCATTCATTTGTTCATTAATTGAGTTGCAAACAGTTACTTTAATATGGTTTTAGCTTTAATGCATCAATTATGTGTGTTTATGTGAAGAATCGTTTTCAAAAAAGTTTACAGATTTTTCCAGAAGATTTCAAGTTTCACGGGTTTGAAAACTTGAAATCTTCTGTTAAAACTTATTACTTGAAATCTTCTATAAAAACTTGAAATGTTGAAACTCTTCTGGTTCATGATTGAAATTTCAAGTTTCATAATTTCAAGTTTTTCGTCAAGATTTCAAGTTTTGTCAACAAGTTTTAATAGAAGATTTCAAGTTATCGAATCTGTGAACCTTGAAATCTTCTGGAAAAATTTGTAAACTTTTTTGAAATTAATTCTTCACAAAAACACACAAAAGTGATCCAATAACGCTAAAACCATGTTAAAGTAACTGTTTGTAACTCAATTAATGAATAAATGAATGATATTTACACAACTTAAACAGATTTAGAGCAAATCGGAACAACGATTGGAATTCGATCATGAAGAACGAATAGAGAAGCAAGAGGAAGAACGAACAAAGAAGCAAGAGGAACCATCGAAATTAGATCATTGGTGTTCGATTTGCAGGAACAATGATCAGAATTTGATCATGAACCAGGTCAAGATTTTGATGGGATAGAAAGGAGAAGAGAGAGAGAGGAGAGGGGAGAGAGAGAAAAAGAGAGAGTGTGTGTGTTTAGGGATGGTTTTTATATGAGGGCATTCAAGTAATTTCTCAAAAATGTGGTTATTAACGATTAAAATTTCATATGTGGTTAAAAACAAAATTCTAATATTTTGGATGGCTAATTTTGGTTTTCTCTCAAAAATAAATTATAAAATTATCAATTCACGATGTGGCAATAAACAAGATCTAAACAATAGTTGCTTCACTGATTATGCAACATCACTTTGATCTCGTAATTTAAAGTTTATGTGTGTTAATCTCTCGCTATAATGCAATTATAGTATTTTTGATGCGATACATTTCACTAGTTTTGATTGTATATTACATTATTTTGTGATTTATGAGCATGTATTATTAATTTTTTTCAACGAAAATATTAATTGTCAATTCATGAAGGTAAATGTTCTTGCATATGTCTCATTCTATTGCAATCCACGTCATCTTTTCCCGTGTTTGGTGAATTCTTTTGTGTATAACTCTCATCGATCGATAGAGTAATTGTAGCATACTTGGTGGTGTCGTAATTAATTTTTTTAGAGTTTATATATAAGGAAATTGTTTATAAAGGATATTTCGGTAATTGGTTATAAATGAAATTTTTTAATGGATTTTGATCATTTGCTGATCTGATCTTTTTCCTTAACCTTTTGATTGTCGATAAGGTGGTTGTGAAAATCAATCATATTTTAACTACACATTTATTATAATACTTATATGTAATGATATTCTGTGAGATCATGAAAAAGATCAAATGATTCAAATTCAATTTTAATATCGAGCTCTCGAGTACAGTTTTGTTTAAGTTTCATAGCAAAAACAAACATGACTTCCACCGGTCAACCCACCATAAAGTCATCACTAAAATTACTATAAATAACCCAAAACACCCTTCAGTTTCTTCCAATATTTTTAGAGTTTCATTCGCCAAATCGGCCTTTGTGATTGACAGAAGAATATAAAGGTTGAGAGTTTTTTTTAGAGGAATAGATGGGAATTTGTTTGTCTGGAGACATACGAGGAGGGAAACAAGCAGTGGGTGGGGCCCAGGGGCGGCCCACAGAGTCCCACAACAATGCTGGTGGTGGTGGTCACAACGACGCTGTTGACTTCTTCTTTCGATCTCGTGGTCTCCACGCTCCTTTTACTCAAATTGAGGTAGACGATACACTTATCTTCACAGAAAAGTCTTTTGGGGATTTTTTTTTATTTTTATTTTTTATATATAAATATTTTTATATGACTGGGTGCACATTGGGTCAAACTTTATCCAATTAATTTTTTATTATATATATTTATTTATTTACTGTGTCCTTTAATGGGTTTCTTACTATGAAGATTTTGTATTTAGTGGTTGAAATTTAAACAGGCAACTAGGCAAGTTATTGAATGAGTCTGCACAAGCAATTTCATTGTTTTTTCATGGATTGAAGTGTTATGAGAATTTTGAAAAGTCAAGGAACAAAACCAGAGAACTTGTTGAACACAACACACGGGGGTCTGGAGGATCATTCAAAATGTTGAATAGTAGATGTTTGATCAATTGTCTCACTGGAAACTATTTACTTGAAAGGATTATTAATTGATTCTATTGTGCAGGGCTCGTGTGTTCACACAAGGTTGATTCTCATCGATGTCTTTTCAATCACTGTCTTCATATACAGTGATTGATCATTGACGTGGACCTCTGTGAGGGCCAACTACCTCTATATTGAACTTTTGTTACCGTGCCGGATAAGACCAGTATGCACAAGCAATTTCATTGTTTTTTTCATGGAACAAAACCAGAGAACTTGTTGAACTCAATACATGGGATATGGAGGATCATTCAAAGTATTGAATGGTTTATGTTTGATCAATGGTCTCACTGGAAACTAGTTACTTTGAAAGGAAATTTTTTTTTCTTTTGAACTATTACACTATTTAGGAAGAATCAAGGGGGGGGCATGACTCGAACCCACAATCTCTTAAACGGAGGTTTGAGAGGTTTATCACTATGCCGACCACAATCTCTTGAATTTTACAATATTTTGTTGAACTTTACAATGCTGGTTTTTTGTTGGCTTGTGTGCTCACATAAGGTTGACTACTCTGTTTTTGAATTTAGATAACTACCATCTCAAAGATTGCCTTGGAGAATATGCTCCCCCAGCTGAAACAGGGATTTATGGATGCTGTTTAGACTTCTGAGCAATCCATTACCTTTAAAAATGGATAAAGAATCTGATTTGTCATCTAAATTTGTGGCATGGAACAAAGGAGTTGTGGATTCAGATAACTTGGTGTTTAAGATGATAATATCTTTTCATATGCTGGACCACCAGATGCTTTTGATTTTCTTTATATTGATGTGGACCTTTGTCTAAGGACTGAGGGCCTACCTGGGTTCATCTGTTTTGAACTTTTGTTACCTTGGCAGATGAGACTAGAAAGTTGCATCCAAATGAAACATGCTGCATCTTTTTTGGGTGGAGCTGAATAATTTTCAATTCATTCAATGGACAATATGGTTTAATGTTAGAAGTGATTCTTATGGTTTAATCACTAATTAGTTATCCTTGAAGAGATAATGTTGGATGAGATAGATATCATTATAGATTCAAACATATATTATTGCTTTTATATGCATGAATGATTCTTTTACTCTTCTACAAGCTTATGTGCTTCTCATTTACTTTTATTTCTCAAAAGTTAATACTTTAAATTTGTATCGTAGTTATCTTTATCAGCTTCAAAGTTGCGTGATCGTGATATAACATCAAAGGTATGTTCATATTATTATCATACTAGTTTATATAGGAGTTCTATATTGTATTGATGGTTTTCAAATTTAGTTGTCTATGTATTTTCAAACTTAATTTTTTCAAATAATGCTAGTATGTTTTTATACATATCTGACATGTATGAAAGCATGTTTATATGGTTAAACTTATAGGTCTTTTTTGTTCCATAGAGTGATCCCATGGCAGTTGTATATGCAAAGAAAAGAGAGGGGACACTGGAGGAGATTGGACGTACAGAAGTCATTATGAACAGTCTGAATCCTGCTTGGATTTTAAAGATTTCTATTGCTTATCAGTTCGAGATTGTCCAACCGTTGGTGTAAGCTTTCCTTATACTCCTAAGTTACTTTATTGTTGTTGATAGATCTTTGGCATGTCTCCTAACCCTTGCTTTGCTTTGATGTTTTCTCATTTTTTTCTGTTTTTCATTTCTTCCTTTTATAGCTTTCATGTGTACGACGTGGATACCAAATATCATAATGTATCAGTGAAGGTATATAAGAACTTCTGCTTTTAGTGTTTTATTATTGTTTTTATGCCAAATTTCGTGGTATATACATGATTTGGATGAGAGAGAGAGTATTCAGTAGGGAAGTTTAGAGTGGAGGTTGTTTACGATTCTAGATCCTTTAATTCCTTTGCGGATAGCTTGGCAAAGATGGGGTCTAGTGAGTGCGGGGATTTTGTGGAGTGGGGTAGTATTTACTCTACTATGTTTTGTTGTTTGTGTTTTGGTTTCTGGTGTTTGGTGTTCGTTAGGAATGTGTAAGGGGATTGGTGGTTTTCCTAGGTTTCCCGCATCTAGCTGTTCCCTTGAAGCTGTTCTGGGTTGTTTGTTTCTTTTTTTCTATGGTGTCTGGTGTGTGGTTTGGTTTGCAGTTTTTTGTATTTGGGTTGTTTGGGCCTCTGTGGTGCCCTGTGTGGTGTTTGTGGGGCTGTGTTTTTGTTCTTTGGGGCCTTCCCCTGTTTTGCCTTTTTGGCCTTAATAAAACTTAACCATATTCAAAAAAAAGAAAAAGTTATAGAGGCAACTGACCAATAAAAAAAGTGGAAATTGCCAAAACTGACCCATCTACTTATGTGATTTTCTTTTTTAACCACATGCATACTTTTAATTGTTTTTAACCATGTTTTTAAGAAATTACTCAAAAGCCCTCATATAAAAACCCACAAATCAACTCTCTCTCTCTCCTTTCTTTTCTTTTTCTTTCTCTCTCCTCTCCTCTGCTCTGCTCTATCTCTCTCTCTCTCACCGATCTCCCTCTCTCTCCGCGATCTCTCTCTCGCTGGCATGGTTGACGGCCGCCGAGCGCCGACAAGCATCTGGGACACGCCACGAACCAGCGTTGACCACGAACCAGCTGTTGGTTGGTCGCACGAACCAGCGACGACCACGAACGACCAAGCGATGCCGAGACGGGGGTCGTGCACCGCTGGTTCGTCCGCCGCTGGTTGGAGCGATGACCGGGTGTCTTCCGGCAGCTAGGTGTGCCGGCGATGTGGTCTGCAAAAATCCCAAACAAAAAACCTAACCCTAATTCGAATTTGAGGAAGAAGATGAGGAAGAAGAAGGAAAAAAAAAAAAAAAAAAAAACTTATCCTAATTTCAATTTAGTCCAGATTTCAAGTTTTAATATTTCTATTTTAGGCATGATTTCAAGTTTTAATATTTCCAGTTAGGCATGATTTCAAGTTTGTGTATTTCAATTTAGTCGTGATTTCAAGTTTGTTTTAAGGTTTAAAGAATACTATTTTCAGGGGTACTCTGGTAATTCATGGTACTAAATTGAATTTTTTTAAAAAAAGTGGTTATTAACAATTAAAATTTCAAAAGTGGTTAAAAACAAAAGTATGATAAGTTGGATGGCTACTTATGGTTTTCTCTCATAAAAAAATGTATATATTCTAAGAGATGCAATCTGCATTGATTTGCATCAATACTATGATGTGTTAACTTTGAGTCTTTGACAAATTGTTTAATATTTTGGCACAGACTTGAAAAAAAAAATTTAATCCTTGCAAGAAATTGAAAACAGTGAACCACCATCCATAAAGTTATTTAGATTATTCTATGGATGAAGAATTGCAAGATTCGACACGTATATCCTTTGATAACAATTGGGAAAGCACTTGTTGAAGATAATTATGACTTAGTTTTCTTGTTTTCCTGATTTGAAAAGTGATTTACTAAATTTTTGTCGAAGCAATTATAGTGAAGTTATACAGATTAACTAGTTGAAAGTATTGGAGTTAATATACAATTTTTGGAGCCTATCATGTATTGGTTGCACATCATAGCCCCGGTTGTCATCAATAGGAAATACTTGCTAAAGCCATTAAAGAAACCTTAAATTTGATTATCATCAAAATAAATAGTAACTATACTTGCGAAAGATTTGTAAATTATGTAAATTTGTATGCAACTAAATCAGAAAAAATTAAAATTCTTAGTTGGATTTTTACCTTAGACATTAAATGGGAAAGATAATGATTAGGTCAGATTGACAAATATTAGGGGAGTTTTGGAGGAAAAAGAGAGTATAAATTAAGATGAGATGAGGAAAGTACAAACTATAGTATGACAATCAAAATTTAAATGCTTCCTTTTTATCAAGTTCCTGCATTGGTCCAAATAAATTTCAAACGGTTATTATGTCATTGTGAAGTTTAAAGTTCAAACTTTCTAATACGGTTGCTCTGCAGATGCTAAAGTTAAATGAACAAGACTTTTTGGGAGAAGCCAGTTGTTTTCTGTCTGAGGTAAGTTGCCTTGAATTAAGTTTTGTTCACATAATATATGAGATTCACTTTTCTTTTTTTTTTTCTTTTTTTCTTTTTTTCTTTTTTCCTTTTTTTCTTTTTTACATAGAAGGGGTGAAATACATGCATATATTCATCTAAGGCATTTCTTCGTTACCCTTGGGTCCTCTTAGTGTATGTTCTTAAGAGCAACTTCTTGTTAAGGGGAATGAATGAAAATAAAAGTTTTGTTCTTTCAAAACACCTCATTAGATGGGAGTCCAATATAAGGTGTTGGCCTTAATGTGTACCCTAAGTGAGACCTTATTCATTGTTGCAGCTAAAAAAGACATTGTTTAACTTTGTTTTAAGGGCACACATTTAGACAATTCTTTTTTAATATAATAAAATATATGTTATTGCTTCAACTATCTTTGTGGTGAAGCTTTTTGATTGAACAATATTATTAAATGACCATCGTTGGAGCTAGAAAAGAACTAGATTTCCTTTGATATGCTGGTTAATTTTAAATTGGTGGCTTAACATCTGGTAGGAAACCTTACTCATAATTTAATGTGTTCAACACTAACATGTTTCCTTTTTTCCTTTTTGTCTATCAGATAGTGACCAAACAAAATCGAACTTCAACTCTAAATCTCCATAATAAAAGAAATGGGATTTCGAGAAACTTGGGGACACTCTCTATCCATGCTGAGGAAACAGTTGCTTCTAGGAGTGCTGTTGAAATCTCATTCCGCTGTTCTCGCTTGGCAAATGTGGATTTGTTTTCCAAAAGTGTAGGTATCCATGAATTGGCTACTTTAAGAACTTCATGAATGGATTTATTGTTTCACTTTTTCATCATCTTTCTATTCCTTTTATAGGATCCTTTCTTAAGAATATCTAGAATTGTTGAAAGTGGAGATTCTATTCCAATCTGCAAGACTGAAGTAATAAATGACAACTTGAATCCCATTTGGAGACCAATAACTCTGAGCATGCAGCAATATGGAAGCAAAGTAAGCTCATCACATTCTTACGATCGTTGCTTTGATGTACATCAGCTCTTCAAGGATGTTTAGTGATGGGAGAAACTTCTTTAGCTCATTACATTTTTCTTTGATGCAGGAAAACCCGTTAATTATTGAATGTTTCGATTTCAATACTAGTGGCAATCATGTACTCTTAGGGTAACTGCTGAGCCTTTTTGTGCCATTAACTATTCCTTTTTTTGTTTTTATCTAAGAAAAAACCCTTTTAATGATGTTGGATTTTTCATTTTATTATTATCAGGAAAATTCAGAAATCAGTTGCAAACCTGCAGAAACTTCACCTAGAACAAAGTGGTGAAAATTTGGTTTTACCATCTGCTCATCGTAATCATGAGAAGGTGCTTATTCATGCTCATAAGTCAATGCATTGTTTATTCAGGCTCCATTTTAACAGTATTATGTCAATGCATTGTTTAATTTTTATTTTTGCTTTATAGGTTCTGAAAAGTCAATTGTTTGTTGATAAGTGTATTGAAAAAGAGCAATATACTTTTCTAGATTACATTTCTAGTGGTTTCGAGCTGAATTTTATGGTTGCAGTTGACTTTACAGGTACCTAATTGGCTATGTCTTGACATTTTAAAACAAGATTTACGTCAAAATATATTTTCTTTTTAATTTATCTGATTTGCTCTTCATTGCATTTTTCCCTTTTCTGATCTGATTCTGTTTCATGCTTTCAATACTTGATCATCTAGCTTCAAACGGAAACCCTCAAAATCCAAATTCTTTGCACTACATTGATCCTTCAGGCAGATTGAATTCTTACCAGCAGGTAAGATTGTGCTAGCAATCTTGTGTCAATTCAATTGAAATATTGTAGAAATATGAATAGAAAACTCAGAGAAGCCATAAAAATATCATTATACTGGATTGTAAAACAACAGTCTGTACAAAAGTTGGCTGCTATAATGTTATATATACAAAGTAAAGAATGAGTAGACGAACATAAATACCAAAATTCCCCTCATTACTAATTGTTTGAATTCACTCTTGTATGCCATGAATTGCAAGATTGACCTACCATGATTGTCTTAGTAAAGGCTGACCTTTAAATTTTTTCATGATTGTCTTAACTGAGTGCATATTATTATCTGTGGAATTGTTTTCATTTCTAAAATTTTTGTAAGGAAAGATCATCGATTAAGTAAAGATCATTGATTTATTCATAGGCTATAATGGAAGTTGGGGAGGTCATACAATTCTACGATTCTGATAAACGTTTTCCTGCTTGGGGATTTGGAGGAAAAGCATTCAATGGCGTTGTATCACATTGTTTTAACTTGAATGGAATTCCAAATGGCTCTGAGGTAAAAGAACTAGATTTTTTGTTTTCGCTATGATTATTATTACTATTTTTTTTTAGTTTGTTGAAATGATTGGCATATGGAGTTTGCCTTTTCCATTTTCTTAATAAACAGCTGATTTCCTTATTTATCAGGTTGAAGGAGTTGATGGCATCATGGCTGCTTATGCTAGTGCTCTACACAATGTTGCTTTGGCAGGACCCACTTTATTTGGTCCAGTGATCAACATGGCTGCACAAATTGCCAGTCAGTCCCTCTCATACAACGACAGAAGCAAGTATTTTGTCTTGCTCATCATAACGGTAAGTAGAATTACAATTTCAATTTACAGTTTTTTTTCTTTTTTCTTTTTTTTTTTCTTTTTTTTTTTTTTTTCCTCCTATTTTGGTGATTAATCAATGTGGTATAACCTTCTCTAGGATGGAGTTCTCACAGATATTCAAGAAACCAAAGACGCTTTGGTTAGGGCATCTGATCTTCCCTTATCAATTCTTATTGTGGGAGTGGGATGTGCAGATTTTACACAAATGGAGGTACACCCTTGTTTCTCATAAGCTTCATACACCATTGTATATCCTTTTATATTTTCAATAGTTTTAGGAGATTCTGTAAATAATGAATACTTGGTCTAAGTCATATTTAATGGCAGATTCTTGATGCTGATAATGGCCATCGATTAGAGAGTTCTACAGGTCGGGTAGCTACTCGAGACATTGTACAGTTTGTTCCAATGCGAGAAGTTCACGGTAAGTATATATGGCACCTCTTTCCCCCTGCTTGAAATGGTCTTTAAGATTCTATATCATTGTTTACATTAGAGGCTTGATATCAATTTATGTGGATGTTGTATATAGATTGTGTCCATGTCCTTTGCTAGCTTAAGTCCCAGCTTGATCCCACCAAGTTTGGCTCATTAAGCGTGCTTGACTGCAACTCAGATATGATATTGTCTTAAATTTCCGTTGTGTTTTGGATAGGTGGACAGATTTCTGCTGTTCAAGCTCTTCTGGAAGAACTGCCTGGCCAGTTTCTGACCTACGTACAACCTAGAGATATCAAACCATGCAATCTGCAAGTTGTCTAAACATCTGCTTGAGAAGTTCAAACAGCATCAGCATTACGAAAACCATTCCAATAAACATGATTGCTCTGATCAAGCTTTAGAGTCAGATTCAAGCTCAAAGTTTTGGCTAGAGACGAGAAGTCCATATTCTTCAGAATTGTGATTTCTAGTAGTGGAAGAGTTGTGTGAAAGGTTTTCGTTGTTTGAGAGATCTTCTGTTATTGACGTTGGTCAAAGGCTCTGATATCATGAAACGATTCAAAGAAAAAATGAAGAGAAGCAAGAAGAAGCAAAGATGTGTGAAGTGAACAATAAAGGGTGTTAAAAATTGAAAAAGAATTCTATGCTATTTGCTCCTCTAGTTTCAGCCGTATGAAACTAGAGGAGTTGTCTAACTCAACTAGTTTCAGTAAAATTTGAACTTTGATGTTCTGGTTCCATTGTTGTTCGATCAGAACATCCCATCCATAATAATGAAAAATATAAATAAAATCATCAATAAAATAACAATAAAAACCATTTTGATAACATAAATAACATAAAATCATTAACCATACAACCATATTCTGATATCTCTTTTTATGAGATATCAGTACATCCATACACCATGGCTGCTGTCTCTAAGTCATGCTCACCATGGGTGATGCCTCCTTTGAACATTCTCACCACGGGTGATGCCTTTGGACGGTCTTACCATGATCATAAACTTCCATGAAAAACCATTTCATAAACATAAAAATGAGAAACATAAGAAGACACGAACATAAAAATGAAAAGAAAGACATTATCTGAAAAACTTTCTTTCCATTAAACCATAACCATACATCCCATGCCATTTCTATGATGGCTTACATTTACAATGCCCCAATGGGGGTTTATATAGAAAAAATACATTAGTGTATAACAGCTAAGAGATAGCTGTTGAGTATATCAGTATCCATACTTGACATACTTGACGTACTTGACGTTTATACACTGCTACAAGAAATGTTTGCATCTTAACTAAACCAAATTATAACCATTCCATTATTTCATTACATAAACCATAGTTAATCCATAACCATACCATAGTTAAATTATAACCATACAGAAAAATTTCACATTTCCAACAAAGGGTTGGATGAAAGTACTGAAAGAAAAGGAAAAAGAATTGAAGACAATAGCTACTGCTAGGCCATTAATGGCTTCTGAGAAACTTCTTTACATGTACAGTAAGCTTTAATAAAAAGCTAACTTCTAACAAATTTCCTGAAAATCAGGAACTAGGAACCAATCAGCATCTACGGCATTAAGAAAAACAGAGTATGACATACTTGGGCTGCAAACCCAGAGTATGACATTAAGAAGATGAGATGAGTCTCAAAAATCATGTATGGGCTAACTCTTCTTTAATTCTATTAACAATGTTAAAAATAATGAATCTCGTACCTTTAATTATCACATTGCCTCTCATTATTTTCTTGGAAGTGGAACAATTCTGAAGCAAATAACTCAACTTTGTCACAACGACACATCACCTAACTTTTTAAGTTCAGCCATTGTGATGCGTGAACAATTCTCATTATTTATGCATGATGTGCGTGTTCACAGAAAAACCATCATGGATAAGTGAGGTTGTTCGAAGGCAATGGCAAGATTAGAATACTCTAAAAATTTGCATTTCAATCTCAGAGATATAACAGAGCTTTAGATTTCACTGTATAATGTTTTATTGTCATTAGAGACTAGAGAGTGCCAAGAAATTAGTTGCCTTGTGGTGATTCTCCAAGTACCTTCAATTTGCTGAAAATAATCTCGCCCTCCTTTGCTACTACTACTTCTATCATTGACTTGCAGTCTTTTATTATCATTTCTCCTATTTGCACCAAGCTTTTGGCCATTGAGGACGTCATCAGGTTCTTCAATCCATTGCAACTGAGGATGGCACTAGCTTAATCAAGTTCTCAACATCTGTCTCGTCATCTTCGTACGAAAATATCTCCTTGTATGAACTAGATTCAAGATGAAGCTTCTGCAGACGACGAATTCTCTGAAGAATACAAAGTGGGAAGAGTAATGATTTATCATTGTAGACCTCAATTTAAATTATTGCAAAAGAGCTGTTCTGAAAACTGGCCCTGAGATATCATCCGGGTGCTCTCTCCGGTTAATTTCAGTTTTTCTAGGTTGGGGGAAAGAATCAATAAGTTTAAAATAGAAAAATTAGAGATAATTTTGAAAAGTTTAAAACAGAACAATTGAAACAAGGATGTTCCTCCCTGCCCGTACAACCTCAGATGACCCTAATGGGATTTGGTGTAGATTGTGTCCAAATCCAAATATTCCAGAGATTATTATTTTTTTAGTTTAAGTTTTCACTAACCTCTTCAACCTGAGCATTTTAATCTTTGTCCTCTGAGGCGTAGGAATCATCTACCTCCTAGTCGTAGTTATCATCTTCGTCCTCTGAGGTGTAGGAACCATCTACCCAATTTATGTGCAACAGAGACAATGAAAAACAGAGGTTTGAGTAAACAAAATGAAAGTGGATATTAGAGAGAATGCAAGACGTTACAAAATCAAGCAGTGAAAAGATGTAAAAAGAAGACATTTTAACAAACGTAGTCGCCTTCTTGCGGTGATTCTCCTAAGTATACATATATGTACCTTGTATTTTTTGTATGGTTGTATTCAAGTCACCCTTCTCCTTATACACTCTCCTGTAGCGTTCCTTTGCTATCTGTAATATTGGTGTGGTTACGACTACATCTCGTGACGAGAAACACTTCATCTCGGGGCAACCATACAAAGCTAATTTTTCCAAAGATGGTAATTCGAAGGTGCAATTTTCAGAGCAGAAGCATGAGAGACTTAGTAAACTATTAAGTATTAAAATCCACAATTTGCTGAAAGTAATCTCGTCTTCTTCTGTTACATCTCCCTCCTTTGTTACTACTTCTATCATGGAATCGCAATCTTCTATTTCCATTTCTCTGAGTTGTACCAAGCTTTTGGCCGTTGAAGATGTCATCAGGTTCTTCAATCCATTGCAATCCGATACCATCAAAATTGTTAGATTTTGGAAAGACACCGGGGATGACACTACTTGAATCAAGTTGTGACAACCTTCTACTTTTAAACTCTCAAGTTTTTGAAGAACCGTGTCCAGTTTGGAGTCTATCCAATCATGTGTCTCATCCTCTTGGTAAGAAAATATCTCTTTATATGAACATGATTCAAGACAAAGCTTCTGCAGATGGCGAACTCTCAGAAGGATACAAAGTGGGAAGACTACTGATTCTTCATCCTGGACCTTAAAAAATTTAAGATTACAAAAGAGTTCTTCTGAAAACTGGCCCAGAAATATCATCATTTTTATGGCATTTCCGCCTAATATCAGTTCTTCCAAGCAGGGGAAAGAAACCTGAAAAGATAAATAAAAACAAGTCACACTAATGTACTTTGAAATGACTTTTAAAATTTCACAATGAAAAGATAAATAAATTGGTTAGTAAATATGTGGATTCACGAGTCTTGTACCTTTTCAACCAAAAACAAAGGTTGTTGTGCTGGAATTTCAAGGTGGCTCTCCTCGTTATTTTCTTGGAAGCTAAATAATTCTGAGGCTAATAACTCTATTTTGTCACAGCCAACCACTTTCAACTCCTTTAAAACTAAACATTTTAAAGAATGTACCCCTGGATAGAAAGTTCTAAGTTGAGGTAATTCATTGAGCCCGATGGAGGTTAGTTCTGGATAGACAAATCTAACCGCAGCTTTTGCTTCTCCTTCCCTGGCAACAACCTCCTCCAGTTTTCCACAATTGTACACATAAAGCCTTACAAGTTGCAATAGACTCCTACCAATGGAGGCTGGAAAAACATCTTTCAGATTTTGACAATTTTTAACTTCCACTTTCTGTAGGCTTTTAAAGGACTACTCTGCTTGAGGATCCTTATTCCATATGTGCTTCAATTTTGGTAACCCTTTGATATTTAGTTGTTGTAACTGATGATACATTACTGCTCTAGAATGAGATTCTTCAAAGTTTACCTTTTGGAGATCAAAAATCTCTTCTATTGAATCACAGTCAAAAACAGTTAACCTCTTCGGAATTGGCAATTCTTCAGAAGAAAACTTTGCCTGAGGATCCTTCTTCCATATGTTCTTCAATTTTGGTAGCCCTCTGATATCTAGCTCTTCAAAGTTTACCTTTTGGAGATCAAAATTCTCTTCTAGTAAAGCACAGCCACTAACACCAACTGTTAACAGCCTCGGCATCGAAAACTGAAAGATAGTCAATAGACTATTGCAGTCACGAACTTGTATAGATTTTAAATTGCAAAAGGACTCCTTAGCTCGCTTGTGCCATACCATCTTCAAGTTATTTGATCTGTAAATTTTAATTTCTTCTAAGCTAGGGAATGTGACCTGCAATGTTCAAACCAGTACTATGTTACTAATATTCTTTTCAATTCTGATTCAAAATAATTAACATGGAAATATTTATTTAAAAAAATAAAGAAAATAATTGGATATAAGATGTATACTTAAACAACGAGAATATGAATTAACTCTTAATAACACTTAATAACACTTAATAATATATTTTAAATCACATAAGACAAAAATTAAAATAATTACTATATAAATCAATCTAATCCATTCTAATTTATTTTTAAATCTAATCCCAAATATAAATCCAATCATATTTCCTGTACCTGTTATTTCAGAGGTGTTTTAGCATCCTCTTTAATTATTTTCACATTAGATCATGAGATGATCAATCTCAAAAATAATTTAGTTCCAATTAATTTTAATTTCTTATATGAATCCACTCATTTATCATATATGTATAGTTATTTCAGGGTGTTCTAGATCTTCTAGAATTCTATTCACAATTTTTTTTTTTTTTTTTTTTTTAAAAGAAAACATAAATCTCGTACCTTTTCGACCATGAAGAGAGGTTGAACTGAGCTATCATGTTGGCCCTCATTAATTTCTTGGAAGTTGAACAATTCTGAAGCAAATAACTCAACTTTGTTACAACCGTACATAACCAACGATTTTAAGTCCTGCCATTGTGATGTATGTACTCCACGATAGAAAGTTTTGAGTTGAGGTAAAAACTTGAGCTCTAGAGAGGTTATTTGTGGGAATACAAATGTAGCAGCTACGTTTGTTTCCCCTTGATCATCCCCAACAATCTCCTCCACTCCACAAAAACACAAATCAAGATGTTGAAGTTCCGAAAGACTCTCGGCAATGGAGACTGGAAATAGATATTTCAAATTCATACAATGACGAACTTTAACACTGTTTAGTTTTTGATAGGAGAACATTTTTTGTGGATCTTTGTTCCATATGTGCTTCAGGTTTGGTAGACCATTAATATCCAGATTTCGTAATAGAGTTTCTATTTCCGAATGCGATTTTTCAAAATCTACCCCTTGGAGATCAAAGATCTCTTCTACCAAATCACACTCAGCGACAGTCAAGGACTCTAGCTTCGTGTTTTGTTCAAGCATGTTAGACTGAAAGATAGTCGATAGCTTATTGCACTTCTTGACTGTCAATGATTGTAGATTACAAAATGAATCCTGCAAAGTTGATTAGGCCATATCATCTCCAAGTCTAACAACCCAGAAATTTCAATTTCTTCTAAAGAAGGAAATGCAGCCTACATATATATATATATATATATATATATAACCCATGCCATTAACTAATAAGTAAGAAATAAAGAAAATAACCTTAAGTAAAGAAAAGGAAGATAACTTAACTGTACAAGATGAAAATACAACTTAAAATTTTTCTTTTCCTAAAAAAACAGAAAGAAAGTATAGAGACTAATTACTAAAGAATTTTAATCCAAGATTTTCAATTTTATTTTGGGTGTTGTTAGTGAATGCCACCCATAAAACTAATTAGTACGTGCTTAACTGCAACTCAATATATAGCTGCTCGCCTATTCAAATATGATATTTTGTCTAAAATTTCCACTGTGTTTTGGACAGATGGGTGGATTTCTGCTGTTCAAGCCCTTTTGGAAGAGCTGCCTGCCCAGTTTCTGACCTACGTGCGACCTAGAGATATCAAACCGTGCAATCTGCAAGTTGCCTAAACATCTGCTTGAGAAGTTTGGAGTCTATCCCAAGTTCCCAACATGTGTCTCATCATCATCTTCGAATGAAAATATATATCTCTTTGTACGAACTAAATTCAAGACGAAGCTTCTGAAGATGGCAAAATCTATGAAGGATACAAAGTGGGAAGAATAGTGATTTCTTACCCATAAAAAATAAAATAAAACTATTAACATGTTTATACTTGACCTACAAGTAATTTCAAATGACTCTTCAAATTTCATAACGAAATTAAGATAATTAAATTAGTTCGTAAATGTTACGAAACTAATTTACACCTTTTCAACCAAAAACAGAGGTTGTTGTGCTGGAATATCACGTACTCATTATTTTCTTGGAAGCTAAATAATTCTGAGACTAATAACTCTATTTTGTCACAGCCAAACGACTTCCAACTCCTTAAAACTAACTATTTTGAAGAATGTACCCCCTCTTAGAAAGTTCTAAGTTAGGTAATTTATTGAGCCTGATGGAGGTTAGTTTTGGAAAGACAAATCTACCAGCCGCTTTTGCTTCTCATTACATGGCAACAACAATCTCCTCCACCTGTCCACAATTCTCCACATCAAGCTTTACGAGTTGTGATAAACTCCTAGCAATAGAGGCTGGAAAAAGATCTTTCAGACTTTGACAATCAGAAACTTTCACTTGTCGTAGGCTTTTAAAGCCTACGACAACTCTGCTTGAGGATTCTTATTTTTTATGCATGCGCTTCAATTTCGGTAGCTCTTCAATATACTGAAACGTTACTGCTCTAGAATGAGATTCTTCAAAGTTTACTTTTGACTCGGAGATTTTAATTTCTTCTAAGCTAGAGAATGTGTCCTGCAATGTTCAAGCCACTGTGTTACTAATATTATTTGCAATTCTAATTGAAAATAATGAACAAGGAAATATTTATTTTAAAAAATAAAGATAATAAGGGTATGAGATTATGGGGTGTGTGTGTGTATATATATATATATATATATATATATATATATACACTTTTTCTATTGTCAGTTTGTCGTGATATAAAATATATCGAGATGAAGAATGTGGATCATTAGATTTACATAATTTGACTCAAAGTGTATGCACTTGTCAAAACTTCTCTATAATCTATGGTCAACATTCTTCATCATGTTATATTTTATACTAGAACGAACTAACAGTAGAAAGACTATATATATATATATATATAATTATAGTTATAGAGTGAAAATATAAATTAACTGTGCATGAGATAAAAATCAATATTTTATATAGGAATAATGTTAGGCTGTCCAAAATCATACAAATTTAATATTAAAATATACAGTTGACTAAAAATCAAAAGAAAATGTATATATTTAAAATTAAAACTAAGAATAAAAATTGATGATATGTAAAATTGAAAATTCAAACAAAATGATAAAAAATTATTATCAAAATTATTTCATGTTTTTATTTAATATAATTCAAAATTCAAAATTCAAAATTCGTTGCAAAAACAAATAGTGGAGGCTACCTTCAAGTGTCAACGGTGGCCTCCATAGAGGAACACGTTTCTTCCTCTAGGATTGGAGAAGGCCAAGGAGGCCACATCAATCCATAGTTTAAATTATCCACAATTTTTATAATATGTTTATTGATATTTTCATATTTTAAGGGTACCGATATTTTTTATTGGGTGTATTGTCTTTTTTGAAAAATATCCAGGAATAGCATCATTGCTTCCACGATCTTCTCCATTCTCATCTTTATTTATTAAAATAACATGTTTTATTTATATTTTTTATTTTATTTGATGAAAATTTTCTTTTATATTATTTATTTTGACACATGTCAAAAAAAAAAAAAAGAGGAACATGTGTCATGTATCAAAGTATAGTACAATAGCATGTGTCACAAGTATGAGGATTAATATGTCTTTTAGCATCATCATATTACTCTTCAAAAAAAAAAAAAAACATCATCATATTACTAGGGGTAGAACTGTCAATATAAACTTTTAGTTACATTTGACAGATAAAATTTCAGTAAAAGTTGCTAAATTAATGAATTTATGATAATATAGAGGAATATAAACAAAAAACATAAATATGTGGACTAATATAAAAGTATTTGCAAAATAAATAAATGTGAAAAATAAAATAAAAAGTGGGACAGACGTCACTCCCTAAGAAGCGACTATATAGGAGCAATCGCCTAGGCCAGGGGCGTATCATGAGAGATTGAGAGGTTTGCCCCGAGCTGTAGCCTGGGGAGCCCTATGGTAAAAATTAAAAAATAATAATTCAATATATAAAGGCTTAATTACACAAACAGCTCCTGCAGTTTGATAATATTATATGAATATGACATTTTTGTCTAAATTCAGTGAAATGTAAATATTTTGTTGTTCAAAGTAAGTTGTATAAATACACATAATATTAGACCATCTCCAATGCATATACCCATGTCAATGACAAATTTGGCACACAATATAACATATGTCAAATTTGGCACATCATTTGGCACTACATTGGAGGATAGTTTTTACACCTTGTGCTAAATTTTAACATTGGCACAATAATTTGGCACATAATCATTTCTATTCATTATAGACAAACTTTTGTAAAATTTCTTTAAAGAAATGCATATTCACATCTCCAATGCAATTATTTATTACACTCTCTCTCTTCTTTTATTTTACAATTAAATGAGTCTAATATTATTGGTAAAAATAGTTAGAAATCCTAGTCAACATTTCTAAGAGAGTTTCTAATTCTAGAAACCCAACTCCTTCTAACTTTTTTTTGCCACATCATCTTCATATTGAAGTTAGATAATTGAATTGGAGAGAGTTTTTCTAACTTTTTAATTATCTATCCTATGTGGCAGTTAATTTTCTCCAAATGCATATTTGCATTGGAGATGCTCTTATGACTTCTAACATTATAAAATTAAGTTATTTACAAGTTTAAATAATTTTTTTAGAACTAGAAGTTTAAATATTTGTTTATGCATAAAATTTACAATGTATTTCATATTCATGAGTAACCCATTATCGAATTGGTGTCATCTTATTATTAAAAAATTAAACAATTACTTTCATCAAAAATTATATAAAAAGTTTTTTATTCTTAATCAATGACTCCCATGTATTATATTGACTTTAATTATTATATAAGTATGCTTTGAGGAGGAAAATTACAAGAGTTTTATCCATAGTGCACACCGAACTTAATAAATTTTGTGTGAGAGTTACAAGCCATGAAAAGCATTATAATATATTGATTAAACAAATTAAAAGTAGATAAATATAACTATTGATAGCTAAGAAACCAACTTTATAATGTTAGGGCCTGTTTGGCGCATGGGTTTGGACTAGGATTGGACTAGGATTGGACTAATTTAGTCCCAGTCCTGCGTATGGTGATAGTCTGAAACATTGGACTATTAATCCCATCATCAAAATAGTCCCATTATCATGGGATAAAATATACCCACCTCCCACCCCAACTATATTTGTCCTAGGACTATTTACCATGTGGACCCCATCCATTTAATTAATTCTCATCATTTTTTTTTCCAACGTTTCCTCTCTTTCACTTAAACCAGACCTAGATTTCTTCCAAGACTTCAACCTTTCCTGATACGAACCTTGTCGATTGTATCAAGATTAATGCTTAAGATCGTTCTAACCTCTGGTTCGGATGGAAACCGCGACCCAACACCTATATTGAGATGTGAACCTTGGTATAAAGGAGGACGCCACAATCAAGGATGGAATACTCGATTGATAAGTCAAGGAGGAATGCCACAGAGAAATCTGATAAGTTCCAATTAGTTCTCAAAGAACAAAAGAGAAAATTCTCTCCAATTTCATTCAAATCAAGTCTGATCTCATATTACATCCATTCGTCCCTTATAAACTAAAACCCTAAAACTAAAAAGGAAATAAATATTTGGCAATTAATGCCTTACAATCAGGAAAATAAATGGGCAATTAATGCCTTACAATCAAGAAAGAAATTAAAATTAAAACATGCAATTAGTTGACTTGCTCCATATTTGGTAGGATAAATTTTGAAACAAATCAACCTTTTAATTTGGGAAACAAATCAACTCATTATTCTTTGGACACTAAAAAGGATAAAGCTGAAATTCGGACTCCTTAGCTCAAGTCTTCGCGCAACAAACTATATTGCCAATTTTGGGCATGTTGTGATCTGTTATAGATGACGGAGTCTTCATAACATCTGTAGGGCTCGTCTTGGGCTTTCCGAAAACATATTATAATAGACAATCTGACTTCAAATGCTCTCTGTAGAGGCCCATGAATTTCAGCCCGGATTTGGTCTTCATGTGGACTGAACTTGGACTTCAACAACTCAGAATCAGCCCCCATTAAATGCTTCTTTGATCCTCTTGCCCCTTGTAATTGGCCCAACTAGAACATGAAATGGATCCGTTGGTGAAGCTTCTTGATTCTCATCATTCCCCCTCTCTTCAAAAGGATTCGTCCTCGAATCTTCACCGTAATGTTGTTGATAGCCTGCGACATATCTTCCTTTTCACTCTTTTTTTCCTCATGAGCAAAAAATTATGTTTCTTTTTCACCCTTTTTTCCCTCACTCTAAAAAATTCTTGTTTCTTTTTCGCTCTTTTTTTTCCTCAATAGCATAATTTTCTGTTTCTTTTTCACTCTTTTTTTCTTTTTTTGCTGTTTCGATCTCTCTTTCTTTTGATACGAACCTCGTCGATTGTATCAATATTGATGCCTAAGATCGTCTAACCTCTGGTTCGGATGGAAACCGTGACCCAACACCTACATCGAGATGTGAACCTTGGTATAAAGGAAGACGCCATAATCAAGGATGGAATACTCGATTGATAAGTCAAGGAGGAACGCCACAGAAAAATCTGATAAGTTCCAATTAGTTCTTAAAAAACAAAAGAGAAAATTCTCTCCAATTTCATTCAAATCAAGTATGATCTCCAATAATACATCAATGAGTCCCTTATAAACTGAAACCCTAAAACCTAAAAAGGAAATAAATATTTGGCAATTAAGGCCTTACAATCAGGAAACTAAAATGAGCAATAATTGCCTTACAAATGGGAAAGAAAATAAAAACTAAAACAAGAAACTATTGACTTGCTCCCTATTTGGAAGGCTAAAAGATGGAAACAAATCAGCCCCTTAATTTGGGAAACAAATCAACTCTTTATTCTTTAGAAACCAATAAGGAAAACTGAAATTCGGACTCCTCAGCTCAAGTCTTCGTGCAACAAACTAGATTGCCGAATTTGGGCCGGTTTTGATCTGTTACGGATGATGGAGTCTTCTTAACATCTGTAGAGATCGTCTTGGGCTTTCCGAAAACATATTATAATAGACGATCCGACCTCATATGCACTCTGTAGAGGCCCACAGAGTTCAGCTCGGATTTGGTCTTCATTTGGGCCGAACTTGGATTTTAGCAACTCAGACTTAGCCCCTATTAAATGCTTCTTTGATCCTCTTGGCCCTTGTAATTGGCCCAACTGGAATATGCAATGGATCCTTTGGTGATGCTTCTTGATTCTCATCATTCCCCCTCTCTTCAAAAGGATTCGTCCTCGAATCTTCACCGTAATGTTGTTGATAGCCTGTGACACTTCATCAAAACACAGCAAAAGAGAAACAAGAACACTAGGCCAAGAAGTTGGCTGATTTGAAAACAATGCCTTTTTGATCTCTCTTTTTTTTTTCCTCACTAGCGAAAATTTCTGTTTCCTTTTCACTCTTTTTTTCCTCATGAGCAAAAAATTATGTTTCTTTTTCACCCTTTTTTCCCTCACTCTCAAAAATTCTTGTTTCTTTTTTCGCTCTTTTTTTTCCTCAATAGCATAATTTTCTGTTTCTTTTTCACTCTTTTTTTCTTTTTTTGCTGTTTCGATCTCTCTTTCTTTTGATACGAACCTCGTCGATTGTATCAAGATTGATGCCTAAGATCGTCTAACCTCTGGTTCGGATGGAAACTGCGACCCAACACCTATATCGAGATGTGAACCTTGGTATAAAGGAGGACGCCACAATTAAGGATGTAATACTCGATTGATAAGTCATGTTTGAACGCCACAAGGTAGAACCTTGATAAGTTCGCAGTTCAATGAAGAACCAAAGAGAAAATGTTCTCTGAAAATATTATTTCATTCAAAAGTCTGATCCCCAATAATACATCAATGAGTCCCTTATAAACTGAAACCCTAAAACCTAAAAAGGAAATAAATATTTGGCAATTAAAGCCTTACAATCAGGAAACTAAAATGAGCAATAATTGCCTTACAAATGGGAAAGAAAATAAAAACTAAAACAAGAAACTATTGACTTGCTCCCTATTTGGAAGGCTAAAAGATGGAAACAAATCAGCCCCTTAATTTGGGAAACAAATCAACTCTTTATTCTTTAGAAACCAATAAGGAAAACTGAAATTCGGACTCCTCAGCTCAAGTCTTCGCGCAACAAACTAGATTGCCGAATTTGGGCCGGTTTTGATTTGTTATGGATGACGGAGTCTTCTTAACATCTGTAGGGATCGTCTTGGGCTTTACGAAAACATATTATAATAGACGATCCGACCTCATATACACTCTATAGAGGCCCACAAAGTTCAGCCCGGATTTGGTCTTCATGTGGGCCAAACTTGGATTTCAGCAACTCAGAGTTAGCCCCTATTAAATGCTTCTTTGATCCTCTTGGCCCTTGTAATTGGCCCAACTGGAATATGCAATGGATCATTTGGTGATGCTTCTTGATTCTCATCATTTCCTCTCTCTCTCTCTCTCTCTCTCTCTCTCTCTCTCTCTCTCTCTCAACCTTTTGTCTCTCTCTTTCTTCAACCTTTCCTTCTCCTTCGGCCGCCGCGGCTATCATCTTAGTCTCCTTCCGCCTTCGTCTTTGTCTCCTTCCGCCGCACCGGCTTCGTCTTCGTCTCCTTCTGCCGCCGCGACCTTCGTCTTCTTTTCCTTTCGCTCGGTCCGATCCAGGCTTCCACAGCTCGCCATAATAAGAAGATGAAGATCTGAGTTTCCAGATCTTTAAAAATGAAGTTTTTTTTTTTCTTTTCTTTAATTGATGTTAATAATTATTATAATAAAATAAAATAAAATAATAATAACTTTATGAGTTTCCAGATTTTCTTGCTTTTTTTTTTTTTCTGAGTTTCCAGATCTGCATGGTGGAGAACTTTATTATTTCATTGTTTTTCTTTGATTTTTCTCCTATAAGAAAGAAGAAGACGAATATAGGTTCCCAAATCTCTTGACAAAATATATTTATTTTTCTTTAATTTTTCATTGATTTTTTCTTTGATTTTCTTAATTGATGATGATGATTGAGAAAGAAGAATATGAATATATGAGCTTCTAGATCTTGAGTTTATGAAGAATATGAATGAGTTTTCAGATCTTGAGCTTCCATATATATGAATATATGAAGAATATATATGAGTTTATGATTGAAGAATATATGAGTTTCCAGATCTTGAGTTTCCATATATATATATGAATATATGAAGAATATATGAATATGGGTTTCCAGATTTTCTTAATTTTTTCCTTTAAAAACTGATGTTGTTAATAATGAGTGAAGAACTTTATTATTTCAATTTCTTCTTTGATTTTTGATTTTTTTTTCTCTTCAGAAGGAAGAAGACGAAGATCTCTCTTGAAAAAAAAAAAAATCTCATGTTTATTATTCAATTTTAAAATATTAACAAATTAAAAATATTATTATATTTAGTCCAATCTCATGTTCACCAAACAAAACACGGTATTAATTCGGTCTAGTCCCATGTTTCTCCAAACACAGTATAATATTCATTTAGTCCAATCCAGTCCAGTCCAATTCCATTTAAGCCCAGTCCCATCTTAATCCAATCCAATCCAATCCCATGAAATACTCCAATCCAATCCTGCACAACAAACGGGGCCTTAGTGTGTAATGAGGAAAAAAAACTATATATATATATATATATATAGTTTAGTCCAAACTGCGGATCGATATTTCTTTGGTTCGCCCCTTGCTTAGGTGACTGTTGCTAGCACAACTCGTAAAAATAAAACTTGAACCCATGAGGAACTTGCCCAACCCTACCCAATATGAGGTGAGGTTTTACAAATATATATATATATATATATATATATATATATATATATTTATATATATATGGGGTCGGAAGTGTCCAGGGCCGATTCTTACTCCTTGTTTTAGAAATGGGACGAGGGTGAGATTTGTTGTCTTCGCCTCGATATGGTATCGTCGCTCACCTCATTCAAGAGCGAGGAGGCCCCAAATGCCTTTACATGGAGGAGGCATCATGCCTCATCCTCTTCAAATGGAGGCACGATGAATCGTGCCTTTGGTTTCGTGGAGGAGGCTCACGGCATAGGAGGAAATTGAAGTTAGATTTTTGGATTTAGGGTGGATTTTTAATTATTTAAAACCAAACGAATCGTGACTCCAGTTTATCGTGGAGGAGGCTCACAGAATATAAGAGGAAGTTGAAGTTAGATTTTTGGATTTAGAGTAGATTTTTAATTATTTAAAGAACAAATTGCACTAAACTCTCCTGAGGTTTCCCCTTTTACACATAAAAATAATTTTATTGTTAATTGATACTCACTTCCTTTACTGTTAGGGTTTGACTGTTAAGTGTGAGAGTTGACCATTAAAAAATGTTGAAAGACAAAAATACCCCAAAATTAAAAAATAGAAAAAATCTAAAAAGAAAAAATTCAAAATCTATTTATAAAAAATAAAAATAAATATTTTTTTTCAAAGAAATATAATTAAAAATTTTAATTTGTTTTCAATAAATAGAATTAAAAAAAAAGATTGATCTCCACCATCCATCACCATGATGGATGGTGGAGATCAAATTACAAAATTTTAAAAAAACGAAATTAAAAAAATTAAAAAAAAAATCATATCTTCTTCATTAAATTCAAATCATTCCATCAAAAAAAAAAAAAAAAAAAAAAAAAAAAAAAAAAAAAAATCCACAAATCTCATTCAAAAATTCATATATTCTCCTTTCTTGTTCAATCAATTCCAAAAGAAAATCACAAATCAATAATCCCAAAAAAAAAATCCACAAATTAATAATCTAAAAAAAATCCACCAATTCATATCATCTTCATCAATAAACTAGAAAAAAAAATTCCAAACAAATCTCACCATCTGATGAAGGATATGGAAAAAAAAAATGAAGTGAGGCATATGATGGAGTGACATATCATTGATCAACAATTCATATAATCTTCATCGTTCATCCAACAATTCCAAAAACAGAAAAAGAAAAAAAAAGACAAAATAATCTGGAAAAAATCAAGATACAAACACACCTTCATCAATCAAAATCCTCTTGAATATGTTTCCAAAAAAAAGACATTCAAAAAATTGCTTGTCGAGGAAATTGAGCTCCATCCGCAACAAAACTCATCTCCATTGAAAACTAGTTCTTCATCTATGATAGAGCTCCATTGAAGATGAAGAACTCGTCTGCGATGGAAATGAGTTCCATTGTAGATGGGTCTCCATCCAATGTAGATGGGGCGCCGCTCCATCCGAGATTTGCTCCATTTCAAATGGAGTTGGGAAGAGATCTTCCAAATTTTCTTCTTTTTTGTTTTGTTTTGTTTTTTGTTTTTTTGTTATTTGATCTCCACATTCTCTGGATCTCTTCCAAAATTTTCCCTTTTTTTTTTGTTATTTAATCTCCACACTTTGATCACTTCCAAAATTTTCCTCTTTTATTTTTTATTTTTTATTTGATCTCCGCATTTTCTGGATCTCTTCCAAAATTTTCCTCTCTTTTTTTTTTTGTTTTTTTATTTGATCTCCGCATTTTCCAGATCTCTTCCGTTTTTTATTTTATTTTTTGTTATTTGATCTCTACCGTCCATCTCATAGATGGACAATTAAGATTTAAAACATGTTTTCTTTTTTTTATTTTGTTATTAACTTTTTTATTCATCTTTTTTTAAAATAAGCTTGAATGATAAAAATACCTTTAATTTTGACGGTCAAACATTGCCTACAATTAAGTTTGACTAACGACAGGGGAAATAAGTATCAATTAACGATAAGTTATTTTTATATGTAAAAGAGCAAATCTCAGAGGAGTTTGGTGTAATTTGTTCTTATTTAAAACCAAACCAACGCTTTTAAATTTGTTTGGTTTGGGCAAGCTTATTGATGTAAGGGTTTGAGTTTTTTTTTTTTTTTTTTTCGACAAAAGGATTTGAGTGACTACCACCATTAAGAATCAACAAAATATTTAAATTAGACAATCAACGTTCACCGAGCATGAGCATTTCTCACTTTTTATACAAAACCAGCTACCTGTTACATGCAATTAAAGGAAGCTAGTAATGATTGCATGCATCAATATTGAATGAGTTATGAAATAAAAACTCAACATCGATGGATGAGCTTAGGGCTTGGGCAAATGACTCTCAGGTAGGGATGGGTGTGGGGGTCCAATGGGACGGGGGAGAGTCCCCCCACCCTCACCCCCATTCCTCAACCCTTCCCCCACCACCTCCCCCAAAACCCATTTGGGGGGACTGGGGGTGAGGGCGTTTTGGAGGGAGGTTCCCCCACCCCCACCCCCAAACCCCATTTCCCCCATTTCTTTTCGTATCGAATTCCAATTTTTTAATTTCCAATTTGAAAATCGGAATTCAGATTTTGGAATCCGACTATTTCAATCTCTAGTTTGATACTGTTAAAATATTCAATCCAAAAAGTAATCAAAATATTCGTTCTAAAATATATAATTGGTTTAAAGAAATCCAAAATAAATACAAATACTCATGTACTAAGTACTAACTAATTACTATTAACTCAAGTTAATATTATAATATTTTAGTTTTTTTTTTTTTTAATTTTTAAAACTTTAGATATAAATTATAATATATATATATATATTGGGGGAATGGGTTTGGGGGATGTCCCCCCACCACCTCCCCCATTAATAGACTGGGGGCCAAGTTTACCCCCACCCCTACTCCTGAAACCCATTTGGGGGTAAAATTTGCCCTCAAAACCTCATGGGGGCCTGTGGGGGATGGGGTCCCATAGGGAAACGTCCATCCCTACTTTCAGGTCAGCGGTTCGAATCTTACCAATGGTAAAAGTTTTAAAAAAAATACCTCATCCCAGATTAATGGATATTGTATAAAATTAAAAAAAAATTAAAAAAAATTAAAAAACACTCAACATCCACCCAAATCACAATTACAATGTAGATTCACACTGCATGTATCCAAATAAGACAATGTCAATCACGTGATTTGGCATTGATTTTTTGTTTTACATTAAAAAAAAATCGCCTGGTTTGGCTGATTGGATTCCAACTTACAAATCGGCCACCTTTGAATTCACTACAATCTGATCTGCTTTTCCTTTGTTTGATAAGAAACATAGGATGATGTTGGTTTATTGGTAAAACCCTTATATCTATACCATGAGATTGCGGGTTCAAGCCCTCCTCTTCTGAGCTAATCTCATATTATTAATGACCCAACATAACATGTATTTATCGACTATAATACTTAATTAAGGAAATTCGCTTAAATTGACATGCGTGGTTTTATTAAAGACATTAATTAAACAAATTTGAGGCCTTGATTGAAGAAAGAAGCAAAAGAGTCCATTTCATTCTTGTCCAAAACAAGCCCGACCTCAACGCCGCCGTGACCACGTCTACTCTCAGCCAAAGAAACAGCACTAGTCCTATCAATGGACACAATCTCCACCTTCTTGGGCCTACCCCACCCGAAATCCGTTTCATAAACGCCAACCTGTTCGACCCGGCAGTCGACAGAATCTGTATTCCTTCTTCCACTTTACCCAAATCAAATATCTCTTCCAACGCTTCAACAGCTCCTTTGTTTTCCAACCCTTTAATCGCTTCACTCAACTTGTCTGCAACAATTTCCAAACCCTTCTCCTCCATCAAATCTCCAGCTCTCAAAAACGACACCTGTGTCACCACACAGGTTCCGAAATAATTGGACGGCATCGGAGGCTCCAGACGGGTCCTGTAAGCCAGAATTTCAAATTTAAAAGTTTGAAGTTTGGAGAGGTCTTTTACTTTATAGGAAACAGATAAAAAAAAAAATCAAACAAAATGGGACATATTACATATATGGCCCCTCCGGTACCTGTAATCCGCCGTGAATCCCATAATCGCTTGTCTGTCTCTGTCTCCTCCTCTGGCTTTTACCATGCAAACGAACACATAAGCACATGTTAAGACAAATGTTGATAAATGAATCTTATTCTTTGATTCTTTCACTTGGTAATATTCTTCAACCCTGTTTCTCAGTTTCTTCAAATCCTCACGAGTCAGCTCGAAAGTGCCTCGAACAAAACTTTCGATTGTTCCATTAATTGTCGGAAAAACCTTCAAGCTTCGTGAGTTGGAACTAAATTTTCCGTCTAAGCCGAACCATTTCTCGACGAAGGACACGTCAGCACCCGTCGGGTCTTTGATCACAGTCCGGTCAAAAGATGGAGTCAGTTCTGGTGGTAGAGACGGAGATTGTTGATCTTCATCGATCAGTGATTTGCATAGATGTGCCCACGATTTTATAAACGTCGTCGAACTCTTGCCGTCAAAGATTGCATGGTGGGTTGAGACTCCAATCGAAAACCCTTTATTTGGAAACAGAGTTATTTGCAAGGCAACCATGTCGGCGAATTCGTCTGAAGTCACCAACTCTGGTGTTAAAGGTCGAAGCTCCAGAGCTTCATAGATGTCATCTGCGGAGACACGATCGAAATTGGCGCTGGACTCTGCGACGGTGACCGAGACGCCGTCTTTGGGAGAGTAGAAGACGGCGGGCTTTGGTGCCTGCGGAGGCCATTTGATCTTACCGGTGAGAGGGGGGTAGTGGAGGAGAGTGAGAGAGAGAGAGCGTTTGAGGTTTGGGAGGATAACTGAGTCGAACAAATGGTGAGTTAAATCGGTGAGTTCGTAGAAGAAAAGGCGTTCTACGGGAGGGAATTTGAGCCAAAATGTGTCGAATAAGGTGAGTGGGAGAGTAGACTCGGTTGTGGAACCGTTCGAGTCTGAGTTGGCCGAAACTCGAATAACACCATCAACTTGTACTGTGTTTTCAGCCATGTGAAATGAAAACAGGCAGCGAAGATATGTTTTGTGTGTGTGGCTTTATCAAATCTCAACTAAGGGTACAAAAAGAATGTGGTCATCATTTGCAAAACTAGGCCTCCAATTTTGTCAAAGCCAAAGGATTGAAAAGTAGATGCATTTTGGATTTATTGATAGTCATCTGAAACTAATCATGTAAAAGTTGGATTAGTCAACAAATTGGCGATAAACAAAAACTATTCTATCAGATGGGGATGGGTGAGTAAAATGAACTAATTAATTCTTTGGCCACAATCATGAATTTAATTTTCCACCGAAAAACATGGATGACCAACTATACCTTCAAAGTCCAAAAATGACTGACTTGGTCAATGGCTCAAGCCAAGCTATTATATCTTATTTCATTTTTTGGGAGGGAATTGCACAAACACCCTCGTGGTTTGATACAATTGCACGGAAATGGTAGTTTTGTTCATATACGCACAAACTTTCTTCAAGATTTGAAAATTGTTGCACAAATATCCCCTACTGTTAGATGTATCCGTTAGTCAATGGTCAAACATGTAAAAAGTATAAACTACCTTATATTTTTAGTTTATTATTTTTATTTTAAATAAACTAAAAAATTTAAAAATAAGATAAAAAAATATTTAAAAATCTTTTAGAAAACATAAATGTATCTTAAATCTGAAACCTAGAAAAAAAAAGTTCATCTTTAAAAAAAAAATTAGTTTGTGCAATTCCCCCTTGATTTTAAATAAATTTTAAATTTAAAATTTAATTATTATTAAATTGTTTAAAAAACTAATTTTTTTATTTGTAAATATGATTTTTTTTTCCAAGTTTCAGATTTAAAATACATTCATGTTTTCTAAAATATTTTTTTTATCTTATTTTTTTAATTTTTTGGTTTATTTAAAATAAAAAAGGGTATTTTAGACTTTTACTGTTTTGACCATTGACTGATGGATCCATCTAACGGTAGGAGATGTTTGTGCAAGAATATTCAAATGTTAAGGGAAATTTGTGTGTACATGGCCAAAACTGCCATATCCGTACAATTTTATTAAACCTTGAGGGATTTTTGTGCAATTCTTTTTTTTTTTTTTTTCATTCTTGAAGGGCTGTCACTATTTAATTTTCATTGGGTTTCCCTCCAGCAAAGTCCAAAAATGACTTTACTTGGTTAGTCCGTTGCTATTATATATTTATATCTTGTTTCATTTATTTATTTTCATTCTTGAAGGGCTGTCACTACTTAATTTCATTGGATTTCATAGTTTGTTGGGACGTTTAATAGTCTATTGCAAGCCATACCACAATTGAATCCACGAAAAGAGACTACTCCAGTAATATATCACTCACACATACATTATTAAAGTTGTGGGTTCTAATTGTATCCTCTTCCCAGACCTGAGACCATTGAGATTATGGATTCTAATTCATTTTCATTATATATATATATAACAATCAAATAAACATACTAAGGTATGTATCATAATCCACCCCTGTTCAACTTCACGACCTCTTGATTATTTATTAATTCCCAAAATTAGAGTGATAATAAAAACTTAATTTATTGTCATCCCATGAATTTAACAATAAACTCATTAATAACAATTTTAAGTTAGTTTTTCTTTACTAATTTTTTTTATTTGTAAATATGATTTTTTTTTTTCCAAGTTTCAGATTTAAAATACATTCATGTTTTTTTTTTTTTTTTTATCTTATTTTTTAATTTTTTTGATTTATTTAAAATAGAAAAAAAAAAAAAGGTATTTTAGACTTTTTACTGTTTTGACCATTGACTGACGGATCTATCTAACCGTAGGGGATGTTTGTGTAACAATATTCAAATGTTAAGGGAAGTTTGTATATATATAACCAAAACTTCCATATCCGTGCAATTTTATCAAACCTCGAGGGATTTTTGTGCAATTCTTTTTTTTTTTTTTTTTTTTCATTCTTGAAGGGCTGTCACTATTATTTAATTTTCATTGGGTTTCCCTCCAGCAAAGTCCAAAAATGACTTTACTTGGTTAGTCCGTTGCTATTATATCTTGTTTCATTTTTTTTTTAATTTTTTTTTCATTCTTGAAGGGCTGTCACTATTTAATTTTCATTGGATTTCATAGTTTGTTGGGACGTTTAATAGTCTACTGCAAGCCAAACCACAATTGAATCCACGAAAAGAGACTATTCTAGTAATATATCACTCACACATAAATTATTAAAGTTGTGGGTTCTAATTGTATCCCCTTCTCAGACCTGAGACCATTGAGATTATTGATTCTAATTCATTATATATATATATATAAAACAATCAAATAAACATACTAAGGTATGTATCATAATCCACCCCTGTTCAACTTCACGACTTCTTGATTATTTATTAATTCCCAAAATTAGAGTGACAAAGTGACAATAAAAACTTAATTTATTGTCATCCCATGAATTTAACAATAAACTCATTAATAACAATTTTAAGTTAGTTTTTCTTTACTTAAAAAAAATATATAATCCCAAAACATTTTATATATTCAATTTAATGAAAATAAAGAATCAAAGAAATTATAATTAATATTACAAAGTCAAGCATTGATTAATTAAATATATACCCAACTATTAAAGGTACGAAAATTTTCATGTTATTTCCAATAAAATTATAACAAGCAAATAATGTAAAATTTAAATTGAACCCTTAATATTTTCATGAAACCTTGTACACATCTATAAGAAAACACATAAACTAAACTAGATTTATAGAGTAGATAGGAACCGAACAGTTCTGAATTTTACTTAATCAAATAGGAACTGAAACTTGAATATCATATTTGGTTTTTATTTCTTTCTAACTTAAGATATATTGTCAACTTATTTGTTTTTAAAGATAAATATTATCAAAAACAAGTAATTTAATATTTATACTCTTGTTACTAAGAATTGGTATTTACTTTCATTTGATACAAGTGAAATGCCATATATATATTTTTTCCCAAGTTTTGGAATTTTTAAGTTGTTTAACCACTTAAAAAATAACTACTTTAGTGCTAAGTCCATATAATATATACATTTATGAAGGTTTTTAATTATTTTTGTTTGATAATAAAATAGATTTTTTTTTTATTATTGTTTTAATTTCAAGTCTTTTTTTTTTTTTTCTGAAGTAATTTATTTTTATTTTATTAAATTACTTCAGAAAAAAATAATGGGCCAGGCCCAACTCAATACTCAGTATCATCAATTTCGAAAAAAGAAAAAGAAAATAAAATAAACATGACATAAGTAATTATAAAAATTTGAAGAAACCAAGAAAACCACCGATTAACAACCAAAACGTTCTTCAGATCTAACCATTTGATCTCTTAATTGGCGCGCTTATTCACATGGAAATCAAATTACATAAACCTATATACCATTTCCAAGGAAGAAAGATCCGAAATCACAAAAATGGAGGCTCCACTTGGTGGATCTGACAGAGACAAATCCACCACCTCATCCTCTTCTTCTCCCGTCCCCGTCGACACCAATTTCTGGAAAGGTGACTCAGTTATTGTATTCTGATTTCATTATTTTTTTTCGTGTTCGTGTTTACGTAGCTTAAATGATTGAGAAGATCTTGATTGGACAGTTGAATTGGAGAAAATCGTGTGGCAATATTGTAAATTTTCCTCTTCTATTTTTTTTATTTTTCATTTGATCTCTGCATTTTCCGGATCTCTTCCAAAATTTTCCTCTTTTTTTTTTTTTTATTTTTATTTGATCTCCGCATTTTCCAGATCTCTTCCATTTTTTTTTTGTTATTTGATCTCTACTGTCCATCTCATAGATGGACAATTAAGATTTCGTAGGTCTCCATGGAGATCAATTGTTATTTATTTTTTGCTTTTAACATTTAATTTGATTTGCTTTTCTTTAAAAAAATATATATTTAAATTGTTTTAGTTGGCTTTTAATATATAATTAACAGTTATCAAACAATTAAAAAATTAAAAATATTATAATATTGAGGGGTAATTTAGACATTTTATAATATTTGACTTCTAAATTTTATATTGTTAATTAATTAGTTTTTAATTATTTTAATATTTACAGTATTTTTTAAAAATAAAAATTAATAAAACATTAAAGAAGGGTATTTTGGTTATTTTATCATTTAGTATGGTCAACGGTTAGTCAACTGTCAGTCAAGGGTATTTTCTTGTAATTTTGGCAAAACTGGATTATGCCTCATATATGTGTTAAAGTCAGGGTATGTTTGTGCAATTTTCCCTATAAAAAAAAATCGCGTGGTTTGGCTGATTGGATTCCAATTTACAAATCGGCCAGTGGCCACCTTTGAATTCACTACAATCTGATCTGCTTTTCCTTTGTTTGATAAGAAACATCGGATTATGTTCGTTTGTTGGTAAACCTTTTACATTTACACCATGACTCCATGAGATTGTAGGTTCGAGTCTTCCCATTCTCAAAAAAACCCTAAATTTATAATGTTGAGAATGGCACTAGCTGAATCAAGTTGACACAATCTTCTACTGTTAAACTCTCAAGTTTTTGAAGAATGGTGTCCAGTTTGGAGTCTATCCCAACATGTGTGTCATCCTCCTCGTACAAAAATATCTCTTTGTATGAATCATATTCAAGATAAAGCTCCTACAGATGGCGAAATATTTGAAGACAAAGTGGGAAGACTGGAGATTTATCATTCCAGACCTCAAGAAATTTAAGATTGCAAAAGAGCTCTTCTGAAAACTGGCCCTGCGATATCAACCAGGAAACCTCTCCTATTAATTTCAGTCTTTCTAGGTTGGGGAAAGAATCCTGGTGAGAAATCAATAAATAGAAACAAATCACACTTAAAACTTCCAATTTGATTAGATATAGTGTAAGAATAATGCTACATTGCCTAAATTTGGTGTCTAAATCTGGTGCCTAAATGATATGGTAATACTGTAGACCATTCATTTAAATTGTATTAGATTGATTTAAATGAATGGTTTACAGTGTTGCCACATCATTTAGGCACAAAATTTGGACATTGTAGCATTATTTATAAAGTAAATACCCTAAGGGCTTGTTTGGCACATGGGTTTGGACTGGGATTGGACTAATTTAGTCCCAGTCTTGCGTTTGGTGAGTGTCTGAAGCATTGGACTATTAATCCCAACATTAAAATAGTCCCATGATCATGGGATAAAATATACCCAACTCCCACCCCATCTCTATTTGTCCCGGGACTAATTACTATGTGGACCCAACCCATTTAATTCATTTTCTTCACTTTTTTCCAACGTTTCCTCTCTCTTCCAACGTTTCCTCTCACTCTCTAAAACCAAACCTAGATTTCTTCTTCCTCTCTCTCTTTCTTCAACCTCTCCTTCTCCTTCCGCCTTCGTCTTCATCTCCTTCCGCCGCCGCGGCCTTCGCCTTCTGCTCCTTCCGCTCGGTCCGATCCAGGCCTTTATGAGTTTATGAGTTTATGAGGAAATTTGAGCCAAAATGTGTCGAATAAGGTGAGTGGGAGAGTCGACTCGGTTGTGGAACCGTTCGAGTCTGAGTTGGCCGAAACTCGAATAACACCATCAACTTGTATTGTGTTTTCGCCCATGTGAAATGAAAACAAGCAGCGAAGATATGTTTTGTGTGTGTGACTATATCAAATCTCAACTAGGGTATAAAAAGAATTTGTTCATCATTTGCAAAACTAGGGGTTATTGATTTTAGGATAATGTTTGGGTGGCACTTAAAATACTGACCCACCAATTGAAATGTTGCACGTTTTTTTTTTCTTTTACTTTTTACATTTATCTCCTTGAATTCTTTACAAATTAGACCACAAGCTACACTTCAATTGATGGATCATTATTTTGGGTGCTGACCAAGCATTATCCTTGTTTTATTCCAATTTTGTCAAAGCCAAATGATTGAAAAGTAGATGCATTTTGGATTTATTGATAGTCATCTGAACTTATCATGTAAAAGTTGGATTAATCAACAAATTAGGCGGTAAAAAAACCCCATTTTATCAATTGGGGATAAGATGGGGATGGGTGAGTAAAAATGAATTCATTAATTTTCCAGTTGACCACAATCATGAATTTAATATTCCTCCGAAAAAGATTGATGACCAACTATACCTGCAAAGTCCAAAAATTACTTGACTTGGTCAATGGCTCAAGCCAAGCTTTAGTCCGTTGCTATTATATCTTTTTTCATTTTTTTTTTCTTCATTCTCGAAGGGCCGTCGTTATTTAATTTTCATTGGGTTTCATAGTTTGTTGGTGGTGGAATACTCTAAACTTTTGCAATTCTTTTATTAATGATGATGTTTGTAGTAAACCTTCTTTTAGGTTATGTTGACTTGTTTTCTTTTATTTTCTTAAACTTTTTTGTTGTATTTTCTTTTTTCATTTTAATAAATATGTTGGGTTAGGTAGATGATGAGGGTGCTATGGAGGTGCCAGCTTTTTTGGGATGTTCCGGTGTATCTACTGATCCTGATCACCACAACCTTTAATAAAATAGTTTGTTTGGAAGTTTAATAGTTTACTGCAAGCCAAATCACAATTGAATCCACGGAAAGAGGATAATCCAATAATATATCACTCACACCTACATTATTAAAGTTGTGGGTTCTAATTGTATCCCCTTCTTAGACATGAGACCATTGAGGTTGTGGATTCATTTTCATTACATATATATTTTAAAAAATAAATAACAATCAAATAAACATACTAAGGTACGTATCATAATCCACCCCCTGTTCAACTTCATGACTTCTTGATTATTTATTAATTCCCAAAATATAAACTCATTAATAACAATTTTAAGTTAGTTAATTTTCTTTACATAAAAAAACTATAATCCTTAAGCATTTTACATATTCAATTTAATGAAAAATAAAGAATCAAAGAAATTATAATTAATATTACAAAGTCAAGCATTGATTAATTAAATATATACCCAATTATTAAAGGTACTAATATTTTCATGTTATTTCCAATAAAATTAAACTAAATTTAACTTAATTTGTTATTCGTAAATGCTCGGACCAAGCCAAAACAGCACAAATTTGGTTTTCAATAAACAATATATTATATAGTTGAACTGTTTCTGTTTCAGTTCTGGTTTTGTCCTCTGTGTTTTTTGTAGTGCTTGTGTTTTTGCTCCTTTGCTGTTTATGGCATGCCCGGCCTGGTTGTGGGTCTTTGTTGGTTCGTTTGTGGTGTTTCCTCTGGCCTCTTCGGCTCTTGTTTGGTGTTTCCTGTGGCCTTTGCGGCTCTTGTTGAATATATAACTAATTTTCCAAAAAAAAAAAGAATTTTCATTCACTAAACCTTATATTAAATTTGTGTATAATTACACTAATTTTGAAACTATATAACTCAAAAATCATTTAAATCCATATAATTTACAAAAGCATACATAGTATGAAGACTAAAGTTTTGATGCTCACAAGAAAATTTGAGTCAAATTTTCTAAAACTAATAAATGAAAGAGTGACAATATTTACATCTTTCAAAAACTGTATGTATATCTCAATTTAGTATATTTTTAAAAATCCAATATATTCTTGAGTAAAATTACTTAAATGACTAAATAATTTGTAAGTACACACCAATAATATTTAATTGGTTTTATATCAATCATTTAAAAAAAAAAAAAAAGTTTCCTACTAATTGTTTGATACAATAATAAAAACCTTTCTATTTTATCAAACTCTAACTTCTATTTTAAATACTAATTTCTATTTCTTTTAAGGAATATAAATTGATTGTGATGACAAACAATTTACTGCTATAATTGAGTGAAACAAAATTCAATACCAACAATAAACTTTCTTATGAACAATTGTTATTTAAAAAAAAAAAAAAAAAAAACTCAGGAACAAAGGAATTGAGATACAATGTTGTGTGCTGAGAGCCTCTTTTTACATAAATAATTAAAAAATAAAATTAATGCAATGAAAAGAAATTTTTTTAATACAATTTTTAGTGACATCAAATGTTTTTGCAGGAGTTAGAAATTAATTTTTTTAAGAGAAATTATTTATGGAAAATTCTTAGGTACTGACCAGTCAATACCTAAGCATACTGACCACCCAATGGAGTGTTGCTATGTGGCCCAAACTCTTTCACTTTTTACAATTTTCTCCTTATTTTGGTTTACGTGGCAACTAACCATTGGTTGATCAGTATACCTAGGTGCAGACTGGTCAGCACACAATCAATGTTCATTATTTATTTGAATAAAAAGATATAAATAATAAAATTTTAAATAAATCTAATTAGATAACAAAATAGTGGGGTGTGTGTGCTCTGCATAGAGAAACTCTCCCACATTATTAATCAAAAACGTATGGAGGGGAAATGGAAAGCTGTTAAGGTTTCTAGGGGAGGCCCTGAAATCTACCACTTGTTCTTCGCTGACGACCTAATTCTCTTTGGTCAAGCTACTGTTCACCAAGCTAAAACCATGAGAGAATGTTTAGACACATTTTGTGACCTCTCGGGTCAACAAGTTTCCCTAAGTCACGAATTTTCTGCTGAAGTAATATTGGTAGTAGAATTGCTAGAGTGTTAATTGGCTGACATTTGTGGATCGCCAATTACTAACAACTTGGGAAACTATCTTGGTGTTCCTTTTGTTCATGGCCAAATCACCAAGAACAACTACAAAGAGATTCTTGAGAAATCCCAAAAAAGACTTGCCTCTTGGAAAAGCGCATCTCTCTCATTTGCGAGGAGATGTACTCTTATCAAATCGGTTGCTTCAGCTCTCCCTATCTATGCTATGCAAACCATCAAATTGCCTTCAGATATCTGTGCTAACCTTGACAAGCTGAATAGAAACTTTCTTTGGGGCAATACTGACGACAAGAAAAAGCTACATCTTGTGAATTGGGATTTGGTTTGTATGCCTAAGAAGATGAAGACCATGAACCAGTCCTTGCTGTGAAAGGGGGTAGAGGTTGACTCAAAAGGAAAATGGTTTATGTGCTTACATGCTTCAAAAGAAGTATCTCAAAGGTGGGCAAAATATATCTAACTACACGAAAACTAGTAGCTGCTCAAGCACTTGGCGTGGTTTGTTGCTGGAGCTGACCTTCTTCTGAAGGGATTACGCTGGAGAGTTGGTGATGGCTGCAACATTAGATTTTGGACTGATGATTGGGTCCCTGAAATTGGTAGACTTCTAAGGTTTGCTACTCCTTCCCTCTCTATTGACTAGCTTTGCGAAAAAGTGAGTATTTGTTGCCTGATGTATGGAATGAGCAAAACTTTACTCTGTCCTGCCTCAACATGTTGTGCATCGCATTTTAAGTATACATGCTGGCAATACTCAAAGTGGTAGTGACAAAGTTATATGGGGTTTAACTAAGGGTGGTGAATTCACTGTGAAAAGTGCTTACGAAGAGCATTTTAGAGATGATGTGTGCCTCCTTGGGATTAGAATTTTATATGGAAACTTAAACTCCCTCTTAGGGTTCTACATTTTCTGTGGATTTTTCTACATGAGAAACTGCCTACCAATACTCAGAGAGCTATCAGGGGTTTCACTTTAGAACCACTTGCATCAGATGTAAAAAAAAGACATTAAGACAGTGAGCATGTTTTTAGAGGATGTGCTGTTTCTCATGACATTTGGGAAAATGTTTGTAAAGGAAGCACCAAGAATGGTTTGTTTGTGGAAGACTGGAAAGATTGGGTGTGTCATAATTTATGTTGCAACAAGCTGATTTTAGATAGATACCCAAACTACCTTCTATTCGCTATTGCCCTCTGGTTCATATGGAAATGGCGATGTGAGCATGTTTTTAATCCTAATTTTAAACTACCTGCTTGTACTGGCAAGATCATCTTAAAGTTTGTGGAAGATTGGTGGATGGCTAATTATGCCGTGGAGAACAAGGTTGAGAGGAAGACTTGCTTTCTTGTGTGGAATCCTCCCTCTCAGGATTGGGTGAAACTTAATGTGGATGGTAGTATGAACCCTGCTTCAGGTTCTATTGCTGCTGGAGTAATCAGAGATCACAAGAAGAACTGGTTGGGAGGTTTTGCCTTAATAAGGGCATGGGTAGTGTGATTGAAGCTGAGGTTTGGGGCATTTTTGAAGGCCTGAAAATTGTTTGGAAGGTGGGATACAAAAAGGTGATGGTGGAAACTGATTCACAAATGGCAGTCCTTTTACTGAATGATAAGACCCCTTTGAACCACCCTCTCTTTAGTATATTCCAAGCTTGCAAAGCTCTTATGAAAGATGATTGGAGTTGTTATATTGTTCATACCTACAGGGAATGCAACAAATTTGCTGACTGCCTTGCTCGCCTTGGTCACTCTGTTGAAGTTGGTATCACTTGCTTTGAAGAACCTCCTCCCCAAATTTCTGGTATTCTTAACAATGATGCTATAGGCATTATGGGCATCCCCTCTGCTAGGCTTATGCCTAGTTCCAAGTTCTTTGTTTTGTGGGGCTTTTAGACCCCCCTCTTACCAAATAAAAAAATAAAAATAGTGGGGTGTGCTAACAAAAATATAATATAATAAAATTAAAGAAATTGTATTTTTGGCATTAAGTGGGGTTTATTTATGAACTAGAGATTTTTAAAATATTTTAGAGGTGTACTTACGAAAAGGGTGTACATACAGTTTTTAAAGGGTGCCAGTATCGCCACTCTAAATGAAATGCATGTTTTGGTAAATTCATATAAAAAGTAATTTTATAATTACTACCTTAATATTTTTGTACGGTTGTATCAGGTCACCCTCCAAGGTTAAATATCTCCCATTTAGCGTCACTCTCTATAACATTGGGATGGTTAAGTCTCCTGATGAGAAAACTTCAACTCGGTGCATGAGAAAATCTTTAATTTTCCCAAAGATGGTAATTCCAAGGTGTAATTTGCAGAACAGAAGAATGAGAGACTTCGTAAATAACCAAGTGTTAAAGTCCTCAATTTGCTAAAAGTAATGTCGTCCTCTATTACATCTCCCTCCTTTGCTGCTACTTCTATCATTGACTTGCAGAATGTTATTGACATTTCTTTGAGTTGCACCAAGCTTTTGGCCGTACGTTGAGGACATCATTAGGTTTTACAATCCATCGCAACCACATACCTTCCAAAATGTTAGATTTTGGAAAGATGCTGAGGATGGCACTAGCTGGATCAAGTTGACACAACCTTCTACTGTTAAACTCTCAAGTTTTTAAAGAACGGTGTCCGGTTTGGAGTCTATCCCAACATGTGTCTCATCTTCTTCGTATTAAAATATCTCTTTGTATGAATTATATTCAAGATAAAGCTCCTACAGATGGTGAATTCTATGAAGACAAAGTGGGAAGACCGTAGATTTATCATTCCTGACTTGAAGAAATCTAAGAATGCAAAAGAGCTCTTCTGAAACTGGCCCTATGATATCATCCGAGAGCCCTCCCCTATTAATTTTAGTCTTTCTAGGTTGGGGAAAGAATCCTGGTGAGAAATCAATAAATAAAACAAATTACACTTAAAACTTCCAATTTGATTAAATATAGAGTAAGAGTAATGCTACATTGCCGAAATCTGATGTCCAAATATGGTGCTCAAATGATGTGGCAACACTGTAGACCATTCATTTAAATTGTATTTGATTTACATTATTTAAATGAATGGTCTACAGTATTGCCACATCATTTGGACACTAGATTTGAACAATGTAGCATTACTCATAGAGTAAATACCCTAATTGCATTTATAACTGCAACATCAATGACTTATCATGCCATATTTATAGAGGAGTGTTGAGGCCTAAAATGAGGCAAATTTCGGAGTGCCTTTGGGCTTTGGCCCCATTTTTTCTGGAATCTCTCTCTTTTCCCTCTATTTTATTTCTGTCTTTGTTATTTTGTTATCCTCCTCTTCTCTTTCCTCACCTCCCCTTTGATTTAATAAATATCTCATCTTCAAACTTAACTGGTACCAAATATTTGGGTCACTTAGGCGTGGGCTTGTGTTGGGCCATGTGTATTGTTTATGTGTTAAGTCATCCGAATATGTATATTCCACCGATCACGTCTTCCGAATGCTATTAAATTTAGTACCAACAAAGAGAATTCAAAAATTCTATAAATTGGGTTTGAAGGAGAGAATGGAATCAAATTACCTCATGTTAATAAGCTAATCTCGTATTATTATCAATGACCCAACATAACATCTCTTTATTGACTATAATATATACTGGACTCAAATCAGCTGTCAAATTTTGGTATCCCAATTTGTGTCCAACCAACCAAATTGTGCACATTTATGGAAGAAGTTGAAAAAAAATTAATTAAATGTGCACACATGTCCCAATTTGGTTGGTTGGACACAAATTGGGACACCAAAATTTGACAGCTGATTTGAATCCATATATACTTAATTAATGTCTAAAACCCAGCAGAAATTCGCTTAATTTGACATATGTGGTTTTTATTAAAGACATTAATTAAACAAATTTGAGGCCTTGATTGAAGAAAGAAGCAAAAGCTTCCATTTCATTCTTGTCCAAAACAAGCCCGACCTCAACGCCACCGTGACCACGTCTACTCTCAGCCAAAGAAACAGAACCAGTCCTATCAATGGACACAACCTCCACCTTTTTGGGCCTACCCCAGCCGAAATCCGTTTCATAAACGCCAAACCGGTTCGACCCGGCAGTCCCCAGAAGCTGTATTCCTCCTTCCACTTTACCGAACAAACAAAATAACTTTTCCAACGCTTCAGCAGCTCCTTTGTTCTCTATCCCTTTTATCGCTTCACTTAACTTCTCTGCAGCGATTTCCACACCCTTCTCCTCCATCAAATCTTCAGCTTTCAAAAACGACACCTGTGTCACCACACAGTTTCCGAAATAATTGGACGTTATCGGAGGATCCAGACGGGTCCTGTAATTAAAAGAGAAGCCAGAATTTCAAATTTAATTAAAAAAAAATTATTTTATAGGAAACAAATATAAAAAATCTAACAAAATGGGATATGGCCCCTCCGGTACCTGTAATCCGCCGTTACTCCGATAATCACTTCTCTGTCTCTGTCTCCTCCTCTGGCTTTTACCATGCAAACGAACACATAAGCACATGTTAAGACAAATGTTGATAAATGAAGCTTATTCTTTGATTCTTTCACTTGGTAATATTCTTCAACCCTGTTTCTCAATTTCTTCAAATCCTCACGAGTCAGCTCGAAAGTGCCTCGAACAAAGCCTTCGATTGTTCCAAATGTCGGAAAAACCTTCAAGCTTCGTGAGTTGGAACTATATTTGCCGTCTAAGCCGAACCATTTCTCGATGAAGGACACGTCAGCACCTGTCGGGTCTTTGATCACAGTCCGGTCAAAAGATGGAGTCAGTTCTGGTGGTAGAGACGGAGATTGTTGATCTTCATCGATCAGTGATTTGCATAGATGTGCCCACGATTTTATAAACGTCGTCGAACTCTTGCCGTCAAAGATTGCATGGTGGGTTGAGACGCCAATCGAAAACCCTTTATTTGGAAACAGAGTTATTTGCAAGGCAACCATGTCGGCGAAGTCGTCTGATGTCACCAACTCTGGTGTTAAAGGTCGAAGCTCCAGAGCTTCATGGATATCATCAGCGGAGACACGATCGAAATTGGCGTTGGACTCTGCGACGGTGACCAAGACGCCATCTTTGGGAGAGTAGAAGACGGCGGGCTTTGGTGCCTGCGGAGGCCATTTGATCTTACCGGTGAGAGGGAGGTAGTGGGGGAGAGTGAGAGAGAGAGAGCGTTTGAGGTTTGGGAGGATAACTGAGCCGAACAAATGGTGAGTTAAATCGGTGAGTTCGTAGAAGAAAAGGCGTTCTACAGGAGGAAATTTGAGCCAAAATGTGTCGAAATAGGTGAGTGGGAGAGTCGACTCGGTTGTGGAACTGTTGAAGTCTGAGTTGGGAGAAACTCGAATAACACCATCAACTTGTAGTGTGATTTCGGCCATGTGAAATGAAAACAAGCAGCGAAGATATGTTTTGTGTGTGCAATTTGGATTTATTGATAGTCAACTCATCTGAAACTTATCACGTAAAAGTTGGATTGGTCAACAAATTAGGCTGTACACAAACTATTCTAATTTCTATCGATTTGGGATAAGATGGGGATAAGAAAGTGGGAAAAATGATTGGCGAGTAAAAATGAGCTCATAAATTAGATTTGACAAATCATAGAGATGATGGAGACATATTGTTTGGTGATTGAGATTGTGATTTTATTCGTTTCCTTTTATATAATTTTCCTACTCCTATATATTGGAGCTTTGTAGCCGTTTAATGGAGAGTTGAGTTGATTAATAAAATTTCAATTATGAAATTATTTGTGATTGCTTTCTCAGTATTCATGTGAATCAACGAATTAGTAATGTGTTCATAGTTCTGGGTATTCTCAAAATCAACAAGACTTGATCACACCCATCAAGCTACATCAATGGCTCAAGCCAAGCTTATTTCATTTTTTTTTATTTTTTTCATTCTTGAAGGGCTGTCATTATTTAATTTTCATTGGATTTCATAGTTTGTTGGGACGTTTAGTAGTCTACTGCAAGCCAAACCACAATTGAATCCACGAAAAGAGACTAGTCTAGGAATATATTACTCACACCTGCATTATTAAAGTTGTGGGTTCTAATTGTATCCCTCTTTCCAGACCTGAGACCATTGAGGTTGTAGATTCTAATTCATTTTCATTATATATATATATATATATATATATATATATATTATAATAATAATAAATAACAATCAAATAAACAAACTAAGGTACATATCATAATAAACCCCTGTTCAACTTCACGACTTTGTGATTATTTATTAATTCCCAAAATTAGAGCGACAATAAAAACTTAATTTATTGTCATCTCATGAATTTAACAATGAACTCATTAATAACAATTTTAAGTTAGTTTTTCTCAACAAAAAAAAAAAAAAAATTAAGTTAGTTTTTCTTTACTTAAAAAAAAATGTATATATAATCCCTAAGCATTTTATATATTCAATTTAATGAAAAATAAAGAATCAAAGAAATTATAATGAGGAAATACACCTTTTTAACCAAAAAGATTAAGGGCTTTATTATTTTTAGCCCGAATTAGTAAATTGATTGTTTTTGTCAAACAATCCACTGTAGAGACTTAAATGCCCCTCATTATTTTCTTTAACTCTTCTCTCTCATTTTCTCTCCGGAACATTTTCTTTTCTTCTTTCTCTCTCTTCCTTCTTTCTCTCTTCAATCTCTTCTCTCTCTCTCTCCACCGATCTCATGCCTCTCTCCTCTTTCCACCATAATTATTTTTGTAACCCAAATCTCCTCTCCAGATCTCCTGTCTCACGCTTTAATCCAAATTCCAGATTTTTTTTTTTAAAATCGATTTTTTTTTTTTTTTGAAAATTTTCTAGATTTAAAAAATGTTTGGATTTGAGTGTTAGTTATTGATTTTAAAGGTGATTGTGGTTGTGCTTAAGTTTGGGTATTGTTTGTTTAAAAAAATTTCAAAATTTGTTTTGTTTAAAAAAAATTCCAGATTTTTTAAATAAAATTTCAGTGTTTTTTTTTTTTTTTTTTTGAAAAATTTCCAGAATTTAAAAAGATTTGGATTTGAGTGTTAGTTGTTGATTTTAAAGGTGGTTGTGGTTATGCTTAAGTTTGGGTATTGTTTGTTTTACAAAAATTCAGATTTTGTTTTGTTTAAAAAAAATCCAGATTTTTTAATAAAATTTGTGTGTTTTTTTTTTTTTTTTGAAAAGTTTCCAGATTTTAAAAAAGTTTTTTTTTTTTTTTTTGTTGAAAATTTTCTGGATTTTAAAAAAGTTGATTTGAGTGTTAATTGTTGATTTTAAGGATGGTTGTGGTTGTGCTTAAGTTTGGGTATTGTTTGTGACAGGACCCAACCCAACTCCTCTCTTGAGTTCGAGTGAATCCTATAGAAACTCGATCTTTCTAACTGAAAATTTAATCTTCTGGAAAATGTTTCAGAAAAATTATAAGAGTCTCAAAGTGGCTTCTAACAAAAATCTTTAACGATCACTTGGCTTTAAAAACTTTTCCACCTTGTAATTTTAAAAAAATGCAATTTAAATCTGTGGGTTATGGCCCATCATAAAATATAATTCAATTAAAATAAGAACTTTGCTTTTCTTGTGTCGGACCCATCTATTGAGTATTAGCATATTCAAAAACTATTTATGAAGATTCTTGAAATCTAAATATATGCACATATGCATAGCATGCTTAAATTAAAACCATGAACTACCATTCTTTCATCACATGTGGCCTGTTTCACAATACTAATGAATCTGCATGAATCTGGGAAAATAGTTTAAAATAAAAGAATGAACGCTAATGCCTAGTGTGGAAATAAGCTTTGAAAACATCTTTTCTTAGAAACCTTACTAAAATTATTATCTCTGAATAAATCTGAAATTATATCTTTACGCTTCTTAAATCACAAAATATCTATCTTTCTGATAACATAAATACTTAAGAAACTTATTCTAACTATAATCTTATATTTTTCTTTCTGTGGTGCACTTGAGTTTGAGATTTACAACCTAAACGCCTACGTACCCTATACTCCCTAGGGATCAAAGCCCTCGTAGTTCATCTAACTTTATACTTGACAACAAAATACAAATCTGAAAATTTATAGCTATAGAAAACTTTTCTCAATTTTCTCTCTCTTGCATTTCTTAGGCTAAACTAAATCTATAGGACACATCTCTATATCTCATTCTTAATTCTGATATTTCTTCCTGCATCTGTATTACATACAACATGATGTATCTTTTCTTAGATCTAGAACTGCTTTGTAACATAAGCTGAGAACTAATTAAAAATCTTTTCTTTATAACACATTTTCTGTGATTACTATATAATATAACAAAAACATTTTCTGCTTTTGTAAATAACATTTCTGATATTCTGAAAATCCTTTCTGAAAGTCTAAAATCTTTTCTTTACTGATCATAAGTCAGTAATATACATAATCTGAGAACTCTTTACGAAACTAGTACCCAGGGAAATACCTCACGTACGTGGCAAGGTATCCCAATGCACGCGCAAAGCAAGGGGAAATACATATCTCACATACACGGTGTTATCTGATCACCCGTGCAGAGAGATTATCTCACATACACGTTGATATCAAATCAGACGTGCGGAGTAATCTCACATAATCTCACATACACGTCGATATCTAATCAAACGTGAAAGTAATCTCACATACACGTGCAGAGCAGCCCCAAAGGCTAATAATATGTATATAATCTCACAAACACGCTGATCAGACGTGCAGAGTAATCTTACATACATGGCGATATTATCGCATATGCAAAGTAATCTCACATACATACGTAGAGAAGCCCCAAAAGCCACATACACGTGCAGAGTAGCCCCAAAGGCCAATAATTTAAATATGATACTGCTGGGGTGTTAGGATTATGCTCAATAGCAAGAGTGTATTATTGTAATTAACAATTTTATCATATCTATAAAGTGATTTCTGTTTATTTAACAAAATCTTATAGCATTTATAATTATAATTGTCAAGGTAAATAATCATAAGATCAAAAGATTATGAAAAAAGAAGAATTGTTTGTACATCTGGATATGTATAAGGTAGACACAATTCTTTAGTTAGTCATGAATAATGTTTACAACTTAAGTTAAAGGTTGGGCACCTTTATCTTGTTAAAGTTGTAGAATTCTTTTACTAGCATTTGAGTGGGATCAAATGTGTTATGATGAGTCTAAAATCATCGGAGGGTCTTCGAGTAAAAGAATCCAGTGCACTGGGTGTATTGAACTGGACCACAATGAATTACTTTATCTAAAACCGTCAATAGATAATAGTCTTTTCATTATCAGGACAATCGGAGAGTCTATCTTAATCCTGAGATAAATGATGGACTTATGGTTGCAAGTGGTATCATTTGAGTTATCAATGAGTACGATTATATAGCATAGTTTATCCTCGTTAGTTTAGTGATATTCATTTGTTGATCGATAGAGGACTTCATTTATAGATATGGACATCATGGCTCCATTTATTAAATGTGGGTAGAATATCATTATATGGATGTTTTGAGGTTTTGGATATTAAATCTTAACGTTGAGTTTTCAATAGTGACTATTGAAAGATGACTTCTGGACAAGTCATAATATATATCCAAGTTCAAAGTGTTGTCATATGAGTAAATATGGTAACTTGGAGAGCTATATGCTGTCTATGAGCTCTTGGCGATTACTGATATTCTTCACGAGGATTCACTATCTCCTATAAGATTGTCTAGGGTATGAATGAGAATCATTTACTTATTCCATCTTTATTTAAAAGTGCAATTTTAGTTCTTTAGTGGAATGAACTAAAATTAATAGATTGAACCTAAGTGAATCATTTGTTGATTGTGATTGGGTTATGTTTATTGAAGCTTAAATTTAGATAGGCCCGCCAAGATCCCCAATCCACACGGACTTGCATGAATCACTTGATATATTCTACCGGACTAATTATAGGTCCATCTAGAATTGTATTAAAGCATGTGGACTTGTTTCTTTTAGTAAGAATTGATCTAGTTCACATGTGAGCCTTTTATTAAGGTCCAATGAATTTAATAAAATAGAAAAACAATATATAGATATATTAATATATATGGCATATGGCCGAGATATATATAATATTATATTGTTTTATTTTTATTAATTGATTAAATAGAAATTAATTAATTGATTGATTAATTATTTAAATCAAAATCAAAATCAAAATCTTTTTCTAACTAGGAAATATGTTTCTTAGTAGTATACTATTGTGGTAGTATAATAAATATTAAAGACTTTATTTGGTAAGTAGATAAATAGAAGGAATTTATTGATCTAGTCAAATTATGAAGTTTTTGATATAGTCACAAATACACTAAAGATTTGGATTAGGGTTTGTATATAATATATATGCATGCGGAATATATAGATAATATATGCATAAATGCATGTGGAAATATATATACATATATGCATGCGGAATGGAAATATATATATGCATGAATACATGCAGAGAGATACATATAAAATTGAATTCATGCGCAAGATTATATTTTATATATGCATGTTAAAAAGGCGTACAGATATATATATCATATACATATGCAAGTTGAATTTAAGGAAAATTATATATTATATATGCATGTTAAAGTCATGTGAATATATATAGATTATATAATTAAAAATTGAATTCGGTGCAAAACAATATATTATGCAACCTATATATATATTTAATTATACGATATATATATATATATATTCTTTGCATAAAATTCAAAGAACCCTAGGTCTTTGGCTTGAGAATAATTTTCTTTTGCTTGAGAAAAATAAAATCCAACTCTAGAGATTAGTGTGATGATTCGGCCAAAAAAGAAAAAGAGAAAAGATCGTTTTACTTCGATAGTGCACTAGTAGCTTATACATCAATAGGCTTTGTGCACAACTTCGAATAAGGTTCACGCGAGTTTCGATCATTAGATTGAGAATTCAAAAGTGACCGGAACGTTCTTTGTTATCTTTTGGAGGTTTAGTAACTAACGAAAAAGAAAAAGTTTTGTTAATCCATCCTCAGGTACACAATTCAAAGAGAAGGGAGACCACGCTCTTAGGTGATTCATGTTCGTGATTGGATTGGAAGATCTTACGGATTACCATTGACGCAATGTCAATCGGATCACGCGACAAAGGTATGATATCTTTAGTATTATATGTTAATTAATTAGAGGGTTAAGGTTCAAATTATGGAAAAATTTTAAAACATACTTAAACCTATTTTAGTCTCGCTTCTGCTGTGTGCAATCGTTTTTCCCTACATGGGGATGGTTACAGCTCTAGTAACTAAAGTTCTGAATAACTTTTGAAAACGGTAAACTATACTTCTACATATATCTCTTGTAAATCCTTATCTGAAATCATAATTAAATACTATTTTCTTTACCGGAATTTCTCTAAACAATTATCATAAAAACTTGAGTATGGAAGTCTGGAAACCAGTCTGAAAATACTGAAAATCTAGAGATCTAGAATTCATTCTGAAAATCTATTTGAAAATGCTTGTACAATTCTTCTTTGTATAATCTTATTCAATAAAACAAATTCAATAATAAATCTAATTTTGATTTCTGAAAATATAACATTTCTTAAAGCTCCTCAATTCACCTGGAAATCCATTTTCTAAATAAATATGAAATCTGAAAATCTATTTTCTAAATAAATGAATAAATCATTTATTTCTATTAATCTTCTAAATAATTGAATCTAACATACAATTCTTCTACGCATTTCTTAAAACATACGAATTAATCTGGAAATCTACGTATTTCTTAAAACATCTCAAATCTTTTGGAAATATGTTTTCTAAATAAAAGAATAAATCATTTATTTCTAATAACTTTCTAAATTACAATAGCCAACATATAATTCTAAAATGATTAACTTAACATATCGTAAATAAATAAAACTATCTACTCACAGTGATCTGCTCAAATATGTTGTGGGACTGGATTCCCTCTGAATTCATCCGTATCACAAATCTGTTATGGGATTGGTTTCCTTCTGGAATCTGTGCTCATTCTTAGACTGGTTTCCCACTATTTCTCTACTTCCAAATTCCCTTCAATTATAATTATCTTTGCTGCTACTTCCACGGTACACTGCTCATATTCTTGCACCTTTACTGTATTTCTTCTTCAATTCTATCTCCGCCTCTCTAGATCTCTTCTAGTTTCTTACTATTTCTCTATTTTCTCTCTTTTAATCTCACGGATGCTATCTCTCCCCCTCTTTCTTTCTATTCTTCTTTTCTTTCTCTGTTTTCTTGTTTTCACCCAAAGCTACTTCTCTCTTAATCTCCCTGTCAATCGCTCAAGCTCGGTTCTCTCTCTTCCACACGCGCACCCACACCAGCTCTGATTTTTTGTTTATTTAATTTTTTTTTTTTACCATTATCTCATCTCTCTGTTTCTCTTCTTCAGATTTGCATCTCCATTTCGTCATCAGCAAGCCTCCATACTCTCTCCTCCAATTCCTTTCTTATGCTTCTCTGATTTGTCTCTTGGCCAAGTCCTCCTCTTCTATCTCTATCTCTTCTTTTTCTTATTTTTCTCTTACTCTGTTTTTTTTTTTTTTTTTTTGGCTCTTCACCGCCTAGCTCCTCTTCTTTCCTTTCTTTTTTTCCCCCTTCTTTCTTTTAATTTCTCCTTTCATTTTATTTCCCATCTACCACTACTATTTTTCTCTCTTTTGTCCAGCTGCTGCCACCTGCCGATTTAATGGCCACAAATCCTTTTTTTATTTTTATTTTTATTTTTTATTTTTTTATTATATATATAAATTGGATTGGATCAACTTTTGGGCTAGAATGGTTGGGCTTGGATTGGGCTTGGGATTATTATTCTATAAATTTATACCAATCCAATAACTTGGCAGGGAAATGTGGACCATTTTGGCTTGGGCTTGGGCCAATTTGGGCTTGAGTCAATTTTTTTGTTTTAGGACCGGACCTTACAGTTTGTTTAAAAAAAATTCAGATTTTGATTTGTTTAAAATTTTTTCCAAATTTTTTTTAAAAAAAATCAGGTTTTATTTTTATTTTGAAAAAATTCTAGATTTTAAAAAATTTCAAGATAATGTTTGTTAATATTTTTTTTTCCAGATTAAACACACCAGGGAAAAACGAATTAAACACACCAGGCAAACGAATTAAACACACCAAAACAAAACGAATTAAACACACCAGGGCCAAAACAATTAAACACACCACGGCAAAACGAATTAAACACACCACACCAAAAACACTAAACACACCACAGTAAAAACAATAAACACACCACTGCAACCAATTAAACACACTACGACAACCCAATTAGCCATGGTATGTTTAATTTGTTTGCCTTTGTGTGTTTAATTGATTAGCCCTGGTGTGTTTAATTGATTAGTCCTGGTGTGTTTAATTTTTTTTGTCTTGGTGTATTTAATTGATTTACCCTGGTGTGTTTAACAATTTAACCCTGGTGTGTTTAATTCGTTTTTGCCTGGTGTGTTTAATTTGTTTTGTCTAGTGTGTTTAATTCGTTTTTGCCTTGGTGTGTATAATTGATTTGCCCTAGTGTGTTTAATTTTTTTTACCGTGGTGTGTTTAGTGTTTTTGGCGTGGTGTGTTTAATTCGTTTTACCCTGGTGTGTTTAATTCGTTTTTGCCCGGTGTGTTTAATTCGTTTTTGCCTGGTGTATTTAATTTGTTTTACTTGGTGTGTTTAATTCATTTTTGCCCTGGTGTGTTTAATTCGTTTTGCCCTGATGTTTTTAATCTGGAAAAAAAAAAATTTAACAAACATAATCTTGAAATTTTTTAAAATCTGGAATTTTTTCAAAATTAAAAAAAACCTTTTTTTTTTTTTTAAATATGGAAATTTTTTTAAACAAAACAAAATCTGAATTTTTTTTAAACAAACAATACCCAAACTTAAGCACAACCACAACCACCCCTTAAAATCAACAACTAACACTCAAATCCAAACCTTTTTAAAATCTAGAAAATTTTCAACCAAAAAAAAAAACGAATTTTTTTAAAAAATATATGGAATTTGGATTAAAGAGGAGAGAGGCGTGAGAGAGGAGATATGGAGAGGAGATTTGGGTTAAAAAAAATATGGTGGAGAAAGGTGTGAGATCCGGTGGAGAGAGAGAGAAAAAAGAGATTGAAGAGAGAGAAAGAAGAAAAGAAAATGTTCGAGAAAATGAGAGAGAAGAGTTAAAGAAAATAATAAAGAAAATGTTTGATTTTTTTAATCATTTTTTAATGAAGGGCACTTTTTTCCCAAAAGTGAATTGTTTGACGGAAATAATCAAAATGTTAATTCCGGCTAAAAACAATAAAGCTCCTTAATTTTTGGTTACTTTCCAATTTCACCCAATTATAATTAATAGAGTAATGTTAGAGGACCCAAAAAACCAACCCAAATTTTGGACCCAAACCCATGTGGCATACATCAAACACAACATGGCCCCACTTCACTCTTTCCAATACCCCATGTGATGTGTGCCACATGGTTTGGGTCCAAAATTTGGGTTGGATTTTTGGGTCCTCTAGCATTACTCTAATTAATATTACAAAGTCAAGCATTGATTAATTAAATATATACCCAATTATTAAAGGTACTAATATTTTCATGTTATTTCCAATAAAATTATAAAAAGCTAATAATGTAAAATTTAACTAAATTTGTTCTTCGCAAATGCTCGGACCAAGCCATAACAACACAAATTTGGTTTTCAATAAACAATATATTATAGGGTAAATTGCAATAACATACCCTCATATTTTTCCATATTACTACAAGATTGAACTTTTGGATTTAATTACTGGAAGATACCCTTGACCCGTTTGACCACCGTTAAATTTAACGGTGCTGTTAACATTGAGTGAAAAATACTAAATTAACCTTCCTTTAACATTTAATTAAATGCCAACAAAGTTATAAATGCAAAAACCATAAAATAATAATAAAATACATCAATACAAACATTAAAAAAGAAACTATATTGTTTTTAAAAAAATCGCTTTTTAGTTTAAAAAAAAGGACATACCCTTAAAGAAAAAAAACACCTAAAAACAACAAATTAAAAATAATATTATTTCTTTAAAAAGATCATTAGAAAAAACAAAATGAAAGGAAGACAAAAAACTATTATAGTTTATAACATAAAAAATAAAAATCAAATTGTAACAAAAAAATAAATTAATTAATAAGAAATAAATCCTCCGCTTTGAAGAAATACTGGTGTGATCTATAACACCAATTTGTGACCCAAAAAAAAAAAAAATCAAACTATAAAAAAAAAAAAATATTAAAAATCAAAATCAAAACAGAAAAATCAATTTAGAAAAAAAAAAAAAAAATCCTCCAATTCGAAGGAATACTGGTGCGATATGGAGTTTGCACCAGATCTGCAATGGAGGAGATCAATTGATCAGACCATCAAGCCACCGCTAGGGCACCGACGTGAGACCATCTCGATCCCCTCCCTCCATGAGTCGCCGACAGCTCGGTTCTCCCTGTCCCTTCCTACACGCCACTAAAATTTCTTCCACCCAAACCAAAAAGCCAGAAAACTTCTTTCTGGTAGAAATCAAAATCAAACTATAACAAAATAAATTTTGAAAATCAAAATCAAAATAGAAAAATCAATTTAGAAAAAAAAAAAAAAATTCCTCCAATTCGAAGGAATACTAGTGCGATATGGAGATTGCACCAGATATGCAATGAATGAGATCAATTGATCAGACCATCAAGCCATCGCCAGTGCACCGACGTGAGACCATTTTAATCCCCTCCCTCCATGCGCCTTCGGCAGTGCTATTCTCCCCGTCTCCCTTCCTACACGCCACTAAAATTTCTTCCACCCAAACCAAAAAGCCAGAAAACTTCTTTCAACCTTAAGAAAAACTTCTTCTTCCTTCCACAGAAACTTCATGCCCCAGCCAACAAACTTCATCAACAATATCAAACCGATTTGGTTCGATCTTCGTTGATTGGTTCAATCTTCTTCAAGCAAATTGAACCGATTTTGCTCAATGAAAATCGAATCTGAACTCAAGTAATCAAGGAAATATAATTGGAGACCGAATAGTTTTTTTTTTTTTTTTTTTTTTAATAGTTTTTAATTTATTATTTTTATAATAAATATATATATACTTACTTTAGTAGCCGAAAAAGTCATTATTACCCTTCCACAGTTAAGACCACCATTAATGCCATCTGTGGTCAAATGGGTCAAGGGTATTTTGCTGTAATTAAGCCAAAAGTTCAATATGGCAATGGTATGGTAAAATGTGAGGGTATGCTATTGCTATTTACCCATTATACAGTTGAACTGTTTCTGTTTCAGTTTTCGTTTTGTGCTCTGCGTTGTTTGTAGTGTTTGTGTTTTTGCTCCTTTGCTGTTTTGGGCTTGCCCGGCCTGGTTGTGGGTCTGTGGGTCTTTGTTGGTTCGTTTGTGGTGTTTCCTCTGGCTTCTTTGGCTCTTGTTTGGTGTTTCCTGTGGCCTTTGCGGCTCTCGTTGAATGTATAACTAATTTTCAAATACATACATATATATATATATATATATATATATATATATTTGAATTTTCATTCACTAAACCTTATATTAAATTTGTGTATAATTATACTAATTTTGAAACTAGATTAACTCTAAAATTATTTAAATCCATATAATTTACAAAAGCATACATAGTATTAAGACTAAAATTTTGATGCTCACAAGGAAATTTGAGTCAAATTTTATAAAACTAATAAATGAAAGGACTCAAATTAGTTGTCAAATTTTGGTGTCTCAATTTGTGTCCAACCAATCAAATTAGGGCATGTGTTTATACTTATGGAAGAAGTTGAAAAATAATAATTAAATGTGCACACATGTCCCAATTTGGTTGGTTGGATACAAATTGAGACACCAAAATTTGATAGCTGATTTGAATCCTAAATGAAATGCATGTTTTGGTAAATTTATATAAAATCTAATTTTATAATTACTACCTTTTTTTTTTCAAGATGGGCTAGGCTAGCCCACCCTAACCCATGAGACGGTCTGTCTTGAGCGTTTCCTAGCCCTTTTTATGGTCCGTCTCTATCTATGATGTTTACAAACTTATTTATTCACTAGAACATAGCAAACAAAAGGAATTTGATAAATGAAAATTTTATTCTCAACTCAAGTCTACCATAGATACAAAGATCCAAGGTATAGGAATAGAAAAAACAAATAATAGGAAACAAATATAATTTGAATTACTAAAACATATGTCTTCATCGTCTCTTTGATCGATCAAGTTACATAAATCAACCTGTTGTGTTCACATGATTCTTGCAAATTAATCTCCCACAATTTCATATAACTAGAAGCCTCCTGGATATTCTTGATTCAATAGCTTGCATCTCATTTCTCCTTGAAATCTAAAGCAATAGTATCCACACTATCTTCATCAATATAAGAGCTGAATGATTCATTTTGTGCGTGCAAAAAAAATGAGTGATGACATGTGAGAGCAGCCTTGAGTGTAAGTGTGTGAGTGACTTAAAATAAATTGAGTGATAAACATGTGTTGTTCACATGAATAATCTTCAACTATGTCATCCACAAATTGCCTGTTGTTCCTGGTGGGTTGAAAACTGCAAATCTGTTCCCTTGTATGATTATCACCACAAATTGCTTACTATATATCGAAAATATAAGTGCTCAGATGATATATAAGAGCTCTTACACTTTCGAAGTAGCAACTTAAGCCACAGAAATGAAGATATATAATAGCTCATGGACATTATTGTTTTTTGTTTAAGTTTTCGCTAACCTCTTCAAGCTGAGCGTTTTACTCTTCATCCTCGTGTCGCTGGAATCATCTACCTCCCAGTTGTAGGGATGACCTACCCTATTTATGTATAACAGAGACAAACAAAAACAGAGGTTTGAGCAAACAAAATGAAACTGTATAGTAGACAGAATGACAAGACATTACGAAATTTTAACAGGTGTGGTTAGAAACATTTTAACAAACTTAGTTGCATTGCGTTTATTCTCCAAGTATACGTGCATGTACCTTAAATATTTTTGTATTGTTGTATTCAGGTCACCCTCCAAGGTTAAATATCTCCCATTTAGCGTCACTTTCTGTAACATTGGGATGGTTAAGTCTCCGGACGGAAAAAACTTCAACTCGATGTTAGGTTTTAACTTTTATTCCTAAGTGAACCCAATGTTAACCAAACGAGACTCAACTGATGTAAAACTTCCTGGAGACGTGGGATACGTTTGGAAGATTGAAGTTGGTGTTTTAGGGAGGTTTGAAGACCATGAAGAACTGAAGAAGTGGTTTGTTTCAGCGTATGGATCGCGGTTTTTTGAGCGATGTAATTTAAGGTAACTTTTAACGGTTTAGGAAGTGGGTACGCAACCGTGACCCGAATTGTAGTCAATTATAAGCATGCGTGGAATGGGAAATTTTCAACGGAAAAGGAAAGTGTTCTTTTGGGAAGTTCTTGTGCTTGAAGGAAAAGGAATACTCTTTACAAGAAGACTTGTCATAAAAGGAAGTAGTATTTATGTGAAACAAGTAAGTCTTGTACGTTTAGGAGTAGGATTTCCTTTTATCTTAAACTTTCTGTAACTGGTATAAATAGACATAATATATATGTTATTAGATTAAAAGGATGTGGAGCAAAAAGAACACCATGTAACATCATAGAGAGTGTGGTGAGATCCGAGGAGACCCAATGAAATATCCGGAAAGGGATCCAAAGGAATATCAGTGGATCAAATTAGAGATCCGTGGGTGATATTCAAGGGAGACCTAGGGGATATTGTAGTGGTACTCTGTGAGGATCTTGTGAGTGGGGATTGGGGTTGAGGTGAGAGAGCTAATTCTAAAGTATATGGTTGTAACAGTTTATCATATAGTAGAACTTTCTCTATCGTCCTGACGGCCCGTGGTTTTTTACCAGATTTGGGTTTTTTACGTATATCAATCTTGTGTTGTGATTGTTTATTTTCTCTCATCTATATTTTTACTTATTGTTGTTATTAATTGCTATGAGTTATGGGCATTTATTAGGCACGATGTTTCCACGTTCATCGGTTTGGAATTATCCCCAACACTCAATATATGAGAAAATCTTTAATTTTCCCAAAGATGGTAATTCCAAGGTGTAATTTTCAAAGTAGAAGAATGAGAGACTTGGTAAATAACCAAGTGTTAAAGTCCTCAATTTGCTGAAAGTATTGTCGTCCTCTATTACATCTCCCTCCATTGCTACTACTTCTATCATTGACTTGCAGAATGTTATTGCCATTCCTATGAGTTGCACCAAGCCTTTGGCCGCTGAGGATGTCATTAAGTTTTTCAATCCATCGCAACCACATACCTTCAAAAATGTTAGATTTTGGAAAGATGTTGAGGATGGCACTAGCTGAATCAAGTTGACACAATCTTCTACTGTTAAACTCTCAAGTTTTTGAAGAACGTTGTCCAGTTTGGAGTCTATCCCAACATGTGTGTCATCCTCTTCATACAAAAATATCTCTTTGTATGAATCATATTCAAGATAAAGCTCCTGCATATGGCAAAATATTTGAAGACAAAGTGGGAAGACTATAGATTTATCATTCCCGACCTCAAGAAATTTAAGATTGCAAAAGCTCTTTTGAAAGTTGGCCCAGCGATATCATTCGGGAGCCCACTCCTATTAATTTCAGTCTTTCTAGGTTGGGGAAAGAATCTTGGTGACAAATCAATAAATAAAAACAAATCACACTTAAAACTTCCAATTTGATTAGATATATATAGAGTAAGAGTAATGCTACATTACCCAAATTTGGTGTCTAATGATGTGGTAACACAGTAGACCATTCATTTAAATTGTAGTAAATTTGTATTATTTAAATGAATGATCTACAGTGTTGCTACATCATTTGAACACCAAATTTAGGCAATGTAGCATAAATGCCCTAATTGAGTAACAATTATATTGCATTTATAATTCAAAAATTGCAATATCAAATGACTTATCATGCCATATTTATAGAAGAGTGTTGAGGCCTAAAATGAGGCAAATTTCGGAGTGTCTTTGGACTTTGACCCCATTTTTTCTAGAATCTCTCTCTTTTCCCTCTATTTTATTTCTCTGTCTTTGTTATTTTGTTATCCTCCTCCTCTTCTCCTCACCTCCTCTTTTATATATCTCTTTTTTATATTATTTATTTAATAAATATCTCATCTCAAACTTAACTGGTACCAAATATTTGGGTCTCTTGGGCTTGGGCTTGAGTTGGGCCATGTGTATTGTTTATGTGTTAAGTTATCCGAATAAGGAGAACTTTAAAACTAGCCAAAAAATTAGTAGGTTTATTGTTTTTATCAAAGATTATCATTTTTATTATTTTTATAAAAATATCTACTTTTTGGACAAGATTGCCCTTCTTTATAATTTTTTTTTCTTCTTCTTCCTGAAAAAACAACTTTTTTTCTCTATATATTTTTTTTCTTTTTCTTCTTCTTCCCAAACCTCCATCTTCTTCTTCTTCTTCCTGGATGTGTTTGATTTGGTCTTGCCCTGGTGTGTTTAATTTGGTCTTGCCCTGGTGTGTTTAATTGATTTTCCATGGTGTGTTTAAATGAGTTGCCCTGGTGTGTTTAATTGGGTTGGCATGGTGTGTTTAATTGAGTTGCCCTAGTGTGTTTAATTGATTTACACCTGGTGTATTTAATTGGGTTGTCGTTGCGTGTTTAATTGATTTACACCTGGTGTGTTTAAGTGTTGCCATTGTGTGTTTAATTGGTGGCTTAGTGTGTTTAATTGGGTTATCCTAATGTGTTTAATTGGGTTGCCTTGGTGTGTTTAATTGATTTACACCCAGTATGTTTAATTAGTCTGATATGTTTAATTGATTTACACCTGGTGTGTTTAATTGGGTTGTCGTGGTGTGCTTAATTGATGGCCTGGTGTGTTTAATTGGTGGCCTAGTGTGTTTAAACAAATTGAAATATGGAAATTTTGTTTGAAAAAAATCAAATCTGAAATTTTTTGTTTAAAAAAAATCAGATTTTTTTTTTTAACAAAACTCAAACTCAAACACAACTCCCACCATTCATTAAAACAACCACCACCCTCAAATCTGGAAATTAAACAAAACGAAATATGAAAAAAAAAAAATTAAACAAAATGAAATCTGAATGTTTTGTTTACAAAAAAAACCAAATCTAAAAATTTTTGTTTAAAAAAAATCTGGAATTTTTTTGAAAATCTAAAAATTTAAAATTTTCAAAACTAAATCTAAAAAAAAACGAGATCTAAAAAATAAAATCTGAAAATTAAACACAACTACAAGTCTACAACCACAACCACCCTTAAAGAGAACCACAACAACTAACAAAGAAGAGATGACAGAAAGAGAAGATGGAGAGAAGAGAGGAGAGAAAGAGAGAAGACGGAGGAGAGAGGGAGGAGAGAAAGAGAGAAGGCGTGAGAGAGAATAGAGGAGAGAAAGAGAACAGACGTGAGAGAGAAAGAACAAAAAAAAATGTTCCATAGAAAATGAGAGAGAAAAGGAGAGAGAAGAGGTAAAGAAAAAAAAAAATATATGGGCATTTAGGTCTTCATAGCCAAAGAATGGATAGAAACAATAAAAATGATAATATTGCCTAAAAACAATAATGCCTCTTAATTTTTGACTAAAAAAAGCCTATTTCCTCTATCCGAATATATATATTCCACCGATCACGTCTTCTGAATGTGATCAAATTTAGTACCAACAAAGAGAATTCAAAAGTTCTATAAATTGGGTTCGAAGGAGAGAAGGGAATCAAATTACCTCATTGTGTAAGTGTGAGTGACATGTTAATAAGCTAATCTCGTATTATTATCAATGACCCAACATAACATCTCTTTATTGACTATAATACTTAATTAATGTCTAAAACCCAGCAGAAATTCACTTAATTTGACATATGTGGTTTTTATTAAAGACATTAATTAAACAAATTTGAGGCCTTTATTGAAGAAAGAAGCAAAAGCGTCCATTCGGTTCTTGACCAAAACAAGCCCGGCCTCAACGCCGCCGTGTCCACGTCTACTCTCAACCAAAGAAACAGAACCAGTCTTATCAATGGACACAATCTCCACCTTTTTGGGCCTACCCCACCCGAAATCCGTTTCATAAACACCAAACCGGTTCGACCCAGCAGTCCCTAGAAGCTATATTCCTCCTTCCGCTTTACCGTACAAACAAAATAACTTTTCCAACGCTTCAACAGCTCCTTTGTTCTCCAACCCTTTTATTGCTTCACTTAACTTCTCTGCAGCACTTTAATTTCCACACCCTTCTCCTCCATCAAATCTTTAGCTTTCAAAAACGACACATGTGACACCACACAGTTTCTGAAATAATTGGACGTTATCGGAGGCTCCAGACGGGTCCTGTAATTAAAAGAGAAGCCAGGATTTCAAATTTAATAATTAAAAAAAAAAATTAAAAAAAAAAAAAAAAAAAAAAAAAAAGGAAAAACCCCTTTTTAACCCAAATATTAAGGGCTTTATTGTTTTTAACCAGAATTAGTAAATTGATTGTTTTTATCAAGCAATCCACTGTAGAGACTTAAATGCCCCTAATTTTTTTTCTTTACCTATTCTCTCTCCTTTTCTGCAGAAACTTTTTTTTTTTTTGTTCTTTCTCCCTCTCCTTTTCTCTCTCACGCATCTCTCCTTCTTCTCTCTTTCTCTCCTCCTCCGTCTTCTTCTTCTCTCCTTCTTTCACGTTTTTCTCTCCTTCTTCTTCTCTTTCTCTACTCTCTACTCTTTCTCTTTCACATTTTTTTTCCAGCTTTTTAAAAAAAATTCAGATTTTTTTTTAAACAAAAAATTTCAGATTTCGTTTTTTTTTTTTCAAAGAAAATTTTCAGATTTGAGAATGGTTGTTGTGTTTATGAGTGGTGGGAGTTGTGTTTGGGTTTGGGTTTGGGTTTGGGTTTTGTTAAAAAAAAAATCAGATTTTTATTTTTTTTAAAAATCAGATTTGGTTTGTAGATTTTTTTTTAAAAAAATCACCATTACAATGGAATCCCCATTCCATTGCATTTTAACAAACCAAACAAATAGAATGACTTTCTTTCCATTTCATTCCATCTAACCAAACATGGCATATAGGAGACTCATGACATCAATTGTAATAAGCATGATTTGGAATACAACTCTCACTACAGGGGAGACATTTCTCAACATGCATCTTGCAATTTAATGAACAAATGTAAGACTCAGATTACTAATTTATATGGGTAATTAAATTATTAACTTATCTCTTAGTATGAAACAAGAGGGTGCAAAATAAATAAACAATTTTTTTAAAATTATTTTTTTTTTCAGTTTTTTAAAAGTAAATTTATTAATTTTAAAATTTTACTTATCAAATATCGGTTTGCCCAAAAACCAATATCTTAGTGTAAAATAAATCCATATTGGGATTTTGTTTGGTGTTGAAAATAGGAAGTAAGAGTTTAATTTTTTTATTTTTTATTTATTAAAGATAAGTAAAAATTTTGAAAAAACTGTCAAGAATTACAAGTTATTGACAGTTTTTGAGAACTGTCAAGAAAAAACTGTCTTACAATTTTTGAGAAATGTCAAGAAAACTGTCTATCTTGACAGTTCTCAAAAACTGTCAATAACTTATAATTCTTGACAGTTTTTGAGAACTGTCAACAAAGACAGTTTTTCTTGTAATGTTATCTACCAGCTGAGTTACGCCCATGTTGGCTATATATATTAAAATAAAATAAAAATAACAATCAAATAAACATACTAAGGTGCATATCATAATCCACCCCTATTCAACTTCACGACTTCGTGATTATTTATTAGTTCCCAAAATTAGAGCGACAATAAAAACTTAATTTATTGTCATCCCATGAATTTAACAATAAACTCATTAATAACAGTTTTAAGTTAGTTTTTCTTTACTTAAAAAAATATATAATCCTTAAGCATTTTATATATTCAATTTAATGAAAAATAAAGAACCAAAGAAATTATATTTAATATTACAAAGTCAAGCATTGATTAATTAAATATATACCAAACTATTAAAGGTACTAAAATTTTCATGTTATTTCCAATAATATTATAACAAGCCAATAATGTAAAATTTAACTAAATTTGTTCTTTGTAAAAGCTCGGACCAAGCCAAAACAACACAAATTTGGTTTTCAATAAAAAAATATATTATATAGTTGAATTTTCATTCACTAAACCTTATACTAAATTTGTGTATAATTACACTAATTTTGAAACTAGATTAACTCAAAAATTATTTAAATCCATATAATTGAAGACTAAAATTTTGATGCTCACAAGGAAATTAATTTGAGTCAAATTTTATAAAACTAATAAATGAAATGCATGTTTTGGTAAAGTTATATAAAAAGTAATTTTATAATTACTACCATTTTTTTATAGATGGGCTAGGCTAGTCCACCCTAGCCCTTGAGATGGTCCGTCTTGAGTGTTTCTTAGCCCCTTTTATGGTCCGTCTATATCTATAATGTTTACTAACTTATTGATTCAGTAGAATAGAGCAAACAAAAGGAATTTGATAAATGAAAATTTTATTCTCAACTCATGTCTACCATGGATACAAAGATCCAAGGTATAGGAATAGAAAAAACAAATAATAGTAAACAAATCAAATTATAATTTGAATTACTAAAAAATATATCTTCATCATCTCTTTGATCGATAAAGTTACATAAATCAAGCTGCTGTATTCATCATGATTCTCGCAAATTAATCTCCCACAATTTCATAGAACTAGAAGCCTCCTGAATATTCTTGATTCAATAGCTTGCATCTCAATTCTCCATGAAATCTAAAGCAATAGTATCCACACGATCTTCATCAATATAAGAGCTGAATGATTCATTTTGTGTGTGCAAAATTTTTTTTTTTTAAAAAAAAGAGTGCTGACATGTGAGAGCAGCCTTGAGTGTAAGTGTGTGAGTGACTTTAAATAAAGTGAATGGTAAACATGTGTTGTTCACATTCCAGACATTATTGTTTTTTGTTTAGTTTTCACTAACCTCTTCAAGCTGAGCGTTTTACTCTTCATCCTCGTGTCGCTGGAATCATCTACCTCCCAGTTGTAGGGATGGCCTACCCTATTTATGTATAACAGAGACAAACAAAAACAGAGGTATGACTGTATGAGTAAACAAAATGTAACTGTATAGTAGAGAGAATGACAAGACATTACAAAATTTTAACAAACTTAGTTGCATTGCGTTTAATCTCCAAGTATACGTGCATGTACCTTAAATATTTTTGTATTGTTGTTTTCAGGTCACCCTCTAAGGTTAAATATCTCCATTTAGCGTCACTTTCTGTAACATTGGGATGGTTAAGTCTCCGGACGAGAAAAACTTCAACTCGGTGCATGAGAAAATCTTTAATTTTCCTGAAGATGGTAATTCCAAGGTGTAATTTTCAGAGCAGAAGAATAAGAGACTCTGTAAATAACCAAGTGTTAGAGTCCTCAATTTGCTGAAAGTAATGTCGTCCTCTATTACATCTCCCTCCTTTGCTACTACTTCTATCATTGACTTGCAGAATGTTATTGCCATTTCTTTGAGTTGCACCAAGCCTTTGGCCGTTGAGGACGTCATTAGGTTTTTCAATCCATCACAACCACATACCTTCAAAAATGTTAGATTTTGGAAAGATGTTGAGGATGGCACTAGCTGAATCAAGTTGACACAATCTTCTACTGAACGGTGTCCAATTTGGAGTCTATCCCAACATGTGTGTCATCCTTTTCGTACAAAAATATCTTTTTGTATGAATTATATTCAAGATAAAGCTCCTGCAAATGGCGAAATATTTGAAGACAAAGTGGGAAGACCGTAGATTTATCATTCTCGGCCTAAAGAAACCTAAGATTGCAAAAGTGCTCTTCTGAAAATTGGCACAGTGATATCATCCGGGAGCCCACTCCTATTAATTTCAGTCTTTCTAGGTTGGGGAAAGAATCCTGGTGACAAATCAATAAATAAAAACAAATCACACTTAAAACTTCCAATTTGATTAGATATATATAGAGTTAGAGTAAGAGTAATGCTACATTGCCCAAATTTGGTGTCCAAATGATGTGGCAATACCGTAGACCATCCATTTAAATTGTATTAAATTTACATGATTTAAATGAATGGTCTACAATGTTACCACATCATTTGGGTACCAAATTTGGGTATCAAATTTGAACATCAAATTAGGGTACCAAATTTGAGCATTGTAGCATTACTCATAGAGTAAATACCCTAATTGAAGTAACAATTATATTGCATTTATAATTCAAAAATTGCAAAATCAAATGACTTATCATGCCATATTTATAGAGGAGTGTTGAGGCAAATTTCGGAGTGCCTTTGGGCTTTGGCCCCATTTTTTCTTGAATCTCTCTTTTACCTCTATTTTATTTCTGTCTTTGTTATTTTGTTATCCTCATCTTCTCTTTTTTATATTATTTATTTAACAAATATGTCATCTCAAACTTAACTGGTACCAAATATTTAGGTCTCTTAGGCGTGGGCTTGTGTTGGGCCATGTGTATTGTTTATGTGTTAAGTCATCCGAATATGTATAGTCCACCGATCACGTCTTCCCAATGTGATTAAATTTAGTATTAACAAAGAGAATTCAAAAATTCTATAAATTGGGTTCGAAGGAGAGAAGGGAATCGAATTACCTCATGGTGTGAGTGTGAGTGACATGTTATTATACAATCTCCAATGCATATGCCAATGTCAATGCCAAATTTGTCACAAAATATAATCAAATGTTATATTTGGCACATCATTTTAGCATTGTACTCTAATACAAAATTCTATTTGAGATGTTATTTTTTATTTTTTAATTATTTAAAATTATAAAAGTCAACAAATACAACGTAGAATTGTTTCATTCTCAATTTTCCCTACCGAATTTGTTAAATTTTTCTTATTTAAAATTAAAAAGTCAACAAATATAACTGCATTTATTTCTGTGTCAAATTTGACATATGCTATAAACTATGCTAAATTTGACACAGTTTTTAGTATTGCATTGGGATAATGATTTAGTATTGTATTGAAGATGCTTTTAATAAGCTAATCTCGTATTATTATCAATGACCCAACATAACATCTCTTTATTGACTATAATACTTAATTAATGTCTAAAACCCAGCAGAATTCACTTAATTTGACATATGTGGTTTTTATTAAAGACATTAATTAAAAAAATTTGAGGCCTTGATTGAAGAAAGAGGCAAAAGCGTCCATTTCATTCATGTCCAAAACAAGCCCGACCTCAATGCCACCGTGACCACGTCTACTCTCAGTCAAAGAAACAGAGCCAGTCCTATCAATGGACACAGTCTCCACCTTTTTGGGCCTACCCCACCCGAAATCCGTTTCATAAACGCCAAACCGGTTCGACCCGGCAGTCCCAAGAAGCTGTATTCCTCCTTCCACTTTACCGAACAAACAAAATAACTTTTCCAACGCTTCAACAGCTCCTTTGTTCTCCAACCTTTTATCGCTTCACTCAACTTCTCTGCAGCAATTTCCACACCCTTCACCTCCATCAAATCTTCAGCTTTCGAAAACGACACCTGTATCACCACACAGTTTCCGAAATAATTGGACGTTATCGGAGGCTCCAGTCGGGTCCTGTAATTAAAAGAGAAGCCAGAATTTTAAATTTAATTAAAAAAAAATTATTTTATAGGAAACAAATATAAAAAATCTAACAAAATGGGATATGGCCCCTCCGGTACCTATAATCCGCCGTTAATCGGATAATCACTTCTCTGTCTCTGTCTCCTCCTCTGGCTTTTACCATGCAAACGAACACATAAGCACATGTTAAGACAAATGTTGATAAATGAAGCTTATTCTTTGATTCTTTCACTTGGTAATATTCTTCAACCCTGTTTCTCAGTTTCTTCAAATCCTCACGAGTGAGCTCGATAATAGATTTGAGTATTTGTGAATGAAAAACTTCTTGTGTTATTCATCATAGAGAATGGTATTTATACACAGTTTAGTATAGGAGATTGACTCCGACTACATTACCTAAATACAATAGAATTCCAACTGTACAGTCCTGGTGTATGTAGGATAGTTCACATAATTGAGTTACTGTTATTATGCCCCCGCAAGATAGAGCTTCCGGCTAGGACGCCTATCTTGTTTCGATGACTGGTGAACTGAACCCGGGACAGTGTCTTCGTCAGCGAGTCAGCTAGCTAATCATTTGTGTGAACATGGGCAATGCGAAGCTGTTTCCTGGCAACCTGATCGCGAACAAAAAAGAAGTCGATGGCAACATGCTTCATTCGACTATGAAATATGGGATTCGCACAAACGTACGTGGCACCTACATTATCACAGTAAATAATCGGAGGTCCTGGAACACGCATTTTCAGTTCAGTGAGAAGATTACCAAGCCAGTTTAGTTCAGCAGCTGCAGATGCAATAGCGCGGTACTCAGCCTCCGTGGAGGATCTTGCGACAGTGTGCTGCTTCTTAGAGCTCCAGCTGATTGGTGTGGCGCCAAGAAAGATGATGTAAGCTGTAGTGGACCGCCGATCATCAGGATCCCCTGCCCAATCGGAGTCGAAAAATGCATGAAGTGTAAGTGATGACTTCCGATTGATCAGTAAGCCATAGTCTAGCGAGCCCTTGAGATAACGAAGGACGCGCTTCACAGCATTCCAATGGATTGTGGTTGGACGATGCATGAACTGAGATAATTTATTTACCGCAAACGAGACATCCGGCCGAGTGAGGGATAGATACTGAAGAGACCCCACCACCTGTCGGTATTGAGTAGCATCAGTTGGAGCACTGCCATCAACCAGTTTGAGTGTATCTAATGCGGAGAGAGGGGTGGAGACAGGTTTAGCGTCTAGCATGGTCGCCTTGGCTAGAAGATCGCGAATATATTTCTGCTGAGAGAGGAATAATCCACGTGGGGAGGAGTGAGCTTCAACCCCTAGAAAATATGAAAGTGGACCCAGATCCTTAAGGGAGAACCGTTGGGCCAGGGAAGTGATGAATTGATGAACCTTTGAGTCTGATGAGTCTGTGACGATGATGTCGTCGACATAAACTAGCAAGTACACTGTGTGCCCAGAGAGGTGATAGATGAAGAGAGAGGCATCACTCTTGGAGTTGGTAAAACCGGCTGTCAATAGGAAATTACGAAGCTCGTTGTACCACGCTCTGGGGGCTTGACGGAGTCCATAGATAGCCTTTCGGAGCTTGCAGACATGTGACGATAAAGAGGGATGTTCAAATCCAGGTGGCTGCTCCATGTACACATCGTCAGTAAGGGTTCCCTGCAAAAAGGCATTATTGACATCTAGTTGTCGTAGAGACCAACCGTTAGTTATAGCAATTGTAAGAATCAGACGGATTGTGGTGGGTTTCACAACCGGACTGAATGTATCAGTGAAATCCACGCCAGGGCACTGATGAAAGCCCTTCGCCACAAGGCGTGCCTTGTACCTCGCAACAGAACCATCCGGATTCCTTTTAATTCGAAAAATCCACTTGCACCCCACCACATTTTGAGAGGTGTGAGACGGAACCAGAGACCAGGTTGAGTTCTGAACTAGTGCATCATATTCGGCGCTCATTGCTTTGCGCCATTCAACATGTTTCCGAGCTTGGATAAGAGAGGTGGGTTCTGTTTGGGTGGATGGTAGGGAGACGGTATTGAGGTCAAGGACTGTCCGTGGCTTGAATATATTACTCTTAGATCGAGTATGAATAACTCTAGGTGGAGAGGTGGGTATCGGATCAGGTGCGAGGAGAGGGTGAGCTGCATGGTGAGAGCTAGTTGACTGAGTGGAGACAGGCTGGGCACTTGGCGTGTCTTGCGAGACCTGATTGGGCTGAGATATATGTGGTATAGGATGTGGTGGTGGGATGTGCAGCGGGACTGGTGTGATGTTGGTATTGGAGGGTGGAGAGAGGTGGATAATGTCAGGATAGTGGAACACATGTTGGCGGGTTGGTGGAGGGGATGTGGGTGAGACCTCTTGCTGGTCGGAACTGACAGCGGGAGAAGAAGATTGAATCCAATGACCGACTTGGACCGGGAGGGAGGGTGAAGAGTGGCCGACCCGAGTGACAAACGGAAATTCAGACTCGACAAAGACGACATGACGAGAAACATAGACCCTATTGGTGTGACGATCTAGACATAAGTATGCATTGTGTGCATTAGAGTACCCGACAAATACACAAGGTTTGGAGCGAGGCTCCAGTTTATGAGATGTGTACGGACGTAACCAGGGGTAACACAGACTACCGAATACACGTAATTTACGATAATTCGGATTTTTGTTGAAGATGATGGAGTATGGACTACTATTGTGGAGGACTTTGGTGGGCATGCGATTTATAAGATAAACCGCGGTCTGGAAGGCAAGAGACCAGTACCGCAAGGGCAAGGACGCATGGTGGAGCATGGTCAGTGCCGTTTCCACTACATGTCGGTGTTTGCGTTCAGCAGTGCCAACATGTTCAGGTGTGTGTGGTGGCGATTTTAGATGTTGGATACCTAAATTTTGTAAGTCAAGACCAAGGGATTGAGCCTCCCCACTACCATCCGAGTAAACCGTTTTGATTTTAGTGTTGAAAAAATTTTCGACAAGTAACTTGAATTTTTTGAAAACCTGTGGAACATCAGACTTGTGTTTGAGGGGATATAGCCATGTGTACTTGGAAAAGTAATCCACAAAAATCACATAATAGCGATAATTATCAAAAGACGACAAGTGGGCAGGACCCCAAACATCAGTGAACAAAATTTCTAATGGTTTATTGCAAGATAATGTCGAAACTCCAAATGGTAGTTTATGACTTTTATTACACAGACAAGCAGGACAATGAGAAAATTGAGACTCAGACTTGGAGACAGATAAACCTTGAGAGGAGACGAGACCTTGGAGGACTTGAGTTGACGGATGACCAAGACGGCAGTGCCACGTGAGGGAGGAGACTCGTGGGTGAGAGGATGCCGAAAAGAGATGAGCAGGATATGTAGACTGACGAGACGCAGACAGACGAGACGAATGAGACTTCGGCCAGATATATAGGTCGCCCTCATTCCGGCCGCGGACCAAGGATGCCCCCGTGGTCAGATCCTTCACAAGAAAATGGTTAGGAAAGAACTCAATAGATGTGCTATTATGAGTGCAAAATTTTGAGACAGAGATAAGGTTATGAGATATATGAGGTGAGCACAAGACACGTGTGAGAGGAAAAGATTTTGCAGATGTATTTAATGTAGTGCAACCAGTATGAGTTATAGGAATTTTGTTACCGTCCCCAACCATGATGTCCTCTGGGCCACCGTATTCGGAGTGACTGGATAGATTTTGAAGGTCAGAAGTCATGTGATGAGAGGCGCCCGAGTCAAGGATCCAGTTGGTGTTGCGAGAGCTGGGCTGCTCGGTGATCATGTGATTCGTTTGTGGCCATTGTTGAGTTCCTGGATGTGGGCGAGACCGACAAACCCGAGCTGTGTGACCAATCTTATCACATAGCTGACAAATCGGCCAAGAATTGTTGGTGGATGTGGAATTGCGCCACTGATTGTGAGATTGAAACTGCTGCTGATATGATGGACGAGTGGAGCTGCTTTGGTTGGAGGAAAAATTGCGGCCATTGCTTGAGTAGGTGCCAAAGTTTGATTGGTGACCGGGAGAGGTGGGGAAATTGTGATTTTGTTGGTGTGCCATATGATTTGATGAATTGCCTTGCTGGTTACGGCCTCTCCTGTTGAAGGTTCGCTGATTAACTTGTGCTGTAATTACCGGAATCGCTTTCTTGGATTCATCACGCTGAAGAAACGCCTCATGGTCAAGAAGTTTGTCATAGAGTTCTTCGAATGTGATTGGAGTGTCTCGGGCTCGTATTGCGGAAGCGAGAGGGAGGTAGGCTGGTCCCAACCCGTTCAAGGTATGAATTACTGTCGCTCCATCATCAACTGGATGTCCAATGAGTTCGAGATTATCAAGGATATTTTTGATGCCTTGCATGTAATCGGTGACAGATTTGTCCGCCAACGTAACATTGGTGAGTGAGTCGAGGAGTCCGAGTTTGCGAGTATTGGAGCGGTTGGCGAAAGTGGCCTCAAGTTTGGTCCATGCTTGTGCGGACGTTGATGACCTGGTGACTATAGATTGTGCTGCACCCATGCATGAAACCTGTATTGCATGAAGAAGCAATCGGTCTTGACGAAGCCAGACTTGATACTCAGGATTCGCTGCTGCAGTGTTGGTTGAGGATGATGCATTGGTTGCTGGATCAGTGGCTGTGGCAACTGCGATAGAGGCAGGAGGGCATGGTCTGGTACCATCTAGGTATCCCATAAGACCATAGCCAAAAAGAAGATTTTCTAACTGAGACCTCCAGGCTGCATAGTTCCCTCCTTTGGTTAGTTTGATAGGAACTTGAGTAGAGTTGATGGCAATAAGAAATTGGTGTGGGTTGATATTGTTTGTTCCCATAAGGATAACAGAGGGAGTAGAGGTAGCAGTAGAGGAATCGGGATTGCTTGAATTTGTCATGTTGACGGCTGGCTGTGATTACGTTAGGTTTAGAGAAGAAAATTTGAAGAAATCAATTTTGGGATCTGTAGCTTTTTCCTAGCTATGCTCTGATACCATAATAGATTTGAGTATTTGTGAATGAAAAACTTCTTGTGTTATTCATCATAGAGAATGGTATTTATACACAGTTTAGTATAGGAGATTGACTCCGACTACATTACCTAAATACAATAGAATTCCAACTGTACAGTCCTGGTGTATGTAGGATAGTTCACATAATTGAGTTACTGTTATTACTCGAAAGTGCCTCGAACAAAGCCTTCGTTAGTTCCAATTGTTGGAAAAACCTTCAAGCTTCGTGAGTTGGAACTAAATTTGCCGTCTAAGCCGAACCATTTCTCGATGAAGGACACGTCAGCACCTGTCGGGTCTTTGATCACAGTCCGGTCAAAAGATGGAGTCAGTTCTGGTGGTAGAGACGGAGATTGTTGATCTTCATCGATCAGTGATTTGCATAGATGTGCCCACGACTTTATAAACGTCGTCGAACTCTTGCCGTCAAAGATTGCATGGTGGGTTGAGACTCCAATCGAAAACCCTTTATTTGGAAACAGAGTTATTTGCAATGCAACCATGTCGGCGAAGTCGTCTGATGTCACCAACTCTGGTGTTAAAGGTCGAAGCTCCAGAGCTTCATGGATGTCATCTGCGGAGACACGATCGAAATTGGCACTGGACTCTGCGACGGTGACCGAGACGCCGTCTTTGGGAGAGTAGAAGACGGAGGGCTTTGGTGTCTGCGGAGGCCATTTGATCTTACCGGTGAGAGGGAGGTAGTGGAGGAGAGTGAGAAAGAGAGAGCGTTTGAGGTTCGGGAGGATAACTGAGTCGAACAAATGGTGAGTTAAATCGGTGAGTTCGTAGAAGAAAAGGAGTTCTACAGGAGGAAATTTGAGCCAAAATGTGTCGAAAAATGTGAGTGGGAGAGTCGACTCGGTTGTGGAACCGTTGGAGTCTGAGTCGGTAGAAACTCGAATAACACCATCAACTTGTAGTGTGTTTTCGGCGATGTGAAATGAAAACAAGCAGCGAAGATATGTAATGTTTTGTGTGTGTGGGGCTTTCTCAAATCTCAAATAGGGTTTAAAAAGAGTTTGGTCATCATTTGACAAACTTAGGGTAGGTGCATTTTGGATTTATTGATAGTTGAAGAGCCCGAAAATCTCTCGTTGAATTTTTCGTAAGTCGGTGGACACCGACAATGGTAGAGCGAAAAATAGTAGGTCGAGTGCTACAAGATCCTGTAAAAAAAATAAGAAGGTAGAACGGAGCGAGAGGGGGTGTCCCATTCGGTACTCTCCGATGCTTGATTGTAGAGCGTTTTTTTTTAAGGCTCCGTAGAGCGTTTGTTGTTGTTCGTTGTAGAGAATTTTTTGAGGCTCCGTATAGTGCTTGTCGTTGCTCGTTGGAGAGCATTTTCTTGAGGCTCCATAGAGCGCCTGTTCTTTTTTTTTTTTTTTTAATCAAAATTTGAATTCTCAGTTTCACTTTCAAATGGTCAAAATAACACTACAGAGTCATAACAAGAAATTAAATATTCTCAAACAGTTAATTTGTATAATTCACAAAATCTCGATTGCATCACTAGAACTCATCAATGAATTAATGATCACGACAAAATTAGAATAAAAAAAACAATAAAAAACTGATAAATGAGTTTAATTAAATCAGATCAAACCGAACACACCTGAAGTCGCTGCTTGTACGTATAAGAAGAAAGGAAGCTTCATTCAGCGTTTTGCATAACGTTTTTGTGTTTGATCAAATAAAATTGTGAGCTTTTTATTTTAGACGATGATGGTGGATGTGGATTGATCGTAATTCATTTGTCAATGGGAATGTTTGAGCCGTTTCGTATAGCGTGGTAGTTCTATAAAAATGATTGGCAGGGCCCCACGATGGCGTCAAACTGAAGAGCCCGAAAATCTCTAGTTGAATTTTTCGTAAGTCGATGGGCACTGACAATGGTAGAGCGAAAAATAGTAGGTTGTGTGCTACGAGATCAAAGAAGGTAGAACGGAGCGAGAGGGGGGGGGGTGGGGGTGTCCCATTTGGTACTCTCCGAAGCTCAAATTAGACAATTTATCAATAAATAAAATAAATCAAATTAATAATGAAATTGAACAAAATCTAAATCAAACTGTAAACGAAGCTGTCGAATCCTGAGTGGTGTCGTTCGAAGAGCTTTATGTTCGTTTGGGCTGAGCGTTTAGCAAATTAAATTACTTGGGGGAGACTAGGCATGTCTATCATCGTATGAGTTTTATACGTAGAGAGTAGGTGTAGGTCGAATGAACTCAAAGCGTAGTAATTAATTGAATTGAGGTGATCCCACGTCGAACGGATTTGTAGAATGGATGTTGGCATGTGGTCTAATAGAAGTTGATTTTGCTGAACGACTTCAACTGGTGTAATAGAGTTGTTTTTGGAGTTTAGTGATGGCTTTTGTAAGACTCAAGAATGGAGAAATATGGATTCAAAACAAATTGAGAGTAGTGATGTTGACATGTGAGTCAGGTAGTGGTCCCATCATTCATTGTTTTTAGTGAATAGGAGTGGGAGAGCAAAAAACGTCCTTTTGCTTTGTGTGAGTCGTCAGTAGGAGAGTCCAAAGAAGAAGGTCCTCACAAATGAAGTGTACCTTTTTTGTTTATAGCCAATGAGAAAGGACTTAGTCAACAAGCTGATCACGTAATCTCATTAATCTCGGTTTGAGATTATGGACCGAGATACTTGATTTGTTGAGATTTGAATTTGAACTAATCAATTGAATGACTTGGTCTTTGCTGACTTGGTCATGGGCTATAACTATTTGGATTTACGTTGGACATGTCTTTCGTTGGACCTCAATATTTGGACTGTGCTATTTTTGACTACCTCAATAGTCATCTGAAACTTATTGTGTGGCTAAATAAGCATCATTCACCACTAAGCCACTTTGAGAGGTGATCATATATTCAATAATGATGTTATCAGCTTTTCGTTATTTTAATTTGCAATTTATTTTGTCTTTCAATTATTTATGAAGGAAGGTTTCTTATCATTCAAAATGCAAAGAATTATCGTCATCTTGATTTTCCTTTTTACAAACATATGATATTAAATTGAACCCTTAATATTTTTCATGAAACCTTGTACACATCTATAAGAAAACACATAAACTAAACTAGACTTATAGAGTAGATAGAAACCGAACAGTTCTGAATTTTACTTAATTAAATAGGAACTGAAACTTGAATATCATATTTGAAACTTGAATATCATATTTGGTTTTTATTTCTTTCTAACTTAAGATATATTGTCAACTTATTTGTTTTTAAAGATAAATATTATCAAAAACAAGTAATTTAATATTTATACTCTTGTTACTAATAATTGGTATTTACTTTCATTTGATACAAGTGAAATGCCATATATATATTTTTTCCAAATGGTTTTGGAATTTTTAAGTTGTTTAACCACTTCAAAAATAACTACTTTAGTGCTGTAGGGGGTCGACCTACGGTCGATGTGGATCGGGTCGGATTTATGTTAGGCCCAAGGCAACTTGGTTGAGCTTGTCGAGTGGAGGGATGTCGTCTTGTCTATAGACCTGCAAAAGATGTTAGTCTGTCGAATAAAAGGATGTCGTCTCCTCAAGAACCTGCAAGAAAAGTTTAAGCAGAGACAAAACACAATAAAAATGAAGGTGCTGGGTTTGGATCGTTTAGCCTTAGTTATGCTTGGGCTGAGCAATCGTGACTTGATGGTGAATGAATTCCACTGATCGGAATACCCCTAGAATCAGAGCTTCAATACGCAGTTTAATAAGCTTTTGTTCAGAGAAAAATCAGAGAGCTTTAGTGAAGGAGGCTTCCCCTATTTATACTAGGCATCTTCGCTCCAACGTCCACTATCTGCACTTGATAGTGGGCGTGATTCTAGGAGAGATTTCCTCTCAATGGGCAGTTACATCTGATTTCGTAACTGATCATTTTGAATGAGTCTTCAACGGTAGCTTCTTCTGGCAGCTAGTTTGGGTCGACCCAACACAATGGGCCTGGGTTAGACCGGTAAAGATTGGGCCTTGGCATGTTGGGCCATTGGACCATTTTTGGCTACCACAGTTTGTCCCCCACTCTCTAAAGAAGAATCCATGGAATTTAGAGAGTGATTTCCGTTGAATCGACCGAGGTCGAACGACTTTCTGTCTTGAATTCAATAAACATCTTCATTGGCGCCAGCTATTGTTGAACGATATTCATATCAAAATGGAATCAACACTGATCCTGGATAGAGTCGACCATTGTCGAATGAACACTGCATCGAATCTTAGCGACATCTTTTTAATTACCGTTTCGATCAACAACGTTCTCTGGGCGAGCGACATTGTATTGCTTAATAAAGGCTCGTCGTGTAGACGATCCTCTTTTCGGTTGTTGGTTGGGTATTAAACTGAAGTGACAGGCGTTTGAGTTTCCAATGCTGGCGTCAGCTGCATTAATTTCTTGCGCAGTTACCTAGAAAAGTTTTTTTTTGAAATTGAAATTTTTATTGGGTTGTTTACCTGGGTTAACCGGTGTGGTTTGGTTAACCGGAGCAGTTGAATCGGCAGTTGGGAGGGTGTCGACACGTGGCAACTAGGGTTAGTGGGTTTTATAAAACCCAAACCATCCAACCCTTGGATCACTTTGCTTTGTGCTGAAAAACAAACTTCTTCACCGAGAAAACTTCATTCTCTTCTCCACGATCCTTCGCCTGAAGATTTCTTTGTTCTCGAATCTTTTCCAGGTAAAATCTTTCATCTGCATTTTATTTCTCATTCTTTTTGTGTATAAACTCGTTTAAACTCGTTTGAAGATATTTTCTTACTTCTGAATGTTTCTGGTGCTTGCCTGAAGTTCTTTCGTTTTCTTGAATTTTTCTAAGATTTTATCTGAGGATGTATGTTCTTCACTAGTCTTTTTAGATTCTGACGTTTGCATGATTGATATTTCGATCCATATCAAGTTAGTTCTTCTTGAAAAATGTTGTTTATGTTTCTGTGTATATGTCGTCTCGATGAGAGTAGCTTTTTAAGGTAGAGTCCTATTTCAGGATTTAGGTTGGCTTTCCAATAGGAAGTTAGAAAACCCTAGGTTTCTGATCAAAACTCCTTAGGTTGTGATTGTAGCGTGTAGCTTTTGTCTGACTTGTGCATTTTCTGCATGTCAGATTTTGGGAATACGATGTCGAGCGACCACACAATCTCTGACTTGGATATTAGCTGGTCTCCTAATGATGAGGAAGGGGGAGTCGATAGTAGGACGTGAGACGTCGATAGACGGGTCACGGCTGAAGATCCGTCTACGCCTGTTTCTATCAATGCTAGGGGTATGTTAGAGCAGGGTGCCGTATACGCTATTGCGTCGGCTGTCGAACACCCTAAGTATGTTGACATCGATGAGCCGTCGACATCCGGTCGTGCATTAGGTATATTGAAAGATAGTCCAGCTAGCGTGATCACTGAGGACATGTTACCTAGCATTCGTGCGATGTATGGTATTCCTAACGACGTCGAACTACGTGTGCCGAAGGAATACGAACGTGCTGATTGGGATATACCAGGATGGACGTGTCTCTATGAGTACACCTTCCGCTTAGGCTTTAGATTTCCCATCCCTCAGCTGGTCCGACGAATGTTGGTATACTACGAGCTTACTCCTGGTCAACTGATGCCCAACACTTGGAGAATATTATTGGGCTTAGGAATATTATGTGAGAGGAATGGTGTACAGTTCGGGCTAGGGTGTCTCCTTCACAATTATTACCTAAAGGAGCATATGACCGATACCGGTCGTTATTCGTTAGTGTCACGAAACAAAAAGAGAGATCTTATTATCGACACCAAGACGAATGATAGGCACTGGAAGGACACGTTCTTTTTTGCGAGGGGTCCTCCAGTCGACGGCCCGTGGAGGATGGGGGGAGAGGAATATCAATACCGACGAGTTTGGAATCGTTATGGTAAGTTTTCTTTTTACTGTCGAGTAGATTGTCGACACATGTTTTGATAACCGTCTGAATATATTTTGTTTAAAACTTTGCAGAGGTTGGAGGGGCAGGCAAAGCATCAGAGTGCGGCGTTGCTCCCGAGTGTACTAGGATTTTGTTAGAAATCCCAGCAGCGCAGAGAAGTGTTAGCAATTTGCTAATGGAAGGTAATTTCAGGCCTAGTCGACTGTGGAGGTGGTCGACGTTAAATAGATCGCGCGCCCCCTATCCTCACGTGAAGGATTTTTTATCGTGCCTATGGATTAGGAGGAGTTTTGAGATCCTTCAGTACAACTTGCATTTTTTAAAGCCCCTAACTGATGTTGAACGTCGTTTCGCAGTGACGACGATGGCGAGCGCAGAGATTAACATACTTGATAACCCCGAGACTTTGAGGCGCTATAAAAAGGAATTTGCCAGGAAACGGGCAGCTGCGCAGAAGAAAAGGCAAGCTGCTGAGAAGTCGGCTGGAGGTTCTCCGTCGGTGATAGAGCCACTTTTGGAGTCCTCGCCAGAGAGGAATCCGTTAAAAAAGAAGCTAAGGAGGGCTCCTGCTGTCGAACGACAGAAGAAGGCTGCATCCAGTTCGAAAGACAAGTCGACTGGATCAGACTTTGAGCCTGACTCTCCGATGAAGCTTCTTGCTTCGGGGTTGTCATCCTTCAAAGATCCTGCTGGATTTTTGAAGAAGTCGGACGACTTTACTCTTATCGATGACGACATGCACTTGAAGAAAGTCAAGACGGAGGAGGTGTTCGACACGCTGCTCCTCTCGAACTTCCAGGTAAGAGTTTTAATTTTGTAATTTTTACTTTGTTGGTGACATTCTTTATTGACTGACATCTCCCCTATGTTGTAGGCCTACCAAGCGACGTTGCATCTGCATGGTCGATATAAGGCCATCAATGACAAGAGTGTGGCGCTTCGTAAGGTGGGTGATGCTCTCAAGGCGGAAAACGCTAAACTCTCCACCGAGAAAAGCTTGGTTGAGCAGCAGAAGGTAGCACTGGAGGAGGAGCTGAAAAACGAGAGGGCTCGACACCAGGCCGAGGTGGCGAGGCTCAACGAAGCAGCTGGCCAACAGGACAAGACCATCGAGGCTCTGAGGGAGAGGGCTCTCTCGATAGCGGTAGAAGCCGTCTATAAAACCAGAGCAGAACTCTTCAAGGAGTACCTGTCGGGCGACCACTCGAAGTGGAATCCTCGGACGATGCAAGAACAAATTGATATGTATAAAGAGATGCAGCGTCTTAAACTTGAGGAATCCCAAGGGGCGGGCGTCGACGGAGATGTTCAGAATGTCGACGAGAACCTTGGGGATGATGCGTCGCTCGACAAGGATGATGCTGCTGCTACCGACGGTCCTCCGCAAGATGGCTTATAATTTTTTTTCTTCACAATATATGTAATATTTCGAATGATTCGGTCGACTTCGACCTATTTATTTTTACATAGTCGTAATAGAATTTATCTATTTCCTGATTTTGCATTTGTGGCGACTTTTCTAGTTATATTTTGGTTTGCCTTGACTTTCGCGTGGTGATAACTTTGAATATCGCATGAAATGAGCCTGTAAACCCATGCTCAAACGTAAGTCGATCGACATTATATATGAAACTTGAATTCGTTATCTTGAATTTGTATATATATGATAAGCCTGTAAACTTATGCTTATATCTAGGTCAGTCGACGTAATTTATAAGGATGATTCAGTTGGCAGTGATTTTATCGTCAATGTCGTATCTTTCAATCGACAAAATCTTTTTATTATAGGACTTCGCTTACACGCGTTTGATGGTCGACACGACCTTTTACATAGAATTTCGCTTGCACGCGTTTGATGGTCGACACGACCTTTTACATAGAATTTCGCTTGCGCGTGTTTAATGGTCGACACGACCTTTTACATAGAATTTCGCTTGCACACGTTTGATGGTCGACACGACCTTTTACATAGAATTTCGCTTGCACGCGTTTGATTTTGTCACCACTTGTCTCGTTACTGTCCCCAGTACTACTCCCCCACTCTTAATATGCGCTTGTCGATTGGAGTATATTAGGAGTGTGGTCATTGGAGATTTGTCTGAAATAAAAATTTTGCTTGTCGACGTCGACAGCTTGGTCAGCGGAAAAAATGTCTGTTGAGCTCAGTTTTGCACTTAGTTGTACTAAGTTGTCATCATTGCTCTTGGTCAATTTGTTAGCAACGAGAAGCCAATGAAATAAACGATATTGATAAAGATTTAACAGAATAAAAAGACTTAAAACAGAATAAAATGGAAGTTTAGAAATGGTACTGTTTTAGATGTATGGCGTTCCAACTATTATGCAGTTCTCGACCGTCGAGTCCTCTTAGCTTGTATGCGCCTCGCCCGACAACATCCGTTATTTGGTATGGTCCTTCCCATGTTGGCCCTAGCTTTCCGGCGCCTTCTTCCCTTGTATTTTGGAAAACTCGTCGTAGTACCCAGTCGTGTAGTCTAAAGACTCGGACATTGACCTTTTTATTGTAATGTCGAGCGACTTGTTGTTGGTACGACTGAGTTCTTAAGGCTGCACGATCTCGTCGTTCGTCAAGGTGGTCAAGTTTGAAACTGAGTTCAGAGTTGTTCTGCTCTTCATCGGGGTCCTCGCTGCGGGCGGTCGACAGCCTGGTTTCTATTGGGATGACTGCTTCTGACCCGTAGACGAGTGAGAAGGGAGTTTCTCCTGTCGACCGCCGTGGGGTAGTTCTGTATGACCATAAGATCTCTGGAAGTTTCTCTACCCACTGGCTCTTTTCGGCTTCCAGTCGCTTCTTCAATGTGTTGACAATTGTCTTGTTGGTCGACTCCGCTTGTCCATTTGCTTGTGGATATCGTGGAGTTGAGAAGCTTAACTTGATTGCGTATTTGTCGCAGAAATTTTTGAAGTCGAACGAAAAGAACTGGGACCCATTGTCGGTCACTATCTCCTTTGGGACCCCAAACCTGCATATGATATTTTTCCATATAAAATTGCGTACCTCAGTGTCGCGTACTTGTTGATATGCTGCAATTTCAACCCACTTGGTGAAGTAGTCTGTCAGGACTAACATGTAGACGACACCGCCTGGCGCAGCTGGTAGCTTACCTACAATATCCATTCCCCATTTCATAAAAGGCCAAGGGGCCGAAATTGAGTTCAACATACCTGGGGGAAGATGTGATATCGGTGCGAAGCGTTGGCACTTGTTGCATGATTTGACGTGATTTTGAGAGTCAATTCGCATAGTCAGCCAGTAATATCCTGCTGTGATGGCTCTGTTCGACAAGCTACGGGCGTCGGAATGATTTCCGCATTTCTCTTGGTGCAAACTTTTCAGGACGTCGTACGCTTCTTGAGGGGTCACACATCTCAAATATGGGCCTATGAATGATTTCTTGTAAAGTTTACCATACAGGATGCAGAACTTGGATGCTTTTGCTTTGATTCTCCTTGCTTCTGCCCTGTCGTCTGGTAGAATGTCTGCTTGGAGGTAATTGAAGATCGGCTCTATCCAGCTTCTTCCGTTGTCGACCGGTGCCATTGTTTCTGAGTCTTGAATTGATGGAAACATCAGATGGATTATTGGAACCGATTTTGAATTGTTCGTTGTCGTCGAACCTAGGCTTGCTAGTGCGTCTGCTCGTGTGTTCTCGGATCTGGGTATTTGCTCGATTGAAAACTCGTTGAAAGTCGACTGCAGCTGTTTGACTTTGTTTAGATAAGCCGACATTCTCTGATCCCTCGCCTCATATGTGCCATTTACTTGTCGAACGACTAATTGTGAATCGCTTCGTACTTTAATGATTTTCACATTTAGGCTTTTTACGAGGTCGAGGTCGAGCCCGGTGATTAAGGCTTCGTATTCGGCTTCGTATTCGGCTTCGTTGTTCGTTGCATGAAATCCACAGTGGACCGACTGCTCCAGTATGTCCCCTTGCGGGGATTCGAGTACTGTTATAGGGGTTTTTTCGTCAGCATGACATGTCAGCAAAGATAGCGGGTAATACAGAAATATAGTGATTCCACGTCATAAAAAGTCAAATGTGGGACACGTTATCAAAAGGGTCAACATGAATGTATGACATCACCATATGAGGGGCCATCTGTAGATGGAATATGGTTGGCTAAAGACCTGTTCGGCCAAGGGTTTCAATCAGCTAAGTCTACTCGGCCAACATTCCATTCGGCTAGAAGTCTACTCGGCCAAGATTCTACTCGGCCAACATTCCACTCGGCTAGAAGTCTACTCGGCCAAGTATGCTCGGCCAAGTGTGCTCGGACAAGATTCTACTCGGCCAACATTCCACTCGGCTAGAAGTCTACTCGGCCAAGTGAGCTCGGCCAAGTGTGCTCGGACAAGATTCTACTCGGCCAACATTCCACTCGGCTAGAAGTCCACTCGGCCAAGATTCCACTCAGCTAGAAGTCCACTCGGCCAAGATTCCACTCGGCTAGAAGTCTACTCGGCCAAGATTCCACTCGGCCAAGATTCTACTCGGCCAACATTCCACTCGGCTAGAAGTCTACTCGGCCAAGTGTGCTCGGCCAAGTGTGCTCGGACAAGATTCTACTCGGCCAAGTCTGCTCGGCCAAAAATCAGTACTTAGCCAAAAACGGGAAATACAGCCTTACCAAGATAGGCCATATCAAGAAGAGATCTGCATAGATACGGAATCTTATGATAATATTCCAATAAGGAAATATCCCTATTTCCTCTCCAGTACTAGAGAAATCTAATCAAGAAAGAACTGTAAGCTTCTAGAAGGATACACACCAAATAGGAAATGGGTCCTAATTTATCTACTCTACAAGAATCCTACAAAGACTCTAATTAATGAGTCCACCTTTTATACGACAAAAACTAGGGCAACCCTAGATCAAACCCTATAAATACATCAATGTATTCATTATATTGGGGGGATCATCATAAGCAATTATTTGAGAGAAAGCGAGTATTGAGTGTGTAATCCTTATATTCATAGTGGATCACTTCTCGCTGTCACCGGCACCGTGGATGTTTCCCCACCTTGGGGTTTTACCACGTAAAATATGTGTTATGCTTGCTCATCTTTTATTTTTCTACTTTCATTACGTTTATCTTCAGGTTTCACCAACCTAGATCGTTGAGCGGTTGACTATCGAAAAATCACCATCAACAAGTACCAATCCTAATCCACTTCCTTTGATGCTACTTGATCCGTCGACCGACAAGATCCATTTACCGGGTGTAGCTGTTTCTGTTAGTGTAACTAGTTCCTGTTCGGCCTGCACACTTTCACCAGAGGTATAATCTGCAATAAAATCGGCTAATACCTGTTGTTGACGGTGATTTTTGGTGATCACCAAGTCAATGATTCGTTTTTGAATTACTGCAGTTTATACTTGAGTATGGTCAAAGATTGTAAAGAAATAACAGGTGATTTACGTGGTAAAACTCCAGAAGATCGGAGAAACATCCACGGGATTGTTGCTTCTAGCAACAAAGTCAAATCCACTATGAATCACGATTACAAGATGAAGAACGATAAAGAATGATTACAAGAACTCTGCACTATGATCCTCTCTCTCCCTCTTCTATTTCTCGCTTCCCCCTGTTTATGAATAGAGGGGGTATTTATACATGTTGTTTCTAGGGTTTTAAGATGACCGCTAGGGTTTAGTGTTGTGGCCCCCAAGTCTCAAGCGGTTTCCTAGTCCTACTTAGATTATGTTTCCCTTTTTCGGCTGTGTCCAATTCTGAATGGGATTATTTCTCCTTTATTCACGGGAGAACTGCTTGTTTCCTTTTTAAACTCTAATGGTCCACATCGTTGCTTATTGTGGACCTGCTGGCTGCTGATTGCAAGTGTTGGCGACTGTTTTATTGTTTCCCGAGTGAGTATGCCCGAGTGTGCCCGAGTGCGCCCGAGTGTGCCCGAGTGTGCCTGAATCTGATCTGCTGCTCAAGCTGATCGTTTTTGTTTGTGGTCGGACTACTTATCCTCTTTTCCGAGTAAGTTATCGTGGAGGTTTCTGCTCCATAAGTTGACTTATCTTGACCTCTGCTGATCTGGCCTTCCATGGTGATGACGTGTCCATCACGACTATTTTTACCTATAACAATACCCCCTTAAATATTTGAGCCGATCATGCTTAGTCAAGCCCTCTCGGGTCTAATATTTAACCTTAATATTTCTTTACGATTAATCCTCATTTGTCGTTTCCTGCATTAAAGTATCATCGTTTTGATCAGAGCTTTAAATGACGTGTCTTAATTGCGATCGCACACGTTTGATTTATCAATCATTTCAAATCTTTATGATGGCGATGCTTCTGCTCTTTGGCGGCGCCTGACGTTCTCTTGCTGCCACTTGTCCCTCTTTGTTTGGCTGTGGTACGGTGTATTTATGGAATGTGACCTTTCTGCTCGCCTGCGTGCAACCTACGTCATCAGTCCAAGCCCCTCTGTTTTCCCGCTTTTTCTGCAACCTCTCCTAGGGTTTTGGTATTTTTGAAATCGAGACGTCGCCTATATATTCTGGTTTCGCTTTTTTCACTTTCACCTTCTTCTTCCATTTTTCGCTTTTATTTCCTCTTCCAGTATCTTTGCGTGCTCTTCGAAGGAGACTTTATCTGTGCCTTTTGATTCTCTGTGCTCCATTTCGTTTACCAGCCCGCTTTTTCTAACCCTGCTGTTCTTGAGTTTACCTGCTTCAACCCCCAGATTTTTCCTCGGAGACCTTTTCTTCTGCGATCTGCATCGTCTTCGTTCTTTGCTACACCAAGGTTAGTCTTTATGGATTCTGGAGCTAGATATCGTCTTTTTACTGTTGGTATGATTGCTATTGAGCGAAATGATGCTTTCACTGCGTCGGTTGTTCACAGGTTACTAGACAAGCCCCATTTTGATCAGCCGCGCTATATCGACGCTGACATTTCTGGACTTTTTCCGGAAAGACCTGCAACTTCTGAGGTTCCTCCTGCTTCAGAGATCCCTTCTGCTTCTGCCAGTTCATCGCTACCTTACTCATACCAGCCTGAAGCTTGGTCGGATTCTTCTTCTGCTTGTACTGATATTCGCCCGAGCAGAAGACCAGGAAAGAGGATGAGCACTCGCAGAGTTTACAAAGACTCGCATTCTCGGGAAAGCCGAGTGGCGGCCCAAAGGATCACTGAAGACGACATTGAAGAGGAGCACAGGGCCGCTCGCATTCCCTTCTCCCCCGAGCGTATTTACATCTATGATGTTGAGCCGAATGTGGTCGGCCCTGACGAGATAATGCGATACATGCGGCGGTTCGATCTGGACAGCAATGAGGTTTCGCTGATTCCAGCTGAAGGTCGGGCTGCATGGAACCCACCCCCTGGCCACGTGGCAATTTACGGGTCCATGCTCACCTGCGGTGTTACTCTTCCTCTCCAGCCTTTCATCACTTGGTTCTTGGCTGAAGCCCAACTCGCTCCGGCTCAGCTAACTCCGAATAGTTATCGCATCCTGATGTGCATGTGGCATATGTGGCATAGAATGAAACGGCCACCTCCCACCCCTCGCGAGGTTCGTCACTTCTATTCGCTGAGGCCAGTGGGGAAGACCGGGATTGACTTTCTCCAGTCGAATCAGCCCGAGTTTTGGATTCCAAAAGACGTCGTGGTCAAGGGTAGAGTCGAACCGACTACGGACGAAAAGATGAAAGGATTTGTTTGGGGCTTCCCGACCTCAAACAAATTTTGGAAGAACAGCTGGTTCTTCGTGGGCAAAGACTGGGGCCAGTCGATCAGCTTTGACTTGGATGGCACTCAGATGACTTGCCGAGTTCCTCGGTACTTCTGTACGCCTCAGTGGAACCATCTGACTTCAGCTTTTACCGATGAGGAGCTGAAGACTTTGGCTCGGGCAGCAGTCCGCCCCCTAGAGAAAAGGGGGAAACCCTATCTCTACAAAGAGGGGAAGATGATTAAGGCCCGTCTCTTCCCTCAGATTTCTGCGTGCCGCAGACGCCGTAAGTTTATTTGTTGTATGTATTTTTTATTTGCAACCTGATTCCCAAGTTTGTTTGCTAACTAGACTCTTTTTTTTTTTTTTGAAGTGTTTGATGTAGATATAGTCAGCGATGCTCTGGCACGCCGGATGAAGGGCATCGTGGAGGCGAGTCGAAAGGCAGTCCTTCGCCAGCGAGATGCTGGGATAGCCCCTCCCGAAGACGAATCTGATAAGGGTACTCCCGAGAATCTTCTCGAGGGAGATGACGAGGAGGGAGTACCCGATTATATGCCCGAGGAGGCTCATGATCAAGAACCGACCGTGTGTTCGGCGGAAGCCGCGGGCGCTTCGGGGAACTTTGGAGTAAGTAGGACCTCTGCTGATTCGGGTAATCCCGCGGGTCCTTCCTCCAAGGGGAAAGAGAAGGTAGGGGATCTCCCTAAGCCCGAGCAGGCGAATCTCCCCAGCGGATCTGGTTCTCCCCACTCTGCTGCAGATATGCCAAACGCCCCCTTTGAAGCAGTTGGGGGGCCTTCAGGTGCGGTAGCCCCGGAGTTTCCGACTTCAGTCAAGCCGAATCCTTCTACCTCGGAGATTCCAGCCCCTGCTGATCCGATTTCCACCCCTGGGGACAGCAACACTGAAGCTGGGCAGACCGGGAAGAGGAAAGCTTCGTTTTCTTCTGGTCGCCCCTTTCCCAAGATTCCCCGAGTAGTTGCGTATGTTGATTCCTCTTCGGAGGATAAGGGGGAGGGTGATGTTGAAAAAGATACGAGCGTGACCCCTCCGCGGGAGCAGGTTAGAGAGAGTGCTGGTGGCTCAACCGACCTTCCTCGGGCGGCCCCATCCGCCGAACTCCCCGAAGGCGATGTAGGTGGTATGGGCTTCTCTCCCCAAATCGATGATCCCACCCCCGAGACCATTTTCAGGGCCATGGCTTCAGGCCGAGCCTATATTGGGGAGGATCACTGGAGTCATTTCGGGACCGGGACTGTGTCTGACCGACTCCGCAATTTTTTTAACAGCGCTTCCTACGTGAGTAACGCCTTCGCTTATATGCGTCATTTCGCATTCTTCCTTTTCTTACTTCTATTTGTTGTTGACTTGTTGCAGATGGTGGCCGAGATGTCTGGGGCTTGCCAAGCTGGCGAAGCCCAAGCGGAGACAATAAGAAGGCTGGAAGCCCAATTGAAGGAGAGCGAAGATCATTGCTCTCGGGCTGAGTTAGCTCGTCAGGAGGAGGCCAAGTCGAGTCAGATGCTCCTAAATCAGTGCTTAGCACGGCAAATGGAAGCCGAGCAACAGGCATCTTCTGCTGCGGAGGAGGTCAGGACTCTGCAAGATCAACTGTCATCCACCCGGGAAGCCTTGCTTCGGGCCGAACAAAACGCCGAAGACGCCAAGTCTACTTATGAACGTCGAATCGACGACTTGGAGTGTCAAGCCCTGACGGCTAAGGAACTGTCGAAGGGAGCTAGGCTGGAAATGGAGCTACAAAGCGTTGACCGTTTTAAGAGATCTCCAGCCTATGATGCTCTGCTTCTTCGGGAATTCCAGCTGGGAATGGTCTCGACCGGCGAGTTTTTTAAGCAAAAGAACAGGGCGACTGATCGGGCCCGGGCCAACTGGAGCCTCTCAATTAGGAAGCATGTGGACACATCCTTGGAGTCTCTTCGGATCCAGATGAAGGAGTGGCGGGTGTATTGTAGAAGTAAAGGAAAAACGCCACATCCCATGCACCTTGAGGTTCCAACCGCCGAGTCGTTCTCTACTTTTTACGCCAGTGAGAGGGCGGGGTTCAACAATGAGATACCCGACTTGGGGCCCCTTCCTGGTACCGACTACAGTCACTGGATGGATGACGAGGAAGATGTGATCATGTGGCCTTCGGATGACAGCCTTCTGAGCGAGTACGTGATGGAGCCTGACCCTGACGTTGGCAGAAGCAGCTCACCACCCCCGGCGCCTTCCTCTTGATTTTCAAGCCTTTTTTGTAACTATACTTGTATATTTTTCGTATATTTTTCATACATTGTATTTTTCTATACATACAATAAGAATAAATTTTACTCTTTACATTCTTACTGATTTCACTGTACGCCTAAATGGGACGACCGTCTGCTTGTACTAACCATCTTTGAATTTATGGATCCTTCGGGAATCTTTAGCTATGCTTTGACCGAGTACCTTGTGGCTGGCAATTAATTTCAGCCAAGTATCTTATGTAACTGGCTTTTTACCCGATCAGACCAAGTATCTTATTTAACCGGTTAACTAATTTTTGCCGAGTATCTTATGTAACTGGCTTATCAATTTAGACCGAGTATCTTATTTAACTGGTAACTAATTTTTACCGAGTATCTTATGTAATTGGCTTACACCCTTTGATTTTTGGGGTGGTTTAACCTCCACGTTACGTCGAGGCTCGCCACGACCATACGTTGAGGTCCTTGCACAAGTCACCTAGGACGTCTCCTGGCTTTATCTGTGCAAGGGTTTGTCGAATCGTTGGGGTAATTTGTACCGGCCAACACGACTGCGCATCTCACTAGTCTTTCTAGCGGCGCTCCGAGCATTTTCCCAGTTGTCCTGGTGCCTCGGTTTTTCCTTTTTGCTAAGGGACGCGTTTGCATCGCCTTAACTAGGCGGGCATGCTACTACAGCTTTTCCGCCCTTCGAGCACCACTCGTCCGCTCTTTCGCGGCCTTATAGCGCTCGACTCTTTTCGGCGTTTATTCGGTCGCCTTGAGTGGCCGCCATTGAAATATTGCTCATGGATTTTATTGATTCCGCCACACCGTATTAGCAACTGAACTTTATTAGATGATCATGAACATGAAATTAATAAATAAATCTGAAATTTCAACGCAGAAACTAAAAACTGAGCTAAAGCAGAATAAATAAATTGTAGAACCATAGTCGGATTCTTTTAGGGATAGAAGATCTTCAGATATTGTGCGTTGCATGGTCGGGGTACCAAGCTACCTTCTGGTCGGGCTATCATGTAGGCCCCGTGCCCTACGATTCTCTTGATGATATATGGCCCTTCCCATTTATCGGCGAGGGATCCCGATGATTTATCCTTGGTATTTGGGGATACTCTTCTCAGCACTAGATCCCCGAGTTGGAATCTCCGCTCCCGAACATGAGAGTTGTAGTACCTAGCAGCCCTTTGCTGGTATGCGGAATTTCTTACTTGTGCTGCATCTCTGATCTCTTCAAGCTCGTCTAGGTTCTGCTGCAGCATGTCTATATTGTGCTCGGGGCTGTATAACTGGACCCTGGGGGATGTAAAAGTAGTTTCTGCTGGGATAACAGCTTCTGTCCCGAATGCTAGCGCGAAAGGAGTTTCCCCTGTGGACGACCTTACAGTTGTTCGATATGCCCATAGCACCTCAGGTAGTTTGTCTGCCCAGCCACCTTTCTTTGCCTCTAGTTTTGCTTTCAATGTGTGCTTGATCACTTTATTCACGGCCTCCGTTTGGCCATTGGTTTGAGGGTGAGCAGGCGATGCATAGTAATTTGCGATCTTGAACTCTTCACACATTTCTCTGAACTTCTTATTATCGAATTGAGTTCCATTGTCTGTTATGATGATGCTCGGGATCCCGAATCGATATATTATATTCTTTTTAACGAAGCTGGTGATGTTTGCCTCGGTGATGTGTACGAGTGCTTCTGTCTCTGCCCATTTGGTAAAATAATCCACTACCACAATAGCATGCTTTGCTCCTCCCTTCGTTCCTGTGGGCATTGGTCCTATCAGGTCGAGTCCCCACATGGCAAAGGGCCAAGGCGAGGTTAAGCTTCTAAGCAACTCTGGGGGTCGCCGAATGTCGTTTGCTACTCTTTGGCATGTTTCGCAACTCTCTGCGAATTGCTGCGCTTCCGCGAACAGAGTCGGCCAGTAGAATCCTTGCCTGAGTATCTTGTGTGCTAAGCTTTTACCCCCAGTGTGGTTCCCACATACTCCACTGTGGATGCTTCTCAGGATCTCTCCAGTCTTTTCACCGGAAATGCATCTCTGCAGCACTTTTGAGAATCCTCTCCTATATAATTCTCCTCTCAGAATCGTGTACCGGGCTGACCTGTATCTGATGCGTTTAGCTTCCACAGCATCCTCCGGTAGTATGTTCTCCTCCAAGTACTTTCTGAGTTGGTATGTCCAGTCGCCCGGGCTAGGTCGGATCTCTGCTATTATGATTTCCTCGGGTTCCGCTGTACTTGGTTTAGTCAGGTGTGCCACTGGTATTGCTTTGGATCTGATGCTTGTGGTGGCTGAAGCTAGTTTGGACAAAGCATCTGCTTTTTCGTTCTCTTCCCGAGGGATCTGAGAGATTCTGTACGCTTTGAACTTTTTAAGTAGTTTTTTTGCAATGTCCAAATAAGCTATCATGTGCTCTTCCCTGGCCTGGTATTCATCCAGTACCTGATGGACCACGACCTGTGAATCACTGTAAACTTCCAGCTCATCTGCCCCTAATGCTATGCAGACCCTTAGGCCGGCCAACAAGGCTTCATACTCTGCTTGATTGTTGGTTGCCTTGAAATCGAACCTCGTGGCACATTCTACAGTATCCCCCTCGGGGGTTGTTATGACTATTCCTGCCCCGCTGCCATGCGTGTTCGATGACCCATCTACATGCAATTTCCATTGGAATTTAGTAGTCTGTTCATCTTCCATTGCCCTCCTTACCTCGGCGTCTGGCTCGGTGAATTCTGCTATAAAGTCGGATACCGCCTGCCCTTTGATGGCCGCTTTTGGTGTGTATCTGATATCTTATTCGCTGAGCTCCACCGCCCATTTGGTCAGCCTTCCTGACACCTCTGGCTTTTGAAGAATGAGTTTCAGTGGGCAGTCTGTATATACCTCTATTGTATGTGCTTGGAAATATGGCCTCAACTTCCTGGCCGATGTGATCAGAGCTAACGCTATTTTTTCTGCCGGCGAGTATCTGGTTTCCGTCGCTAACAACGCTTTGCTTGTATAGTACACTGGCTTTTGTATTCCTTCCTCCAGTCGGATCAACACCGAACTCGTCGCCACTTCGGTGACCGAGAGGTATAAGTACAATGTTTCTCCCACCACTGGTTTTGAAAGGATGGGTGCTCTCCCCAGATACTCTTTCAATTTTTGAAAGGCTTCTTCACACTCTGTACTCCATTTGAGCCCTTTTCCCTTTTTTATTGCTTTAAAGAATGGGGCGCATTTGTCTGTTGACTTGGCTATAAACCGGTTGAGTGACGCAAGGCATCCCGTTAGCCTCTGCACATCTTTCAGTGTCCTGGGTGAAGCCATTCCTTCTAATGCTTTGATCTTCTCGGGATTTACTTCGATTCCTCTCTGGTGCACCTGAAAACCTAGAAACCTTCCCGAAGGTACCCCGAACACACATTTGCTTGGGTTGAGCTTCATCTGATACTTTCTTAGGATGTCAAAGGTTTCCTTCAAATCCTCCGTGTGTTTTTCTACAGTGGTGCTCTTAGTCAACATATCATCCACGTAAACCTCCATATTTTTCCCAATCTGCCGAGCAAACATCCTGTTTACCAACCTCTGGTACGTTGCCCCGGCGTTTTTCAATCCGAACGGCATCACTTTGTAGCAATATAAGCCCTGGTCCGTGGTAAACGATGTCTTTTCCTCATCTGCCTTATTCATCCGGATCTGATTGTATCCCGAGTAGGCGTCCATGAAACTCAACAATTCATGTCCTGCTGTCGCATCTACCAACTGGTCGATCCTCGGTAGTGGGAAACTATCTTTTGGGCAAGCTTTGTTCAAGTCTGTAAAGTCTACGCACATCCTCCATTGTTTGTTCTTTTTCTTGACCAACACTACATTGGCTACCCACTCCGGATACTTGACTTCCCTTATCGACCCCGCGGAAAGCAGCTTTTCCACCTCCTTCTTGATTGCGACGCTTCTTTCTGGATTGAATAATCTTCTTTTCTGTACCACGGGTTGGAACTCTGGGTTGGTGGAAAGATGATGTGAAATCACCTTCGGGTCTACCCCCAGCATATCTTCATGACTCCAAGCGAAAACGTCCTTGTAGTTTCTTAGCAGCGCAATAAGTAAGGTTTTGACATGTACGCTCAAACTTGCCCCTACCTTCACTGTCCTACCCGGATCTTCTGGGTCTAGTGCCACTTCTTGAGTCAGCTCGTCTTCCCTGTCCTCCGGTCCTTCTCTGGGATCCAACTCAAAATCTTTCGGCACTTCTGCCTGTTCTTCAAGTTCTCTAGCCTTTTGTTGGACCGTTACCATGTATACCTGGCGTACCTTCCTATCTTTATACACTGACAAGTTTGCTCTTCGGGCCATCTCTTGTGACCTTTTGACCACTCCCACACCATATTCGGTCGGGAATTTCATCATGAGGGCATAAGTTGCTGTCACCGCCTTGGCTTTATTCAAAAATGGTCGGCCCAGTAAAGCATTATACGGCCAGTTTTCCGTATCTACCACCATAAAGTCGAGCAGCACTGTTTTCTGGCAAGGGGCTTTCCCGATCTTCACGGGTAGCTTAACCGTGCCAAGTGACCTTACTTTGACTCCTCCAAATCCTCTAAGGGGTGTGGGAAACGGCTGTAGGTCTTTCCTGTCTAGCCTCAGCTGGTCATATACTTCTGCACTAAGAATGTCTGCTGAACTCCCATTGTCGATCAGAATTCGATGAACTTCTCTATGGCCGATCCGTGCGCTGATCACTAGCGCGTCATTTGGCCTAACATCCACTCCGTGTGAGTCGGCTTCTGTGAACACGATCGGGTCCCAGCCCTCCTTGATTCTTTTAGGGTCGGGCTCAATAGAATTGACGTCCAGGTCTCTCCGTGCCTCCATGGCCTCCCGAATCTCCTGGGTCCTTTCCCTGTTACTCTTGCCCGTTGCTGGTCCTCCGAAGATGGTGTTGATTGCCCCTTCATCCTCGGCTTTCTTGGGACTAAGTTTTCTTGCCCGTCCGTCCTGTCGGCTATCTTTCTGTCCATCTGCCCTGTCCGTCTTTTTGAAAACAATGTCCTTCAAATGCCCTTCCCTAATGAGAGTCTCGATGTGGTCCCTTAGCTGGAAACACTTGGATGTCTCGTGCCCATTCTCTTTGTGGAAACGGCAATATTTGGTGGTGTCCCTCCGAGCATATGTCGATTGCTTAGGCGGTTCTTTGGACATGTTCTTCTCTTCTATGATTGCCAGGACTTCTTCTTGATCTTTCTTCAACGGGGTATAATTTGTGTATTGGCCCTGGAACCTCTGTCGTGGTTGATCGGTTTTTGGGTCGTATGCTCGTCGACCATCCCGACCATCCCGACCATCCCGTGCTTTATTCTTCTGCTTGTCACCTTTGGTATCGAGCATCTTTGTCTGGTCCTTGGTTTTGGATCCCTCTGGGCGACCGCCATGTACGAAGTAACCTCCTGTGGCAATTTCCTCTTCTTCGGCCAAGGCGTAACCCCCTGCCATGTCTATCATATCGGCATAGCTGGTTAGTCGGGCTCTTCTGAGGTTAAAGGACAATTGGCCGTTCTGAAGGTTGTTGATGAACGCGGCAATTATTGCTTCGTCGTTTGCACTTCCAATCTCGGACACTTCCTGACCGAACCTCCCCAGATATTTCTTCAGCGACTCGTCTTTTCCCTGTTTGAGTTGGGATAAATGAGCCACTGACTTTTTTCTGTGTACATTCCCGAGGAACTGCCTTGAGAAAGCCTTGCTCAGTTCGCCGAAGCTACTTATGCTTGCTGCTGGCAATCTTCCAAACCACCGGGAGCCTAGATCCCCAAGAGTTTGGGGAAAATTCAAACATAGTAGTGCATCATTATGGACATATTGCGCCATAGCGCTCCTTGTGAAAGGGCTTTTGGGTCGGTATCCTTCTTGAACAGCTCAATGTGGGGCATTCTGAATCTCTCTGGGAAAGGCATCCTCAAAACCCCATTGGTGAAAGGGCTTCCGGATTCATCATCTGACAGCTCATTACGCCCATACCGCCTGACCAAAGCATCCATTTGCCGACGATTATTTTGAACTTCCCGGGTGAGGCTCTGTATAAGTATGTCTCTGTCCCCTTCAGGTTCTCCTAACGCATTGAAGTTTTGGCTTATGGTCAGTTTTTGGCCCCTCTCCTCGGGATTCAACTCTCTATGATCTCGGTTTAGGCCATGCAGCCGGACTGTGCCCCTTTGGCGCTTGCGATGATGGTTCTGCTCACTTTCTTCAGAGGATGACCGGTCTCTCCGGTGGCCACGCCTCCTGGGGCGGTCTCGATCTCCGGCTACCCGATCTTGATCGTACTCTTTGTCGGAATCATTCCCCTCTCTGTGCTCCCTACTTCTCCTGGCCACTCTTTCAGATAGCATCTCTGGTCTGCCTGTAGGATCTCGTCTCGCCTTTGGGGGTGCATCAAGGGTTGGTATCACCACTGCGGAACGCAGCCTTGCTGTCTGCTGGCTTGGGGCGGACAGTTCATGAGGTGACATCAAACCTTCCGTAACAGAAAGGTCAATTCCCTGCCTTGCTGCGTCTGATATGAGTTGTTGTAGAGAAGCGCGGAGTCGTTGCGCGATTTCTTCATTAGCTGTAGGTAAACGTTGAATACCAGCCAGGGCAGCTGACTGGTCTGCCGTCGTCAAAGTTGCATCCGCCGTATTGAGCACGGTGTCATCTTCCAATTCGTTACTTGGCATGCCTTGACTGTACCTGGAATCGCTACCATCTCCGTCGCCAACCATTGTTGTCACAAATTTTTGGGTCCCCCTCCTTTTAGCGCCAATTGTTGACGGTGATTTTTGGTGATCACCAAGTCAATGATTCGTTTTTGAATTACTGCAGTTTATACTTGAGTATGGTCAAAGATTGTAAAGAAATAACAGGTGATTTACGTGGTAAAACTCCAGAAGATCGGAGAAACATCCACGGGATTGTTGCTTCTAGCAACAAAGTCAAATCCACTATGAATCACGATTACAAGATGAAGAACGATAAAGAATGATTACAAGAACTCTGCACTATGATCCTCTCTCTCCCTCTTCTATTTCTCGCTTCCCTCTGTTTATGAATAGAGGGGGTATTTATACATGTTGTTTCTAGGGTTTTAAGATGACCGCTAGGGTTTAGTGTTGTGGCCCCCAAGTCTCAAGCGGTTTCCTAGTCCTACTTAGATTATGTTTCCCTTTTTCGGCTGTGTCCAATTCTGAATGGGATTCTTTCTCCTTTATTCACGGGAGAACTGCTTATTTCCTTTTTAAACTCTAATGGTCCACATCGTTGCTTATTGTGGACCTGCTGGCTGCTGATTGCAAGTGTTGGCGACTGTTTTATTGTTTCCCGAGTGAGTATGCCCGAGTGTGCCTGAATCTGATCTGCTGCTCAAGCTGATCGTCTTTGTTTGTGGTCGGACTACTTATTCTCTTTTCCGAGTAAGTTATCGTGGAGGTTTCTGCTCCATAAGTTGACTTATCTTGACCTCTGCTGATCTGGCCTTCCATGGTGATGACGTGTCCATCACGACTATTTTTACCTATAACACCTGTGATTTCATCGCTGATCGTGGGTGGAAACTGATGTCGTATTCGCTGAGTTCTACTGCCCACTTCGTCAGTCGACCTGAAAGTTCAGGTTTATGAAGTATATTTTTGAGGGGATAAGCAGTTAATACCTTAATTAAGTGGCATTGGAAGTACGGTCTGAGTTTACGGGCTGCCATCACAAGCACAAGAGCAAGAGCTAGCTTCTCCAGTCGACTGTATCTGGTTTTGGCGTCGAGCAGAGTCTTGCTCACGTAGTAGACTGGATGCTGATTATTATCCTCTTCTCTGACTAAGACTGCACTTACGGCTGTGTCAGACACGGCTAGGTATATGAACAGTGTTTCGTTGTCCTTTGGTTTCGACAGTAATGGGGGCGACTTCAGATAGGTTTTCAAATCTTGTAATGCTTTCTCACAGTCATCGTTCCATTCGAACGCTTTGTTCTTCCTGAGGACGTTAAAGAATGAGAGGCATTTTTCGGATGACTTTGATATGAATCGGTTCAGCGCTGCAACTCGACCGGTTAGTTTCTGAACGTCCTTCATGCATTTGGGCGACTCAATATTTTCGATCGACCGTATTTGATCTGGATTAGCTTCGACGCCTCTTTGGGTGACTAGGTAGCCTAGAAATTTCCCTGAAGAGACACCAAAAGAACACTTAGTAGGGTTTAGTTTCATACCATATTGGTTGAGTACGTCGAACGACTGCCTCAGATGGTCGATGTGTTGCTGAGCGACTAACGACTTGACCAACATATCGTCGATGTAGACTTCCATCGTCGATCCTAGCATCTTGGCGAACATTTTGTTGACTAGCCTCTGGTATGTTGCACCTGTATTTTTTAAACCAAACGGCATTACTTTGTAACAAAAGATACCTCTTTCGGTGACGAAGGTAGTTTTTTCTTGGTCGTCTGGATGCATCAGAATCTGGTTGTATCCGGAGTAAGCATCCATGAAGCTCAATAATTCATGCCCTGCAGTTGCGTCGACCAGCATGTCGATGTGTGGAAGTGGAAATGAATCCTTGGGACATGCCTTGTTGAGATCAGTGAAGTCGATGCAGACTCGCCACTTCCCGTTTTTTGTTTTTTACCACCACGACGTTTGCTTGCCAGTCTGGATATTTTACTTCTCTCACTGACCCGATGTCGAACAATTTTTGTATCTCTTCGTTGATCACTTTGTTCCTTTCGGGAGCGAATTTTCTTCTTTTTTGTTTAACTGGCAGATGGTCTGGGTCGACTTGTAGTCGGTGAACCATTATTTCTGGGTCGATTCCGATCATGTCTTCGTGCGACCAGGCAAAGCTGTTGCGGCGTTCTCTCAAGAATTCAACTAACTGCTTTCGGATGTCGTCTGGTAACCTTGACCCGACGAATACTTTATGATCTGGTTGGTCTGGGTCGATAGATACCTCGTCGAGTTCCTCTATTTTTAGCTTGGTTGGAGTCGACTCGACCTTGGCTTCCTGTAATTGCTATAATTTCTGTTTCTTCTTTTTTAAAGCGTTTTGGTAGCATTCCCTAGCGGCTCTTTGCTCTCCTTTAATTTCTTTAACTCCCCACTTGGTTGGAAATTTGATAAGCTGATGATAAGTCGAGGGGATTGCTTTCAACTCGTGTATCCAGGGTCTGCCGAGTATTGCGTTGTAAGGGGATTGGCAGTCGAGCACTAGGAAGTTGATGTATAGGTTGACTCCTTCGGCGTAGACTGGCAGCACAATTTCGCCTAGAGTACTCTTTTGTTCTCCACTGAACCCGGTCAACATCGTCGTTCGACGGCTGAGTTTCGATTCGTCGACCTGCATTTCTCTTAGAGCACTGTTAAACAAAATATTGCACGAACTGCCATTATCAATTAAAATGCATTTAGTTAAACAATTAGCAATATGCAAAGAAATAACTAAAGCATCATGGTGGGGAGAGAACAAATCTGATTTATCTGTCGATCGAAAGGTGACGGTTTTGTCGACTTTGGATGGGTGTTCTCGATTTGGCTGAATCTCTGCGTTTGACACTTGTCGAATGTGTCTCTTAGCTGCTGAGTAGCTCACGCCACTGACTTCAGACCCACCGGAAATGCAATTGATTACTCGATCTTGCCTAGGAGGTTCTGGAGGGCTGTCGACTGAAACGGTTTATCTTTGGTCGTCGCGTCTCGCATATGTTTGCTTACCCTTATCTGTTAGGAATTCTCGTAGATGCCCCTGTTTCAGCAGTTCTGCTACTTCAAAATTTAGGGCGATGCAATCTTCCGTGCGATGGCCATGGTCACCATGGAACTCGCATCGAAGTTTTGGATCCCTATGTTCGGGAAGGGCGTTCATTTTCTGCGGCCACTTGATCGTCTTGCCCATTTCTCTCATAACTGCAACGAGGTCGACTGGTTCAATGCCGAGGAGGTATTCTGGTGCTTCCACCTTTGGTCGACTCGACCTTGGAATACCGCGCCCGTAGGTGCTTCTCTCACCAGAGCTTTCGTGCCGCGACTGGATGTTTCTTCTGTCGCTTGTCGGGTACGGTTCCGACTGTCTGTCGTTAGACTTTCTATCGATTCGCTCGTTTCGACGACCTCCATAGTAACTGCTGTTGGCTTTTCCAACGAAGTTCGCCTCATCTTCTTCCCACTTGATCTGAGCCCATGTTTTGGCCAATACATCTTCCATTGTCCTGCAAAGGTATTTGGTAAGTTCTTTGTATAAATCAGAATCAAACCTGAGACCTTTTCTGAAGGCATAGATGGCAGTCGCCTGGTTGCAGTGCGGGATCTGCACTTTTTCTCTGTTGAAACGTCCGACGTAGGCTCGCAAGTTCTCGCCAGTCTTCTGCGTTATGGTGTAGAGGTCGTCCGACAACTTTTCCAACTTGCGGCTGCTTGCAAATTGCTCCACGAACGTGTCCGTCAGCTGTGCAAAAGAATCAATAGAATTATTAGGTAAATTTGTGTACCACTGTAGGGCAGGACCACTAAGGCTAGATCCGAAGGCCTTGCACATGCATGCTTCTCTAAGGTCGCGTGGGATTGCGGCAGTGAACATCCTCTGTTTGTACTGTGCTATATGGTCGTCCGGATCGGTCGTCCCTTCGTACTGCTTCATGTTTGGGAAGTTGAACTTCTTAGGCATCTCCATAAGAGCTATTGCATCGACGAAGGGTGAGTCAACGAAGCTATTTGCGGTACTTTTCTTGATAGGAGCTGGGACTCCTGGGATTCTTTGGATGAGAGCTTCCATTTCTGCAAACCTGCGAGAGAATTCTAGGTTAGCAGATAAATGCAAGTCTGGCCCCGGTTTTACCAATCCGGGTGTCGACTGGAGAGACATAACCGCCTTTGGGATATTGTCCGGTTGTTGATCTACTGGCTGTTCGTGTTCGTTCACAGCATCGTTTCTGGCGGGTACGTTGTTGAGGTCGATCTCAACCCTTGCCGTCTGAAGTGTTGGTCGATTCTGATGGTCGACCGGATTTACTTCTGGTGCGATGGGATTGCTTGGGAATCTCCGAATAGGTCGGTCGACATCATGTTCGTCGTTTGACATCGGGACTGGATGCTCCGAAGTGGCTGAATCTGGAACTACTCCGTCGACCAGCGTTCTCAATTCTTCGTTTGCCGCCCGGATTGCCGCATTTTCCGCTTCGAGCGCTTGTAGCCTCTCAGCACTGGCGGCCATTTGGGCGTTCAACATAGCGATCTGCTCTTCGACGGTTGGGTTTGATCCATTTCCGGCCATGTTGAGTCGTAGTTAGGATTGATTGATTTGGACTCAAAGGTAGTTGCAATGGGCCCCACGGTGGGCGCCAAACTGTAGGGGGTCGACCTACGGTCGATGTGGATCGGGTCGGATTTATGTTAGGCCCAAGGCAACTTGGTTGAGCTTGTCGAGTGGAGGGATGTCGTCTTGTCTATAGACCTGCAAAAGATGTTAGTCTGTCGAATAAAAGGATGTCGTCTCCTCAAGAACCTGCAAGAAAAGTTTAAGCAAAGATAAAACACAATAAAAATGAAGGTGCTGGGTTTGGATCGTTTAGCCTTAGTTATGCTTAGGCTGAGCAATCGTGACTTGATGGTGAATGAATTCCACTGATCGGAATACCCCTAGAATCAGAGCTTCAATACGCAGTTTAATAAGCTTTTGTTCAGAGAAAAATCAGAGAGCTTTAGTGAAGGAGGCTTCCCCTATTTATACTAGGCCTCTTCGCTCCAACGTCCACTATCTGCACTTGATAGTGGGCGTGATTCTAGGAGAGATTTCCTCTCAATGGGCAGTTACATCTGATTTCGTAACTGTTCATTTTGAATGAGTCTTCAACGGTAGCTTCTTCTGGCAGCTAGTTTGGGTCGACCCAACACAATGGGCCTAGGTTAGACCGGTAAAGATTGGGCCTTGGCATGTTGGGCCGTCGGACCATTTTTGACTACCACAAGTGCTAAGTCCATATAATATATACATTTATGAAAGTTTTTAATTATTTTTGTTTGATAAATAAAATAGATTCTTTTTTTTTATTATTGTTTTAATTTCAAATTTCCCTTTTTTTTTTTTTTTTTCTGAAGTAATTTATTTTTATTTTTATTAAATTACTTCAGAAAAAAAAATAATGGGCCAGGCCCAACTCAATACTCAGTATCATCAATTTCGAAAAAAGAAAAAGAAAATAAAATTCACATGACATAAGTAATTATAAAAATTTGAAGAAACCAAGAAAACCACCGATTAACAACCAAATCGTTCTTCAGATCTAACCATTTGATCTCTTAATTGGCGCGCTGATTCACATTGAAATCAAATTACATAAACCAATATACCATTTCCAAGGAAGAAAGATCCGAAATCACAAAAATGGTGGCTCCACTTGGTGGATCCGACAGAGACAAATCCACCACCTCATCCTCTTCTTCTCCCGTCCCCGTCGTCACCTATTTCTGGAAAGGTGACTCAGTTATTGTATTCTGATTTCATTATTTTTTTTCGTGTTCGTGGTTACGTAGCTTAAATGATTGAGAAGATCTTGATTGGAAAGTTGAATTGGAGAAAATCGTGTGGCAATATTGTAAATTTTTCTCTTTCATTTTTTTATTTTTTATTTGATCTCCGCATTTTCTGGATCTCTTCCAAAATTTTCCTCTTTTTTTTTTTTTGGTTTTTTTATTTGATCTCCGCATTTTCTAGATCTCTTCCATTTTTATTTATTTATTTGATCTCTACTGTCTGTAGGGGGTCGACCTACGGTTGATGTGGATCGGGTCGGATTTGTGTTAGGCCCAAGGCAACTTGGTTGAGCTTGTCGAGTGGGGGGATGTCGTCTTGTCTATAGACCTGCAAAAGATGTTAGCCTGTCGAATGGAGGGATGTCGTCTCCTTCAAGAACCTGCAAGAAATAGTTAACAGATGGAATGACAGATTAAAAAGAGGTAAAGAAATTGTGGGGATGATCGTTTATAGCCTTAGGTGCGCTTGGGCTGAGCGTTTATCATACTTAAAGTTAAATTCCGGTGGACGGAATGACATCAAGCAGAGTTTCAAGATGCTTAAGAGCTTTGTTGGTTGTTGAGATTATCTGAGCCCCATTGTTGTGGTTTTGCCCTTCTTATTTATAGGGAAAAAACCTGGTAGTGACTTGATTGTAGGAGAGATTTTAGGAGTGGTTTACTCCTATTCAAGTCGGCTGTTACAACCGTTTGCCATTGAATGGGGTAACTACCCATTGAATGTTGTAACTGCCCATCGAATGTTGTAATTGCCCATTGAATGCTGTAACTGCCATGTTGACTGAGTTAATTGCCATTTTAACTGATTTGGAGCTTTGAGTCGACCCAAAATATGTGGGTCTGGACCATTTTCAGCATGAAGACTTGGGCCTTTTTACGTTTGGGCCCATGGACCATTTTTGGCTACCACACTGTCCATCTCATAGATGGACAATTAAGATTTTAAACATGTTTTATTTTTTTTATTTTGTTTTTAATTCTTTTTATTCAATTTTTTTAAATAAGCTTGAATGACAAAAATACCCTTCATTTTGATAGTCAAACATTATCTACAGTAAAATTTGACTAAGGGTAAGGGAAGTAAGTACCAATTAACAATAAAGTTGTTTTTATATATAAAAAGGCATATCTCAGAAAAGTTTGATGTAATTTGTTCTTATTTAAAACCAAACCAACGCTTTTAAATTTGTTTGGTTTGGGCGGGCTTATTGCTCCAAATTGTATTGTTATTGTTGAAGAGACTAAAAATAAACTTCAGCAACTTGCGCATCAGCGATGACAACATCATCACCGAGCGGCGAGCGCATTGATTGGGGCACATCAACTAAAGTTGCCTTTGAACGAGACCTACCGGCTTTGGGGCAGTTTTTACTAAAATGGGTGTACCCGGAACGGGGTTCCAATCTCTAAAAAAATCGAATGTAATTACATGGTGGAACCGCTATTCATTAGCTGACACTTCTATTGCGACAGATTCAACTAGGTGCATCTACTAAGTATTCACTTAATCTTAGTTTAATGAGAGGATTTGTGTGACTACCAGACTACCACCATTAAGAATCAACAAAATATTTAAATTAGACAATCAACGTTCACCGAGCATGAGCATTTCTCACTTTTTATAAAAAGCCAGCTACCTGTTACAATTACATGCAATTAAAGGAAGCATAGTAATGATTGCATGCATCAATATTGAATGAGTTATGAAATAAAAACCGAATGATGCTAAACATCCCACCTATAATCCCATAATTTTCATCCCAACACACGTGGCAACTTAGGTGTCACTTGGTGGATGGACACACATTAATTGATACTTATCTCTCTTACCCATGCATTCACTCACCAATTAATGTTTGTTCACCCATCAAGTAACACCTCAACTGCCATGTGTGTTGGGATGAAAATGGTGGGATTGTAAATGAGATATGTAGCATTACTGATAAAAACTCAACATCGATGAATGAACTTGGGCTTGGGAAAATGACTCTCAGAGTCTCAGGTCAGCGGTTCGAATACTATCAATGGCGAAAACTTTTAAAAAAATACCCGATCCCAGATTAATGGATATTGTAAAAAATTAAAAATAAATAAATAAAAAACATCCACCCAAATCATAACTACGATGTAGAATCACCCAAATAAGACAATGTCAATCACGTGATTTGGTATTGAATTTTAGTTTTTACATTAAAAAAAAAAAAAAAAAAAAAAAAAAACTTGGCTGTAGAATCACGCTACATGTATGATGTATCCAAATAAGACAATGCCAATCACGTGATTTGGTATTGATTTTTAGTTTTACATTAAAAAAAAAATCGCGTGGTTTGGCTGATTGGATTCCAATTTACAAATCGGCCAGTGGCCACCTTTGAATTCACTACAATCTGATCTGCTTTTCCTTTGTTTGATAAGAAACTTTGGATGATGTTGGTTTGTTAGTAAACCCCTTACATCCATACCATGAGATTATGAGTTCGAGTCCTCCTATTCCTAAAAAAACCCTAAATTTATAATGTTGAGGATGGCACTAGCTGAATCAAGTTTACACAATCTTCTACTGTTAAACTCCCAAGTTTTTTGAAGAACGGTGTCCAGTTTGGAGTCTATCCCAACATGTGTGTCATCCTCTTCGTATAAAAATATCTCTTTGTATGAATCATATTCAAGATAAAGCTCATGCAGATGGCGAAATATTTGAAGACAAAGTGGGAAGACTAGAGATTTATCATTCCAGACCTGAAGAAATTTAAGATTGCAAAGGAGCTCTTCTGAAAACTGGCCCTGCGATATCATCCGGCCTCCGGGAGCCCTCTCCTATTAATTTCAGTCTTTCTAGGTTGGGGAAAGAATCCTAGTGAGAAATCAATAAATAGAAACAAATCACACTTAGGTGGCATTCGGTTAAATGGCGGAATGGTAATCAAAATGGTAATTAGAATGAGAATGGGAATGGAAAGCTGATTTCTTTGTTTGGTTGGGACTTTAGAATTAGCATTTGAATCAGTATTATTTTGTTTGGTTAACAATTGAATGGAAGGGAATTAACTGTATTTTGACCAAAATACCTCTAATTATAAAACATTCATAATAACATAATATATTATGAATAATAATAATAATAAAATATAATATTACATATATTATTATAATATATAACAAATCATATATATATATATATATTATTTATTAGTAATATTAATATTATTATATAGTATATAACACAAATATTATATATTATTATATATAATATATATTATATAATATATTATATATGATAGATTAATGGATCAAAGACGGGTGCCTGCCAACCGAATGGTATCAGAGCTTGGGGTCCAAAAAGGAGAACAGTTCATTAATATTGTGCATTAGGAAGACAGAATGCTGTCTTATATCTTTCATCTGGATAATAATAATAAAATATAAAAGTATATATTATATATTTAATTATATATTATTTAATATAATAATATATATATAATATAATATAATATAATATATATTATATATATTTATATATTATTATATTATTATATAATTATTATAATTAAATATATATATATATATATATATATATATATATATTTAATTATATATTATTTAATATAATAATAATATATATAATATATACTTTTATATTTTATTATTATTATCTAAAATATATATTATATATTATATTATATTATTATATATATTATATAATATTTAATATATTAATATAATATATATATATATTATATTTATATATCGTTATATATATTATAATAATATATATAATACATATATATACATATATTATAATATATATTTATATATCATTAATATAATATATAATGATAATATATTATTTTTGGAATGTAGTTTGTGCATATGAGGGTTTTTATGGAATAATTTTTTTACATTGGAATGGAATGGGTATTCCATTGGTTTTTAGATGGAATGCCCATTCCACCAAAATGGTGGAATCACAATTCCAATGGAATGCCCATTCCATTGAATTTTAACCAACCAAACATATGGAATGGATTCCATTCCATTCCATTCCAACCAACCAAACGCCACCTTAAAACTTCCAATTTGATTAGATATAGATTAAGAGTAATGCTACACTATCCAAATTTGGTGTCTAAATCTGGTGCCCAAATAATGTGGCAATACTGTAGATCATTCATTTAAATTGTATTAGATTTGTATGATTTAAATGAATGTTTTACATTATTACCACATCATTTAGACACCAAATTTGGGCATTGTAACATTACTCATACAGTAAATACCCTAATTGAAGTAACAATTATATTGCATTTATAATACAAAAATTGCAATATCAAATGACTTATCATGCCATATTTATAAAGGAGTGTTGAGGCCTAAAATGAAGCAAATTTCGGAGTGCCTTTGGGATTTGGCCCCTTTATTTTATTTTATTTCTTTTCTGGAATCTCTCTCTTTTCCCATTATTTTATTTCTGTGTCTTTGTTATTTTGTTATCCTCTTATGCTCTTCTCCTCACCTCCCCTTTTATATCTCTCTTTTTTATATTATTTATTTAATAAATATCTCACCTCAAACTTAACTGGTATCAAATATTTGGGTCTCTTTGGCGTGGGCTTGTGTTGGGCCATGTGTGTTGTTTACGTGTTAAGTCATCCGAATATATATATTCCACCACTCACGTCTTCCGAATGTGATTAAATTTAGTATCAACAAAGAGAATTTAAAAATTCTATAAGTTGGGTTCAAAGGAGAGAAGGGAATTGAATTACCTCATGGTGTGAGTGTGAGTGATATGTTGTTAATAAGCTAATCTCATATTATTATCAATGACCCAACATAACATCTCTTTATTGACTATAATACTAAAACGCAGCAGAAATTCGCTTAATTTGACATATGTGGTTTTTATTAAAGACATTAATTAAACAAATTTGAGGCCTTGATTGAAGAAAGAAGCAAAAGCTTCCATTTCCTTCTTGTCCAAAACAAGCCCGACCTCAACGCCACCGTGACCACGTCTACTCTCAGCCAAAGAAACAGAACCAGTCCTATCAATGGACACAACCTCCACCTTTTTGGGCCTACCCCAGCCGAAATCCGTTTCATAAACGCCAAACCGGTTCGACCCGGCAGTCCCCAGAAGCTGTATTCCTCCTTCCACTTTACCGAACAAACAAAATAACTTTTCCAACGCTTCAGCAGCTCCTTTGTTCTCTATCCCTTTTATCGCTTCACTTAACTTCTCTGCAGCAATTTCCACACCCTTCTCCTCCATCAAATCTTCAGCTTTCAAAAACGACACCTGTGTCACCACACAGTTTCCGAAATAATTGGACGTTATCGGAGGATCCAGACGGGTCCTGTAATTAAAACAGAAGCCAGAATTTCAAATTTAATTTTAAAAAAATTATTTTATAGGAAACAAATATAAAAAATCTAACAAAATGGGATATGGCCCGTCCGGTACCTGTAATCCGCCGTTACTCCGATAATCACTTCTCTGTCTCTGTCTCCTCCTCTGGCTTTTACCATGCAAACGAACACATATGCACATGTTAACACAAATGTTGATAAATGAAGGTTATTCTTTGATTCTTTCACTTGGTAATATTCTTCAACCCTGTTTCTCAATTTCTTCAAATCCTCACGAGTCAGCTCGAAAGTGCCTCGAACAAAGCCTTCGTTTGTTCCAAATGTCGGAAAATTCTTCAAGCTTCGTGAGTTGGAACTAAATTTTCCGTCTAAGCCGAACCATTTCTCGACGAAGGACACGTCAGCACCCGACGGGTCCTTGATCACAGTCCGGTCAAAAGATGGAGTCAGTTCTGGTGGTAGAGACGGAGATTGTTGATCTTCATCGATCAGTGATTTGCATAGATGTGCCCACGATTTTATAAACGTCGTCGAACTCTTGCCGTCAAAGATTGCATGGTGGGTTGAGACTCCAATCGAAAACCCTTTATTTGGAAACAGAGTTATTTGCAACGCAACCATGTCGGCGAAGTCGTCTGATGTCACCAACTCTGGTGTTAAAGGTCGAAGCTCCAGAGCTTTGTGGATATCATCTGCGGAGACACGATCGAAATTGGCGCTGGACTCTGCGACGGTGACCGAGACGCCATCTTTGGGAGAGTAGAAGACGGCGGGCTTTGGTGCCTGGGGAGGCCATTTGATCTTACCGGTGAGAGGGAGGTAGTGGAGGAGAGTGAGAGAGAGAGAGCGTTTGAGGTTTGGGAGGATAACTGAGTCGAACAAATGGTGAGTTAAATCGGTGAGTTCGTAGAAGAAAAGGCGTTCTACAGGAGGAAATTTGAGCCAAAATGTGTCGAAAAAGGTGAGTGGGAGAGTCGACTCGGTTGTGGAACTGTTGAAGTCTGAGTTGGGAGAAACCTGAATAACACCATCAACTTGTAATGTGTTTTCGGCCATCTGAAATGAAAACAAGCAGCGAAGATATGTTTTGTGTGTGTGGGCTTTCTCAAATCTCAACTAAGGGTATAAAATGAATTTGGTCATCATTTGCAAAACTAGGTTATTGATAGTCATCTGAAGCTTATCACGTAAAAGTTGGATTGGTCAACGAATAAGGCTGTACATAAACTATTCTTCTATCAATTTGGGATATATAAACTCAAATCGGCTGTCAAATTTTGGTATCTCAATTTATGTTCAACCAACTAAATTGGGACATGTGTATACATTTATGGAAGAAGTTGAAACTTTTTAGATACAAATTGGGACACCAAAATTTGACAATTGATCTGAGTCCGGATAAGTAAGTGGGAAAAGTGATGTCTATCTATTGAGGTAAGCAAAAGTAATCCCAAAAGTGATGGGCGAGTAATAATGAGCCCATCAATTTTCCAGTTGGCCACAATCATGAATTTAATTTTCCACCAAAAAAAGGTTGATGACCAACTATACCTCCGGGGTGCGTTTGGCACGGACATGGGACAGGACAAGGTGGGACGGGACAGGACAAGGTGGGACTGGACAGGACGGGACGGGACAGGACAGGTTGTTCCATATTGTGTTTGGAATGCCTGGGACAGAACTGTGGACTGTGCTATTATACGTTTGGTATGGCTGGGACAGGACGGGACAAGATGTTTAAATGACCAAAGTGCCCCCCTCCTATCCTTTCCAATGTTTATAACAATTTTATTAAGTTTAATTTTTTTTTTTTGAAAAATATCAATTATATTGAATTAAAATTAATTAAAATTCATACAAAATTAATATTTTCTTTCATTTTCTCACTACACAAACACCATAATTTTTTCTTCCATCAAATTCCACTGACAAAAACAACAAATCAATTCCACAAAATTCATCAAGTACCATCATCATCATCATCATCGGTGAACACCCAACCAAACCACAAATCATCATCATCATCAACACCAAGCCTCCATTCACAACCAAACCAAAAAAAAAATCGAAATCAAATCAAAAAAACCCCACCGCCGACGACGACGAAATCAAAATCAAAATCGAAACCAAACCTCACCGCCGACGACACAATCCCTTTTGATTTTGTATTCCGATCGCCGTGGATCAAAAGCCCCAAATCAAAAACCCTAAATCAAAATCAACAAAAGCTATCATCTCCAAAATTGAAAGTGGTCGAACGGAGAGAGAGAGAGAGGAGAGAGAGACGAACGGAGAGAGAGACGAACGGAGAGAGAATGAGATCTTTCTCCTTGCCGGCGGCCAAAGAAGAGAGAACAAAGAGAGAGAGAGCAGCGTGAGAATGAAGAGAGAGAGAGAGCAGCGTGAGAAGAGAATGGCTGAAAGTGGTGGAGTTTTATTTTATATTTGTAATTTTTTGAATATTTGAGGGCAAAAATGTCTTTTCTAGACTTGTCCCATGCATGGGACAAGTCTGGCCTACCTATTTGGGTGGGACAAATTTTTGGGTTTTTTGTCCCACCTTGTCCCGTCCCGTCCCATGCTAATAGCGCGCCAAACGCGGGACAAGAGAAAATTGTCCCGTCCTGTCCCGCGTACCAAACGCACCCCCAAAGTCCAAAAATGACTTGACTTGGTTAGTCCGTTGCTATTATATCTTATTTCATTTTTATTTTTTTTCACTCTTGAAGGGCTGTCATTATTTAATTTTCATAGTTTGTTTGGATCTACTGGAAGCCAAACCACAGTTGAATACACGAAAAGAGACTAGTCCAGTAATATATCACTCACACCTACATTATTAAAGTTGTGGATTCTAATTGTATCCCCTTTTCAGATCTAAGACCATTGAGGTTGTGGATTCTAGATCTGAGACCATTGGGGTTGTGGAATCTAATTCATTTTCATTATATATATATATATATATATATATATATATAAACAATATCTATTAATTCGAGACTAGGTTTTTTTTGAAAGCTTTTGCAATTGGTAAGATTCAAGCCGCTAATCCGAGTGTCATTTACTCAAGTCCTAAGCTCGTCTATTTACCAGCTGAGATATACCCCTGTTGGCAATATATTAAAAAAAATAACAATCAAATAAACATACTAAGGTACATATCATAATCCACCCCTGTTCAACTTCACAACGTCATGATTATTTATTAATTCCCAAAATTAGAACGACAATAAGAACTTAATTTATTGTCATCCCATGAATTTAACAATAAACTCATTAATAACAATTTTAAGTTAGTTTTTCTTTACTTAAAAAAAAATGACAACACTTGGGTGCTGACCGGTCAATACCCAAGGTGCTGACCGATCAATACCCAAGATACTGACCAACCCAATGGTTGGTTGCCACGTAACCCAAAGTAAGGAGAAAAATGTAAAAAGTTAAAGAGTTTTAGCCACGTGGCAACACCCCATTGGTGGTCAGTATACTTGGGTACTGACTGGTCAGTACCCAAGCATTTTCCTAAAAAAATATAATCCCTAAGCATTTTATATATTCAATTTAATGAAAAATAAAGAACCAAAGAAATTATATTTAATATTACGAAGTCGAGCATACATGTAAAATTAAATATATACCAAGCTATTAAAGGTACTAAAATTTTCAAGTTATTTCCAACAAAATTATAACAAGCCAATAATGTAAATTTAACTAAATTTGTTCTTTGTAAATGCTCGGACCAAGCCAAAACAACACAAATTTGGTTTTCAATAAACAATATATTATATAGTTGAATATTCATTCACTAAACCTTATACTAAATTTGTGTATAATTACACTAATTTTGAAACTAGATTAACTCAAAAATTATTTAAATCCATATAATTTACAAAAGCATACATGGTATCAGGGCCGGCCCATGGGGGAAGCAAACCCAATGTTTTGCTGGGGCCCCCAATTGGCCCAATGCACTACTACGTAGTTTTTTGTTTTTTTTTTTTTTTTAAATCAAGTGAAATTTAATTAAGTTTAAAAAGGCTCAATCTCACATGTTTTTTTGCTTTCATTTTTTTTTTTTTTTTTCTTTACAAAATCCAGGCCCAATTAAAAAAAATAAACTAATCCATTAAGGGCCCAAAATCCAAATGAATTTTAATTGTGACTAAATGATTATTTATGAGGCTACCTATTTGAAACAAAAAGTCAAAAACAAACACTATCTCCCGTTTTCAGTTTTCTACTCTCTTTCTCTCTCTTTCCCACAAACTTCTCTCCGACTCTCTTCCTCTCTGCCTCTCTCTTTATCATTTATTTAATCTCTTTATTAATTACCCTATGTTAACATTTGCTTCCTAAATGCTTGGATAGCATATAGAATTTTATTGACTATATCAGTTACAATTGCTATCGCAGAAAGAAGCTTTTCAAAGTTGAAGTTGATTAAAAATTATCTTCGGTTAACAATGTCACAAGATAGGCTAAGTGGATTGGTTATGTTATCTATCGGAAAAAAAAAAAAAAAAAAGTGTTAGCTAATCTTGATGGTAGAAGTATAATTAGTAAATTTGCACTTCATAAAACAAGAAGAATAGAAATTTAAACAATGTATTGTTTTTATGTTTTTATATACGATAAATATTTTTTGTTTTAATTACGTGGATTACATTGTATATTTGTATTTGGTAAATGAAAAATTATTTATTTAAGTTTTTTATGTTAATGATAATAATTTTTTTTATGGGGCCTCAATTTTTTGTTAATATTGTAAAATGGATTGGGCCCCGAAATATCTGGAGATGGCCCTGCATGGTATGAAGACTAATATTTTGATGCTCACAAGGAAATTAATTTGAGTCAAATTTTATAAAACTAATAAATGAAATGCATGTTTTGGTAAATTTATGTAAAAAGTAATTTTATAATTACTACCTTTTTTTCAAGATGGGCTAGGTTAGTCCACCCTAGCCCTTGAGACGGTCCGTCTTGAGTGTTTCTTAGCCCCTTTTATGGTCCGTCTTAATCTATAATGTTTACTAACACACGGGCCCTTAGCCTTGGTGGCCAGAGTCTGTCTGAGACTCTCTCCCACCAAGGTTTGATCCCTAGCCTAGTGTGTATTTAGGGAAGTTATTCCCTCCATTGTGTGGGTCTTGTCCCACCTAGGTGTGAGTAGTCTCTTCCCTCTAGTGGGAGTTGCTTTCCGGGCTACGCTCGTAGAGCCTCATCTCGCCGGTTTCGACAGTTGTTGTTTGTTATCAAAAAAAAAAAAAAGTTTACTAACTTATTGCTTCACTAGAATAGAGCAAACAAAAGGAATTTGATAAATGAAAATTGTATTCTCAACTCCAGTCTACCATGGATACAAAGATCCAAGGTATAGGAATAGAAAAAACAAATAATAGGAAACAAATCAAATTATAATTTGAATTACTAAAAAATATGCCTTCATCATCTCTTTGATTGGTCAATTCGCATAAATCAAGCTGTTGTCTTCACCATGATTCTTGCAAATTAATCTCCCACAATTTCATAGAACTAGAAGCCTCCCGAATATTCTTGATTCAATAGCTTGCATCTCATTTCTCCATGAAATCTAAAGCAAAAGTATCCACACGATCTTCATCAATATAAGAGCTGAATGATTCATTTTGTGTGTGAAAAAAAAATGAGTACTGACATGTGAGTGCAGCCTTGAGTGTAAGTGTGTGAGTGACTTTAAATAGAGTGGTAAACATGTGTTGTTCACATTCCAGACATTATTGTTTTTTGTTTAGTTTTCACTAACCTCTTCAAGCTGAGCGTTTCACTCTTCATCCTCGTGTCGCTGGAATCATCTACCCCCCAGCTGAAGAGATGGCCTACCCTATTTATGTAACACAGAGGCAAACAAAAACAGAGGTTTGAGTAAACAAACTTAGTTGCATTGCATTTATTCTCCAAGTATACGTGCATGTACCTTAAATATTTTTGTATTGTTGTATTCAGGTCACCCTCCAAGGTTAAATATCTCCCATTTAGCGTCACTTTCTGTAACATTGGGATGGTTAAGTCTCCTGATGAGAAAAACTTCAACTCGGTGCATGAGAAAATCTTTAGTTTTCCCAAAGATGGTAATTCCAATGTGTAATTTTCAGAACAGAAGAATGAGAGACTTGGTAAATAACCAAGTGTTAGAGTCCTTAATTTGCTGAAAGTAATGTCGTCCTCTATTACATCTCCCTCCTTTGCTACTACTTCTATCATTGACTTGCAGAATGCTATTGCCATTTCTTTGAGTTACACCAAGCCTTTGGCCGTTGAGGACGCCATCAGGTTTTACAATCCATCGCAACCACATACCTTCAAAAATGTTATATTTTTGACAGATGCTGAGGATGGCACTAGCTGAATCAAGTTGACAGAGTCTTCTACTATTAAACTCTCAAGTTTTTAAAGAACGGTGTCCAGTTTGGAGTCTATCCCAACATGTCTCATCCTCTTCGTACAAAAATATCTCTTTGTATGAATTATATTCAAGATAAAGCTCATGTAGATGGCGAATTCTCTGAAAACAAAGTGGGAAGACTGTTGATTTATCATTCCCGACCTGAAGAAATTTAAGATTGTAAAAGAGCACTTCTGAAAACTGGCCGTGCGATATCATCCGGGAGCCCTCGCCTATTAATTTCAGTCTTTCTAGGTTGAGGAAAGAATCTTGGTGACAAACCAATAAATAAAAACAAATCACACTTAAAGCTTCCAATTTGAATAGATATAGAGCAAGAGTAATGCTACATTGCCCAAATTTGGTGTCTAGATATGGTGCTCAAATGATGTGGCTATACTGTAGACCATTCATTTAAATTGTATTACATTTACATGATTTAAATAAATGGTCTAGAGTGTTGTCACATCATTTAGGCACTAAATTTGACCACCAAATTTGAACAATGTGGCATTACTAATAGAGTAAATACCCTAATTGCATTTATAATTCAAAAATTCAATATCAAAATGACTTATCATGCCATATTTATAGAGGAGTGTTGAGGCTTAAAATGAGGTAAATTTCGGAGTGCCTTTGGGCTTTGGCCCCATTTTTTCTGGAATCTCTCTTCTCTTCTCTTCTCCTCACCTCCCCTTTTATATCTCTCTTTTTTATATTATTTATTTAATAAATATCTCATTTCAAACTTAACTGGTACCAAATATTTGGCACTAAGGCGTGGGCTTGTGTTGGGCCATGTGTATTGTTTGTGTTAAGTCATCCGAATATGTATATTCCACCGATCCTCTTTTCCGAATGCGGTTAAATTTAGTACCAACAAAGAGAATTCAAAAATTCTATAAATTGGGTCTGAAGGAGAGAAAGGAATCAAATTACCTCATGTTAATAAGCTAATCTCGTATTATTATCAATGACCCAACATAACATCTCTTTATATGCTTAATTAATGTCTAAAACCCAGCAGAAATTCGCTTAATTTGACATTTGTGGTTTTTATTAAAGACATTAATTAAACAAATTTGAGGCCTTGATCGAAGAAAGACGCAAAAGCGTACATTTCATTCTTGTCCAAAACAAGCCCGACCTCAACGCCGCCGTGACCACGTCTACTCTCAGCCGAAGAAACAGAACCAGTCCTATCAACGGACACAATCTCCACCTTCTTGGGCCTACACCACCCGAAATCCGTTTCATAAACGCCAAACCGGTTCGACCGGGCAGCCCCCAGAAGCTGTATTCCTGCTTCCGCTTTACCGTACAAAAAAAATAACTTTTCCTGCTTCTGCTGTATTCGACTCGGTTGGGGAACTGTTGGAGTCTGAGTTAGGAGAAACTCGAATAACACCATCAACTTGTAGTGTGTTTTCGGCCATGTGAAATGAAAACAAGCAGCGAAGATATGTAATGTTTTGTGTGTGTGGGGCTTTCTCAAATCTCAACTAAGGGTATTAAATGAATTTGGTCATCGTTTGCAAAACTAGGGTTGGTGCATTTTGGATTTATCGATTGTCATCTCATCTGAAACTTATCACGTAAAACTTGGATTGGTCAACAAATTAGGCTGTACACAAACACTATTCTAATTTCTATCAATTTGGTATAAGAAAGTGGGAAAAGTGATGGGCGCGTAAAAATGAGCTCATCAATTTATGTGATTTGACTAATCATGGGGTGATGAAGGAAATTGCTTAATTTATGTTATTTGACCAATCATAGAAATGATGGAGGTATATTGTTTGGTGATTGAGATTGTAATTTTATTCGTTTCCTTTTATGTAAATTACAATTATTGAGATTGTAATTTTCTATATTGGAGCTTTGTGGCCATTTGATGGAGAGTTGAGTTGATTAATAAAAGTTCGGTTATGAAATTGTTTGTGATTGCTCTCACGGTATTCATATGAATCAACAAGTTAGCAATGTGTTCATAGTCCTGGGTATTTCCAGAATCAACAAGGCTTGATCACACCCATCACACTTCATCAATGGCTCAAGCCAAGCTTTAGTCCGTTGCTATTATATCTTATTTCATTTTTTTTTTTCCATTCTTGAAGGGCTGTCATTAATAATTTTTCATTGGATTTCATAGTTTGTTGGGACGTTTAATGGTCAACTGCAAGCCAAACCACAATTGAATCCATGAAAAGAGACTAGTCCAGGAATATATCACTCACACAGTCACACCTATATTATTAAAGTTGTGGGTTCTAATTGTATCCCCCTTTCCAGACCTAAGACCATTGAGGTTGTGGATTCTAATTCATTTTGATTATATATATATATATATAAAAATAACAATCAAATAAACATACTTGTAGGTGGTCGAACGACTTGGTACGTCAAATGGGTTGGTTTGTATCAGGCCTAAAGCAACTAGGCTGAAAGTTGATTGGTCGATGTCGACTATCGCTTGTATATGGTCGTCTGAACTTCGATGAACCTGCAAAAAAAACTTAAAACAGAAATATAATGTAGAAAAAAATAGAAAGATGGGGGTTGGATTATAGCCTTATGTGTGCTTGGGCTGAGCAATGTATCGTGAAGGTGGCAATGGTTGATTTCTGGTGACCAGAGATGTTTTTAGGGGCAAAGTTTCAGTACGCTGTTATAAGCTTTAGTCTAGAGAATTCAGAGAGCTTTCACCTCCTTGAGCCTTCCTTTTATAGTAGAAGATATAGCCCCAACGTTCACTTAATTAGTGTTGATTGTGGGCGTGATCTCATGAGCAAGATCCTCTCTGGGATGGGCAGTTACCAACGGTTACCAAGAGGCTTGGTAACTGATATCTTGGTAACTGATATTTTGAATGAGTAAAATATTGATGGCATCTATGTTGGGTCAACCCAGCACCATGGGTTTAGGTAGAATTGAACGATCTTGCAAAGTTTTGAGCCTCAGTGTGTTTGGGCCATTGGGCTGTTTTTGGCTATTACAGTTTGTCCCCCACTCTCTAAAGATTAACTTAAGGAATTAGAGAGTGAACTCATTGAGTCGACTATCGACTTCGTCGAGGGCGTGCCGTAGAATCAAGTCGATAAACCGTGCACCTTAATTGCCATTAATAGTCGACCGACTGATCTCAGGTATCAAGGGAACTTGTCGCTTACAAGACATCCAATCACGATATGTGGAAGTTCAATCAATAGGATTATAGCGGCACAGAATTCCATGCTGACGTCAGGTGCATTTAATTGTAACGTGACTATCGAAGTGAAAATTTTGAAATTTAAACTGGATAGTTTACCTGGGTTAACTAGCATGGTTTACTTGGGTTAACCGGCAGTTGAAGGGGCGTCGACACGTGGCAACAAGGGTTATTTGGTTTTATAAAAACCAAATAAACCATTCCATTCTTTGATACCCACTTTGCATAACTTGGAAGTTCTTCAATCTCTTCAACTCTTCAACTTCTTCGTTGAAACTTTGAAACTGTGAAGCGCTGATACTACTCATTTCGTAAGATTTCTTCACAATCCTTTCTTGAATCTCTTTTAGGTTGGTAAAAAAATTTTCATTTTCATTTTATTCTTTTCGTTTTTGTGCATAAAACAAACTCACAAATCTGTTAGGTAGTAGATAAAATATAAACTATATATATTTATTTATGTTTACCTGAAGTTTTCTTATATTTACCTGAGAATGCATGTTCTTCACTGGTTTTGATGGATTCTGATGTTTTGATTTATGTCAAGTTGGTTTTACTTGCAAAAGTGTTGTTTCTGTTTTGTATATATATCTTTGCAATGCGAGTAGTTGTTTAGATTTGAAAAGATGTTCGACAATGGGTAGATTCCTTTCTTAGGGTTTAGCTTGTATTTGTAGGAAGACTCTTCATGTTAGAAAACCCTAGGTGTTGATCGAGAATCTTTAGGTTGTGATTGTAGCGTTTAGTTTTTGTCTGACTTGTGCATTTTTTGCATCTGTCAGATTTTGGAGATACGATATCGAGCGACAACACAATCTCAGACTTGAATATTAACTGGACTCCTAGAGACGATGATGGAGTAGTCGATAGTAGGACGCATAATGTTAATAGACGAGTCACAGTTGGGGATCCATCGACGACTGCCTCCATAAATGCTAGGGGTATGTTAGAGCAGGGTGTTGTGTATGCTATCACGTCGACTGTCGAACACCCGGAATATGTTGAGGTTTCGGAGGCATCGACATCTGGTCGTCCTCTAGGTATATTGGAAGACAGTCCGGCCAACGTGATTACAGAGGATATGTTGCCTGGTATACGGACGATTTATGGTATTCCTGACGACGTTGAATTACGTGCGTCGATGGAACATGAACGTGCTGATTGGGATGTGTAAGTGCCTCACTTTTGATTGGCGTATTTCGTTGGCAAAATCACAATGGGGTTCTATATGTAAGGGTAGCTTAGAATGGTAGAAAACCTCATTGTGGAATGAAGAGCTTCAAGGAAGGTAAAATCTCTTGACTTAACTCTATTTTGAAGAGATTTAGAATGCACACACTCACATGTCATTCATCTACTTGATTTGAATTCCTTGTGTGCATTTCTTGGTTGATTCCTACTTAGCTTGCACTCTTCACACTTGCACATAATTACATCTTGCTAAGTTTTAGGTTGAAATGCCAAAGGGCGTTTTGCGCCCCTATTCAGCGGTCACTGACCGCAGAATAGGGCGCCGTTTTTTCGGCGCCCTTGGATTCGGCGTTAAGGGGCCGCAAAACAAGGCGCAGAAAGGGACCAGAAACTCAGTTTTCCAGGTCTCATTTCGACGCCCTTATCGGCGGCCAAGGGCGCAGAAACAGGGCGCAGAATCCCTAGTCTCGCGCGTCCGTTGGTATTCGGCGCCCTCGTTCTGCGGACACCAACCGCAGAATCAAGGGCGCAGATCTGGTTTTTTTTGATCTTCTTTTCAAAACGACATCACTTCACTTGGATCATATATATATGTGTCTTGTGTGCCTTGGCTCATCCAAGAGAGCAAAAATTACTCATTTGAGAGCTTCTTGAGCATCTTCCACTTCAAGGCATCAAGACTTCATCTTTAAGGTTCCAAAACCCAAACTCCCTTCATATTGCATCTTTCATTCATCATCTAGCATGATTCTAGGTTGATTTCATTTAGGGTTTTTAGTTTTGCTCACATGACTTGTATCTAGAACATCATTCTCACATCTTTATGTTCTTGCTTTACAAGATAGCTTTTTATGACTTGAATTGATTCAAGATTGCATCTTTATAACTTGACTTAGCTTCAAGATTGTTTTATTGTGGTTTGTGAGTTGTTTTGTGATAGATGATGCATATAGGACCTTGGTTGCTTATTTGGTGTTTTTTTTTTATGCATGTCATCTAGTTGAATGATATCTAGGAATGTTTAACATGTTCATCCATGCCTAGATAAGATTAAATGTCTAACCTTGCATTTTTAGCATCTTGAGTATTTCACATATTCACCTTAGGTTGTGTTATCTCTTCACTTTAGAGACAAGTCTTGTATTTACCTGTTAGGTAGTTTGCAAGCAAGGGACTAGAGTCACTATTAAAGGCCCGCGGGTAGCAAAGACGGATTAGTAAATTTAGGTGTGATGTGGTCAACCTAATTTGTAATCATATTTGCAAATAGTGGAATCGAAGTTCTCGTGTGGCGTACATAACAGCCCGTGGTTTTTTCCCCGTGTGGGTTTCCACGTAAAAATTGTGTGTCCTTTAAATTTCCGCACTTGTATGCTTATCTTTGTATATTGACTAGATTGGGGCTTTTTCGTAATTTGGACTAATCTCGAAAAAATTGGTTAAAAATGTTTAAAATCTATTCACCCTCCCTCTAGATTACTTTAGGACACGTTTATATTTATTTTCAGGATGTACCGGGGTGGACGTGTTTTTATGAGTATACCCTCCGTTTAGGTTTTAGATTTCCTATCCCTCAGCTCGTTCGACGAATGTTGGTATACTATGATCTTGCCCCCTATCAATTGATGCCAAACACCTGGATAATACTGTTGGGCCTAGGAGTATTAAGTGAGAGGCACAATGTATAATTTGGATTGGGGTGTCTCCTTCATAATTATTACCTGAAAGAGCATATAAACGAACCTGATCGTTACTCGTTAGTGCCTCGAGATAAAAAGAAGGAATTTGAAAATACAAATATAAGCTCATGTGCGTGTCTAAACAACCTAGAGGGGGGGTGAATGGGTTGTTAATCGATTATTACCAACTTTTCGATTAGTCAAAATTAATCACAATTAACCCAAAACACACATATAATAAAATCAAGTAAAAAATGCGGAAAATAAAAAACACTTGATTTTTACGTGGAAACCCACACGGGGAAAAACCACGGGCTAATATGTGCGCCACACACGGTCAACGAAATCCACTATATGAAAAGGAATCTACACCCTCAAGTGATTCTCGGACTCTCACCCTAGATAACCTCAGGCTATGGACACTACCACTCGCCACTCTTGGTTCAATCCCTAGTGATATCCCCTGATACACTACTCTTGGCGTGAGCAACCCCTAATCTACCCAACGGGCCTTTTACAGTGGCACTCAACCAATTGCTTGAGCACTACACACGGGTAGCCACAAGACTTTCCTTGCTTGTGAAACTTCACCAAGAAGTCACAAGACTTTGACTCAAGAAGAGAATAAAAAGTCTAAATGTATCACAATGATGCACAAATGCAATGAGTGCTAGACTAAACACTATATGCTTAACTAGATGTTATAATGCAAGTGAACATCCTAGTTATCAACAAAGCCTACATGTATATACATGTAAACTCAATTAGATGCAAAGAGATTCTAGCAACCTAATTGTCAACAAAGAAAGCCAAATCAACTCAAGTTGTCAATAAACATGGCAATGACTATGAATTTGCAATCAACAAATGCAATCAATGAATAGTCAATCAAACAAGGCCAATCAACTTAAGTTGTCAAAATCATGGCAATGCAACTAACAAGTGCAATCAATCAAACAAAATGCCAATCAACATAAGTTGTCAAAATCATGGCAATGATACTAAATGCAACTAACAAGTGCAATTAATCAAACAAAATGCCAATCAACATAAGTTGTCAAAATCATGGCAAAGACTCTAAAAGTAATTAACAAATTCAATCAATGAGTCCTACACAAAAGTTGTCTAAATGAAAATCATAAAGACTTAGCTAGATGTTCTCAATCACAAAACAATCCTAGCTATCAAACAACACATAAACATTCAAAAGTTTAACTAGTTGATTAAAAGACAATCTATCAACCTAGTCATCAACCAATTTCACAAGAATGTTCTAGGGTTAGCTATTTAGGGAAAATCATCCTAATCATGTAAGCTATCACAAACAAAACCCAATCATGTCATAACTTCACTAAATATGCAATAAGAGTGAAGATTTGCTAAACTAAGCAATCAAAGACATGTCTTGACTAAGATAGAACAATAAATGAAAATGAGATGTTTGTTCTACTTACCAAGTCAAGAAATCAAGAAGACCCATGCTTTAAAGATGTTCAATGATGCATGGAGAAGATGGGTTTTGGTTTTGGAGAGTTAAGAAAACTAGCTTGAAGCTTTCTCTCACTAGGGAAGCTCTTCCCCTCTCTAAAATGTGTATTTTTGAGCTCTTAGTCGACCAAATGAGGAAGAAGATGAATATATATAAGGCCAAAATGAAGTGACATCGTTTTGGAAAAGTTGGCCTGAAACGCACCATTCGGCGGTTTCATTCGGCGATCAGGCCGTCGAATGTGGCCGTAGAATACGAACCGTTTCGCGTATGAAACCAGATCGGCGGTTTCATTCGGCGGTCTGGCCGCCGATCACAACCGTAGAATTCCAATCAAGTTACTGGAATCATTCGGTGGTCGATTTTATGGCCGCCGATCTAACCGCAGAAACTATCAGATTTATTCGACGGTTTTAATTCGGCGGTCAGGCCGCGGTTTGAAACCGTAGATTTCCAATCATGATACTGGAATCATTTGGCAGTCGAATTTATGGCCGCCGATCTAACCACAGAACTGAGACAGAAGACACCAGCTCAATTCAGCGGTTTCATTCGGCGGCCTGGCCGCCGAACAAACCGCTGATTCACCACTGTTGGTGAAATCAATGGAGAAGCCAAGGCATTCTCCAAATGCGGTCCTGGTGCTAAACCAAGCACACCATCGTGCATGCGCGGATGTTTTCGGACCATCTCGAAAACGAATTACACCACACTAAGACTAATAAACATGAAGTGCAAGTGTGGGATGTGAAAGCATCCTAATGCCTAACATGACATGGCATTTCAATAAGCTAGATGCAATCAACTAAACAAGCATGGAAAAGGATATCAACATGAAAAATCGCCAAGCATGTGACACACACTTAAGATTCACACAAATGCAATCATATAAATGCAATGAAGGTGTGTGTGTGCAAACATATAAAAGCAATCATAGAAGTGCAATAGAAATGTATTCAAGATGACATAGAAGCACAAATCAACGAAACACAAATGAAAGGTAACACATACAAGATATATAACAATGCAAGCAAGTGTGTATGCTAAAAGACATAGATGCATTAATCAATGAAACACACATGCATGATAACTAATACACAACATATAAAGATGCATGCAAGTGTGTGTGTGCACCTATTCTCTTCAAGAATCAAGGTCAAGTGATATACCTTTAAAAACTCTTGAAGTCACCTTGGGAAGACCGGAAGCTTGTCAAACACAAAACCTAAGCTACCCATTACAAATCAATCCCAATGTGGTGTGTCATGAAATAAGCCAATCAAAAGTGAGGCACTTACAGAATTCATTATCGACACTAAGTCGAATTATAGACATTGGAAAAACACGTTCTTTTTCGAGAAAAGGCCCCCAGTTGATGGCCCATGGAGGATGGGGGAAGAGGAGTATCAATATTGACGGATTTGGAATTAATATGGTAAGTTTTGTAAACTGTCGATTGATGCACTCGTTATTCGTATGTATTCTTTATATGAGTCATTTGTTTGAACGTTTAATTGTCTTTGCAGAAATCAAGGGGGTGTTAAAAGCACCGTCGTGCGACTTTGCATCTGAGCGTACTGGGATTTTATTAGAAATCCCTACTAACCAAAGGAGTGTTAGTAGCTTGCTCACGGAAGGTAATTTTAGGCCTAGTCGACTGTGGAGGTGGTCGACGTTGAATAGATCACGCGCACCCTATCCTCACGTGAAGTATTTCCTATCGTACATATGGATTAAGAGGAGTTTCGAGATTCTCCAGTACAACTTGAGTTTTTTACCGCCTTTATCTGATGTTGAACATCATTTCGCAGTGACGTCGATGGCGGGCGCAGAAATCAACGTTCCTAACAAAGTTGAGACTCTGAGGCGTTACAGAGAGGAAGTCGCCAAGAAACTGGCAGCAGCGCAGGCCAAAAAGAAACAGGTTGCTAGGAAGTCGACGGAAGGCGCTTCGACAGTAGCAGACCAAATTCTGGAGTCGTCGCCTGAGAGGAGTCCGTTGAAAAAGAGGCAAAAAAGGACTTCTGCTGTCGATCGACAAAGGAAAGCAGAGACCATTTTGAAAGAGAAGTCAGTTGAGGCTGCTTTTGAGCCTGATTCCCCGATGAAGCTCCTCACTTCTGGGCTCTCATCATTGAAGGATCCGGCAGGATTTTTGAAAAGGTCGAACGATTTCACCCTCGTTGACGACGACTTGTATCTAAAGAATGTTAAGACGGAGGAAGTCTTCGATACTCTGCTCCTATCGAATTTTCAGGTAGAAAGATTTTTATTCTATTTTTATTGGTAGTATTCTTTGATGACTTGATATCTCCTTTGTGTAGGCCTACCAAGCGACATTACATCTGCATGGTCGATACAAGGCAGTTAGTGACAAGGGTGTGATGCTTCGCAAGGCGGGCGACGCTCTTAAAGCAGAAAATGATAAGCTTGCCAAGGAGAAGGATGCGATGGAGCTACAAAAATGGCTTTGGATGAGGAGTTGAAAAATGAGAGGGATCAACACTAGGCTATGGTGACGAAGTTTAAAGAAGCAACTGATCAACAGGCACAAACTGTCGAGGCTCTAAGGGAACAGGCGCTGTCGATAGCAATGGAAGCCGTGTGTAAGGCTAGGGCGGAGCTTTTTAAGGAGTACTTGTCGGGCACCCAATGGAATCCTCAAGAGATGAAAGATAAAATTGACACTTACGAGGAGATGGAGCGTCTGAAGCTTGAGGAATCCCGTGGAGGGGTGGGCACCGGAGAAGACGCTGAGGATGTCGATAAAAGCCCTGGGACTAACGAACGTCTCGACAATGTCAAAGAAAATGCTGCTGCTACTGTCGGTCCTTCTCCGAGTGATGCCATCTAAAATTTCATTTATATTCATTTTGTAATGTTGGATGATTTGGTCGACACGACCTGTTTATAAATATTTGCTTATTTGAATCGACCATCCTTTATTTATATTGATTTTATTTTGTGAACAAAACAACCATCAAATCATATAGTTTGAACGAGAAAAAGCCTATAAACTTATGCTCATTCATAGGTTGAACGACGTTAAGAGTTTTATTTTGAATGAAATAAGCCTGTAAACTCATGCTCATTCGTAAGTCGAACGACGTCAAATGTCGTATGGAAATCGCTTACACGCGTTTATTAAAGGTCGTTGACTTTTATTTAAGAATCGCTTTGATTGTAAGTGACTATAATATTTGCGAAGGGTCGCTAAGACCTTAAAATTTCGCGTATAAGTGAGAACCTTTTTACATGGAAAATCGCGTACATGCGTTATATATGGTCGACAAGACCTTTTTACATGGAAAATCGCATACATGGGTTATACATGGTCGACAAGACCTTTTTACATAAGATTTTCACGTACATGCGTTTGATGGTCGACAGAACCTTTTTACATAAGATTTCGCGTACAAGCATTTGATGGTCGATATGACTTTTTTACATAAAATTTCGCGTACATGCGTTTTATTTATCTAAGTCGTCGCTTTTGTCTAAGTCGTCGCTTGCCCCCAGTGTTATTCCCCCGCTTTTAATATACAATTGTTGAATGAGGATGTTGGGAGTTTGATGTCGATGTCTTGCGGTCGTCGAAACGTTATATCTGAAATAAGAAGTTTGCTTGTCAAAGTTGACAGCTTTGTGAGTTGATAAAAAATGTTTGTGAGCTCAGTTTTATACTTAGTTGCACTAAGTTGTCATAATTGCTCTTCTGGGGTCGATTAGTAACAATGTGTCGATGAAATAAAATAATGAAAGAATTTAAAACTAAGTTTAGAAATGGTACTGTTTTAGATATAGAGCATTCCAACTGTTGTGTAGTTCTAGACCATCGAGCCCTCTAAGCTTGTAAGCTTCTCGTCCGACGACATCTGTTATTTGATATGGTCGTTCCCATGTTGGTCCCAACTTTCCAGTGCCTTCTTCCCTTGTGCTTTGGAAGACTCGTCGCAGTACCCAGTCGTGGAGTTTGAAGACTCTGGTCCTTACTTTTTATTGTAGTGTCAAGCGACTTGTTGCTGGTACGACTGGATTCTTATAGCAACGCGGTCTCGACGTTAGTCAAGGTGGTCAAGCTCGAAACTGAGCTCCAAGTTGTTTTGTTCTTCATCTAGATTTTCACTACGGGCGGTCGACAGCCTAGTCTCTATTAGGATGACTGCCTCTGAGCCATAGACTAGTGAAAAGGGAGTTTCTCCTATCGACCGTTGTGGGGTAGTTCTGTACGACCATAAGATTTTTGGAAGTTTTTCTGCCCACTCGCTTTTTTCAGTTTCCAGTCATTTCTTTAACGTGTTGACAATTGTCTTGTTGGTCGACTCTGCTTGTCCATTTGCTTGAGGATATCGTGGAGTCGAGAAACTTAGCTTGATTCCGTATTTGTCACAGAAGTTCTTGAAGTCGTATGAAATGAATTGGGATCCGTTGTCAGTCACTATCTCCCTTGGTACTCCAAACCTGCAGATAATATTTTTCCATACAAAGTCGCGTACCTCAATGTCACGTACTTGTTGATATGCGCCGATTTCGACCCATTTGGTGAAGTAGTCTGTCAGGACTAACATGTAGACGACACCTCCGGGTGCTGCGGGGAGTTTACCTACAATGTCTATTCCCCATTTCATAAAAAGCTAAGGGGCCGAAATTGAATTCAACATACCTGGGGGGAGATGCGATACTGGTGCGAACCGTTGGCATTTGTCGCACGACTTCACGTGATTTTATGAATCGGTTCGCATAGTCGACCAGTAGTACCCTACCGTGATGGCTCTGTTTGAAAAGCTACGGACGCTAGAATGATTTCCGCATTCCTTATAGTGTAGACTTTTTAGGACGTCGTACGCTTCTCGAGGGGTCACACATCTCAAGTAAGGACCTGTGATTGATTTCTTGTAGAGTTTACCATACAGGATGCAGAATTTAGCTGCTTTTGCTTTGATTTTCCTTGCTTCTGCTCTGTCGTCTGGTAGAATGTCAGCTTAGAGGTAATTGAAGATTGGCTCTATCCAGCTTCTTTGGTCATCGACGGGTGCCAGTATTTTTGTTTCTTAAATTGATGGAGACATGAGATGGACTATAGGAACCGACTTTGAACCATTTGTTATTGTCGACCCAAGGCTTGCCAGTGCGTCTGCTCGTGTATTTTCGGATCTAGGTATTTGTTCGATTGAAAACTCGTCGAAGGTCGACTGAAGCTGTTTGGCTTTGTTCAGGTAGGCCGACATTCTCTGATCCCTTGCCTCATGCGTGCCATTCATCTGTCGAATGACTAATTATGAGTCGCTTAGTACTTTGATACTTTTCACGTCTAGGTTTTTTGCGAGGTCGAGCCCGGCAATCAGGGCTTCGTATTCTGCTTCGTTATTTGTCGCACGAAAGCCGTAGTGGATCGACTGCTTCAATATGTCCTCTTGAGGGGGATTTGAGTACCACTCTTAACCCGCTTCCTTTGATGTTACTAGACCCGTCGACCGACAAAGTCCATTTTTCAACAGTGGTTTCGTCGATAAGTGCCACTAGTTCTTGTTTAGCCTGCACATTTTCACATGGAGTAAAGTCTGCTACAAAGTCAGCAATACCTGCGATTTCATTGCTGATCTTGGGTGGAAGTTGATGTCGTACTCGCTGAGTTCTACTGTCCACTTCGTCAGTCGACCTAAAAGCTCGGGTTTATATAAGATATTTTTAAGAGGGTAAGTAGTTAGTACCTTTATGGAATGACATTGGAAGTATGGCCTAAGTTTACGTGCTGCGACGTCAAGGGATAGTGCGAGTTTTTCCAGTCGACTATACCTGGTTTCTGTGTCGAGTAGTGTTTTACTTACGTAGTAGACTGGATGTTGGTTGTTTTCCTCTTCTCTGACTAGGACTGCACTTACGACTGTGTCAGATACTGCTAGATATACGAATAGTGTTTCGTTGTCCTTCGGTTTCGACAGCATTGGGGTGACTTCAAATAAGTTTTCAAATCTTGCAATGCTCTCTCACAGTCATCGTTCCATTCGAATGCCTTGTTTTTTTCTGAGGGTGTTGAAAAATGATAGACACCTTTCAGACGACTTAGAGATGAAGCGGTTTAATGCTGCTACACGACTGGTAAGTTTCTGCATGACTTTTGATGCACCTAGGTGATTCAATACTTTCTATCAGCCGGATTTGATCGGGGTTGGCCTCGACACCTCTTTGGGTGACCAGATAACCTAAAAATTTCCCTGAAGATATGCCAAAAGAGCATTTAGTGGGATTGAGTTTCATACCGTATTGGTCGAGTACGTCAAACGACTGTCTTAGATGGTCGATATGTTGCTGGGCGACTAAAGATTTGACCAATATGTCGTCGATATAGACCTCCATTGTCTACCCAAACATCTTGGCGAATATCTTGTTGACTAATTTTTGGTACGTTGCACCTGCATTTTTCAAACCAAACGGCATTACTTTGTAACAGAAAATACCTCTTTCGGTGATGAAGGCAGTCTTTTCTTGGTCGTCTGGATGCATCAAAATCTGGTTGTAGCCTGAATAAGCGTCCATAAAGCTCAACAATTCGTGTCCTGCAGTGGCGTCGACCAGCATATCGATGTGCGGAAGCGGGAATGAGTCTTTGGGACATGCTTTATTGAGGTCGGTGAAGTCGATGTAGACTCGCCATTTCCCATTCTTCTTTTTCAATACCACGACATTTGCTAACCAGTCCGAATACTTTACCTCCCTCACAGAACCAATGTCGATTAGTTTTTGGATTTCTTCGTTGATCACCTTGTTCCTCTCGGGAGCGAACTTTCTTCTTTTCTGTTTAACTGCTGGTGGTCTGGGTCGACTTGAAGTCGATGAACCATAATCTTTAGGTCGATGCCGACCATATCTTCATGCGACCAGGCAAAGCTATTGCGACGCTCCTTTAAGAATTCGATTAGTTATTTTTGGATGTTGTATGATAATCTGGATCCGATGTAGACTTTATGGTCTGGATGATCTGGGTCGATAGACACCTCGTCGAGTTCCTCCATGTTGGGCCTATTTTACGTCGACTCGACTTTGGTTTCCTGTAATTGTTATAAGTCTTGTCGCTTCTTTTTCATGGCATTTTGGTAACATTCCCTAGCGGCTCTCTGCTCCCCTTTAATCTCTTTGACTCCCCATTTGGTTGGGAATTTGATCATCTGATGGTAAGTCGACGGGATTGCCTTCAACTCGTGTATCCAGGGTCTGCCTAGTATGGCGTTGTAAGGAGACTGGCAGTCGAGCACAAGGAAATTAATGTATAGGTTGACTCCTTCAGCATAGACTGGTAGCACAATCTCGCCCAGTGTACTTTTTTGTTCCCCACTGAATCCAGTTAGCATAGTCGTTCGACGACTAAACTTTGACTCATCGACTTGCATTTCTCTCAGAGCACTGTTAAATAAAATATTACACAAGCTACAATTGTCGATTAGAATGTGTTTAGTTAAACAATTAGCAATATGTAATGATATAACTAAAGTATCATGGTGAGGAGAAAACAAATCTGATTTATCGGTCGACTTGAAGGTGACAGTTTCGTCGACTTTTGATGGATGTTCTCTCCTTGGTTGAATCTCCGTGTTCGACACTTGTCGTGTATGTCTCTTAGCTGCGGAATAACTCACGCCGTTGACTTCAGATCCACCTACGATGTAGTTGATCACTCTATCTTATCTGGGTGGCTCCAGAGGACTGTTGACGACATCGGACTGTCTTTGGTCGTCGCGTCTCGTGTAAGTCTGTTTTCCCTTGTCCGTTAAGAATTCCCGAAGGTGTCCTTGTTTCAACAACTCAGCAACCTCGAATTTTAGGGCGATGCAGTCTTCCGTGCGATGACCGTGATCACCGTGGAACTCGTATCGAAATTTGGGGTCCCGATATTCGGGAAGTGCGTTCATTTTTCATGGCCACTTGACGGTTTTGCCCATTTCTTTCATTACTGCAACGAGGTCGACTGGTTCAGTGCTGAGGTTGTATTCTGGTGCTTCCACCCGTGGTCGACTGGATCTCGCATTGCCACGTCCATAAGAGTGTCTGTCATTTACACCCTCATGTCGTGGTTGGGTATTTCTTCGATCGCTTGTCGGGTATGGCTCCGACCTCCTGTCATTAGACCTCCTTTCCACTCGATCATTGCGTCAATTCCCATAATTTGTATTGTTGGCTTTTCCGATGAAGTTTACTTCGCCTTCTTCCCATTTGATTTGGGCCCATGCTTTAGCCAGTACATCTTCTATTGTCCTGCACGGATATTTGGTAAGTTCCTTGTATAAATCAAAATCAAACCTGAGACCTTTTCTGAAGGCGTAGATGGCAGTCGCCTGGTTGCAATGAGGGATCTACACATTTTCTCTGTTGAAGCGTCCTACATAGGCTCTCAAGTTTTTGCCAGGTCGTTGAATTATGGTATATAGGTCGTCCAACTGCTTCTCCAACTTGCGACTACTTGCGAATTGCTCCATGAAAGTGTCTGTCAGCTGCGCAAAAGAGTCAATTGAATTATTAGGCAAATTGGTATACCACTGTAAGGCGGGACCGCTTAGGCTAGACCCGAAAGCTTTGCACATGCACGCCTCTCTTAGGTCACGTGGAATTGCAGCGGTAAACATCCTCTGCTTGTACTGTGCTATGTGGTCGTCGGGGTCTGTCATCCTCTCATATTGCTTCATGTTTAGGAAGCTAAACTTCTTGGGCATCTCAGTGAGTGCGATTGCATCGACGAACGGTGAATCGGCGAAGCTGTTTACGGTGCTCTTCTTTATCGGAGCTGGGACTCTTGGTATTCGTTAGATAAGAGCCTCTATTTCTGCAAACCTGCAAGAGAATTCCAAGTTAGTATTTAAATGTATACCAAGCCCGGGTTTTACCAATCCGGGTGTCGACTGGAGCTACATGGTTGTCTTGTTGACGTTGTCCGGCTGTTGGTCCATTGCTGGATCTTGTTCATTCAGCATATCGTTCTGGGCAGGTATATCGTTGAGGTCGATATCAACCCTTGCGGTCTGAAGTGTTGGTCGATTCTGATGGTTGACCAGATTCGTCTCGGGTCCGACGGGGTTGCCTGGTGCTCTTGGAGCAAGTTGGTCGAAAAACGGTTCACCGTTTGGTACCGATATTGGATGCTCCGATGTTGTTGAATCAGGCACCACTCCGTCGACCAGCACTCTCAACTCTTCATTTGCCGCTCGGATTGCTGCATTTTCTGCTTCAAGCGCTTATAGCCTCTCAGCGCTCACGGTCATTTGGGCGGTTAACGCAGCAATCTGCTCTTCGACGGTTGGGACGGATCCACTTCCGGCCATGTTAAGTTGTAGTTAGAGTAGATTGATTTGAACTTGAAGGTAGTTGCAATGGGCCCCACGGTGGGCGTCAAACTGTAGGTGGTCGAACGACTTGGTACGTCAAATGGGTCAGGTTGTATCAGGCCCAAAGAAACTAGGCTGAAAGTTGATTGGTCGATGTCGACTATCGCTTGTATATAGTCGTCTGAACTTCGATGAACCTACAAAAAAAAACTTAAAACAGAAATATAATGTAGAAAAAAATAGAAAGATGGGGGTTGGATTATAGCCTTATGTGTGCTTGGGCTGAGCAATGTATCGTGAAGGTGGCAATGGTTGATTTCTGGTGACCGGAGATGTTTTTAGGGGCAGAGTTTCAGTACGCTGTTATAAGCTTTAGTCCAGAGAATTTAGAGAGCTTTCACCTCCTTGAGCCTTCCTTTTATAGTAGAAGATATAACCCCAACGTTCACTTAATTAGTGTTGATTGTGGGCGTGATCTTAGGAGCAAGATCCTCTCTGGGATGGGCAGTTACCAACGGTTACCAAGAGGCTTGGTAACTGATATCTTGGTAACTGATATTTTGAATGAGTAAAATATTGATGGCATCTATGTTGGGTCGACCCAGCACCGTGGGCTTGGGTAGGATTGAACGATCTTGCAAAGTTTTGGGCCTCAATGTGTTTGGGCCATTGGGATGTTTTTGGCTATTACAATACTAAGGTACATATCATAATCCACCTGTTCAACTTCACGACTTCGTGATTATTTATTAATTCCCAAAATTAGAGCGACAATAAAAACTTAATTTATTGTCATCCCATGAATTTAACAATAAACTCATTAATAACAATTTTAAGTTAGTTTTTCTTTACTTAAAAAAAATATATATATAATCCCTAAGCATTTTATATATTTAATTTAATGAAAAATAAAGAACCAAAGAAATTATATTTAAAATTACAAAGTCAAGCATTGATTAATTAAATATTTACCAAACTATTAAAGGTACTAAAATTTTCATGTTATTTCCAATAAAATTATAACAAGCCAATAATGTAAAATTTAACTAAATTTTTTCTTTGTAAATGCTCGGACCAAGCCAAAACAACACAAATTTGGTTTTCAATAAACAATATATTATATAGTTGAATTTTCATTCACTAAACCTTATACTAAATTTGTGTATAATTACACTAATTTTGAAACTAGATTAACTCAAAAATTATTTAAATCCATATAATTTACAAAAGCATACATAGGGCCAATTTGGTATTACTTTTGAGAAGTTAAAATCAGTTTATTTTATAATTTTGATATAAAATGATGTTTGGTAAAACTTCCAAAAGTGATTAATTGATAATCTGACAAGTTTTAACATGATTTTGAAAAGTAGGTAGGGATTTACTTTTTGAAAGTAATTATGGAATAATTTATTTCAGCATTTAATGAATTTTTTAAAATTTCATTATTATCCCTATGAAATTAAATTAAAATCATTTATAAACCTTATTTCATCTAAAAATTAAAGATTCTAATTAAATATTGATTTGATTTATAAAATCTTTTAAAAATATTTTCATTGCTCTTATGAATTTTTTTTTTCCAATTTAAATATTCTACTTAAATATTGATTTAATATAATATAATTAATGAAAAAAAAAATGAAATAATGTTCTAAAATCATGTCTATTTTTATCATTGTAACTAATTTCAAAACTTTTGAAATAAAATTACCAAATATATATATACTGTTTTTGAGTTATACAGTAGTTTTAAAAATATAATTAACTAAACATTGGTTGATTAACTTCACAACTGATTATTTCTTCAGTATAGCTAACAGTGATTATTTTAAAAGTTACAGCAATACCAAATTGGCTCATAGTATGAAGACTAAATTTTTGATGCTCACAAGGAAATTTAATTTGAGTCAAATTTTATAAAACTAATAAATGAAATGCATGTTTTGGTAAATTTATATAAAAAGTAATTTTATAATTACTACCTTTTTTTTTCAAGATGGGCTAGGCTAGTCCACTCTAGCCCTTGAGGCGGTCCGTCTTGAGTGTTTCTTAGCTCCTTTTACGGCCCATCTCTATCTGTAATGTTTACTAAGGGGTCGTTTTTTTTTTTCACTTAAAACTTAATGGGTCTGAATCATAATTATTAAGTTGTTTTGTTTGTTTTTTTTAATTGGTCAAACAACTTAAAAATACCAAAAAAAACAACTTAAAATAAAAAGTAAAAAATCATGACTTTTCACTTAATTGCAAATCACTAAATTACATTAAATGCAATCCAAATCTTTTCTTCCGATACTGTCCTCCATATATAACATATTTCCAATTTCATCATAATTATATATGGTATATAAATCTTTATATACCTTATTTTAAATAGCTTTAAAAACAAAAAAGAACCCTAATCACTTCATATATTGGTGTTTAATATCAATACTTTATTATGATATTAGGATGATGTATATATATATATATATATATGTATGTATATATCATGTTTTGTGTGAGTTTTCTTGCTGCCACTTTTATTTTTGAAAAAAAAAAAAAAAAACCTTTTCTTTTCTTAGTAAAAAATGAAGTTTGTTTGTAATGGAAGAGGAAGATCATAATCATATGTATTCATATATAATTATTATTTTTGGATTGTTTTTATTCCATATTATATGTATAATTGTTTAACATGGGTATAAATGTAAAATTACTTATTTTCACACAAATTTACTTTTAAAAAACAAACATGTTGACAATACATTCAGATGTGAGGAAAAAAAAAAAAAAAACATGTCATTTAAGTTCAGATTTCAGTCCCTATTTAGTCTTCAGACAAAAAAATAAACGACCCCTAACTTATTGATTCACTAGAACAGAGCAAACAAAAGGAATTTGATAAATGAAAATTTTGTTCTCAACTCAAGTCTACCATGGATACAAAGATCCAAGGTATAGGAATAGAAAAAACAAATAATAGGAAACAAATCAAATTATAATTTGAATTACTAAAACATATGTCTTCATCATCTCTTTGATTGATCTAGTTACATAAATCAAGCTGTTGTCTTCACCATGATTCTTGCAAATTAATTTCCCACAATTTCATAGAACTAGAAGCCTCCTGAATATTCTTGATTCAATAGCTTGCATCTCATTTCTCCATGAAATCTAAAATAGTATACACACGATCTTCATCAATATAAGAGCTGAATGATTCATTTTGTGTGTGCAAAAAAAAAAAAAAAAAAAAAAAAAAAAAAAAAAAAGTGCTGACATGAGGGGTGGGGATTGGGTTGTCTTTTGTGAGTGTTTTTCTGTAGTCTTTAAAGTTTCTGGTGTTTATGGGTTTGTGTGGCTTGATTGTGGTTGGTTTGGTTTTGGTCAAAGAGATTGCGGTCTTTTTGTTCTCTGTTGTTTTGTGGGGTTAAGAGGCTTCTTAGCCGCGTTTTCGTTGTGGGCTTGCCCAATGGGTCTCTTGTTTTCTCGATGTGGTTTTCCCCGCTTTGCTTAATAAAATTTACTGTTAAAAAAAAAAAAAATTGCCTGTTGTTTCCTAGTGGGTAGAAAACTGCAAATCTGTTCCCTTGTAAGATTATTATGATCACAAATTGCTTACTATCGAAAATATAAGAGCTCTTACACTTTCGAAGTAGCAACTTAAGCCACAGAATTGAAGATATATAATAGCTCATGGACATTATTGTTTTTTGTTTAAGTTTTCATTAACCTCTTCAAGCTGAGCGTTTTACTCTTCATCCTCGTGTCGCTGGAATCATCTACCTCCCAGTTGTAGGGAGGGCCTACCCTATTTATGTAAAACAGAGACAAAGAAAAACAGAGGTTTGAGTAAACAAAATGAAACTGTAGTAGAGAGAATGACAAGACATTAACAAAATTTTAACAGGTGTGGTTAGAAACATTTTAACAAAACTAGCTGCATTGCGTTTATTCTCCCAAGTATACGTGCAATGTGCATGTACATTGAATATTTTTGTATTGTTGTATTCAGGTCACCCTCCCACTACAAGAAAAAAGGCCTATTAGGACGAAAACTTATAGGGACGTTTTTTTTTTTCCATCCCAATAGGATGTCTATTTGTAAATTAGTGGAATCAATCTAAAATAAATGGGTTAATTGTATGAATCAAACATTATACTCTCTGACTTTTACCAAATAAAAGCATTGTTTTTTAGTCCACAATGAATGTTTTTAAAATAAAAGCATTTGTATATAGACATTCAATAATAGTTCAAATGTGAGGGGATGTTTTTAATATAAAAAAAAAAAAAAAAAAAAAAGATATAGAGGTTATATATAAATAGTATGCTCTAATTAACAAATTTGAAGTAGTAGTAAAGTGGATAAGCTCTGCTTCAATTACAGGTCAATGGTTTGACTCTCATGGAGAACAATATAAAATGTGGCCTGATTGTGATGAGAGGGAGCTGGTGGTGGGTCATGGGTGGGTTCTAAATGATCCAAGTTTTTTTCTTTTCATTTATTTATTTATTTATTTAGTGTCCAAGGTTAAATATCTCCCATTTAGCATCATTTTCTGTAACATTGGGATGATTATGATGAGAATCAATAAGCATCACCAAAGGATCCATTGCATGTTCCAGTTTGGCCAATTACAAGGGCCAAGAGGATCCAAGAAGCACTTAATGTGTTGATTAAAGAGATATAGGCTGATTCTGAAATGATACATTTCAATATGGGCCCATGTGAAGACCCAATTTCATCATATTTTCTATTCAACATTATGGGTGGCGTATGGTGGGGGGAGAATCCTATTTCAGCAAATTTCCTACGTTATGAGCGGTGTATGGTTGGAGGAGAATCCAATTTCAACATATTTCATATTTTAATTATCTTAAAATAAAGAGCTGATTTGTTTCCCAAATGTAGCTTTCCAAATAAGGATTAAGTCAACTAGTTGCTAGTTTTAGTCTTTATTTCTTTCCTGATTGTAATGCAATAATTGTCCATTTATTTTCCTGATTGTAAGGCATTAATTTTCGAATATTTATTCTCTTTTTAGGTCTTAGATATTTTTAGTATAAAAGGGACACATGTAGGTCTTATGTAATCAGATTTTGAATTAAAATAATATTGATAGAGAATTTTCTATTTGGTCATTCAGAGAACTTGTGAACTTATCAAGGGATTTACCTTGTGGCGTTCAAACCTTAACTTATCACTCACAATTCTCCCTATTTCTTGAGTGTGGCGTCTACAACTTTCTGATATCGTTGGTTCTTATCTCCTTATAGATAACAGATCATGGTCCTTATATTGTTCTTTGCTATAAACTTGAATTAAAAAACGATCATTCGTTACCATATATTGGTTTTGGGTCTTACTGTTCTTGGTCAGGTTCATATCAGGTTAAGTCTCCGAACGAGAAAAACTTCAACTCAATGCATGAGAAGATCTTTAATTTTCCCAAAGATGGTAATTCCAAGGTGTAATTTTAAGAACAGAAGAATGAGAGACTTGGTAAATAACCAAGTGTTAAAGTCCTCAATTTTATGAAAGTAATGTCTTACTCTATTACATCTCCCTCCTTTGCTACTACTTCTATCATTGACCTGAAGAAATTTAAGATTGCAAAAGAGCTCTTCTGAAAACTGGACTTGCGATATCATCCGAGAGCCCTCGCTTATTAATTTCAGTCTTTCTAGGTTGGGGAAAGAATCCTGGTGACAAATCAATAAATAAAAACAAATCACTCTTAAAACTTCCAATTTAATTAGATATAGAGTAAGAGTAATGCTACATTACCCAAATTTGGTGTCCAAATGATGTGGCAACACTGTAGACCATTCATTTAAATTGTATTAGATTTGCATGATTTAAATGAATGGTTTACAGTGTTGCCACATCATTTGGGCACCAAATTTAAGCAATATAGCATTACTCATAGAGTAAGTACCCTAATTGAAGTAACAATTATATTGCATTTATAATTCAAAAATTGCAATATCAAATGACTTATCATGCCATATTTATAGAGAGGAGTGTTGAGGCCTAGAATGAGGCAAATTTCGGAGTGCCTTTGGGCTTTTGGCCCCATTTTTTCTGGAATCTCCCTCTTTTCCCTCTATTTTATTTCTGTCTTCCCCCTCTTCTCTTCTCCTCACTTCCCCTTTTATATCTCTCTCTTTTTTATATTATTTATTTAATAAATATCTCATCTCAAACTTAACTGGTACCAAATATTTGGGTCTCTTAAGTGTGGGCTTGTGTTGGGCCATGTGTATTGTTTATGTGTTAAGTCATCCGAATATGTATATACCACAGATCACGTCTTCTGAATGTGATTAAATTTAGTACCAATAAAGAGAATTCAAAAATTCTATAAATTGGGTTAGGAGGAGAGAAGGGAATCGAATTACCTCAAGGTGTGAGTGTGAATGACATGTTAATAAGCTAATCTCGTATTATTATCATTGACCCAACATAACATCTCTTTATAGACTTTAATATATACTTAATTAATGTCTAAAACCCAGCAGAAATTCGCTTAATTTGACATATGTGGTTTTTATTAAAGACATTAATTAAACAAATTTGAGGCCTTGATTGAAGAAAGAGGCAAAAGCGTCCATTTCATTCTTGTCCAAAACAAGCCCAACCTCAACGCCTCCGTGACCACGTCTACTCTCAGCCAAAGAAACAGAGCCAGTCCTATCAATGGACACAGTCTCCACCTTTTTGGGCCTACCCCACCCGAAATCCGTTTCATAAACGCCAAACCGGTTCGACCCGGCAGTCCCGAGAAACTGTATTCCTCCTTCCACTTTACCGAACAAACAAAATAACTTTTCCAACGCTTCAACGGCTCCTTTGTTCTCCAACCCTTTTATCGCTTCACTCAACTTCTCTGCAGCAATTTCCACACCCTTCACCTCCATCAAATCTTCAGCTTTCAAAAACGACACCTGTATCACCACACAGTTTCCGAAATAATTGGACGTTATCGGAGGCTCCAGTCGGGTCCTGTAATTAAAAGAGAAGCCAGAATTTCAAATTTAATATAGGAAACAAATATAAAAAATCTAACAAAATGGGATATGGCCCCTCCGGTACCTGTAATCCGCCGTTAATCCGATAATCACTTCTCTGTCTCTGTCTCCTCCTCTGGCTTTTACCATGCAAACGAACACATAAGCACATGTTAAGACAAATGTTGATAAATGAAGCTTATTCTTTGATTCTTTCACTTGGTAATATTCTTCAACCCTGTTTCTCAGTTTCTTCAAATCCTCACGAGTCAGCTCGAAAGTGCCTCGAACAAAGCCTTCGTTTGTTCCAATTGTTGGAAAAACCTTCAAGCTTCGTGAGTTGGAACTAAATTTGCCTTCTAAGCCGAACCATTTCTCGACGAAGGACACGTCAGCACCTGTAGGGTCTTTGATCACAGTCCGGTCAAAAGATAGAGTCAGTTCTGGTGGTAGAGACGGAGATTGTTGATCTTCATCGATCAGTGATTTGCATAGATGTGCCCACGATTTTATAAACGTCGTCGAACTCTTGCCGTCAAAGATTGCATGGTGGGTTGAGACTCCAATCGAAAACCCTTTATTTGGAAACAGAGTTATTTGCAACGCAACCATGTCGGCGAAGTCGTCTGATGTCACCAACTCTGGTGTTAAAGGTCGAAGCTCCAGAGCTTCATGGATATCATCTGCGGAGACACGATCGAAATTGGCGCTGGACTCTGCGACGGTGACCGAGACGCCATCTTTGGGAGAGTAGAAGACGGCGGGCTTTGGTGCCTGCGGAGGCCATTTGATCTTACCGGTGAGAGGGAGGTAGTGGAGGAGAGTGAGAGAGAGAGAGCGTTTGAGGTTTGGGAGGATAACTGAGTCGAACAAATGGTGTGTTAAATCGGTGAGTTCGTAGAAGAAAAGGCGTTCTACAGGAGGAAATTTGAGCCAAAATGTGTCGAAAAAGGTGAGTGGGAGAGTCGACTCGGTTGTGGAACCGTTGGAGTCTGAGTTGGGAGAAACTCGAATAACACCATCAACTTGTAGTGTGTTTTCGGCCATGTGAAATGAAAACAAGCAGCGAAGATATGTAATGTTTTGAGCGTGTGTGGGGCTTTCTCAAATCTCAAATAGGGTTTAAAAAGAGTTTGGTCATCATTTGACAAACTTGTAGTGTGTTTTCGTCCATTTCCCATGTGAAATGAAAACAAGCAGCGAAGATATGTTTTGTGTTTAAAATGAATTTGGTCATCATTTGCAAAACTAGGGTAGGTTTCCTTAAAAAAAAATAAAAATAAAAAATAAAAAATAAATAAATAAATAAATAAAATACTAGGGTAGGTTCATTTTGGATTTATTGATATATATATATATTATACATATCAGATACCCTTCGTCAAAGGTAGACAAATTATGGATAGCTTCGTGATAGCGGAGGAATTAATTAATAAATGGAAAAAGGTAAGGGAGGGTGGTATCATCATCAAGCTTGACTTTGAAAAAACGTATATTTAATTAAAAAAATATTTAATTATAATAACAACGCCACCTCTCTTCCATCATCGTCGGCCAGCCACCCACGACAATGATGATGGATTCTAATTCATTTTCATTATATATATATACACACCAGATGGCCTTCGTCAAAGGTAGACAAATCATGGATAGATCTGTGATAGCGGAGGAAATAATTAATAAATGGAAAAAGGAAAGGGAGGGTGGTATCAAGCTTGACTTTGAAAAAATGTATATTTAATTAAAAAAATTATCATTATTTAATATTTAATTATAATAACAACGCCACCTCCCTTCCATCATCGTCGGCCGGCCACCTACGACGCCGCCTTCTGCCCACTTCTAATAATAATGACAATTAATTGTTAATATTAAGAATTGAACTTGAGACCTCAAATTCAAAGTTATAAGTTTTTGCCACTACAAGAGTTGATGTGTTAACAATTGAATAATATTTATATATAACTTATATGAGTTGTTAGAAGGAAAAAAAAAAAAAAAAAAACTTGTTAGATAAATTTAAATTTGTTCAACTAATCAAAATTCTAATTTCTACGACAGACATATATTAGAAAATATTTATTGAAACTTTTAATAAAATTATATTTTTTAAAACATATGTAGTCGACTTATTGGTCTATACTCTATAGCCACGTTTGGTTACATGGTAGAATGGTAATCAGAATAGTAATGTGAATGAGAATAAGAATGGAAAGGAAAGGAAAAGTAAGTTTTTTGTTTGGTTGGAATTTTAGAATTAGTCTCTGAATCAGTATTATTTTGTTTGGCTAACAATGGAATGGAATAGAGTTAACTATATTTTGACCAAAATACCCCTAATTATAAAACATTCATAATAACATGATATATTATGGATAAAAATAATAAAATATAAAAGTATATTATATATATAATTATATATTATTTAATATAATAATATATATATTATATAATATATAATACATATATATTTATATATTACATATAATAATATAATATATAATACACATATATATATATATATATTATAATATAATATATAGTCTTTCTATTATCAGTTCGTCCTGACAATAAATATATCAAGACGAAGAACGTGGACCACAGATTATGGAGAAGTTTTGACAAGTGCATACACTTGGAGTCAAAGAATGTGGACCACTAAAGTATGTAAATCCAGTGGTCCACATTCTTTATCCTGATATATTTATTGTCAGGACGAATTGATAATAGAAAATCTGATATAATATACATATATATATATATATATATATATATATGTATGTATTATATTATACAAAAAATATATAATAATATATTTATATAATATATATGATAATAATAATAATAATATATATATATATAATAGTATAATATATATAATATATATAATAATATAATATATAATATATAATATACATATAATATATATATATATATATTATATGTTTATATATAGTTATATATATATATATATATATATATATATATTATAATAATATAATGTATAGTAATAATATATAATATATAGTACATATATATAAAATGTAATATATAATGATAATATATTGTTTTTGGAAAAGAGGTATTTTTGGAATGAAGTTGGGGCATATAAGGGTATTTATGGAATATAAATTTTAGTTTGGAATGGAAGGGCATTCATTGGTTTTTGGATGGAATGCCCATTCCACCAAAATGGTAGAATCCCCAGTTCTATTGGAATCACCATTCATTGCATTTTAACAAACCAAATGAATGGAATGACTTTCTTTCCATTCCATTCCATCTAACCAAACATGACATATAGGAGACTTGTGATATCAATTGTAATAAGTATGATTTGGAATACAACTCTCACTACAGAGAAGATATTTCTCAACATGCATCTTGCAATTTAATGAACAAATGTAAGACTCAGATTACTAATTTATAGGTAATTAAATTATTAACGTTTCTCTTAGTATGAAACAAGAGGGTGTAAAATAAATAAACAATTTTTTAAAAATTATTTTTTTGAATTTTTTAAAAGTAAACGATTTAAAAGTAAATTTATTAATTTTAAAATTTTACTTATCAAATTTCGGTTTACTCAAAAACCGATATCTTACTGTTAAATAAATTTATATCGAAACTTTGTTTGGTGTTGAAAATAAGAAGTAAAAGTTAAAATTTTTTTTATTAAAGATAAATAAATAAATTTGAAAAAATTGTCTTTCTTGATTGTTAGTTTTTCTTCTTGACAGTTTTAAACTGTCAAGAAAAACAGTCTTTCTTAACAATATTTGAGAACTGTTAGGAAAACTGTCTTTATTGACAGTTTTTTTTTGGTAGTTCTTAAAAACTGTCAAGAACTTGCAATTCTTGATAATTTTTAAGAACTGTCAAGAAAAAATTATCAACAAAGACAGTTTTTCTTGTAGTCTACCGCTGAGCTACGCCCCTGTTGGCTATATATTAAAAAAAAATAATAATAACAATCAAATAAACATACTAAAGTACATATCATGATCCACCCCTATTCAACTTCACGACTTCGTGATTATTTATTAATTACCAAAATTAGAGCGACAATAAAAACTTAATTTATTGTCATCCCATGAATTTAACAATAAACTCATTAATAACAATTTTAAGATAGTTTTTCTTTACTTAAAAAAATATATATAATCCCTAAGCATTTTATATATTTAATTTAATGAAAAATAAAGAACCAAAGAAATTATATTTAATATTACAAAGTCAAGCATTGATTAATTAAATATATACCAAACTATTAAAGGTGCTAAAATTTTCATGTTATTTCCAATAAAATTATAAGAAGCCAATAATGTAAAATTTAACTAAATTTGTTCTTTGTAAATGCTCGGACCAAGCCAAAACAACACAAATTTGGTTTTCAATAAACAATATATTGTATAGTTGAATTTTCATTCACTAAACCTTATACTAAATTTGTTTATAATTACACTAATTTTGAAACTAGATTAACTCAAAAATTATTTAAATCCATATAATTTACAAAAGCATACATAGTATGAAGACTAAAATTTTGATGCTCACAAGGAAATTAATTTGAGTCAAATTTTATAAAACTAATAAATGAAATGCATGTTTTGATAAATTTATATAAAAAGTAATTTTATAATTACCACCTTTTTTTCAAGATGGGCTAGGCTAGTCCACCCTAGCCCTTGAGACGGTCCGTCTTGAGTGTTTCTTAGCCCCTTTTATGGTCCATCTCAATCTATAATGTTTACTAACTTATTGCTTCACTAGAACAAAGCAAACAAAAGGAATTTGATAAATGAAAATTGTATTGTCAACTCAAGTCTACCATGGATAAAAACATCAAAGGTATAGGAATAGAAAAAACAAATAATAGGAAACAAATCAAATTATAATTTGAATTACTAAAAAATATGCCTTCATCATCTCTTTGATTGGTCAATTTGCATAAATCAAGCCGTTGTCTTCACTATGATTCTTACGAATTAATCTCCCACAATTTCATAGAACTAGAAGCCTCCCGAATATTCTTGATTCAATAGCTTGCATCTCATTTCTCCATGAAATCTAAAGCAATAGTATCCACACGATCTTCATCAATATAAGAGCTGAATGATTCATTTAGTGTGTGAAAAAAAAATGAGTGCTGACATGTGAGTGCAGCCTTGAGTGTAAGTGTGTGAGTGACTTTAAATAAAGTGAGTGGTAAACATGTATTGTTCACAATCCAGACATTATTGTTTTTTGTTTAGTTTTCACTAACCTCTTCAAGCTGAGCGTTTTACTCTTCATCCTCGTGTCGCTGGAATCATCTACCTCCCAGTTGTAGGGATGGCCTACCCTATTTATGTATATCAGAGACGAACAAAAACAGAGGTTTGAGTAAACAAACTTAGTTGCATTGCGTTTATTCTCCAAGTATACGTGCATGTACCTTAAATATTTTTGTATTGTTGTATTCAGGTCACCCTCCAAGATTAAATATCTCCCATTTAGCGTCACTTTCTGTAACATTGGGAGGGTTAAGTCTCCTGATGAGAAAAACTTCAACTCAGTGCATGAGAAAATCTTTAGTTTTCCCAAAGATGGTAATTCCAAGGTGTAATTTTCAGAACAGAAGAATGAGAGACTTGGTAAATAACCAAGTGTTAGAGTCCTTAATTTGCTGAAAGTAATGTCGTCCTCTATTACATCTCCCTCCTTTGCTACTACTTCTATCATTGACTTGCAGAATGTTATTGCCATTTCTTTGAGTTGCACCAAGCTTTTGGCCGTTGAGGACGTCATTAGGTTTTTCAATCCATCGCAACCACATACCTTCAAAAATGTTAGATTTTGGAAAGATGTTGAGGATGGCACCAGCTGAATCAAGTTAACACAATCTTCTACTGTTAAACTCTCAAGTTTTTGAAGAACTGTGTCCAGTTTGGAGTCTATCCCAACGTGTGTGCCATCCTCTTCGTATAAAAATCTCTCTTTGTATGAATTATATTCAAGATAAAGCTCATGCAGATGGCGAAATATTTAAAGACAAAGTGGGAAGACTGTAGATTTATCATTCCCGACCTCAAGAAATTTAAGATTGCTAAAGAGCTCTTCTGAAAATTGGCCCTGCGATATCATCCGGGAGCCCTCTCCTATTAATTTCAGTCTTTCTAGGTTGGGGAAAGAATCCTGGTGAGAAATCAATAAATTAAATACCCTAATTGAAGTAACAATTATATTGCATTTATAATTCAAAAACTGCAATATCAACTGACTTATCATGCCATATATATATATAGAAGAGAATTCAAAAATTCTATAAATTTATCCCATTTATGTAACATCTACTTAAAGTAGGAATTTTCCTTTCCAAAGATCTCCTAACCCTAACTATTACCTATAAAAAATAAAATATTTTTTTATAAGCTCTTCTCCTATGTCAAATGCAAATCAAAATAGAGTTTCTGGTTAAAATTAACATGTTTATACTTAACTACAAGTAATTTCAAATGACTTTTCAAATTTCATAATGAAAAGATAAATAAATTAACTGGTTCGTAAATGTATGGATTCACAATTTAAAAGAAGAGACGAGTCTTATACCTTTTCAACCAAAAACAAAGGTTGTTGTGCTGTAATATCACCGTGGCTCTCGTTATTTTCTTGGAAGCTAAATAATTCTGAAGCTAGTAACTCTATTTTGTCAGTGTCAACTATTTCCAATTCCTTTAAAACTAACCAATTTGAAGAATGTACCCCTGGATAGAAAGTTCTAAGTTGAGGTAATTCATTGAGCCTGATCGAGGTTACTTTCGGAAAGACAAATCTAACCGCAGCTTTAGCTTCTCCTTCCTTGGCAACAATCTCCTCCAGTTTTCCGCATCTATCCACATTAAGCTGTACGAGTTGCAATAGACTCCTAGCAACGGAGGCTGGAAAAAGATCTTTAAGTATTAAACAATTAAAAACATCCACTTCCTGTAGGTTTTCGAAGGACAACTCTGTTTGAGCATCCTTATTCCATATGTGCTTCAATTTTGGTAGCCCTTTGATACGTAGCTGTTGTAACTGATACGCTACTGCTCTCGAATGGGATTCTTCAAAGTTTACTTTTCGGAAATCAAAAATCTGTTCCACTGAAGCACATTCATAAACACTTAATGACTTCGGCATTAACAATCCTTCTAGTGTATTACACTGAAAGACAGTCAATAGTTTATTGCAGCCAATAACTTCCATATATTTTAAATTGCAAAAGGACTCCTTAGCTCGCTTGTGCCATACTGTCTTCAAGTTATTTGACTTGGAAATATTAATTTCTTCTGAACTAGGGAATGTGACCTGCAACGTTCAAATCATTGCATTACTAATATTGTTTTCAATTCTAATTGAAAATAACATGAAAATAGTTATCCAAAAAGTAATGATAATAATTGGATATAAGGTGTATACTTTTCCAAGGTGTATACTTTAAATTAACGGTCCATCAGTCCATGAGATAAAAATCAATATTGCATATAAATCAAATAATTATTTATGTTGCAATTGATCATATTATTAATAAGATAATAATTTATAAATAAGATAGATTGAAACATATGTAACGTAATATATATTTATTAATTTATTTAGACATTAAAGTAAATAAAATAGTTTATATAATATCTATATATATTTTAAATAATATATAATAATAATTATCTAAATTCCATAACTTTTTTATATTAAATTTACGGGATATTAACAAAATCTCCGTTTCATTAATGGCCAAAATACACCACCAGTTTTCCATGTTTATCATATATCATACATATGAATCCAATCATTTATCATATATGTATAAGTTATTTAAGAGGTTTTTCTAGATATTCTTTAATTAATTAATTCTATTCACAATTTTTAAAAAATAAAAATAAAGACATAAATCTCGTACCTTTTCGACCCGGAAGAGAGGTTGAACTGAACAATCATGTTGGCCCTCATTATTTTCTTGGAAGTTGAATAATTCTGAAGCAAATAATTCAACTTTGTCACAACCACACATGACCAATCTTTTTAAGTTCTGCCATTGTGATATATGTACCCCGTGATAGAAAGTTTTGAGCCGAGGTAAATATTTGAGCTCCAGAGAGGTTATTTGTGGGAAGACAAATGTAGCAGCTACTTTTGCTTCTCTTTGATCATCCCCAACAATCTCCTCCACTCCACAATTGTCCACACAAAGTTGTTCAAGTTCCCATAGACTTTCAGCAATAGAAACTGGAAACAGATATTTCAGACTCATACAATGATGAATTTTGACACTATTTAGTTTTTGAAACGAAAACATTTTGTGTGGATCCTTATTCCATATGTGCTTCAGTTTTGGTAGATCAATAATATTCAGTTCACGTAATAAAGTTTCTTTTGCAGGATGTGATTCTTCAAAATATACCCCTTGGAGATCAAATATCTGTTCTACCAATTCACAATCACATATAATTAAGGACTCTAGCCTCAAGATTCTTTCAAGCATATTAGACTGAAAAATAGTCAATAGCTTATTGCAATTTGTGACTTCTAATGATTTTAGATTGCAAAATGAATCCTTGCAAAGTTGATTGGGCCATATCATCTTCAAGTCATCCAGCTTGGAAATTTTAACTACTTCCAAAGAAGGGAATGCAACCTACATATATTACTCATAGCATTAACTTTCAAGTAAGAAATAAAGAAAATGGATGGAAATAACTGTAAGAAAAGCAAAGGAAGATAACTATACTGTAGAAGATGAAAATATAAGTTTTAAACGTTGAAAGCAAGAAGATAATGATGGAACTTCATTGTGCCTAATATTTTCGAAATTAATCTGACAAAGTTCCAAGTCCTCCAAATTGGAAAACACAACCCACAAATAAAGTTCTTATTTCAATCTTTTTCATACTAATTAATGAATGAATAATATTGTTAGTATTCGTAGATAGTTGAAGCACAGTAACCACAATGAAGACAAAGATTTAGTAGAAGAAGTGATTGTAGAAAATAGGAGCTTATTATCTCCTTTCAATTACTCTGTTATTTGAGTACACTGTTTTAACAACTTGTGTTGTTTTTTCATACATCCAAATTTACAAGGTTATTTGAAGCCTATTTATAGGCTCACAATGTCGGTTATTACAAGGTTAGGAAATTGATAGAAGATTCTAGTAGCTTATCTATCATTCTACAAAATTAACTAATTGAAATGTCTAGATGCTGCTACAACTTACAATTGCCTTAGATTATGCTAGAAACAACTAGAAATGTGCAGCACCGACTTGATCATGAAACTAGAAGCTAATAGAATGTGCAATCTTCTAGAATGTGCAGCACATATTTCATCAAATATATATATTCAATCCAAAAAATATATAATGAAAGTATAGTTAGACTAATTATTCTTAAAGAATTTTAATCCAATATTTTTATTTTTATTTTATACCACATTCCTAAAAAAATTAAGAATTTCTATAAGTTGCTCCTGCCAAATTATTTCTTTAAGTTAAGTATTCAACCAAAAAATAATGAAAACAGTTAGAAATGTGGAGCATACAAGAAAATTCTAAAAGTCCTAATAGAACAATATAATATTTATCACCTCCTAGATAATTTTTAGCTATTACTTCTTCATGTTATTATTTTCTATTTCAATATAGAGGCAATTTTATTTCATATTTCAATATAGGCTTATTGTATAAATATTCAACCCACATAGAAATAAACTAATAAAATTGATTTCCTCACATTGCCTTTGATTGAGAAGAGGCCAGGAATAAAATTGAAAAAAAATAAGCAATAAGCAAAAAAGAATAAAATTGGTAGAGAAGAGGTTATTGTATGTTAATGTACCTTTTGGCTGAAAAGTGAGGTGGGAGTATCAAGCATGTCTTTATTGCCTTTAATTGAGCAGAAACTTGTGAGCTTTGGAAGATAATATAATGTCAGAGAGCTTAATTGTTTGAACTCAATCTGATCTGTCCCTTCAGTGTTGTTGATATCTTCTTCCCTTCTGATAGCAAAAATCTCTTCCATATTGTTGGAAGCAGAAACATAAACTTTTTGAAGAAGTGGAAGAGCTCTGTAAGTAGAGAACGAGAAGATATTCTTCAATTTAAGGCAAGATTGAACTGTTATGGTTCTTAATCGCGGAAAAGACTCTGCTTTAAGTTGATGATTATGTATGCTCTCCAGGTTGAGGACACGGTCAAGACTTAACGTCTCCAAGAAAAGAAAGTGATGACAAGATTCAGACTCCGAGCAGTCAACAACAGTACGAAAACATGGACTGCTTTCTACCTTGAGATGCTCCAATTCGGAAAAGCCCTGTGTGTCCAATAAATAAAGGAATTTCTGGACATCATCATAGCAACTACCGGTGTTGAGACTGAGTTTCACTTTTCTGGAACTTGCAATCCCATCAAACGAATTCCAAACATCATTTCCAAAAGTTATTCCGTACCTCTCCAACTTATTTGACAACAGTCGGCCTTTTGGTAGAACATTGGCATCTGGGATACTTATTTCCAGAGCAGTGAGGTGCATTAGATGCTTCAACTCATCAAGAATGTTGACTCCTCCTACCTCCCACTCGATTTTGCATTCCCGGCCATGACTATTAGTAGGCAAATACAATTCTTCTAATCGAGTTAAGGTCGATAAGACATTTGGTGAAATATTTCTAAGATTATACAAATCCTTCAAGTCCAAATACCTTAACCCAATCAAGTTACACATTTTCTTAGAAAACATCTTAATTTCAGGACTATATGAACCACAAATTCTAAGAATTTCCAGTTGCTTAATGTCTCCAATAAAATCAATGTCTCTTAGTTTGCAATCATCTATACACAAGGTCCGAAGATTTACTAAGAGACGAATTGAATTAGGCACTGAATTCAATTCCAATCTAGCCAAATGTAAAACCTTAAGCTTCGGCATCCCAGCGAAAAAATTATCGGGGACTGGACTGTAATCATTGGCAGTAGTTCTCATGTAGAAAAATTGAAGTTCTGGACATTCAAACTCTTTGGGAAGCTCAGTGATATTATGCAAGGAGATTCCAATGCAGTTCTTCAGTATATCCTTATCTGTCAATTCCCTGGGAACACAATTATTTGTCACAGTAAACATATGTTCATCTCTAGATGCAATTGATCTTCCAACATCACGTATAACGTCATGCACTGAAAACTTGTAGTTTTTAATGTCAAGCAATAGAGAAGAATCCTTGAGTTTTCGAACCAATGTATTTACTCTATTTCTTGCGTCTTCCATTGCTTCGACATTCTGAAATATACCCAAACCCATTCCATATGACAACAAGTCTTCAAGAAGGGTATATTCCATTATACAACAAAGCAAGAAAGTTGATTTGAGTTCATCTTCTTTTAATTGGTCGTAACTGATCTCTATACTTGAATATGTTTCTGCAGCCACTCCCTCAAAGTTACTTGTGGAAGGCGATGTGAGTTTTCTCAATGCATCTTTCCATTCAAACTCTTCCTTGGCTTTTAATGCCACTGCCACTGAATTAATAGCAATGGGCAAACCTCCACATGCCTCGGCAACATTTTTTGCTAAAGCTTGCAAACGGTCGCAAGCTCCTGCTTTTTTCTCAAACAAACTCCACGCCTCTCCTTTATCTAAAAAATCAACCTTGAAATTACTTTGAGAATCCATTTTGTTTGACAACACATCTAGACTTCTTGCTGTCAACAACAATTTACATCCTTTGTGATCTTTACCAAATGGAATTCCCACCTCCTCTAAATTGAGCCTCTCCCAAATATCATCTAAAACTAAGAGGACCTTCTCCTCCTGCTCCAATCTTTCTTGCAGTCTCCTTGCTCTTCCAGGAACACTCTCTTCACGGAATGTCAAACCCAACTTATCAGCAATTTCTTGTTGAATCTCTTTAATGTCTGGTTTCACAGCTACCTTCGCAAAAGCTACAACATCGAAGAGCTTCTTATCCTCAGCCTGTCCAGCAATTTCCCTTGCTAGCGTAGTCTTACCAACACCACCTGTTCCGTAAATTCCTACCATGTTGACATCAGGATTGCTCAATGCATCTATAATATTCTTCAAAGTAGACATTCTTGATTCAAAGGGCTCATAGCCTTTGTGAGAAGGAATCCATGTCTCCTTTGGAATTGTTGAGAAGGAGACTGTTTGGAAGTTGCCATCTGCATAGAGTCTAACAATAGTATTGGCCTTCTTCGCTGCTTTTCTGCTATGTTGATAGCGTTTCTTGGGATTAGGACACAACCCCTTGAAACATTTCAAGTTGGCTCGCTCATCTTCTTCAATAACCTGTGACGCCTCATCAGTGACTGTCTTCACACGGTCCAGCCAATCACTAACATGTTCTTCGATCTGGTCGCTATTTCCTCTAGCTACCTCAATCGAATGCAGCACTGCATCGCGTTTAACCTCGAGCTTCCGAGCTTCAGTCTTCAAGCTGTCAAAGTTGGTCTTGTGGTTCCAGATATAACTGAAAGGTCGAGCAATGGGAGCAACCAAGCATTCCGCAACTTTCGCAGCAACAGAAAGAGCAATTTCAACCATTTTGAACCCCTTTTTAGAAAAACAGAAGTGAAGGTAAAATTAACTGGAAATGGAAAACACAACAGGAAAATCATATGTAAATAACCCAACTAAATGAGGATAACAAATCATTAGCAAGCTGTGTTTGTGAGAATATTGCAACAGAGTCATGATCTTGATACAAATCATGATTATGATCTCAACACTCAAGTTGCAATAAATGGCTGTGATCAAGTCAAGAAAAGTGGCAAAACAGAGAGCAGCTTAGCATTCACTCAGAAAAGATCAGATGTGCCTCACTTAGTCAGGAATCATCAGTCCAACATGGTCAAGTGGCCATCATGATTAATCAATTCTCAGAACTGCAATTGATGAGTGATGTGGCAAGTTAGTTAGAAAAGAAGAGAATGATGAGTTGCTCACGTGTAGCTGTGCACTACTAAAAGTATGATCATAGCTTCTGGAATCAAAGCTGATCATCAACAAGTTTGTTAGAAATAAACCTTGTAATTATATAAATAGCAGCAGTTGTAATTGTCTGATTGATTGAATACATTTTCCAGAGAATTCTCAAATAGAAAACTTTGCATTTTCTCTCTCTCTCTTGCTTATCTCTTTCACGTACTGGTTCTTCACCATTGAAGAACCTTGAAGCTCTGCTATGCAAAACTATTTGTTCAGTTAGACCTTTTATCAAACACCTTCACTACATTTCTGTATTTGTTTAGTGTTTAAGATCAAAACAAATGTAAATAAAACAGAGCAAGTAGGGAGAAAAAAATCCGAATAAGAAGAGTGGCCTCGAGAAGAATACAATAGCAAACTAGGAAGCAAAACTTAATTAATTTAAGGACAACAATGATGATAATAAATTGATAGTAAAGTGTTTTCGAGATCAAACCTTGTAAATGCTTAAAACCTATTGAGATGATCAAGTTGTGAATTGCTTTAACACCAGAAAGAAGAGCGAAGGACAAAAAAGGTCAACTATTTTCAAGCAACGACTGTAATGAAATGCTGCAATTTCAATATTGGAAAGTGAAATATATCAAGGATTAAGAGAAAAGGACCTTTTCCTTATCGGACCGAAAGTCCTGAAATCTTTTTAAGGAACCGGCTTGATTAGACAATTATTATAAAAATGAATATTTCATTTTATTTTCATTTGAGTAAAGAAAATTTTAAAACAAAATATAAGAAGAAGTATGTAAAATGACACATATATACAGGCATATATTGAAGATTTTACAAATAAATAAATTAGACATAAAATATTCATCCATTGGTAGTAGACCTGACACGGTTCCGGTTTGGTTCCGGTTCCGTGGTTTGATGGAACCGAAATCGAAACCGAAACCGAAACCGCTATATGCCGGTTCTGGTTTGGGTTCCAGTTCCATTGAAACCGGCGTTTTTGAACCTTTTTTTTTTTTTTTTTTTTTTTTAATTAAACAAACAAAAAAAAAAGACTTCTAAGTTCTAACTTGACAAATTGTAACTTATAAGTTGTAGATTGTAATTGAATAAAATAAAATATATAAATGACAAATTACAAAATTAAATTAAATTCATTGGGTTATTATTTGAATAAAATAAACAAATGACAAATTACAAAATTAAATTAAAATAAAACTAAACAAAATGACAAATTCGGAGTGAGCTCGAAGGCTCATAAGACCAGCCTGCCTGAAACGAAAGAAAAACAATAACAATCTAACCGGTGAAACCACATTCGATACTAGTATAATATTTTGCCAAAAATATTTAAGTAGTAGTATCAAGATTATATCTATTAAGTTTTATGGGCTATGGATGCTTGAACCATGGTTGCAAAAGAAAAACAATAACAACCTAGCCGCTGAAACCATAGTCAATATCAATATAATATTTCAAACAAAAACCTAAGTAGTATAAAGATTTATTTTAAAACGTGTCCATTTACACGAGGCCTGACTTTAAAGTAATTCTCCGGACCAAGACAGGCACGGCTGTGGTGTCGGATCGAGAGGAAAAGGTTTCTTACTAGGTTTAAACGAGGTTCGAAATGGACACAACACTTAAAAACACTTTTTTTTTTTTTATGAAAAAGGGGTTTTTGGGGCTGGAAAAGTGCCCACAAACCCTCTGGCCTTGCTCCCATTGGATTCCTTGCATCATTCTATGCGATTTCAAAAAACAAATCACCCAATTCGGACATCCGAGCACAAAGTTATAGCCCTTCAAAGTTTAAGGCATATATAAAAATATTTTTACCTCTAATTTTTTTTTTTTGAGGCAATTTTTTTTTATTCTCTCGTTGTCAACGGCAATTTTTCTAAGAGTTTGACACTTTGTGTTCTCTATTTTGTTCAATACTTATTGTTTACCAAAGCTGAATACTGTCTTCAAAACAATTACAAAATGAAATAAATATTAAAAACCTTGGAAACTTGGAGATTGAGAGACTTGAACTTGAGAGTGTTGGAGAGAAATTAGAATTAGAGAATTGAGAAGAAATTGGTGTTAGGAAAAATGAAAGGGGGTGGTGGGGAGAGGGGTTATTTATAGAAAAGAAAAAAAAAAAAAAAAATTGCATGAACCGGCGGTTCGAACCGGAACCGCCGGTTCCATTCCGGTTCGAACCGCCCGGTTCCTCAAACCTTAAAACCGGAACCGGAACCGGAACCGGCCTCGTTCGGTTCCGGTTCCGGTTCCGGTTCCGGGGCCGGTTCCGGTTCCGGGGCCGGTTCCTGTTCCGGTTCCGGTTCGGTTCCACGGTTCGAACCGGAACCGTGCCAGGTCTAATTGGTAGTCAATTGCTTTTAAAGTTTCAAGGTTACAGTAATGTCAAGACCTGTTCAAATCAAATACTATATGCGCAATTCAGATAGAAGAAGTTTCTCTTGCAAATTTTTTTTTTTCTTTTAATGATTGAATTGAAATTTAAAACCCCTCGTCAAAATGAAAGGAGATTTAAGACCATCTCTAAAGCATGTATCAATACCAATACCAAATTTGGCAACAAAAAAAAAAAAAAAAAAAAAAAAAAAGTAAAATATCATATTTCCACCTTACATCATCATGCATGGCCACTTGTCCCGTTTTTATTAATTTTTTAATTTTTTAATTTTATTTATTTTTATTTTTATTTTTATACAAATCTGACTTCAAAAAAATTAATCTCTCAAGTTTGGGTTTGGGCTTGCATGGGCTTGAGCTTTTAGGCCTATTTAACTAGATCTTGGATCGTGTGTTTGGGTTTAAATTCCAGATTTAGGAAAATTTATGGAACTGGACCTTACAATAATAATAAGAGGTGATCTGTTATATATGTGCATAAAGTTAAGTGTATGCTTTTTCTAAGATTCCCGAGAAAAACCTCAAATCATGGACTTGATTAATGGGATATATTCAATGCTTTGTATCTGATCTGATAATCTTAAGGTAAGATTCTGAAAACTAGAGATGGGAGACTGGAGAATACAGAAAACTACAGAGGAGAGAATAATAATTTCCCATCTTCTTAAGGAACCGACTTGATTAGACAATTATTATAAAAATGAATATTTCATTTTATTTTCATTTGCGTAAAGAAAATTTTAAAACAAAATATAAGAAAAAGTATGTAAAATGACACATATATCCAGGCATATATTGAAGATTTAACAAATAAATAAATTAGACATAAAATATTCATCCATTGGTAGTCAATTGCTTTTAAAGTTTCAAGGTTACAGTAATGTCAAGACCTGTTCAAATCAAATACTATATGCGCAATTCAGATAGAAGAAGTTTCTCTTGCAATTTTTTTTTTCTTTTAATGATTGAATTGAAATTTAAAACCTCTCGTCAAAATGAAAGGAGATTTAAGACCATCCCTAATGTATGTATCAATACCAATATTAAATTTGGCACAAAAAAAAAAAAGTAAAATATCATATTTCCACCTTACATCATCATGCATGGCCACTTGTCCCGTTTTTATTAATTTTTTTTATTTTTTTATTTTATTTATTTTTATTTTTATTTTTATACAAATCTGACTTCAAAAAATTAATCTCTCAAGTTTGGGCTTGGGCTTGCATGGGCTTGAGCTTTTAGGCCTATTTAACTAGATCTTTGATCGTGTGTTTGGCTTTTTTCTTTCTCAAAACTAGTATACTATATATAAAACGTGGCAGTGGGTTCACCAAAAATGTAGTTTAATTTCCTTTCAAAAAAACAAAAAAGTTCTCGTTTCAATCTATTTCGTATTAATTAAAGAAGAAATAATATTTAATCCAAAACAATATATAAGAAAGAATTTTAATCCGCCAAGATTTTATTTTATACCAAATTCCATAAAAATTAAGAATTTCCTTAATTATGTTTTTCGCCCTTTTAATTAAGTTATATAAGTATTCATCCAAAAGAAAACAGTTAGAAATATGGAGCATAAAAGTAAATTCTATAAATCCTAAGAGAAAAATATATATTATATATCATTTCTTTTTTAAGTAAGGAAATCTTTTATATTAAGATAAATGAGGACCTAATTGAAATTTCATGAATTTCAATATATTTTGATGAGAGTGGATTTTAGGAAGTGAATCAATGATATATACTTAGAAAAGATTTTAATTTGTTTGGGCACTAAAAGTATTTATTTTACAGTTTTTTTATTATATCACATTAAAAGAAACGAAAATATGTATGAATTAATTTAAGTTTAATGGAATGAAATTCTAATTAAATTTCAACATTCCACACACTAATAGACTAGATGGGCCTCACACCTACATCATGAGGTTGAGGGTTCGAGTCCTTCCCACCAAAAAAATTCGAATTTATATAATATTGTAATACTTCAAAATAAATAAATAAATAAATAAACAAAAAAAAAAAAAAAAACATTGCGCACATACCTTTTTGTTGAAAAGTGGAGTGCAAGTATCAAGCATGTCTTTACCACTGTTGATTGCGCAGAAACTTGTGAGCTTTGGAAGATAATTTAATGAGAGAGAATGTAATTGCTTGAACTCAGTCTGATATGTCCCTTCATTGTTGTTGATATCTTTTTCCCTTCTGATAGCAAAAATCTCTTCCATATCGTTGGTTGAAGCAGTGGAAGAGCTCTGTAAGTAGAGAACGAGATGATATTCTTCAATTTATTGCAAGCTCGAACTGTTATGGTTTTTAATCGGCGAAAAGACTCTGCTCTAAGTTGATAATCATGTATCCTCTCCAGGTTGAGGACACTGTCAAGACTTAACGACTCCAAGAAAATTAGAAAGTGATGACAAGATTCTGAGTCCAAGCAGTCAACAATAGTACGAAAGCATGGACTGTTTTCTACATGAAGATACTCCAATTCTGGAAAGCCCTCTCTGCCCAATAGGGAGAGGAATTTCTGGACATTATCTGAGCATCTACTATTCTGGAAGGTTTCAAGGTTGAGTTTCGCTATTCTTGAAGTCCCATGCCTCCTGAAAAACGAACTCTGATGATTTCCAATGATTATTTCATACCTCTCCAACTTTTTTGACAAGAAGCGGCCTTTTGGTAGAACATTGGCATCTGGAATACTTATTTCCAAAGCAGTGAGGTGCGTTAGATGCTTCAACTCATCAAGAATGTTGACTCCTTCAACCTCCCACTCGATTTTGCATTTCCTAAAAACACCAGCAGGCAAATACAATTCTTCTAATTGGGTAAAGTTAGATAAGACATTTGGTGGGATATTTCTAAGACTGGCACAATCATTCAAATCTAACGACCTTAACGCAGACAAGTTACACATTTTCATCTTAATTTCAGAACAATAAGAACCACGAATTCTAAGGAATTCCAGTTGTTTAATCTCTCCAATAAAATCGTCGTCCCTTAGTTTGCAATTAGTGATATACAAGGTCCGAAGATTTACTAAGAGACAAATTGAATTAGGTACCGAATACAATTCCAATCCAGCCAAATGTAAAACTTGGAGTTTCGACATCCCTGTGAAAAAATTATCAGGGACTCTCCGGAAATCTCTTGCGGTAGTACTCGAGTAGAAAAACTTAAGTTTTGGACATTCAAACTCTTTGGGAAGCTCATTGATATATTGTAGGGAGATTCCAATGCAGTTCTTCCATACATCCTTATCTATCTATTCCCTCGGATCATGGTTATTCATTACCTATAAAACCTAAGAGGACCTTCTCCACTTGCTTCAATCTTTGTTGAAGACTCCTTGCACTTTCGGAAGCGCTCTGTTCACGGAATGTCAAGTCCAACTTATCTGCAATTTCTTGTTGAATCTCTTTAATGTCCGGTTTCACAGTTACCTCCGCAAAAGCTACAACGTTAAAAAGCTTCTTATCCTCAGCCTATACAGCAACTTCCCTCACCAACGTTGTCTTGCCAATGCCATCAGTTCCGGAAATTCTGACCATGTTGACATCAGGATTGCTCAATGCATTTAATATTTTTGAATTATAATTTTGGATTTTTGAGAGGGGAACAAACAACAAGAGATGCTGTACTGAGAGGCCACATATCTCAAATTAATGGGTGTTATGGTCCACCTCCATAAAAGCACACAACCCACTACTGAAATCTGGTTTTGTCAGGTGTAAAACATACAAACACAAGTACACATATAATGCTAGCTTGCATCAATATCTACATTTTCTTCTACATTTTTCAAAATTCAAACCAATTCCTGCCTTCATTTCTGACCCCATCTTCTGTTAATTCGGATGCAATATGGTCTTAGCCCCTAAAATCATGCAAAGTCACATAATAAATTCATTTGATTGATTATTCATGATTTGTGATATGGAGAGCATTGCATCCGGTGCATTCCTACTATCATCTCATAGTTAATCAAAAGGGTCTAGAGGTGTCAAAATGACTAGATAAGTCCGACCTGATCCAAGCCCAATCCGGATTAGGTGCCCAGTCCAATAGTATAGAGGCCCTAATGTGATCTGGGCGTAGTATTTAAAAGCCTGAATTCGGACTGAGCTTTTATAAATTATTGTGCAGATCGAGCCTGGTCCGAATCAGAAGAAGTTCGGTCCAAACAATATTTAACTATTATATATATATATATTTTGTTTAATTATATTTACAGTAAAATTAGAAGTTATAAATAAAGAAAAATAAAATCATTTAGAAGTCATAAACATGTCTGATCTAAGCTCTGGGCGTGGATGATGGCATAAAATGATTTGTATATATGTTACATACTAGTTCTTTTACCTACAGCGTGGTGGTTAGGTTTTTTGAATGAGTCATTGTGTCACAGGCTCGAATCCTTATATGATCAAACCAAAAAACTTCATTTTTAAAAAGCCCAAAATTCATGGGCCCGCTTGGGCCTAAATCCGATCCGGCCCAGTCTTTAAGATACTGATCTTGGGGCTGGGCTTGACATCCAATCTGAAAAATTAGATCCGAGCCGGTCCAGTAGGATTAAAAATTTCAGGCCGCCCCGGCCCTTTTGACACCTCTAAAAGGGTCCATGACTGTTCTCGTCACCACACCAATTGTCCCAATTCTATCCTTTTGTGCTGCACTTGTCAATTCAATCTCAATTCTCAACTCTTCTAGAACATGAGATGATAAAAATGAAGTTAATAGAATATAAAGCTAGTAAAGGGCAAAAAAGAAGGGTTAATTTCACTAAAGTCCATACTTTTTGGTGAAATGTCACATATGTAAATGTTTTAGTTATATTAGTAACTTGAATCCCTTATTTTTCAAAAATACATCACTTTAGTCTATTTGACCAAAATACTAATGCTCAACTCTAATTATATATATATATATATATAAGTACAATTTTACCTTTGTTAAAATGATTTATTGAGTTTCAAAAATAAATAATATTAAAATGGTTTATAAAAATAAAATAAAATAAAAAGAAAAATAAACTAAAGGATTAGAAAAATATAAAGTTGAAATAAATAATAAATTGAAAATATTTTTTAAAAAAAATAAAATTATATCAAAAAATAAGAAATTTTTTTTTTTTTAAAGTAAATGGATCTCCACCGTTGGATTTGGATTGATCCAATGGTGGAGATCCATTTACTTTCTTTTTTTTAAAAAAAAAAACTTTCTTTTTATTTTTGAAATACTTTCTATTTTTTTGTTTTTGTTTTTTAATTTATGAAAATACTTTTCATTTATTATTTATTTTAACTTTATATTTTCCATAATATTTTTTAAATTTTTTTTTCTTTTTTTAGAAAATAATTTTTATTTATTTATTTATTTTATAAACTATTTTAATATTATTTATTTTTAAAACTCAATAAATCATTTTGACATGGGTAAAATTGTACTTATATATATAGAGAGAGAGAGTTAGAGTTAACCATTAATATTTTGGTCAAATGGACTAAAGTGAAGTATTTTGAAAAAAATAAGGGACTTAAGTTGCAAATATAACAAAAACTTTTAAATAGGTGATAATTTCATCAAAAAGTGGGTACTCTAGTGAAATTATCTCGAAAAAAGAAAGTAAGTTAAAGTTCTCAAAAATGGAATCCATAAAGACCATTTCATTACTCGTTTCTATGAAATTACTTTTGACCACAAACTACATAATGTCTTTCAATCTCCTTCTTACATCAATCAATCTCTTGATTCTCTTCCACTAACTTTAAGTTTTATTTATTTATGAATAATTACACACAAACTATATAATATTTGGTCCTTCACACACAAAATAAACTACCTATTTTTTACTTCCAAAAAAATAATAAAAAAATTACCTATATTTTTCTTTGTGTGTTTGAGTTGGAGCTCAAGTGACAAGACTTTTGGTACTGCACGTGGAGGTTCATGTTAAAATGTTAAAATACCTATAAAATAAGTGTTTTAGAGTATTTAAATAAGATTGACACATTCAGATTGGCTTCGTTAATTAAATGACATTATTACACCGGTACCTTCCACCGAGTTTATCCTTTTAACCAAGTATAAACACGACAACACCTATATATTAATAATGAAAGATTTGGACCTACCACTCTAACCCGTCTCATTCAACCAAAACTACAAAAATTGAAAGCATCAATCCAACAACTCTCCGCGTTCAATTATGAATCCCTTAGTTGCCATTATTGACTCCCATACATACATACATATATATATATATATATATATAATTTTTCTATTGTAAGTTCGTTCTAATATAAAAATTATTAGGACGAATAATGTGGACCATTAGATTTACATACTTTGACTCAAAGTATATACACTTGTCAAAACTTCTCTATAATCCATGATCAACATTCTTCGACATGATATATAAAGACTATATATATATATATATATATATATATATACGGTTCCATTCACATCAGTACGCACTTATGTAACTACATTAGTATCAATGCATGTGGACCACTGATTATGGAGAAGTTTTGACAAGTGTATACACTTTGAATCAAAGTTTGTAAATCTAATGGTTTACATCCAATGTACTGATGAAATTATATCAGTGCACACTGACTTGAACATTTTTGTATATATATATATATAAATTTTCAAGTCAGTGCGCCCTGATATAACTTACATCAGTGCGTTGCATGTAGACCATTAGATTTACATACTTTGACTCAGTGTGTATGCACTTGTCAGTATTTCTCCATAATCAGTGGTCCACATGCAACGCACTGATGTAAGTTATAGCAGTGCGCACTGATCAGAACCGGACTATATATATATATATATAATTTAACTGAGTGTTAAATTTATTACACTAATACATGGATACTACTGGGGTAATAATTAACAATATCAGTACCCATTTTGTAGGGGTTTCTTATTATTTATATATAGATTGTTAATTTGAATAATAGTTACAAATAAAAGGTCATATTAATTATTTAGCATAAAAATATTTTAAAAAATTGATCTAATAATTTTAGAGAGAACAAATGTGAAAGAATTATAAAAAAATCAATTTCGGATTAAATTAATTAAAACAATAATAATTAACAAGTTCTTAATTATTTATTATAATATAATTAATACACTTATTTAAAAAAGTTCTCTAATATATATTTCCATTTTTTTTTTTTTTAACTATAAGTAAAGTAAATAACAAAACGAATGTTATTGATAGAATAGTCAAATCCACAACAAGAATTTGCTCCAAAATAACTATTTTATTAATAATAATAAAAAATAATAAGACATTTGATTCATACTTAAATAGAAAAACAAAACAGATTCCAACTAGGACTAAGATTTCTAAATGGACTGGAAAATCTCAAAATTTACCAAAAACAAAGAAAAATTGAAGTAACAGTGTTTCCCCAGTTTTTTTATGTTAGCGTATTTTATAAGTTTTTGTTTTGTGTACTTCCAATACATAAGCATTTCTTAAGTTTTCTCTAGTCAATATCGGTCAATAACTTCACTTTCTCTCAAATGTAAAGTCATTGTTTTCTTTATTGAACGACATCAAAAGGAGAGCAAGAATATTTCTACAGCTCAGCAAGGGAGCAACTTTGCTGCATACAATTTCCAGCTAATACATCCATCCAACAACTTGATGATTTAGATATACTTAACAAGAGATTATTATTATTATTATTATTATTATTTTTTACAGTATATATATATAACCACTTATATAGACCGCGTATCTTTTTTAAGTTTTTGCTCTCGGTAGGATCACATATTTACTTATAAATAAAATCTCAAGGAAGACCTTTGCCTTATAGTGAGAGTTGTTTTCCTAACCGTGCCTATAGCAGTTGATTTCATCAGAACTAGGTAGTCAGGACTTTGACTCAACCTACCTCAGACTTATAATAATAATAATAATAATAAATTAATCCAATGGAAAACATTAATTGAAGGCAATGACAATTTCTGCCTAATATAATATATTAAGTTATTAATTATCAATTAGTCAAAATATATACAGTATAAAAGAAGGAATTAATTACAAAAACCAACTTAGTTTTATGTGGTGATGATTTTTTTTACAATAATTTAATCGCTTAATTGATTATTAAAAAAAAAAAAAGGACGTGATGAGGTTGGTTTGATGGTAAATCTCTCACACCCGCACCATTAGATTGCGGGTTCAAGTCCTCCCGCACTCAAAAAACTTCGAATTTGTGTAACCGTGTATTACATTAAAAAAAATATGGTTATTAAAAGAAGACTAATAATAAAATTGACAATTATATTCCGGGGCCAAAAATTAAATAGCACTTTTTGGGGGAGGGCTTGTGCAAATAGCACCACTTTAATAAGTCATGTTTAAATAGCACCAAAGTAAGTGATGAGACCAAAATACCCCCACTTGCTCTTTTCCTTTTTATTTTTTTTCTCGAAAATTCGAGACTTTTTTTATGCATTTTCGAGACTTATTCATGCGTTTCGAGACTTATTCATGCGTTTTCGAGACTTAATTCAAGTTTGTTCGGGACTTATTCTGTTCGACCTCCATTAATGGCGACAGTGACGATTCGACGACGGCGCCGGTTGACGCTGGAAATAGTTGGATCTGGAAGATTGAACGATGCCGAGTTCGTTGGTGCCATCGGTTTCATCAGATTCGCAACGGATCGTCATAAATCGGACAATGAAGATTCGCGACGATTTGGGTTTTGCTTCGTTTCTCTCTCTACACAACTCGAAAATGAAAACGAACACTTTGGTTACAATTATTGGCACTCGACGAACGTTTTCCCGGTGGTTTTGCCGGTCAACTCGCCGGTCGACGGTGGCACCTCCATTGAAGCTCCATCAATGGAGGTTTTGGAAAAAGGAAGAAGAAGGTGAGGACACACCAGAGAAAAGAAAAGAAGTTGGGGGGTATTTTTGTCTAAATTTCATTTTTAGTGCTATTAAAACAAGAGTTATTAAAGTTTGATATTTGTACAATTCAAAATTAAAAAAGTGCTATATACTCCTATTTCCTCTTATATTCCCAGCTGGACTAACTTGACTTTGAAATACTAAAATGACAATCTTTTATTGTATTTTGTTTAAAATTATTTCAAGCTCCAGCCATTCTCATTACTTGTCTCCAGGTACATTTCATATTTCTTAATTATTTGTATTTATTAAAACAAACCTTTTTCTGGTTTTCGTTGGTTTGATCTCAATTTTTTCTGGTTTTCCTGTATCTGTTGTGTTTGAAATTTCAGTTGCTCAGTTGGTGTTCTCTGTTTTTGAAATTAAAGGTTCAAAAGGTTCAACATGGTTGAAATTGCTATTTCCGTTGCCGGAAAAGTTTCTGAATACTTTGTCGAGCCCGTTGTACATCAACTCAGTTATATCTGGAACTACAAGACCAATTGTGAGAATCTGGAGACTGAAGTCCGGAAGCTCAGTGGTAGAAGAGAGACAGTGGAACATACGGTTGACGCATCAAGAAGAAATGGTGAAGAGATCGAACAACAGGTTAAAAGTTGGATCGATAGTGCAAAGAAGATCAACAATGAGGCATCACAGGTTATTCAAGAAAACCAACAAGCAAACACAGAATGCTTGAATGGCTGGTGTTGGAATCCGATAAAACGCCATAAACATAGCAGGAAAGCAGCGAAGAAGGTGAAGGCTGTTGTCGAAGTCTATGGAGAAGGGGACTTCCAAAGAGTATCCTACCGAACCATTCCAGAGGAGACATGGCTTCCATCTTTGATGAAAGGGTACGAAGCCTTTGAATCAAGAATGTCTACTTCGAAAGATATATTAAGTGCATTGAGCGATCCTAATGTCAACATGGTTGGAGTTTACGGTCAGAGTGGGATTGGCAAGACGATGCTAGTGAAGGAAGTTTCCAGACAACTGAGACAAGGCAAGGTCAAGAAGCTCTTTGATGAGATTGTTTTCGTGGAAGTATCCAAGACACCCGACATAAAAAAGATTCAAGGAGAAATTGCAGATAAGTTGGGTTTACAATTACGCAAGGAGAGTGAATCTGGTAGAGCAAGGGCATTATGTGCACGATTGAAGAACGAGAACAAGATCCTCTTAATTTTAGATGATATTTGGGGAAGACTCGATTTGGATAAGGTGGGAATTCCTTTCGAAGAAGATCATAAAGGATGCAAATTATTGTTGACCGCAAGAAATCAAGATGTATTAACAAATAAAATGGATTCCCAAAGTAATTTCCCCATTGGCGTTTTAAATGATGAAGAAGCTTGGAGTTTGTTTAAGAAGACGGTCGGTAATTGTATTGAAGACGGTAATTTAGATTCTATAGCGAATGATGTAGCCAAGGCATGTGGAGGTGTGCCTAAAGTCATTGTAACAAAAGCAAGAGAGTTAAAAAACAAGGGAGAATATGAATGGAAGAATGCATTGGCAGAGCTGAGGGAGCTGAGAAAGCCTCCCTCAAAAAGTTTTAAACTAGCTAAGAGCTTCCGAAACTTATCAATGAAGTTGGGACTTGGGAATTAAACTGTAATTTAGAGTTGAGTTGCAATTATTTCCAAGCAAGTATCTCAAGTCAAATGTGTTTCTTTCTGGTAGAATTGGATATATATAACAAGAATTTTATTTATTTATTTTTTCATTCAAAGGTTGTTATAATGATATGGTTGAATTGTAAGAAACATTATTTATTGTCAATAAACTTTTTATTTTTTATTTTTATTTTTTTATTTATTTTATACACCATTTGCGGCCACCGTTCTAGAGTGTGTTAGAGTGTTTAATAAGGTTAATACACTGTAGGACTTTGTTTCCATGAAATTACATTTCATAATATTAAAAAAAAAATAGTGTCATTCTGCAATTCTTCATATTTCTTGCACCAAACCCTTAAACAAATTTTGTTTTTTACTGATAAAGTTATTGCGAAGTTTTCTGGAAATGTCATGAAAGAGATCAGAAGTTGAATATTCAAATAATGAACATTGCAGGACTCTGTTGCCACGAAATTACATTTGTAGAGTTGATAAGTAATCCTCATTCCTTGGTCAAGAAATGTGTTTGTAGAAAATTTTCTTTATGTCTCATGGTCATTGATATCAAGTTCTCGGAAATTCATCTCAAAAATAAAAAAAATGTCAATATCACAATTTATGATGAATATCCTCCATGTACTTAAATTAATATTTATTATAAAACTGACAATTATTTCATAAACTAAAAGATAATCACAGAATTTCATGTATGCAGGAATGCCAGTTTTAGGGGACATAGAGAGGGGTTCAAAAATTAAATAGCACTATTTGGGGCGGTTTTTTGGTAACTATCACCACTTTACTAATCTAAGTTTAAAAGACACCTATTTGAGTGACCAGACAAAAATACCCTCATTTGTCTGTTTGTGCAATTTCAAACGGTGAGAGAAAGTGAGAGAAAAAGTGAAAAGTGAACAGCCCAAAAGTCACCGGACGGTCCAACAGCTCTAAACTCGACGGAAAGTGTACGGTGAACCCCCGGCGACGTTGCTACAGTAAACCCAACAGTAATGGCATCGACGAGAAGTCACCGGAGATCTCAAAAGACTCGGGTAAGTTCTTGTTCCTGACGCGTTTTTCCGGTTGATAATTTCATGTTTTTTGATGTTTGATGCCATACTCATGATGTAGATTAGGTTGGATTTGTGATTGTGGTTGATTGTGGTTGACTGTGTTTGCACGATGAGGTTAGGTTAGGGTTTTAGTTTCAGAAAAGAGTTGTTTTGAGGACGATGAATTTCTGGGTTTCCGTGACTTTTGTTTAGTGTGTCGTGACTTTTGTTTAGTGAATCGTGACTTTTGTTTAGTGTGTCGTGACTTTTGTATATTGTATCGTGACTTTTGTTTAGTGTGTCGTGACTTTTGTATAGTGTGTCGTGACTTTTGTTTAGTGTGTCGTGACTTTTGTATGGTGTGTCATGACTTTTGTATTGTGTCCCGTGACTTTTGGCTTTTGTTAAGTGTTTCATGATAGTAGTATAGTTTCCCGTGACTTTTGATAAGTGTTCCGTGACTTTTGATAAGTGTCCCGTGACTTTTGTATACTGTCCCGTGACTTTTGATAAGTGTCCCGTGACTTTTGTATAGTGTCTCGTGACTTTTGATAAGTTTCCCGTGACTTTTGTATAGTGTCCCGTGACTTTTGATAAGTGTCCCGTGACTTTTGTATAGTGTCTCGTGACTTTTAATGAATTTCCCGTGACTTTTGTATAGTGTCCCGTGACTTTTAATACACTTCCCATGACTTTTAATTCAGTGGTCCAATCATGAACTTATATGCTTTTTTTCTGTGAATATGCAGATGAGGAATGACCCAAAGGATTTTCTGAAGACTCCAGAGGAAGATTGGTTCAACGGAAAAATTAATCGCCATGACCATTTCGATGACCTGGAATATGTTGACACTGCACTTAATAGTGTACCTGAAGATCTGAAGATCGAAGACGTACGTCGGTTTACTGAGTCATGTTTCGGTCATTTCCTTCAGATGCATCGTCAGAATAATTTTTCGGGTGGGATTGTCCATCGGTTACTTCTACGCGAGTTGCATCATGATGGGCCGGCTAATGAGATGAGATTTTTGTTAGGGAAGCATATTGTCCGGTTCTCGAAGACTGAGTTTTGTCTAATCACCGGTTTGAAGTTTGGAGTCGAACCCGACACGGCGAGGTATGAAGTGGTTGAGAATGGCATACATGATCAGTACTTTCGGGGTCAAGAAGAAGTCGAGATTGAAAAGTTGAGAGCGGTGCTGCGGATTGGTATTTTTGAACAGCAGTACGATGCGGTGAAGCTTGCCTTATTGTTTATGCTGAACCGGATACTGATGGGGTTCGATGGGAGAGATAAAGTTCCAGTATGGCAGTTTCGCCTAGCTGAGGACCTGGACGCTTTTGATGTGTTCCCGTGGGGCACACACGTGTATAGGCGGTCTATTTACGGTTTCAAGCGGGCGTTTGATGGTCCACGACAGCGGTTGGCTGAAAAACGGCGACAAGAGGGCGAGGACCTTGACGTACAGAACCTCGAGTTGACGTACAACATATACGGTCTACCGCATGCACTATTGGTGAGAATTTCAAGTTTGAATCCGTACTTTAATAGTAGTTTATTTTATATGACTGTTGTATTTACGTCGTATCGTACTTTTCTATTACGCAGGTATTTGCCTTTGAGGTTATCCCAGAGCTTGGCATCAGTAAATGTGGGATTCGCCGGACAATCGAGCTACCCCCCCCCCCCCCCCCCCCCCCCCCCCACGTATTCTGAAATAGGAATTGAGTCAGCAACCTAGGGGGAAAAAGCTGGATGCTGTTTTTACAAAAAGGGTAAGTGCTGATGTTGTTAATGTTGATAGTTATTACTATATATACAATGATAACTATTTAACTTCAATTTCAGATGGTCGCATGGCCTGAATTGGTGCCGACGGTTGCGGAGAGGGCTGAACGGTACATCGAAGGCATAAACCTAGAAGCAAATCTGTATGATTCCGATCACATCCCAGATCCGGAACAACATAGGCCTGTAGGACCCAATGATATGGAGGGTCCGTTTTCCCGACCCAGTGATACTGAGGCTATGTTTTCCCGACGCGATGATAGGGAGGCTTCGTATTCTGAAGGCACTGGTACGGAGGGTTCAGAACTTGAGGGTGTCAATAGGCGTAGGCGGGTACGATTCACGGTTCCCAGACAACCTAGACGTGAAGGTGATGTAGACCTAGAGGCTCGCACTGAGAGTCTCCGGACACGTAGACAGCCTCAACCTGGAGGTGATTCACGTGGAGGTGATTCACGTAGAGGTGATCCAGAGGTACGTAAAAAAAATAAAACCCTATTATTTAATTCCACTCGATTGAACATTTTAAGTTCTAACAGAGTGTGAAATCCTTTCAGGGTTGGGACCAAAAAATCGATGAAGTGATGGCTGAAGTTCGATCTGTACGGGATGAGGTCATGGCTGCTATCAAAAAAAGTGATGAGGCGCGAGATAAGCAGTATGGAGAGTTGCTGGATATGATCAGGGCGCTATAGGGTACGACGCCGCAGTCCCGTATGGATGGTCCACTATTTGATGACCCACCATTCGATGACGGGCAAGGAGGAGACTTTAGTCCCGGCAGGACAGGTGCTGGTCAGGATAGGATAGAGCCAGGGAGCAGACATGGGCAGCCACCAACTACGGAGGGTCAGTCTATGGACACAGTATCCGGTCAGCGGGGTCAAGGTGCGACAGAACGAGAGGAGGTACCCGGTGATACAGAGATAGCAGAGGCAGCACAGGTACCACCTCTGGTTTTACCTGACAGCACTCCCGCGACTGAGACAGCACTGGTTCCATGGGTGGCAGCTGGTGGATCAGAGCTACCACTGGGACAGAGTCCGTCCTTATAGAGCACCCCACCTCCGGTCGTCGACCCCAGTGAAGTGCGACCCCTGAAGCGAATCCAGCGTGGCCTTCCCATTCCCCAGAGCGATACACGGAGGGAGAGTGTATCCTCACACCGCAGCCATCCTCCTCAGAGCGATACACGGAGGGAGAGTTCCTCCAGACAGCGCACCCCTCCTCCTTAGAGCGATACACGGAGGGAGAGTGTATCCTCACACCGCAGCCATCCTCCTCAGAGCGATACACGGAGGGATAGTTCCTCCAGACAGCGCACCCCTCCTCCTCAGAGCGATACACGGAGGGAGAGTTCCTCCAGACAGTGCACCCCTCCTCTTCGCGATACACGGAGGGATAGTGTATCCTCACATCACAGCCATTCTCAGAGTGATGCACGGAGGGTGAGTTCATCCAGACAGCAGACCCCTCATGAGCGCACCCTTCCTCATACGGATCCCAGTGGTCAGTACCATACTCCACCTATGGTACCGCGTGTTCGCAAGCCAGGTTGGATGTTGCTGTCCCCATACACAAAACCCTGTCTACCGAAGAAGCCGAGGACCATGCCACTGACATCAGCTGCATTGGCGCATGTATTCAATCCCCATGACTTGATAAATCCCTACTACATTGCAGCGTACAAAGCCTACAAGAGGAACACGACGGGGGAAACGTAAGTATACGTGTTCATTTTGCAATATTTTATTATTATTACTTGGTTCTCTAACTTGTTCAACAATTATGTAGACGTGATATGGATCTACCTTTACCAGTTGGCGTAACTTGGTTCCAACGGTTCCAGACCAACTTCATGGACTTGGAGGAATCGGTATGTTAATTAGTTAACATACTGTGTATAAGTTTGTATGAGTAATAGTTGATTCATAATAATATAAAATGTTTACATTGTCAGCACATGGACGCGTACCTGAATATTCTACGGAAGCGTCAGCGAGCATACCCCGACGTGTACACTCAGAGGGTCAACTTACTCCATACACAGTTCTTTGTAAGTGTCTGTACTGATAGGTTTTCATTTGTGCATTGATGTGTTAATTAATGCTGTGATTATGTAATTGGTGTACAGTCATACTTAGAGATTCAGTGGTGGTAAATATTCGGTCCTAGGGTTGAGGGCAAACCCCCAACTGCATGGAAGATGCTGGAACACAAGTGGCCTACTGAAGACCTGAAGATGGTCCGAGGAATTATCCCATACGGATCCCGACCATGGCACGAGGTTGATTATGTAAGTGTTCCAATTATTTTTGTTTCCATAATGTAATTTATTATGTTTAAAATTCCGTCAAATAAGACTATGTTAAACCACGTACAGGTTCTCATTCCTTGCAACCTTGGAAGGGAGCATTGGGTACTGGCGAGCCTAGATCTTAGGGAGGGGAAGATCTACCTGTTAGACTCGTTCAGACAGCAGGTTCCCTGGGAGCACAGGCTTAAGCAGGTCGCATGCCTACGTTGGTTTATTCCGTCGATGTTGCATCAGATCGAGTTTCACGATAGCAGAAAGGCAGATGATACGACGTACAAATTGTCGAAGAGTGCCTTTCAGATGAGCATCCTGGATGGAAGACATGGGGTGCCCCAACAACAGCAGAGGTATGTTATTTTTAAGATTTTATTCTATCCCATTAGGTTTTAATAAAATTACAGTCTAATGGTTATTTAATTGGTGATTTTGCAGCGGTAACTGTGGTGCCCATGCTTTGAGATTGGCAGAGTACTTGCTAGCAAACAGGAAGGAGTTCGACTGGACGGAAGATGATATGGGCACCATCAGGGAGAAGATGGCTGTGGAGGTTTTTTGCAACTCGCTACACAACAGTGTTGTGTAGCTGATGTATATATGTATTGTTCTCTATTATACATTTGATGTACATAACATATGTATTTTTGTTTAAATTATTCGATTAAATTTATTCAATTCCACCACACATGATTTTGCCTATTTAAGTGAATAAGAATAATAAAAGAAAACCATTAATAAAAGAAAATTTTCTGAAAAGTCACGGGTAAGGCAACAAAAGTCACGGGTAAGGCATGAAAAGTCACGGGTAAAGCAACAAAAGTCACGGGTAAGGCATGAAAAGTCACGGGTAAAGCAACAAAAGTCACGGGTAAGGCATGAAAAGTCACGGGTAAAGCAACAAAAGTCACGGGTAAGGCATGAAAAGTCACGGGTAAGGCAACAAAAGTCACGGGTAAGGCAACAAAAGTCACGGGAAAGGCTTGAAAAGTCACGGGTAAGACATGAAAAGTCACGGGTAAGGCAACAAAAGTCACGGGTAAGGCATGAAAAGTCACGGGTAAGGCAACAAAAGTCACGGGTAAGGCACACATCAAACATGAAAAGGCTCTGGAAGAAACTACACATTGCAAGAAACTACACCATGTGGTTTTCATTTCTAAAATATTGACATATATCAAAGCATACACAAAGTTAAAAAGTATCAAAGCATGAAAAGTCCTAAGATGATTGCATCGTTCACTCAGATAAACATCACTAACTCTGGGCCATTGTATATGTTATTATGCTCGTCGTCTAGTGTCGGATAAGTAGCCACAAGAGCATCTTAAGTGCCAATATATAGGGAGTTGTAAATCTTCCAGTACACTTCCCTAACCTTCCGAGCAGGATGGAAAAGCCCCTACAGACAGTAGTTTAGCACAACAGCAGCACCCAATGCAACTCTTATCCCTTCAATCGCTTCCATGACAACATTTATGACGTGGGGTCAAGTCTCCTCTTGTAAGGCTCCATTCATTCCACGGTAGAGTCCTTCTGAGGGCATGTTTGTTTGTTGTGTCCAGTTGAATGACATATGCTGCACTTGCGACGGTATTCTTCGGGAACAATTCTACTGGGACCTTCATTAACCATAGGCGGGTTGGAACACCTCCTGCTGTTATGTCCTGGTTGTCCACATCTTCTACACGACTGTGAGGTTGTCCTCTCAGAAGACGAGACATGTCGACCCTCCATCGGGCGACCGGATTGTCTCTTCGTCTTTGGATTTAAAACCACCCGCGCTGCGATGTCAGATGGCACTACCCATGAAGAAGGATGACCAACAGGCATAATAGGAACTGAGTATGCATCAATAAGTGTCTCCCTCTTGTAGTAGTCCGCACATAGAGATGTGAAATCCACGTTCCGCTCCCTGCAACAATGGAAACAGTTAGATTCACGTTTGGGTAATATAAAGCGTTAACTGGACAAAGTCCGCATGTACCTTGCCGCTGCGAGTGCGTGTGAACATGGTAAAAAGTCCATTTGGAATTTGTTGCATGTGCATGTCTTCCGGGCTAAGTCAACCGTCCACTGTTTTCCCTTGTGTCTGACGGAGAATATGTTCCAGTCAACTGGATTTACGATCATATAACCGCACTTCTCGACACGTTTGAGGATCACAAGATGTGCTGCGTCGGTCAATCGATGCCGTATGGACTGTGCATTTGCATGTCGATCGTGGAACCACTTTTGTAGCATATTCCGAATGAACTCTGCCAATGTCATCAGTGGCAGTTGCCGTGCGAATCTTAGGCATGAGTTTATGCACTCTTCAACATTTGTGGTCATCAACCTGTACCTTCTTTGGGGACAGTGAACGCGGGACCACTTGTGTGGACCGGCATCAATGGCATAATCGTATGCACCCTTGTGCAGCTTACTACGTAACTCCTCCATGTAGCGATCATACTGGATTTGCCTGTACGACCTGGCAGCGTTATCCATTATGTCGGCAACATCCTTTCTGTGGAATCGCTTCTTCATATTTTCACCAAAATGCCAGCAACATATGGTATAGGTTGCATAAGGGAATACTTTAGAAATCCCTGCTTCAATGCTTGCATGACGATCGGAAATGAAAACCAGATCATCTATATGACCAAGGGCACCTCTCAAGCATTCCAAAAACCACTCCCATGAAAGGTTGTTTTCTGAGTCACCGTACCCAAAAGCAATTGGATAGACCTATTCGTTTCCATCTTGTGCAGTTGCCACAAACATTGTACCACTGAATCTTCCCTTCAAATGGGTACCATCAACTGCAATCACAGGACGCATACACCTCCGGAAACCTCTAATTGAGGACCCTAACGACATGAAAAAGTAAAGGAATTTACCATCGTCTGCGCACTGTAAGTCTGTGATTGTGCCAGGATTTTGCTGTTCCAAAACGTATGCAAAAGATGGCAGCAGTTGGAAACTTTCTTCATGGGTTCCATAGGTCAATGACAATGCATATTGCAGGGCATCATGTGCCTTACTGTACATGATTTGGATGCCATACATTGTTTTCATATCGGCAATTACGTCCTTCGAACGTATGAGACGACCATCATGTTGTTGAAGTCTAGGTGCAATGAGTTCTCCGATTGTGACTGCACTGGCTTGTCTGTGGCGACGGTGAACCTCCTCCAAAGGACAACTGTGTTCATTGACAAAACTTCTGACTTGAAAGTAAGTCCCTTCATCTCTCCTCACCGCTCTTAATTTCCACGAACAGTCATCAACGATGCAAACCAGATGTAATGTTGTCTTATTGGACCTTTTCACCTTCCATTCAAAGTTCTGCCGCATCGTAAAATCGCCAACTAGCCTCTTCAAATCCTTTTTACTCGAAAAAAATTGACCTTTATAAATCATGGTTGTCGGTTCTGGCGCTGCCAAGGTGTTGCTTCTACCAGTACCAAACGAGTATGAATCTGCTCCCGGAATAACCCAAGTTGTAGCATTAACAGAATCAGATGTTGTCACATTATAACGGACCTCGGACGTCCCTGGCATATCTGGTGCAGTGCCACTACCTCCTTGTACACGTCTACCACGTGTTTGCATTTGTGCAGGCTCTTCATCCACATTTTACAGATCATCAACCTGTTGATTATTTGCCTCATTATCCACCTCATTGTTCAGCACATCGTACTGCGCATCGTACTGCGCATTGTACTGCTCAATTCGACAACCAAACACATCACCAATTTGAGGTTCAACTGCAGCTGCATGGTTGACTGCAACCTGTGGGACACCACACATGTTTCCCACACCTTTGCTGCCACTCCTTTGGGTGTACGCTTGGTTACTACCGCTAAAGGATCCTAATTGTTGGGCATTTTCAAGAGGAGGAATATCATTCCTTACCATATCGCCAGCTGTTCGCTCAGTTAGACTGACACATACTTGAGGGATCACTCGGTCTTCCCCTAGCATAAACTGAACATCGTCGTCATTCCTTATAAATGTGCGACACGTACTGCCGGGGACGATTGATATTGATGACAAATCAACATTGTATTTGTTTACATCATAGTTCACAATAGTTTGTACGATCGCCACCAATTCTTCGTAAGTCATATTCTTTGACACATACATTCCCCGGTTATCAGATCCAACAAACCTCTGACTTCCATCAGGTAACTGCTCCCATCGACCGTTGTAAGATATTACTATTCTAACCCGATTCATGACGCTGTCAAATTAATAATCACAAACCATTAATAAAAGAAAACACATCAAAGTGGGGTGAAAAGTCACGGGTAAGGCAACAAAAGTCACGGGTAAGGCATGAAAAGTCACGGGGTAAGGCAACAAAAGTCACGGGTAAGGCATGAAAAGTCACGGGTAGGGCATGAAAAGTCACGGGTAAGGCAACAAAAGTCACGGGTAAGGCATGAAAAGTCACGGGTAAGGCAACAAAAGTCACGGGTAAGGCAACAAAAGTCACGGGTAAGGCATGAAAAGTCACGGGTAAGGCATGAAAAGTCACGGGTAGGGCAACAAAAGTCACGGGTAAGGCATGAAAAGTCACGGGTAAGGCAACAAAAGTCACGGGTAAGGCACACATCAAACATGAAAAGGCTCGGGAACAGATCTATGGAAAACTCTCAGAGATCCAAAAATGGCTTACGGTTTAAAAAATAATCAAAAAATACTCGGAAAACATATGAAAAGGAACAAATGAAAATGTTAACAAATTAAAACAAGAAAGTTCAAGAAATTTTACCTTATTTTACTGAACCACGTCACGTCTGGAAGAAATTCCAGAGAGAGAGAGAGAGAGGTAACACGAAGAACAAATTCCAGAGAGAGAGAGAGAGAGCTATTGTTAGTTTTTTTAACTGTCAGTTTTTTTTCTCGAGTGTGGAGGACAGAGAAAAGTACAAAGAAAGGGAATAACATAAATCATTTAAGTGAGGGCAATTTTGGTAGTTCACCATAATAGGTGTCTTTTAAACTTAACTTATTAAAGTACTGACAAAGTCACCAACTCTTTTTAAAAAGGTGACATTTCTCACCAATTCCACACATAGAGAGAGAATTATTATGGTACATTTGGGCCTCCCTTGATCGAGGAAGTAAATATTGGTATATATATATATATATATATCGGTTATACATTGGAGAAAACATTAGTTCGAATTTTTGAAAATACTAATATCACTAGTTCGAATTTTTTAAAATATCGGAGGATTTGGAGCAAATTTTAAAATAATAGAAGATTAAATAAATAATTTATTATCATTAAAATATATTATTTGAGATTGAAAAAAATGAAATTATAGAAGATTAAATAAATGATTTATTATAATTAAAATATTTTCTAAAATATCCCTATGCATCCATAATAATACTAAAATATTCAAATACCTTCGAAGTTATTAAATTAACACGTTGGCCGTTGCAAAAAAACTGTTTAGCTTTCTTTTTCTTAACTCCAACTTTCGGATTCTCTCTCAATGAAGAAAAATATATTGTTAGGAGAGAAACTTGAGTGCAACAGGATGCACATACACGTATCCCTCGTTTTGATTGTGCCACGTTTCAAAAATTGCCACATAGTACAATTACAGAGGTAGATACATCCCATTGCAACCAAGATTTTTGCTCGAGTTAGTAGTCCACGAAATTTATCGATAAAAGGACTTTAAATGTTTCATCATCTTTAATTGGCTCCACTACTCCAACGGTCTACCCCATCTCTATGTAGCACGGATACGATATGGATACGGGATATGGATACGGCACGATACGGGGATATGGTAAATCTTCAAAAACTAGGATACGGATACGACAGGATACGTCAATTAAAATAATATATATTTATATTTTAAAAAAATATATATTTAAAAACATATTTGATAATTCATTCAAAATCATAACATATTCATAATCCAATAAAACATGTCATATAACTACATAACATAACTAGATTTTCTATTATCAGTTTGTCCTGACAATAAATATATCAAAACGAATAATGTGGACTACTAGATTTACATATTTTGACTCAAAGTGTATGCACAAAAATTCTTCATAATCTATGATCCACATTCTTCATCCTGATATATTTATTGTCAGGACGAATTGACAATAAATATATTAGAACGAATAATATGGACCACTAGATTTACATATTTTGACTCAAAGTGTATGCACTTGTCAAAACTTCTTCATAATCTATGGTCAACATTCTTCGTCATGATATATTTATTGTCAGGACGAACTGACAATAAAAAGACTGATAACATAACTACATAAGTCATAACAATGTAACATATTACAGGATCCAAATAAAACATGTTACATAAGTCGAACATATTACAAAATCCAAATAAACAATACGTCACATAAACCATAACATATTATAAAATCCAAATAATACATTAAAAAAAACTCATAAAACATATTTTAAATTCCTATTTAACTTCATTGTCATCATTCACATTGTTAGAGGATCTAAATAATTCGACATCTAACTCTGGTTCATCAAGAGAAAGGTTTACAATCTCAAATATCCCGACATTCTCCATGTCAATGGAATCAAAGACAAAATTTCCTTACAAATTCATTTTGACCCCTAATATTTTGAAATTATAATTTGACCCCGTTTCATACTAAAATAATTATAATATTGCCCAAACGTATTCTCCAAGTATCCGTCAAGTATCCGCCAGTCAAACTTGTGAAAAAGTCCAATGTATACGCCATTTGACGTATCGGATACATATCCTGGAGTATCTAGGGAGTATCCGAACTGGATACGAGTTCGATACGAGTTACCTCTACCAAATGGAGTATCCGTGCTTCCTTGCCACATCTAGACGATATATAGAATATTTGATTCCAAAATTCATGTATTCATTTCAATTTGCCAGTCGGCCACAGTTATGACTTTAATTTTCCACCCAAAAATAGATATATTGTTAAAAAAAAAAAAAAAAATTCCACCCAAAAACATTAATGACAAACTATTCAAAATATACCTCCAAAAATGATTGACTTGGTCAATGGCTCAAGTCAATCATTTTTAGTCCATTACACGTTATTATATCTTATCTCAATCTTGGAGGCGGGCCATATCATTTCCTTTTCATTGGGTTTCATAGTTAGTTCGAATGTTCAGGGTGTGTCAGGAATGACTTGTCAAATAAAGTTTTGGAGTAAATCTTTTACCAATAGAGTTTTTATTGAGTAAATTTTTTAATAAAAAACCGTATGTTGTTTGATAACTACTTGAAACAAAAAAACACTTTTACATTAATAGATTGTTTAATGGTATATTTTAAAAGAACCTTTTTTTTTTAAAAAAAAAAATTACAAAAAAGAACATTAACAAAGTATTTGAAATAGAATGGGTATATAATAAAATGTCTAAAATTCAAGATTAATTTTATTTATTTATTTATTTATTTATTTTATCTATTTAAAAAGAGCTAACCAGGTGCTTCTCCCATTAAACATAAAATAACTTTTTAATAATAAAAAAAAATAATAATTAAAAAAAAAAAAAAAAAAAAAACTCTTTTGATAGACTCGACCACTCAAGATTGGACATGTGGTATGTAAAAATTATATGGTGCTTCTGTGGCAGCCACATGTCCTATGTTAAGTGACCAGGTGCACTCAAGTTTTTCTCTTGATTCTGCATCTTTCTTACACCGGTCCCTCCCACTAAGTTTATCTTTTTAACCAAGCATCCAACACCTATTAATCATGAAAGATTTGGACCTACCACTCTGCCCCATCTCATTCAACCATAGTAGCCAACTCCTATTGAAAGCAACAATCCAACAACTCTCCATTCAATTATTAATCCCTTATGCTATGTTTGGTAGGAGGGTGAGAGAATATGAGGGATGGAAGAATTAAAAAGGAGAGAGAGCATGAGGGATGAAGATGATAATATATATCCTTCATGTTGTTTGGTATTAAAAAAAAAGTTGAATGAATGGATTAATATATAATTTATAAATTTACTATATTACCCTTTTATAAATTGGAGGGTAATAAAAAATTGGAGGTAATATTGTCATTTCCGCCAATGAGATCCCCCATCTTCTCATCCGTCCCATGAGGGAAGGATTGATTTTGGTGGGCCCTGAGGGAGTTGAGATTGAGATCCCTCCTCTTCTTCTCTCCTCTCTCTTGTCTCTCCAACCAAACAATGAATTGAAGCTCTCCTCGCTGCACTCTCCCTCCAACCCTCTCCCTCTCTCAATCTCTTCTTCCTACCAAACAGAGCCTTAGTTTCTTATCCTTGACTCCCACTTTGTACGTCAATTTCTTAGTTTGCTTTATTGAACTGTAGCAAAAAGAAAATTAAAAAAATCCACAAACATCAAACGACAGAATTTTTATTATAATTTAATCTTTTAATTGATTATTAAAAGAAGATTTATATTAAAAATGACAATTCCCAGCTAGACTAACATGACTTTGAGATACTAAAATGACAAATTTTTATTGTAATTAAAAAAAAAAAAAAAAATTCAAGCTCCAGCCATTCTCTTCACTTGTCTCCAGACTCCAGGTACGTTTCATATTTCTTAATTTTTTGTATTAATTACAAGAAACCTTTTTTGTTGTTTTTGTTGGTTTGATCTCAAAAGCCCTTTAGCTCATTATATGTATCTGTTGTTTTTGAAAATTAAGTTGATCTGTTAGTGTTCTCTGTTTTAAAATTCAAGGTTCAAAATGGGAGATCAAATTGCTTCTGCCGTTGCCGGAAAAGTTGCCGAATATTTTGTTGAACCCATTGTAAATCCATTGAGTTATCTCTGGAACTACAAGAGCAACTTTGAGAATCTGGAGACTGAAGTCCGGAAGCTCAATGTTAGAATAAGAGAAGTGGATCGTTTGGTTGAGGAATCAAGAAGAAATTGTGATGAGATAGAACAACAGGTTAACAGTTGGATCGATAGGGCGACAAAGATCAATGATGAGGCATCTAAGGTTATTCGAGAAAACGGAGAAGCAAACATGAAATGCTTGAATGGGTGGTGTTCGAATCCGATGAAACGCCATAAACATAGCTGGAAAGCAGCGAAGAAGGTGAAGGATGTTGTTGAAGTCTATGGAGAAGGGGACTTCCAAAGAGTTTCCTACCGAACCATTCCAGAGGAGACATGGCTTATTCCATCTTTGATGAAAGGATACGAGGCCTTTGAATCAAGAAAGTCTACTTCGAAAGAGATATTAAGTGCATTGAGCAATCCTGACGTCAACATGGTTGGGGTTTACGGTCAGTGTGGGATTGGCAAGACAACGCTAGTGAAGGAAGTTGCCAGACAAGCCAAGGTCAAGAAACTCTTTGATCAGATTGTTTTTGTGGAAGTATCCAAGACACCCGACATTAAAAAGATTCAAGGAGAAATTGCAGATAAGTTGGGTTTACAATTCCGCAAGGAGACTGAATCTGGTAGAGCAGGGGCATTACGTGCACGATTGAAGAACGAGAACAAGATCCTCTTAATTTTAGATGATATTTGTGGAAAACTCGATTTGGATAAGGTGGGAATTCCTTTCGAAGAAGATCATAAAGGATGCAAATTATTGTTGACTTCAACAAATGAAGATGTATTAACAAATAAAATGGAATCACAAAGTAATTTCCCCATTGGCGTTTTAAACGAAGAAGAAGCTTGGAGTTTGTTTAAGAAGACAGTCGGTAATTGTATTGAAGACGGTAATTTAGATTCTATAGCGAAAGATGTAGCCAAGGCATGTGGAGGTGTGCCTAAAGTCATTGTTACAAAAGCAAGAGAGTTAAAAAACAAGGGAGAATGTGAATGGAAGAATGCCTTGGTAGAGCTGAGAAAGCCTCCTTCAAAAAGTTTTAAACTAGCTAGGAGCTTCCGAAATTTATCACGAAACGTATCAATGAAGATGGGACTTGGGAATTAAACTGTAATTTAGAGTTGAGTTACCATTATTTCAAAGCAAGTATCTCAAGTCAAATTTGTTTCTTTCTGATAGAATTGGATATGTATATATATTTTTCTCATTCAAAGGATGTTATAATGTTATGGTTGAATTGTAAGAGACATTATTTATGGTCAATAAACTTTTTTTTTTTTTTCATTTGCAGCTAGCGTTTTTTAGCAGCAAGTCATATTGGAAAGTATGATCAGTAATTTTTTTTTTTATATATTTTTTTTATATGCTATGATCCAAGTTAGCACAGATACAGGGATATAACATACGATACGGGGATATTGAAATCTCAAAAAACTAGTATATATTTGAAACAGAGAGAAGAATTTGGTAATAACAGCGAAGTGTTCGATAAAAGTCTTGAGAGAAATCTAATGCTAAAGCAGAGCAGTGATAAGCTTGTTGGGTTTTCTGTTTCTAGATTGTTAATAAAAAGTTTTCTACACATCAATGATGTAATTACACTTATTCATTAATATAAATCAAATGGTATATATAAATTAAAGAAGTAATAATTTGACATATGACATGCCATATATTAAGGCTAGGCAACTCTGTCTCTGTCTCTGTCAATTAAGAAAACATTTCTCCATGCAAAGTTTAGGCTACCATTTGTCACTGAAGTGGATAATATTATAAGGGAATGATAACAAAACCAAAGTTTTCATAGAATCAAATCATGAAAATTGTTAAAAGGTCTCTTCATCAGTACTGTAAAATAAAAAATAGATAACTGAGTATATGAAAACTTCATTGAAAACAATGCATATATAAGAAAAAGAACCTCACACATCGAATTACTTCAACATGAATAACATGAACTGCAATGTCTCACAAACTTCGTTGAAAAACCTTCTTACTCCATATGTTGCATAGCGGTACTGGCACCGTCTTCTGTCGAACTCTCACTGCAATCATCTGTACGTAGGACTTCATCATTCTCCAATCGGAGAAGATGATGAATTTCTGACTTTTTATTCGATATCTGAAGCAGTGGGACTTGTTTGCATATAGCGGTAGCTGTGTGAATAGAAAGAAGGGGAGAGAGCATGCAAGAAGCAGCTGGTTAGTGTATGCTAGCAAATAAAGCTTTTAAATCTAGGCATCCAAATATGGGAATATTATTCACAAATTACATGAAGAACTTAATTTGTTCAATACTTACTGGTGTGTTTTGTAAATCTCCACCTGTATCTCTGCCTGGTCTACATAATATAACTTTGGTTTGGTTGAGAGTCTTGAAAAGTACATCTTCATCTTGGGGCATTCCATCACAGCTGGTGTTTCCAAAGATGGAAATTCATAAGGGTAATTCTCAGAGCTGAATTCTGTAAGACTTGATAAATCATTAAGTTCCAAAATCTTCAATTTGCCAAAAACAAACTTGTTTTCGGTAATATCCTCCTGATCATTTGCTACTACTTCTGTCAACATTTTGCAGCCTATTATTTTCATCCCTGTAAGTTGCACTAGACTTTCGGCTGTTGAGGATGTCAATACGTTTGTCAATCTGAGGCAATTCTCAACATGCAGAACTTTTAGGTTGGGGAAAGATGCTGAGGACGGCAGTAGATCAGTCAAACCACAATGCGATACTTTGAGAAATTCAAGATTTTGAAGAATTAGATCCAGTTTGGAGTGTTTTTTCCAAATGTGCTTCAGCATTTCAAGTCGACAGAGTTGTAAACTTTTTATTGGTGCAGACATCTCAGAATGTTTCTCGATCTCTTCAAGTGAAAATATCTCCTCGTACGAACAAGAGTCCAATTCAAGCTTTTCCAAATTAGGGTATCTCCAAAGGATTAATTGAAAAACCTGTGAGCAATCAGCAGCGATCCCCAGAAATTTAAGCTTGGGAAATAGGTGTTCTGAAAAATGGGCTTGCGATATCACCCGTAAGATGTCATCGCCTGCTAAATGCAGTTCCTGTAACTCAAGAAAACCCTGGTGCCCAATTAAAACAAAACAAATTGGAATTATAACATGCTCCGGATTAAGATTTATAACATGCTCTAATGAACATGTTTAAAGTTTTTTTTTAAATATTACAATAATTCGGAATTTGGGGAGGGAGAGAGACTCGAACCTACAATCTGGTGGTGTAGGTGTGAGAGACATATCACTGCACCAATCTCATCTTATCAATGTATGTTTAAACTCTTGATCCGGACTTTTGATGACTTAATAAACTTGACAATGCATGAAAAGATAAATGAAATAATTGAAAATTATGCTCCGTACCTTTTTGACAAAGAAGAGAGGTTGTTTCACTGAGATACTAATTTGGGCGTCCTTATTATTTTCTTCTGAAGCTATTGACCCTATTTCTCTACAACCATACACTCTCAATTTGTTTAAGGTTGGCCATTCTGCAGTATTCTACTAGGGTAGAAACATTTTAGATGTGATAAGGAAAGAAATTCCAAAGTGGTAAGCCGTGGAAAGTTAAACCTAGTAATTGCTTCTAGATCTTCTCCTTCTCCCGCTGCAACAATCTCCTCCACTCCACAACCACTTATATGTAGTTGTTCAAGTTGTGAAAGATTCCTAGCAATGGAGGCTGGAAAGAGATTTTTCAGAGACCGACATCCACAGGTTACCACTTTTTTTAAGCTTTGTAAAGAGAGCTTTCCTTTGGGATCCTTACTCCATATGTGCCTCATTTTTGGTAGATACTCAATTTTTATTTCTCTTAATTGACTTGATATTGCAGAATGTGAGGATTCTTCAAAATTTACGTCTTGGAGATCAAACATCACTTTTAGTGAAATGCATTGTTTTACAATCAACGACTCTAGCCTTGTGGATCTTTTGAGCATGTTGAACTGGAAAATAGTCAATAGTTTCTTGCAACTTTTAACTTCCATTGATTTTAAATTGCCAAATGAATCCTCAGCAAGTTGGTTGTGCCATATCATCTCCAAGTTCTTCATTCGGTAAATTACAATCCTTTCTAAGCTAGGGAATGCAACCTGTATTATTCATATCATTAAGTTATACATGGAGCCCCAGAGGATATTTCTAATTCTAATTGAAGAAAAAACAAAACAAAAAATAAGGAACATAATTGTAAATAAGAAGTAAGAGAAGAGAAATATATACTCACTGTAGAAGATGAAAACAAATATTTTAATTTATGGCATTTTTCAATTTCCAATTCCTGTAAACTTTTAAAGCAAACATGTATTGCGGTATGTTGATTGTGCCATATCATCTCCAAGTTTTTCATGTCGGAGATTACAATCCTTTCTAAGTTAGGGAATTCAACCTGTATTATTATATCATTAAAAAAAAAAGTTATTTAAAGAGGTTATTTCTAATTCTAATAGAAAATAACAAAAAATAAATAAAATAGTTGGAAATAAAAAGCAAGTAAGAAGCCAGAGATAAATAATACTCACTGCAGATGAAAATAGATATTTTAATTTGTAACAGCCGCGGACTTTCAATTCTCTTAAACTTTGAAAGCAAGAAGGTATTGATGGAAATTGATCGTAGCAAAGCTGTTCAGAATAAAGTTCATATATTTCAATCTTCTTCTTATCAATTAAAGAATAAATAAGTATTGATCATGATATAGATATACATATAAAATGCAAAATTATAATTTTTTAGTTGAATCCATGCGTAACTTGACCAAAAGGAAAAAAAAAGAAAGGCAAACATGTTACATTATGAACACACTAATTAAATTCTATAATTATCATGTCTTTAATTACAATAAGAGAAATTATCGATGCAAGTCAGTCCCATGTGATTTATGTTATATAAAGATCTTAATTGCGACATTCTTTCTTTTTATATTTCTTGCTTTAGGGATTTATTGTTAAATTTTGTTTACAATTGAGAATAAGAAAAAAAAAAAAAAATGTTAGAGACGAGTTATTGTTAACATACCTTTTCATTGAAAAATGGGGTGGGAGTCTCCTCCAAAATGACTTCATTATTGTTGATCGAGTAGAAACTTGTGAGCTGTGGAAGACCTACTAAATTCATAGAGCATAATTCCTTCAACTGAATTTTATCTTCTTCTCTTTCAATAGCAAAAATCTCTGTCATATTCTCACAATCACACACTTTAATTTCCTGTAGTGGAAGAGCCTTGCAGGTAGAGGAGAATGAAAATAAATTCTTCAATTTTTTGCAATTTTTAACTCGTATGCTTGTCAATTGGCAAAAAGACTTCTCTCCAAGTTGACCATTATATATCTTCTCTAGGTTATTCAGCCGCTCAAGAAACAATGTCTCCAAGGAAGGAAATGGATCATAGAATTCTGGCTCCGAGCAGTCAGCAACAGTATGAAAGCATGAACTGTCATGTACAAAGAGATGCCTCAAATTCGGAAAACCCTCTCCCCCGTCTAATGCAAAAACGAAGTTCTTAGCACTGGTCGTTTTATGAAGGATATCCTCAAAAAAACTACAGCTTTTTCCTAGACCAAGTTCCAATTTTCTGGATGTCTTCTCATTCCATTTTCTACCATGCGATCCGAGACCCCTTGAATATTTTCCGATGGTTATGGTGTACCTCTCCAACTTTCCGGAGAATAAGCCTTTTCGTAGAACATTGGTACGTGGAATATGTATTTCTAAACCAGTGAGGTGAGGTTGACACTTCAGCTCATCAAGACTAGCATTGTTTCCTCCTTCAACCTCCCATTGGATATGGCTATCACCCAAATACAGTTCTTCTAATTGGGTTAAGCCTGCTATGAAATTTGGTGGAATCACTACAAGTGCTGGACACTTTCTCAAATCCAACAACCTTAACGCAGTCAATTCACATATTTTCATTGGCAAATATTCAATAAAGACATAATTAATGCAAAGGATTTCCAGTTTCTTTAACTCTCCGATAACAGCAGTGTCTTGTACTTCTTCACATTCCTCCATACACAATGTCCGAAGATTTCTTAAGAGACGAAGTGATGTAGGCAAGGACGATAATTTAAATCCAACCAAATGTAGAACTCTAAGCTTTGACATCCCTATGAAAAAATCATCGGGGATTTTCATTTCATCATTTTTTGCTTTAATATATAAAAATTGAAGACATGAACATTTCAACTCGTTTGGAAGTTCACTTACATTGTGTAAAGAGATTCCAAAGAAAGTTTTCAATGTATCCTCATCATCCCACCATCGAACGTTGTCATCCGTCACAGTAAATATATGTCGATCTCTAATTGCTATTGACCTGCCAACATCACGTACAACATCATGCATTGAAATCCTTTCTTCGTTAGCATCATGCAACAGAGAAGAACTCTTTAGTTGTTGAAGCAATGTCTTTACTCTATTTCTTGTTGCATGTACCGTTTTGATGTCATTGAATACACCCAAACCCATTGCATATTTCAATAAAATTTCAATGGAAGTGTGTCTCGTTGTACAACAAAGCAAGAAAGTTGATTTGAGTTCCTCTTGTTTTAATTGATTGTAACTAATCTCTATACATGAATATGTTTTTACTGCCACTCCCTCAAAGTTATTTGAGGAAGATGTAGTGAGTTTTGTCAAGGCATTTTTCCATTCAAACTCTTCCTTGTTTTTTAATGCGCTCGCCATTGTAACAATGGCAATAGGCAAACCTCCACATGCCTTGGCTACATCCTTTGCTAAAACTTGCAAATCATCCCTTTGTTCAATACAACTACCTGCTGTAGTTTTAAACAGATTCCAAGCTTCTTGATCATTTAAAACATCCATAGAGAAATTATGTCGAGAACCCATTGCCGTTAGGACATCAAGATCTCTTGCTGTCAGCAACACTTTACATCCTTTACTGTCATCTTCAAAAGGAATTCCCACCTTGTCCAACTCGAGTTTTCCCCGAAGATTATCTAAAACTAGAAGAATCTTCTTATTTTGCTCCTGTTGCTTCAGAACATTTTGTAGCTTCCTTGCTCTTCCAGTAATAATACCTTCCTCTTTGAATGTTAATCCCAACTTATCTGCAATATCTCCTTGAATCTTTCTTATGTCGGGTACCGTAGACAGTTCAACAAAAACCACAACATCAAAGTAGAACTTCTGTAATTTATCCTCGGCATGTTGAGCAACTGCCCTCGCTAGCGTTGTTTTTCCAATGCCACCTGCCCCGTAAATGCCGACTATGTTGACATCAGGATTGCTCAATGCGTTTAGTACACCCTCCAAAGTAGACCTTCTTGAATCAAAGGCCTCGTCGCCTTTGTAAGATGGAATCCATATCTCCTCTGCAACAGAAACACCAACTTCGACCATTTTGATCCTCTTTTCTTTTTCTCTCGTTTAAGTCCTGAAAATTAGATGTGAAACAAAAGAGATGAAAATAAAACAGAGAACACAACAGGGAAACTAGAGGGCAGAACTAACAAATAACATAACAATGACGACCATAACAGAATAATAACAAATTGGATTTTTTTTTTCTTTTTTTTTTTTTTATAAATAAAGTTTTGAAACAGAGAACGGAACAGAGCAACTGGGGAGCAGAATTAAACTAGAGGGCGGAACTAATAACAGCATAATAGCAAATTGGAATTTTTTTTTTTTTTTTTTTTTTAAACATAGTTTAGATAAAGTTACAGAATAAATGAATGTAAAACAGATAAAACAACAGGCCAAGTAGATTTGAAATATAGATGTAAGGCAAAACAAATGAAAATAAAACAGATTAACAGAACAGAGATTATTAGAACAGAGGAAGTAGAAAGCGATTAACGATAGCAAAGTGTTTGTGAGATCAAACCTGGGAAAATAAGAAAAGAGTTTCTTGATTGATCGTAATTTCCAAGAACAGATTGATATAATCATCAAGCAATTTTTGTATTTGCAAGTTTTTTCTATGACACACTGTGTAGGTCAATCAAACTACTTTCATATAAAAATATTAATCCTTTGTCTGCCAGCCTGCCTTTCATGACTTCAACACAAAACAAATAATATAGAAGAGAGATTATATAAATGATTTATAAGAGAAAGACAAAGCATCAAACCGCATAGTCAACAAATTAATTATTTTATTTTTGAAAGGTATTGTAATTTAATTAAGGAAAACAAATAATATAGAAGAGATGATATAAATGATTTATTTTTTGAAGCTGTTTATTACTTAGTAGAGTAATGAAAAAAGGAGAGGACTTGAACCCACAATCCCGTGGTATAGGTGTGAGGATATACCATTGGACCAACCTCATCTCATCAGAAACCATGGTTTATAAAAGAAATACTTTACTTAATTAATATTGTCTAGTGTTTGGTAAAATTTGGATTATTTAATCAGGCCCATAATTTAATTTGACCCACACATGACTACATAATCCAGCCCATAGATGTCCTTGAATGCATGTATTACAGATAGTAATCCTGTCTTACAATTGTGAATTGCCTAATTTCATTCTCCTGTATTGAGGTCTTCAGAGATTGGGCGTTTGGTGGAGTGTGGGCCTTTCTTTGTTTTTTGGTCTGTTTTAATTTGGGAGTTGGGCTTTGTTTGTGTTTCTTTGGGCTTCTTGGTTATTGTTGCAGCTTTGTGAGGTGCTGTTTGGGGCTTGTTGGGCTTGGTTAGGGGTGGAGTTCTGTGTTGTCTTTGGGCCGTGCCTTTTTGGCTTCTTTTGTAAATGGTTTCTGGCTGTTCTTTGATTTCTTTGAATAAAATTTGACGTTAAAAAAAAAATAATACGATAAATATCTTTCACACAAATACTACCACCAATGCAGTTGCTTATAGATCACTAATGTTCATGATAAATCTATGAAAATGCGGGTTTGAGTGTCATATATATATGGGTGTGCGATCAGAACATAAGAAAAGAACATTAATGAGACTAATTAGAAGACCTTTTAACACACTAGTTCATGGAACAGTTTCATCAAATAGCAATTAAGATACATCAGAAATTCATTACATTGCATACATATAAATTAACCTCTCAACAAATGCAGAATACTTCAAATAAATTTCAAGTGTGCCAACCAATATGTCACGGTGGGGTCACTGCACCAAGTAGATTACAAATCCACAGTAGCAGCAACATTATTATGAAGGAAAAGCTAAAGCAAAAGAACCTCGCACATCTAACTGCAACATCAATAACCTGAGCAGCAATGTCTCACAAACTTCATTGAGAATCCTCCTTACTCCATATGTTGCATAGAGGGACTGCCACCGTCTTCCGTCGAACTCTCACTGCAATCATCTCTAGGACCCTGTCATTCTGTAACAGAATATGAAAAATGAGCACTTCTTAAATAACTCTTACTTCAACACCCTTTTGATGATTTAATTTTTGAATGGAACACACATGCTACACTATTAATAAAAATTGAGATTGAAATTCAATGAATTATAGAAGTGTATGCACATTGCAGATAAATTATGTCCCAAATGATATGGCACGTGAGGTGTTAGCATCACATTAGTCACCACATAATCTCATATGATTTATAAGATGCTGACATCTCACGTGCCACATTATTTGGGTTAGATTTGAGAAAAAAAAAAAAAATAGGACATTTAACATTACTCATTAATTATTCCCATATGTATCCAATATAATTTTGGTACATGAGCAGTAGACACTAGGTTATTTCGAGAAACCAAATACTTCAAGATAACTGACTTCCTTAAATACAAGTTGAAAACTAACAAACTTGCAAACATTAAGCAATATCACAGATTCAGGTAACATCTTTCCTTATTCTTCTAAGATTTATCTACTCATCAAAAGAAAATAACAAACATATTAACAGAAAATCTTCTATGGGTACGTCTCACAACCATCACATGTGGCCATGTGGGACAGACCATTTATACAGTGTCATGTGAAAACACTCAAAACAATTTGATTCCCAATTTTTTCTTCTCATTTTCCTTTCTTTTTTTCAGACCGTACCTCTTCCTGAAATTTGCAATTTTTTCCCAGGAATAGAGTGTGCAGGATCTAATCCAATCCAATACAATCCATTAGATTCAATCTAATCCAATAAGATCCATTGGATCTGATCTAATTGATTAGATTGGATTGGATTAAATCCTAAATTCTAAAATCCATATTGGATTGGATAGGATCGAATATTGGATTGAATAGGATCGAAATGGAATGAAGGCGGCCCATAAGTTTTATTCGCAGAAGAACCAGGCGTACGTCCAAGGAAACTATATCCCGCTTTGGAGTTGCATTTCATATAAATGAGCACATAACACCTTACCTGCATCATGAATAGTATGAATCTTGCCCACAATATGTTTGTGCGTAGTGATAAGAGGTCTAATATTACTATCAGTCGTAAGAGGGGGTGGATTTGCAGAGTTGCAGTTCCAAACTTACTCTCAATATTCTTTTATCGCATTAATTTTGGTTATCAGTTAATGAATGTACGTTGAAGCTAGGCAACATCACTATTCCATTTACGACAGCATTTCGATCTGATTCCTCGATCAGGAACCAAAAAGCATAAAGTTGATTGATATGCATGTGACTAAGTGAGGGAATGAATAAATATGTGAGAGTTGCTTTATTATTGAAGAAGCTTGGAATAATATATCAGGCAAAGAATTCGATCGGCATGCTAATTGCTAGATAAGTGTTTAATAATAAACAGTGGAAAACAACAGGTGAGCGTGATAGCTACAAGCATCATGATCTGGAAAGTAAAACAGAACAAAAACTAAAGGGTTGGTGTCTTGGTGATAACTAAAGGCTTATATGCATTGAAATTTGATTTTGAGGTCCGTAATGTATTTAGAAAATGGCATTAATTGATATATATATATATATATATATATATATAGAGAGAGAGAGAGAGAGAGAGAGAGAGAGAGAGAGAGAGAGAGAGAGAGAGAGAGAGAGAGGAATTATCAAGTGAGGTATCCCGAGAGAGAGGAATTATCAAGTGAGGTATCCCTAACTTTAATTTTGGTAAGGACCTTGATGAAATCACATCGATTTTTATGAAATTTGATATGATTTTCTTATAAATAATAAGTTTAATGAAATCTACCTATAAATAAAATTTAAGAATTTTTCAAATACTTGAACTATTATTTTATTTTTTATTTTTTATTTTCCTATATTTCTCTCATTTTTCTGATGCCTTCATATTTAACAAAATTGGGATAAATAATTATAGTGCTTGAAAAATTCTCAAATTTTATTCATAGGTAGATTTCATTAAACTTATCATCCATAAAAACAATCACATCAAAATTCATAAAAATCTAGTGATTTCATCGAGGTCTTTACCGAAATTAAAATAAGAGATCCCTCGCTCGAAAGTCCTTATATATATACATACAGTTCTTTTCTTCTCAGTGCGCACTAATATAAAATTCATTAGTACATTTCATATGGGCCATTGATTATGGGAAAACTTTGACAAGTGCATACACTTTGAGTCAAAGTATATAAATCTAATGGTCTACATCCAACACACTGATAAAGTTATATCAGTGCATACTGACTTGAAAATTCATATATATATATATATATATATTCATATATATATATATATGCACACGATCCTTCACATCAGTGTGAACTGATATAACTACATCAGTACCAATGCATATGGACCACTGATTATGAATAAGCTTTGACAAGTGCATACACTTTGAGTCAAAGTATGTAAATCTAATGGTTGACATCCAACGCATTGATGAAGTTATCAGTGCGCACTGACTTGAACATTTATATATATATATATATATATACAGTATATATTCAATTATTATTGATAATTTGATACATTATGTTTAATTAAACTATCTTGATATTATTAAAATATTTTATTTTAATTGTTTTTTAAATTATAGCTCTAATCAAATATGTGGATCTCAATTTGGTAATAGTTCTTGTAGTATACGTAAGAGGCTAAGGATTAACCCTCTCAACCAACTTTTATGGAGAAATTTAAATATAATTATGTTAAATCTATAGGCCCTAATTGCTTTATTTGTTATATTTTTTTTTTTTTGAGGAATATTTGTTATATAAATATACTTAATTAATCAAGAAATAATAAAAATATAATAAGAAGTCTTAAAGAAGACTTTGGCAGTTTTCTATCTTTTAAATTGACGGTACAAACTTTTTTTATTTTATTCCTAGTAAAAGTTTCTATTAACTGACGGTATAATTTCTCATCCTATTCCTAGTAAAAGTTTTCCTCCTTGATTAAGCTTTCCTTTCAACACTTTTTATTTTATTCCAACATGCCTTATACTATAGAAGTCGGTCCCCCCATTGGCACTAAGGTGTCCCGCAATTAAACTTTTAGTTCTTGAAACTTTAATGAATTAATTACAACAATTTTTCTATTGTCACTTCGTCCTGATATAAAATATATCAGGACGAATAATATAAACCATTCGATTTACATACTTTGACTCAAAGTGTATGCACTTGTCAAAACTTCTCCATAATCTATGGTCCACATTTTTCATATTGATATAATTTATATCAAAACGAACTGACAGTTGAAAGACTGTTAATTACAATACTTAGAGCTTATTTGGTTGGGCTTTTGAAAAACCAAAAAAAATTATAGTTGTTTGGTTGGTAGACTTTTTTTTAAAAAAGGTCTATTTGGAGAAGTACCTCCCCATGAGCTTTTGCCTAGTAGAGGTTTAAACTCTACTAGCCTCAACTCAATTTAAAATAGACAATCTCAAAAGCTCAACCAAATAACTCTAAAAAACTCAAATAGACGTTAATAGACCTTTTGGGGCAGTAGAAAACTCAACCAAACAAGTACTTAGAAATAAGTTGTCAAACTCAACTTATGACTAAAACGAAACTTTCCTAAAATAGCAAAACGGCAATTACAAGGCCTAAACGATGGAATTTGGCCAAAAAAGGACATGCCACATCGCCAAAGGCGATGATTTGTGAAGATCTTGTCGATTCGCTTCAACACTGAAAGTTTCACGTCATTCCGAATCTGATGCCAACACTAGGAGAAATCACTTAGCCTTGAATTTAGGATGATCCCTTAAAGCCATGTAGGAATCTGCTACTTGTTCTACATCACATACTAAACAAATCGAAAAGGAAAGTCAACCCAACTTTTAAGGTATTGTCAACAATTTATGTCAAGCATCAAAGTGGGTAGACATTCCAAGTATTATCTTGAAGATTTTGACATTGTTTTTATTAGTAGTTTTAATAGTGGCTGTTTTCTTATTCTCTTGTATTTCCTATTTTATTAATAAATTTCCCTAAACTAGTGTGTTTTAATCTTTTAGCTTGGGGTTATTTAAAAAAAAAAAACAAAAAAAAAAAAAGAAAAAACAAACAAAAAAAACAAAAAACAAAAAAAACTATGTGTTTATTATTTTGTTACTGCAAGTCCTAATTTAAAAGATAATAACCTATTATCAAAAAAGAAAAAGAAAAAGAAAGATAATAACCTAACATGATAGAATCTAACTGGTAATTAGAATTGAATAACTTCAATCCAATGTTATTCAAACTCACAATTATATTCAAATTCACAATTATCTACTAATAAAAAATTAATGAAACTTCAATCCAATGTTATTCAAATGCACAATTATCTACTAATAAAGAATTAGAATTAATGAGCGTAATCAGTCCGCAACAAGTAACAAGTTGGGCAAAATTAAAGGCCAGAAAGGACGACGACTTGACTCCATGGAGAAAGACTAGGCTAGGTGGTCGAATGAGCTTCCGAGACTCTCAATTTACCGTACAACGTCTTTTCCTTTTCGTTTTTTCTCTACTTAATGTTGAGTGGCTTGTGAAAAAAAAAAATACCACATAGAATAAATGGATAGTCTATTAAAAAAATTATCTTCAATACAGTTGTGCATATTTAGCTTCATGCTAATGTGGTAAAAAAAATTATTATATGGCATGTTGCATAGCTATTTTTTTCGGTTGACTCAACAAATATTTAAAATTGACATTAATTTTTCATCTATTTTTGACAAGGAAATAAACTATAAAAAATGGACAAATCATTAAAAATAAATGTGTCTTAAATAGAAGCATTGAAAACCAAATTTTGAGTCTATCTTTACGCCACATAGAAAGTAAGTCTCTTAAATTTTGAGTATATCTTTACGCCACATAAAAAGTAAGTCTCTTGATATTGTTGTCATGTCAACGATTTTTGGTATGTAAACCACTTTTGCATTGGAGATGCTCTTTAACTCCTTCACCTACAAGTTTTCCTTTCCTATTAAGTATTCTCTCCACTATCTCATTTCATTCAAGAACAGACATTTTGGTTTTGTTCAAAGCTCTCTCTCTCTCTCTCTCTCTCTCTCTCTCTCTCTAGCAAGTAGCAACAATTTGATTATTTGGTGATATTTTGTGGTTGATTATTATGGTGACACCGAAAAAGCACATAGAGGAGATCAGGAGGAAGAAGTTCTCCATCGGAGGTGAAGTGAATCCGCTTACAGAGGAACTTCACCTCACTGTCAAAATGCTCTCTGCTGAACTTTACGCCAAGGATGTCCATTTTCTCATGGAACTCATTCAGGTCTCTTCTTCTTATAATAATAATATGACCCATAACTGATGTTTATTTGAAATGAAGTTAATTAATTAACAAAGTATGATTTTTTATTCGAATTGATATATGACAGAACGCAGAAGACAATGAGTATCCGTCGGGTGTAAATCCATCGCTGGAGTTTGTAATAACTTCGCGTGACATAACAGGCACGGGAGCTGCAGCCACTCTTCTCATGTTCAACAACGAGAAGGGTTTCTCTGCTTCCAACATCAACTCCATTTGCAGTGTTGCCAAATCCACTAAGAAGGGCAACAGAAAACGTGGCTATATTGGCGAGAAAGGTATCTTCTTCATCTTCTCTAATTCAATTTTACTATTATCCCATTCTTATTTTTCATTTTTTTAAATTAGAAATTGTTATTTCTACAGATGCCATTTGGTATGTGTACTTATTTTATTTGCTAAAAATGCTTTCAAAATCACTTTTTTTCTCCCACCATATTATTAAGGGAAATTATCAATTCCCCCTGAGGTTTGTCATATTAGATAAACTGGTCCATCTAGTTTTAATAATGGACAATCAACCCCCTGAAATATATATTGGTCATTTTGTCCCTTCTATCAAGTTTTCCATCCAAAACCCCTTAAACCGTTAATTTAAAAATAAAAACATCTCCATCAAGGATTGAACCTTCAGCCTTGTGGTTAAGAGCCACACACTCTAACTAGTTAAGCTACTTCAACTCGTTGTTGAAGGGCAGTCAATTTAAATGCTATATATATATATATAGTTATATAATTTGCTTAAAATAATTTAAATATGTTTATATAATTTAAAATAAACTCGTATTTAATAATAATATATAAAAACAAATTTAGGAAAAAGAAAAAGAAAATAAGAAAACATAAGGGATTTTTTTTCATTATCGGTCAAAGGGATTTTGGATGGAAAACTTGACATAAGGGACAAAATAACCAATATTTAGGGTTTCAGGGGGTTGACTAACTATTACTGAAACTATAGGGACTAGTTTATCTAATATAGCAAACCTCAAGGAGAAAAATGATAATTTCCCTATTTTTTTAAAGATGGTAAGGTAACAATAGAAAATGTTTCCCTCTGCATCCACTTTATTAGGAAAGTTTCTATGCTCATATTCATAGTTAATAAAAAGTTATAAAATCACTGCAACAAGACAACAAATTAACAACATGAAATGTATGTTGTTAATGTGCTCTACAACATGCATATCTATATAGATGTTGGTAAAACATTCTTCCCCTTTTACAATAAACAAAGAAAGTTGTCATTCATCATGCATGTTGTTGTGAAATTTTTATTGACAATATCACATACATGTTGTCTAATGTGTGTTTTTTTATAAATAAAAATAAAATTATTTATCAAATTGCAAAATGAATCTAGAAGTAAAATATAAAAAGTATATTTTTGAACAAAGTCCCAAAGACATGGAAAATAAATACTTCTAAATTATTTCTCAAATTGTAAATACAACAAGCGATTGAAATTGCAAACTAAAAGAGGATATATGCAACAAATTGTACATATTCATAAAAAAAGAAAAAAAAAATTACACTCAATATATGTTGCTGCACCAATTTGTAACTAAGTGGCCTGAAACCAGCTGCTATAATTTTCTTGGCCTTCAATTCACAAAGACAAAAAAAGAAAAAGAAAAAAGAAAGGGTTGTAACAAAGGACTCAACTATGAAACCTGAAATCAAAATATAATTAATTACAAGCAGCTAGCACCCAGATACCGGCAGTATCCCAAAGGCCCAAATTGACAATGATCCCATCAACAGCCAAATTGGCAATGAAATTATCAAATACTGTTGGTATATAATCCTGGCAAATCAAAATGCAAAAAAAAAAAAAAAAAAAAAAAAAAAAAAAAAAAAAAAACCATGAGTGTAATACAATGAAAAGCCACAGAAGCTCAGTCAAAGCAAAGTGAGAATCTACACTAGAATGTTTATCAAAAACACACAGAGAAACAGTATAAAAGTACATAAATGGAAACCAAACATGATATAAATGGAGAAATTGACATTGACATAAATTTTAAAATACATTTAAATTAATATATATATATATATATATATACGGTCCCGATCAGTCGATGATCACATGTAAATATATAAGAACATTGAATGTGAACCACTCATTATGGAGAAGTTTTGATAAGTGCATACACACTAAGTCAAAGCATGAAAAATGAGTGGCTCACATTCACTGTCCTCATATATTTACATTAGTGTGCACTGATTTGAACATTTATATATATATATATATATATATACAATAATTTTCAAGCCAGTATCCCCTCATTGTATTACTATATATATATATATATATATACACAAAATATAAATATGAACATACAATATACACTTAAATACGAACATACAATATAGAAAAACATTTTAACTTACACTTAAAATTCATACATAAACTTAAATTTAATAGAACACAGCATCTAAGTTTAATAAACCTTAAATTCAAATATAAAATGCAATTATGTAAAGAGATAAATAGATTAGAAATTTGTTTTTCCCATGATATTTTTATATTTTTAAAAATAATTATATAAATACCGGGTCAAACGGATCGGGTCGAGGCATAAGAGGTTGACCCATACCCGACCCAATAAAAAACCGGATCAAAAAAGCTTGACCCATACCCAATCCGAGCCCCGTTTTAAGTGCTCCAAGCCCGCCCCAAACAGATTTGAGCCCCCACCGGTTTGGGGCAGGTCGGGGATTTTTGCCACCCCTAGACTCATCCACACAATTGGATCTCTGTAATTACGGTGGTTAAATTTATATTCTTAAATTTCAAAACTGGGTGAATTACTAAAATTAAGGGTTATTTGGGAACGTTTTCTAAATATGTTTTTTGTTTGGGCGGCTCTCTATAGCCACACAAAAAACTCTCTACACACCCTTGTTTTTTATTAAAAAAATTACCAAAAACATTTTGAGTATAAAATTACTCTTTAGAGTTTAGACCCATATAAATAATATCTACATTATTAAAAAACCTAATTTATATTCCAAAATCAAAACTATTTTCATTATAATTAAATATTTTCTTTTCCACTCACAAATGATCCTAAGTTTCTGCAAGATATACAGGAGAAATATTATTTAATAGGTTTGTAACGGGATGGGTCTTAAGCTACATCTCCATGATTATTAAAAATCAAGTTTTTTGGTCAAGTATATAGTTCAAGACTAAATCATGAGTCTGAAAATTATTGATTAACGATTCAAAAAATAGAACAAATTCAAATCTTCAATATTAGATGAACCATGGTTTTCCATCAATTTATATGTATTCTTAGATATCATATTAAAAGCCTAAATAAATTAGTAAAAGAATGTTAACTGTCCTACAAAAATTAATTTGATATCATTTTTTTTTGGCATACCACTTGCGGATATGACGATTCAAACTTGAGAGACTGTCAGGCTGAATGAACGCTATATACCACCATGCCACATTGGGCAATGGTACTAATTCTATATCATTATGTGTAAAAAAATTGATTGGTGTGAAAAGAAATACAATGTATAAAATGTTCAATATTCAATTAAGATTAGATTTGGTAAACTTTTTTATTTTTTATTTTTGATATACCACCTTGATTTTAGAGTCTTAGGAGCCGTTTGGTATGGGGTAATCAAAGTTTTCTGATTCTTGGAAATTTAAACACGGTAATGTGATTACTGGAAAACCTGTATACTTGTGTTTGGTTATGCATGGGGATATTGTATCAGATTCATGGAAATGTCAAATAACTGTATTTGGTTGCACATGTGAATATACTTCATGTCAATAAAATTTAAAAATTAAAAATTGATATAAAATTATAAATTAAAAATATCACTAAAAAAACTATTATTTAAATAATAAAAAACTAATATAAAATATTATAATGATATAAATGTTAAAGGAATTAGAAAAATATTAAATCAAAATTAAAAAAGAGTCATCGTCTTGTCTTCTTCACGACTTCACCTGAACTACTGAACACCTCTCCATCTTCTCTCTCTAAAAAAACATATTTTCTCTTATCTCACTATTATAAAAAAAACAAGGTTTTTTTTTAAAAATAAAATAAAATAAAATTACAGATCTCCTCCATTTTGGAGAAGATCTCACTCAATTGGAGGAGATCGAACTTCTCTATTGGAGGGAGTAAGAGGTAGGGTTGCACATTTTCCCCCAGATCCCTATTTCCCTGCGTCTCCATCCCCATTTGGGGAATTTTTTTGGGGGGGGAAATGAGGAAATGGGTGGGGATGGAGATGATTTTTATCCCCAAATTGAAATGGGGATGGGGATGGGGATGGGGATGGGAAGCTCTCCCCATCCTTATTTCCCCATTTTCCCCACTAATATATTGAAATGGGGGTGGGGATGGGGGGGAGGTCCTCCCCCCATTTCTCCATTTTCCTCAAAACATTATAAATATAATTATATATATATATTTATTTATTTATTTGAAAACCTAACTATATAAACCTCATGGCTCATTTACACTAATGGATTATTGAAATACTTTATTTTGTAATGGATTTTCTTTTATATTTGTAATGCACTAATAGATTTTATTTGTATTTATAATGGAATTTTGTTTGTTTTTTTTTTTTTTAATTTATTTTTATTTATTATTATTATTATTTTTTTGTAATTTTTAATCAAATAGGGAAATGGGGAAATGGGGAAATGGGGAAGCAGGGAAAAACGGGGAAAATGGGGAATTGGGGTTGGGGATGGAGGTACCTTCCCAAAAAATTCCCCAAATGGGGAAATGGGGTGGGGGGATGGGGAAGGGTCTGGGAAGTGGGGATGGGGATGGGGGGGACCTATATCCATCCCTATTTCCCTAATGTGCAACCCTAGTAAGAGGAGGGAACAATTGTGGGACTGGAGGAGGCAAGAGGAGAGAATGGCGGCAGGACTGGAGGAAGCGGGAGGAGGGAACGGTGGCAGAGGACCTTGAATAGAGAGGGCAACAAATGGTGCTATAGGTGGTTATGGCAGCGATTGCGGTGGTGGTGGTGGCGGCTTTGGTTTTTTTTTTTTTTTTTTAATTGTGTGGACCACAATAAGAATCAGATAAAGGGTAAAGTGTACCATGGTAATCACTTCCCTGGGTCTCAAAAAACTCAAAACTGGTAACAAACAAGGGAATGTTATCGCATTCTCATGCAAAGATTACCCCATACCAAATGACCCATTAGATTATTGTTTTCAATGCATTCCACCATATGCATAATATAAAGTTAGAGATAGTGATGGCAGATTATAGAATCAAGTCGCCGCCACCCCATGTGGTATTTTTTTTTTATTTAAAAAAAAGGTAAAAAGTTAGACCGTAGAAAAGTGCTTTTAGAGATCCCTAAGTCTTGAAAAATCATCACATAATTCTTATTACCGAATTTTATTAGGTTAATGTAAAGGTCGAGAATATCTTAGGGATTTTTTTTTTTTTTTTTAACATAATATATATATATAGACTATAGTAAATATTAATATAAATTGAAAATTTAAAACAAATAAAAATTATTATTGAAATTTTATCATAATCTAAATTTTATAGAAAATTAGAAAAATATAAAGAGGTTGATTCCTAGAGGCTTTGGTGGCCTTTAAAATTATTTTGCATTTTAATTTTCAAATTTCACTTGAGTTAAAAAATATATATATATATATATATATATATATATATTTGTTTCCGACAATGTCCTCTACTTTGTAGAGGACAAAAGACATCTCAATTTTGTATATCTCAACCAATAATGTAGCAATTAATAAATGCATACACATTAATGATGATTAATGTCACCTGTCACAAGTAGCGGTGGCGGAGCCAGAAATACAATAATAAAAAAAATTTGGAGGCCAAAGTGAAAAACTTATCAAATATAAAGACAATTTCATAATTTCACAAACTGTTTTTATAAATTTTTTAAAACTTTTTTTGTGGGAAGGGAGTCCCATTGGTCATAGGAGTCCAATTGAATATGTTGATGATATGGTGATACCACTTTAATAATATAGGAAGCAAGGAAGCAACTAGGTTATATAAGGAAACAAAAATGCACATAGAATCAGAGTGAATAGCCAAACTTTAATTGAAAATGTAGGCCATGGTCATATTATGTATGTACAATGTGTAGTTCTAACTTCTAATACATGTTCTATTTTTTTAACACACAGGAATTGGGTTCAAGAGTGTGTTTTTGATCACTTCTCGGCCTTACATTTTCAGTAATGGCTATCAAATTCGTTTCAATGAAGATCCCTGTCCACACTGCAATCTCGGTTACGTGGTTCCTGAATGGATTGAGGAGAGTCCAATATTTTCCAAAATTCAGAAAATTTATGGTTCTGGTTCTACTCTTCCAACCACAACTCTGATATTGCCTTTGAAGGCTGACAAGGTCAATGCTGTCAAGCAGCAGCTCTCTAGTGTTCAACCTGAAGTTCTCTTATTCCTTACCAAGATAAAGAGACTCTCTGTCAGAGAACAAAATGAGAATCCAAATCTAAACACTGTCAGTGCTATAGCTATAACCAGTGAGACAAACTTTGTGAAAAGGAAGAACATTGACGCGGAGTCCTCTATGCTCCATCTCGCTGCACAGGGTGACAAGTTTGACAATGAATGCAGCTATTATATGTGGAGGCAAAAGTTTCCTGTTAACAAGAAAAACAAAGTGGAAAGAAGAATGGACGTAGATGAGTGGGTCATCACTTTGGCATTTCCTTTCGGGGAGCGTCTTCAGCGAGGCACTACTTCTCCTGGGATCTATGCATTTCTTCCTACTGAAATGGTGACGAATTTTCCCTTCATTATGCAAGCAGATTTCCTTCTATCATCATCGAGGGAAACCATACTCTTTGATGATAAGTGGAACAAAGGGATTCTTCGCTGTGTGCCTTACGCATTTATTAATGCTTTAACCTCGTTGGTGAAACTGACAGAAGATGCTCCGGTGTCTAGTTTGCCTCCGATGTACATGTTTAGCTTCTTGCCGGTCAACAGCTCTCCCTTTCCACAGTTGAATGCTGTCAGGGAAAATATTAAAGCAAAGCTGGTTGAAGAAAATATTATCCCTAGTGAGTCCTACTTGAATCAGAAGTTCTTCCACAAGCCCCGTGAAGTGGGGAGGCTAATGCCCGCTTTTTGGAATATTTTGGAGAAAGCAAAGGGTCAAGGTGTGAACTTGGATAATCTGTCAAATCATGGGATATGTGTTCTCAGTTCTTCTTTCGATAAAGAAGAGTATGATGAGGTACTAAACTTCTTAGGTGTGGGACAAGTCAGCAATGATTGGTATGAAAGGTGCATACAGAGTTCTAATCTGGTAATGGGAGTATCCGAGGATGTTTATTTGGAGCTTCTCCTTTTCCTAGCTGATAATTGGTCATCCAAATTCAGCTGGACCGACATCAAGAACATTCCTTTGATAAAATACATGGACCTTGATGGGAAGGTGGCTTTGTGCAGCATAAATGATAACAATCAGAGGGTAGTGTGCTTGTTGCATCATGATTCATGGTTGATTGATTGGAATAGAGAATTCCGATGTGTCGCCAATTTTTTCTTTATGCCACAAAGCACACATATAGCCATTCGATCATGTTCAAAGATGGAAACGTTGAGGAATTGGATGAAGGTTCGAGTGATGAATGTTGAAGTTAGTGAGTATGCAGACGTTCTCTATGATAAATTAAATGGTAACCGGAAGCTGGTTGTAGCTTATGCTCACTTTTTGTTCCACTCATATTCAAGGAAATATTTATCAGCAGGGGAGGTTGCTTCTCTGTGTTCGAAAATGCCACTTGTTGACAATTACGGGCAGTCGAACACAAGAAGGAATAAGATTCTTGTACCTGCTAATGGAAGCAAATGGGTAGAACTGATTGGTTCAAATCCATGGACACATGAAGGCTATATTGAACTAGGAGAAGACTATTTGCAGCTGGGGGATTTTGCTGGCCAAACTACTACTGGGGTTCAACTTATGGAGTTCCTAAGAACTTATGTTCAAGCTTCCGATATCCCAGATATAATTCCTCCCAATGCTGGGATACCAGCTTTGTCTTCCCCACTCACAAAGCAAAATGCTTTTTTGCTCTTGGATTGGATTAGAAGGTTGAGAATTTCGGGAATTGACATCCCACAAAGGTTTCTGAATTGCATCAAAGAAGGTAGTTGGCTAAGAGTGACAATGAATGGCTCCTCTACATATAGGCCGCCGGCACAATCATTTTATCTTAATGATGCATTAGGAAAAATTATACATAATGGATCGATGCTCGTTGATATTCCCCTATTGGACCCAAGCTTTTATGGCAATAGTATATTGGAGTACAAGGAGGAGCTGAGAACTATTGGAGTAATGTTTGAATATGCAGAAGCATGTTCATTCATCGGGAAGCGTCTAATGTCTTTGGCAGCATCTTCCAATCTAACCAAAGGCACCCTGTTTTCAATACTTAATTTTATTAAATTTTTAAGAGAAAATGTTCTTCCACTGGAAAGTTTCATTCGCAGTATCAAAGATGGAAGATGGCTAAAGACATCACAGGGTTACATGTCTCCACATAGATCTATTTTATTTTGTCAGGAATGGAAAGTTGCTTCACAAATCAGCAGCATTCCTTCCATCGATCAAGATCACTATGGTGTCGAAATACTTAGTTTCAAGACGGAACTCCAGTTGCTCGGTGTTGTCGTGGGCTTCAATGGAAATTACCAGCTTGTTGCTGAACACTTGAAAATGCCTCCCTCGTGTCCTCTTACTTCCGAGGCCACTCTTTTAGTGCTGGCTTGCATTCGTTATTATCCAAAATCCGCTGACAAGTTTGTTAAAGCACTTCAACATTTAAAGTGCTTGAAGACAGATTCTGGTTTCAAGAGTCCAGTTGAATGTTTTTTGTTTGATCCTGAATGGGGTTGTCTTTTACAGGTTTTCAGTGGTATTCCCATCCTTGATCAAAAATTTTATGGAAGCACCATCTTGGGCTATAAAGTGGAGTTGAAGAAATTAGGGGTGTTGGCTGATTTTGAGGAGTCTGTCAAAGCATTTGCTGATCTTTTTAAGCGGCGGGTTTCTACATCATCCATTTCGAAAGATAGTGTCTTGTCTTTTCTTTCATGTTACAGGAAGCTGAAGAACTTTTCTCACAGATTTCCTTCTGATTTAAGGAAATGCATCCGTGAGGGTAAGTGGTTGTGGACACGGCTTGGCTCTCATCGATCTCCATCTGAATGCATTCTGTTTGGTCCAGAGTGGGAATCTATCGCTCCAATTACTGTGCTTCCTTTTATTGATGACAGTGACGCTCACTATGGCCGAGCAATTCATGAATACGAAAAAGAGTTGAAGAGCATGGGAGTTGTTATAAAATTGGAGGACGGTGTGAAGTTTGTAACTGATAGTCTTTGTTTCCCCTCGAATCCCTGCAGAATCACTCGTATTAATGCATTATCACTGCTGAAATGCATTCAGATATTGAAAGAGAAGCGGCACTCTTCTCCCGAATCCTTTTCCAGAAAGGTTTCTCAAAAATGGTTAAAGACTAATGCTGGTGCTGGTTATAGGAGTCCAGACCAGTGCTGCCTGTTTGATACCGAGTGGAAACAGTATTTGAAGCCGACTGATGGGCCTTTCATTGATGAAACCTTTTATGGTTCAGAAATTAATTCTTTCAGAAAAGAATTGAAGGCCATAGGAGTAATTGTTGATGTTGGAAAAGGATGTTCGTTGCTTGCTAACCACCTTGATTCCCACTCTGACTTAGCTACCATAACTCGGATATATAATTTCCTGGCAAAATTTAAGTGGGAAGCTAATGCAGAAGCTGGCAGAAGAATTTGGATTCCGGATGGTAATAAGAAAGGACAGTGGGTCAATCCCACAGAATGTGTTTTACATGATAAAGATGATCTTTTCTGTTCACAATTGTATGTATTAGACAAACACTACGGCCGTAAGTTATTGGGATTCTTCGCCAGTGCTTTTGGTGTTAAATCCATTCCTACTGTTGGTGATTTTTGCAAGCTTTGGAAGGTTTGGGAAAGTTCAGAACATAAGCTCTCCCATGGTGAGTGTTGTGCCTTTTGGGTTTGTGTTATGAGGCACTGGAGTTCAAAGACCGAGAAACTTCTTGCTGACTTCTTGGTGAAGCTGCCCGTTGATTCAGGCTCGGATGGAATTTTGTTGTTTGACAGGCGTGATGTCTTCATTGCAGATGACCTGCAACTGAAGGATGCTTTTGAAAAGTCTTCTTGTGGCTCAATATTTGTTTGGTACCCTCAGCCTAGCTTGCCTGCCTTGCCTCGGACTAAGTTGCTTGAAATATTTAGCAAAATTGGGGTTCACACAATCTCTGAGTCTGTACAGAAGCAAGAATTGTCCTTAGAAGAAGGTGTGGAATTCAAGCAGGTGGAACCAAGGGATATATATATTGACAAAGTGTTGGCTAAGCTCATTCTTGGCTTTCTAGGCAATCCTGCTCTTAAGCTGGAAGCACCGAAGAGATATGAAGCTGTCAAGTGCCTCCAGAATCTCTCAGTACAAGAGACCGAAGAACCAATTGAAGAAAGGTACAGTTTATCACTGACTTCAGGGAAAATTGTGAATGTGAGAGTAAGCCAAATGGTTCGTTGGGATAGAGAGAGTTCAATTCTTTTCACACAGAGGTTGGACAGGTCTAACCTACTTGAATACGCAACACACTTTTCTGAAGTTATATCCAAGGGAGTGTTATGGGAAATTGAAGATCATATAAATGCACTAGCTGAGCTGATTAGGTTGTGCTTCCTGCTGGAATTCAATGAAGAAGATGTCGGGTTTCTTATGAAGTCCAAGAATTTGCAGATTTTCATGGAGGATGAGGAGTTCCTGTCTGCAACTTTCCCATCTGAGTAGGCATGGTGTGTGCAGCTATTTGCTTTTCTTGGTTTGTTGTGTGCAGGTATTTAATTAATCAAGTAAAATGGTGGTGTGCTTTTTTGTAAAATGTGTAATATTACTGATTCAATTAGTTCACCGGTACGTGATTATATTATTTTGTGTCTGTTCTGGACCTCAGCTGATAATGCTTTATATGTAATGGTTTTGTTTGCTAAATTTATCTGATTCAAGTAGCCTTTTATTATATCTTTCATTTTTGTTTAATTTGATCTTTTCTCTTTCATAATTTGGCCCCTATGAATAGGAATCTGTAGAAGTCTGCTCACTGTGAGGTATTGATAATGTAAGCATGCAGGAATTGTATTCATCTTGTTTGTGGTCTTAAAGCCAAGGGAGAGATTGTTGTAGATGGCCACAAGAAAAAGGTTAAACTTTTATGGAGAAATTTCAATATAATTATGTTAAATCTATAGGCCCTAATTGCTTTATTTGTTATATAACTAATTAACTATACTTAATTAATCAAGAAATAATAAAAATATAATAAGAAGTATTAAAGAAGACTTTGGCAGTTTATTCTATCTTTTAAAGAAGTCCCACTCTTTAATTCTTTTTTTTCTTTTTCAAATTTTTTTGACTGGGACCCATTCTTTTCTTCTTTTGTATTTTTTACTTTATTGGTTGTTTATCCCAGTCTTTTGTTTTTTTTTTTATAATTATATTATTTATATTTAAAATAAAAAATTTATTTAATCCGATTAAAAAATTAATTTACTATAAGTTTTTTTTATTCTAATAATTAAAAAATATTTTTTTCAATTAAAACTTAAATGTTATTTTATTTCAAATTAATTTTATTTATTTTTTAAATTTTTATTTACTTTAAAAAAATTTATTTTATTAAAAAAATAATTTAATAATTTTATGTACATAAGCATATAGATATGTCAAAATGATTTGTACGATAAAACAAGTTTTATAATAGGATAAACATAACAAGTAATTTTATTAGTTATCTAATAATTATAAATTTTTAATGTATATACCAATGGCCTGTTCTGTTGGGCCTTTACAGTTTTGTTTGATTTTGTCTCTGTTTTGTGGACGGTTTCCTCTGTCTTTGTAGCCTATGGCCCCTGTTCTTGGCAGTGTGTGGTTTGTTCTCTAGTATTCCTTTGTTTGGCCTTTCTTGGCCCTTAATAAATATTTCTGTACAGTTAAAAAAAAACAACCAATGGCCTCTTATCTTGGTGGTTGGAGTCTTCAAGGTGAAGTTCCACCACTAAGTTAAATATTTATCTCAACTTTCACCATAAAATCCCAAAGTGTAGGGAGCTCTCAAATGTAACATCTCCCCGATAGTGGGAGTAATATTCCGAGCCGTGTTTGTAAAGTCTAATCTCGTCAGGTCCTGTAGTGGTTGTAATTCAAAAAAATAATATATAAACAATCAGAAGAATCATTCTAAATCATATGCGTTCAAAGAAAAAACTAGTGAATTACTGTAACCAAACTAGATTAATCTTTCATTATATTTTAATGCTTTAATTAATTATTAAAAAAAAAAAATGACAATTCACAGCTAGAAGAATACTAAACATGACATTGAAATACTAAAAGTACAATCCTAAATTTTGTTTTAAAAAACATGCTTGAGGTATTCTTTTCGGATCAGGATTCTGCCTTTTTTTTTTTTCCTAGACTTTTTATAATCCAGTTATACCTAAGCATATAATAAAATACATTATTAACATTTGTTCACTTTTTTTTCTGTTATTTTTCACAAGAAACCATTTTGTTGTTTTCATTGGTTTGATCTCCAAAACCCCTTTAGCTTAATAGCTGTATCTACTGTTTTTGAAATTTGATTTGCTCTGTTAGTATCCTCTGTTTTGAAATTAACTTTGAAAGGCTTCAAAAGGGTTGAGATTGCTATTTCCATTGCCGGAAAAGTTGCCGAATATTTTTAGCTCATCAGAATTGATTTTTATAATGTTTTTATTGTTACGAGCCATGAAAAATCAAAATGATTCAGAATTCACATATCTAGAGTACACTTAAATTGTCTTTTCATACTTTTCATATAAGGTGCTCAAATCTTTTGATAAAAGCTATAACAGGGAATCACTCACAAATGTTTATGAAAATTCACGCATTTATATGACGATTCAGGAGAACTCCAGTTACATAAATCCAGAGTACTTGAACTGCTAGAAATATACAAAATAATGAGCCTTTTTTTTTTTCTTTTTTTTTTTTTACAAAAATGATCATCAAATGATTTGTAATACTAAGGTAAAGTTTAAAACAGAACAATTGAAACCGCCGCCCGATGTAGCTTGTCCTAGGTTCGAGGACGTTACTCCTAGCCGTACAACCTCAGATGATCATAATGAAGGGTACATAAGAGCTCTTACGCTTGCGAAGTAGCACCATCATTCTGCAAAATTGAAGATATATAATACCCAACTGATTATACATATTTGCGATTTGATGTTGATTGTATCTACATTCTAGACAATATTTTTTTAGTTTTAAGTTTTCACCAACCTCTTCAAGTTGAGTGTATTAATTAAATTTCTCAGAGTCGTTGGAATCATCTACCTTAGAGTCAAAGGAATCGCCTACCGTAATTCTGTGTAACAGAGACAATGAGAAACAGAGGTTAAGCAAACCAAATGAAAGTGTATAACATAGAGAATGATGTACTCATGTACTACCTTGAATCTTATGATATTTGTATTGTTGTATTCAGGTCACCCTCCAAGGTAAAATTTGTCACATTTAGCTTTACTTTCTGTAACATTGGGATGGTTATGTCTCCGACAAGAAAGACTGCAAGTGTTAAAAGTCCTCAATTGGCTGAAAATAATCTCATATTATGCCAATAGAATAATCTCATATTCTATTGGCATTTCTCTGAGTTGCACCAAGCTTTTGGCCATTAAGGACGTCATCAGTTTCTTCAATCCATTGCAATTACCTTAAAAAATACTAGATTTTTGAAAGATGTCGAGGATGGCACTAGCTGAATCAAGTTGTCACACTCATCTACTATTAAACTCTCTAGTTTTTGAAGAACAATGTCCATGTATGAGTAAAAAAAAAAGTGCTCAGAAAACTTTTTTGTTTCAACTATATTTTCAACTCTTTCCTTGTCCTTCCAATCTAGGTTTCGAAAAATAGATGTGAAGCAAATCAAATGAATATAACAGATACAGACAAGACAATCTGGGTGGATAAAAAAGCTCTGTAACAGTTCATAAAACACCAAAATTGTTATGAATGAGTACAGAAATAGAATGCACTTCCACCATCTGACTTCAACATATACAACATGAGTCTGTATCATCTGTAGGATTCTGGGCCTGTAAAAGAGCACAACATTTTAAGTTTAAATTATCAAAATTAAGTTAGGACTGCTACATTGATTAGATGTGGAAGTGTAATGATTACCAGTGCTATTTATGGGACAAGTGTGAAGAAGAATTTAAAAAAAAAACAAAAATACAGAAAATAAGTAAAGGAAAGAGAAAATTAATTAATACGTACCAGTTGATGTATTGTTGTGTTAAGGTCACCCTCCCAAATGCCTTCCTCCCCCCATGCATAGTTTTGCCATACTTCTCGTAACCTTGGCGTGCTTAAGACTCCGGGAGAGAAAATCTCCATCTTGGGGCATTTTTTCACAATCAATTTTTCCAAAGATGGGAATTTGATGGTGCAATTTCCCGAACAGAAGCTAGTGAGACTTGATAAGCACTCAAGTGTCAAGTTAACTAATTGGCTGAAAATAATCTTGTCATCTCCTGTCATATCTCCATCATTTGCTACTACTTCTAACATCGTGTTGCAGTCTTTTATACTCATCTCTGTGAGTTGCCTCAAACTTTTGGCTGCTGAGGATGTTAATAAGTTTATCATTCTTCCACATTTCCATACATTCAGAATTGTTAGATTTTGAAGACTTAGATCAAGTATGAAATCTTGTTTCAGATCACCAAGTCCATAGAGGACTAAACATTTTATCTGTGGAAGTGCCCTCGCATGTTTGTCAACCTCTCCATATAAGAATATCTCTTCGTACGAACAATGACTCAGTGTAAGATTTTCTAGATTCTGAAATCTCTGAAGGGGACCAAGTGGGAGAACTGCGGATTCATCTTCATAGGCCTCAAGAGAATAAAGTTTGTGAAAAAAGTGTTCAGGAAATTGGCCATGCCGTATCGTTGTCATGGCCTTTCCACTTATCTTCAATTCCTTCAGGTTGGGGAAACCCTGGGTGACCAATCAGATAAAATCAAATTGGAGTTATTTTCCCATGCACAAACTGTTTCTCTTTTATGGGTTAGGATTCTCTCCTAATCCAGTGACACAACACGAAAGCATAAAAGACATTACATGGTCAAGTCAAAAGAAGGGACAGGTATAGTACCTTTTCAACCAAGAAAAAGGGTTTTTGTGTTGTGATCATATCAGAGTTACCCTGTTGACTGTTTTCCCGTAAGCAAGGAAATTCTGAAGCCAATAGTATCTCTATTTTGTCACAACCATACACCTCCAGGTATTCCAAGACCGGCCATTTTGCATTATGTACACCCCGGTAGAAACATCTAAGTTCATGTAAGTTGTAAAGTGACAGGTGGGTCATCCGCGGAAAGACAAATGTAGTTTCTGCTTCTGCTCCTTCTTCCTTTGCTACAACCATCTCTTCCACTCCACTGTTGCTCACGCTAAGCCATTCAAGTTGCAAAAGATCACTCCTGCTAAAGGAAGCTGGAAAGAGATTTTTCATGGCCCCACAATAAGAAACTTCCACTTTGTATAGGTTCTGAAAAGAGAACATTCCTTTGGGATCCAAATTCCATATATGCTTCAGATTTGGCAGCGCTTGAAGATTCAATAATCTTAGCTGAGTTGCCGTCATGGAATGTGCTTCTTCAATAATATTTATCCCTTGGAGATCAAATATCTCTTCTAGTGAATCACATCGATCGATATTTAATGTCTCTAGCCTCCACAATCTTTCACACATATATGATGGAAAAACAGTCATTAGCTGTTGGCAGTTTTCTATTTTCAATGATTTTAGATTCATAAATGAATCCTTAGCTAATTTATTGTGCCATATCTTCTTCAAGTTATTCATAAGGTAAAATATAATTTCTTCTAAGCCAGGGAATGCAACCTGTAGTTTTAAATGAGAAAGATAAATTAAAATTCTCGTAATCCTTAAAGCTATTATGATACCAAACTATGAAAAGCAAAAAGAAAAAAGAGAAGATTTGCAGTATACCTTGTCATTGAAGATGAATGCCTTCATTTCAGGGCATTCCCTTATCTCCATCTGCTTTAAGGATGGAAATTCAATGTAATTTCCTAAGTTGAATCTCTTGAGATTGTCAAGACATTCCATCTTTAAATATGCTAATTGAGGGAATTTTATATTCCTCCCTTCTCCATCTGATCTTGATTCTTCCTTGACTATTAACTCTTCCAAGATCGCACAGTTCCATACCTCGAGGTGTTGGAGCTGCACAAAGTTTCTAACTATAGAAGACGAAAATAGATATTTTAAATTAAGACACTCTTTGACAATCAATCGTTTTAAATTACTAAAGCCAGAAGACGTTGTTGGATGTTGTTGGTGCCAAATCTTCTTAGAATTAATCGCATAAAGTTCCAAGGCCTCCAAGTTGGGGAACAAAACCTGCATTTAAAGTTCTTGTTTAAATCTTCTTTGTATTAATTAGAGAAGTAAAAATTCTTGATCAAGGATTATCAACATACCTTTTCATTGAAAAACAATGGAGGATTATCAAGCAATGATGAAGGCGTCTTCACTTTAGAGTAGAAACTTATCAGCTCTGGTAAACTTCGTAGAACCACATAGCGCAATTGATTGAGCTGAATATTATCACTCACTTCACCGTGGCTGACATCTTCTCTTCCTGTTACAAATATCTCTTCCATATTCTTGCACGCAATCACTATAACTTCTTGAAGGTTTGGAAGGTCTCTAGCAATGGAGAATGAGAAGATATTCTTCAATTTATCGCAATTTTGCACTTCAATGGTTTTTATTTGGTGAAAAGATTGTGCACTGAGTTGACCATTATGGATTTTCTCCAAGTTGACCAGTTTTCTTAGAGATAATGACTCCAAGAGAGGAAAGACATCAGGAGAAACCAATTGCACTGAGTCTGCAATACTCAGAAAGTAAGGATTATTTTCGACATTGAGATGCTTCAATTCTGGAAAACCCTTGTTATGTAATTCATAAACATTCCTAAAACCTGACGTTTCATCCAAATATAGGTCTTTGATTCCCTTCAACTGCGTGATAACCCCATCCTCCAAGCAAATTCTAGTACTGAGCTTGAGTTTCAAAGTTCTGGAAGTCTCGTACACTTTACTCCAATCACACCCATGCCAATTATCTCCTATGCATATTCTGTATCTTTCCAGTTTCTCAAAGAACAAGCCTACTGGTAGAATTTCGGCATTTGGAATATATATTTCTAAAGCAGTAAGGTGAGATAACTACTTCAACTCATTGAGGCTTGCATTAATACTTCCGGTGTCAAGTACTTGTTCATCATCAACCTCACATTGAGTAAAGCTACTGCCCAAATATAGTTCTTCTAATTGGGTTAAGCTTGAGATGACATTTGGTGGAAATGCTTTAAGATTGTAACAGAAACGCAAATCGAACAATCTTAGCTGAGACAGTTGATCCATTTCTTTGCATAATTGCTCAATACGACATTTGAAGAAGCTAAGAATTTCAAGTTTCTTCAATTCTCCAATAACAGCAATATCTCCTAATTCACATTCGTCAAAACACAAAGTTCGGAGGTTTACTAGGAGAGAGAACGACGTAGGCAGCGATGATAAATCCATTTCAATTAGATGTAAAACTCTGAGCTCCAGCATTCCTATGAAAAACCTATCAGGGATTTTTGAAAATCGATTCTTGGTTTTCATATAGAAACATTTAAGTTGTGGACACTCTAGTTCTTCAGGAATCTCAGTAATATCATGCAAGAAAATTTTAGTGCAATTTTTCAATATATTCTTATCTGTCCAATCACGTGGAATAAAGCCATTTGTCACAGTAAATGCATGATGATCTCTGAAAGAAATGGATCTCCCAACATCACGAACAACATCGTGCATAGAAAACCTTTGCTTGTTAGGAGTGTCTAGTAACAATGAAGAGTCTCTGAGTTTTTCGACCAACGTATCTACACGATCTCGTGCTTCCTCCATTGTATTGATGTTTCTGTACAAACCCAACCCTGTTCCATATCTTAACAAGTATTCAACAGGAGAATCACAAGTATGGTCCATCGTACTACAGAGCAAAAAAGTTGACTTGAGCTCTACACCTAAATGATTATAACTCAACTGTATACTCAGATATGCCTTTGCCGCTACTCCTTCGAAATCTTCGGGGGAAGGCCTTGTCAATTGTCGCAATGCATTATTCCATTCACAAACTCTCTTCTTTCTTAATGCCTTTGCTGTTGTAACAATGGCAATGGGCATACCTCCACATGCTTTGGCTACATCAACCACTACAGATTGCAATTCACATTGCTCGATACAAGGACCGACTGTCTTCTTAAATAAACTCCAGGCATCTTCTACATTTAAGACGTCAATGCTAAAATTCTGTTGAGAACCCATTTGATTTGACAATAGATCTCTACTTCTTGCTGTCAATAACAACTTACATCCCTTATGGTTGTCTCCATAAGGAATTCCTACAGTCTCCAAATCAATACTCCCCCAAATATTATCTAAAACTATAAGAATGTTCTTCTCTTTTTTTGGTCGTTCACATAATTTCCTTGCTCTCCCGGATTCACTTACTTCCGTAAACACCAAACCCAACTTATCGGCAATCTCTCCTTGAATATTCTCTATATTTGGTTTCTCAGATACTTCTACGAAAACCACCTCATCAACTTTAAATAGGGTACCTTCCTTGGCTTGCCTAGCAACTTCCTTTGCTAACATTGTCTTTCCAATGCCACCCATGCCATAAACTCCAACCATGTTGACATCAGGATCACTCAATGCATCAAGTACATTATTCAAAGTGGGGATTCTTGAATCAAAGGCCTCGTAACCTTTGATAGATGGAAGCCATGTCTCTTCTGGAATGGTACGGTACGAAACTACTTGACCAAAATTCCCTACATCATGTACTCCAGCAACAGCCTCCGTCTTCTTCGCCACTTGTTTGCTGAGTTGAAAGCGCTTCTTCGGATTAGGACACAATCCCTTGCAACATTTCGTGTTTGCTTGCTTGTTGTCTTCAATAACAACAAATGCCTCATCAAGGATCTGTTTAGCACTGTCCAACCAATCCTGAACATGCTCAAAAATCTCATCCCCTTGTCTTGTAGCATCAACAACTAAATGCTGCACCGTCTCTCTTCTACCTTCCAACTTCTTAACTTCATTCTCCAGATTCTCAAAGTTGCTGTTGTAGTTCCAGATATACCTGAATGGACGAACAATGGGACCAACCAGGTATTCGGCCACTTTCGCAGCAACAGATATAGCAAACCCGTCCATTTAAAAAAAAAAAAAAAAAAAAAAAAAAAAAAACAAGTGAAGGAAAAATACAACTGCAAACAAAGAAAACTGAGTACACAAACAGGGCAAAATTAGAGAGCAAAACTGAACAGCAGAACAACAACGACAATTAAGTGTTTTTGAGATCAAATGGAAGGAAACAAGAGAAGGGTTTCTTGATTGAGCGTAAATGTACCAAAAAAAAAACAAAAAACAGATTTGTGTATTTTACCGTTGATGAGAGTTTGATACACGAGAAAGGGGGAGAATCAATGTTTTATTATTATTATTTTTTTTCTGGAGACATGTGAATGGCTTCGCACGTGAAAATATTTGACTGTAATTTTGGTATATCGATATTAGATCTATGACTTTATGTCGTCTGTTCAACTAAAAGGACAAAACTAATTATAATGATTTTTTTATTTTTTATTTTAAATTTTGAAATATGACACTATTGTGGGTATATCCATCAGGTCAAATGCAAGTAAGATTATATTTACAGTAGGGTTTGAATAATGGGGGTAGATCTTCATTTTAGGGTTATTATCGATTTAGGGGTTGTATTCAATTTGGATTTCAAAAGACTTTTAACTTTTTTAAGTAGATGAGTTTTATAGAGTCTATGAACTTTTAAAGATTTTATAAAATTTGATAATGGTAGACATCTAATACTTTTATCCATCATTTATATCCAACTTGATATGGCAGATGATATGACACTTTATTATTAGCTGTCACATCATCACGCCAAATGAGTTGAATTAAAAATAATAATAATAATTTGTATTCCTTAAATCTAGTACTTTAATATATATATATATATATATAAATATTTAAAGTGTTATGATGTGGTGATGTGGCAGCTGATATGGAAGTGTCATGTCAGCTGCCACATCAAGTTGGATCTAAATGATGGATAAAAGTATTGAATGTCTACCATTATTCTTATAGAATTATGTAAAACTTGTATAGACTTTTATATACTTCATTATAAAAGATTTTCATAGACATTTATAGAGTTTCATTAACTTATAAATATAATATATATTTTGTTGTAACAAAATTATACTTCTCAGGTTAATAAAAATATTTTCTCAAACAAATAAAAAACAAAATTATCGTCAATGTCTATGAACCTTGACGAAAGCATTCATGTGTATATCCGTGATTTTAATTTTTTTTTTATTATTTTTATTATATTTTACATCATAAAGACACTTATTCACCTTTTTTTTTTTTTTTTAAATAATTAGTCAAAATATGTGTGTAAAATATAATTAAAAAAGTTAATTTTATTTATTTTTTATAATTAAAATATAGTTAGTCAAAAAAAAAAATTTATAATTAAAATATGGTTAGTCAAATTTTTATTTGTTTTTTTATAATTAGTTAAAATATTATAATTTTTTTTAAGTATAATGGTAGTAAACCAACAATACTATTGGCATTTACGTGTCTATACAATAGTATGACAATGAATATAAAACTCTACCCAAAATTAATTCAAGTTATCAAGACAAAACCTAAAAAGCACACCTATTGTTGAACAAGACTCATGCCCAAAAGTTGGTAGTTTGATATTGATCATATTTATATGGAGTCTCATATGCGACTTTGATTATGGCGTGGTTGAGTAATGATTTTTGTCTTTTATTATTTTTAATTAACATAAATGAACTTCGTATGATTTATTTTAGTGTTGTTTAGTTGCTTTGAAAATGGAAGTAAAAAAATGAAATGTTTCATTCTTAATTGCATGGTCAGTGGAGAATTATTTTATTTTATATTATTTTTTTAATTATATATCGCTAATGTTTATATGTTTTTTTTTTTAAATGTTTGTTAATTTTAAAAGTAATTAATTTTATTTTATTTGTAAAATTTGTTAAGAATGGGTATGCTCTTGTTTAATAGAACATATGTTTGGTGGTTTATATTTTTCAAGGAGTTTTATGTTTTTCTTTTATTAAAGCGAAAGTATTTCTAATTTTTTTTATTTAAAAAAAAAAAAAACCTTTCAAAGTCTTTGGTATGAATGCAAGACTCATTTTGAAATTTGATATAACTAAAATTCATTAAAAGTCATTGACATTTAAATGTCATTCATATTTTGAATACCTCCTAATTTTCATAAACTCTTAAAAAGTTTTGATTGAATACTTCATGACTTTTATAGACATTTAAAAAGTCTATAGAAGTCTGTATTGAATACCTCATGACTTTTATAGAGTATTTAAAAGTCTATATTATTGAATATACCTAAACTTTTAAATTCCATAAAAGTCATTAAAAGTCTTTTAAAATCTCAATTGAATAAACGAGTTTACTTTATTATAATCAATGGTCCCTTACTTTTTAAAAATATATCAAATTGGTCATTCTAACTTTTTTTTAATGATCAAACGTCACAGAAAATGTATAATGCCACTTTTGCCCCTGTATGTCGTTTGATTGGCTCAAAGGACTGTTTTGCCCTTTAAGTTTTCTTGGAATGACAATTTTGCCTGGGTTTGTTAGGACTAAAATGCCCTTATTAGTGACTAATTTTACAATTTTACCCTGATAAATTATTAATAAAAAATAGATAAAAGTACAATACATAAATATATGTATTTTTTTTTTCAAAAGTACTTAAAAAATAACATAATACATTAAAAAATAAATGATAGCATAAAAATATTACAAATTAAAAAAAAAAAAAAAAAACTTACAAAAGTAATAAAACTCTTAAAATAACACTTCACCAAAAATATAATAATAATAAATTTACAATTATAAATTGAAATTAAAACAAAAGGAACACAAAAAATTTTAAAGCAACAAACAGGGACAGCAGAACAACAATGGAAGTGTTTTTGAGATCAAATGGAAGGAAACCAGAGAAGGGTTTCTTGATTGAGCGTAAATGTACCCAAAAAAAAAAAAAAAAAACAGATTTGTGTATTTTACAGTTGATGAGGGTTTGATAACGAGAAAGGGGGAGAATCAATGTTTTATTTATTTTATATTTTTTTTCGGGTGGCATGTGAATGGCTTCGCGCGTGAAAATATTTTACTGTAATTTTGGTATATCGATATTAGATCTATGACTTTATGTCGTCTGTTCAGCTAAAAGGACAAAACTAATTTATAATGATTTTTCTTTTGTTATATGACACTATATTGTGGGTAAGATTGGGCTCTACAAATGTAAGTGAGAGCTTCATTTTAAAGTCTCGGGTAAGAGACCTCTTTAATTTATAGCTATTACCACATTTCGAAACATGGGCACCATTATGGGTATAGTTTTTTCAATCCTCGAAATCAGAATAGTACTGCAATGTTGACAAAATTCACATTACATGGTGCCACTAGTTACTGGGGTGAGCCGTAAACTCGAACACCCTGGATTCGATCCCTGGTAGCCACGTTTCTCTTGGGGTCATTGGAGGTTTACCCAGCTGTTAATTAACTTTAGGGCCTCGTGAGATTAATCGATGTGCGTGCAAGCTGGTCCGGACACTTATGGGATTAGTCGAGATGCGTACAAGCTGACTCGGACATCCACGGATACCAAATATATATATATATATATATATATATATATATATATATATATAAACATAACCATGATGAATGGATCGAGAACCAAATAGTAAATGATAAATCATCTAAAATTCATTCATAAAAGACAAAATACATATATAGATATGGTTTAGTAAACCGTAACGATAAATGAGAAAAAATTTCAGCTTCTACTATACGTCTCTACCGTTCATATGTTAAGAAATCCAATACTAACCAACCATCATATACCACTATCAAATTAACTCATTATGATCATATACAATATCTTCAATATCAAAAACAATGTTAAAATGTTGGTTTGTCATTTGTGTATACAATTGTTTTTGGTATGCATTAGATATATCTTACCCTCCATTAATTGCCGTTGTGTAGTCTGGGAACGAGTAAGCTAAGGACACACTATCTATACCAACATTCATAGCTAGAAAACTACGGCGTCTTCTCGAAGAAGGCTTCATCTTCAGTGATTTTTTCAACACTTGCTCGTACAAGTTCAAGGGCTTCACGTACTTCATCTACCACTCAATTAAGGGAGCCAAATAATAAACATTAATCACAAAATATAAACAGAGGTAATGGGTAAGTGTTAAAATTGATTAAAGCTGAATTTTTTTTTGGTGAAATGTAGGTTTGGATCAGGCATACAAAAATAACACAAAGCTGCAAATAATAAAATAATTCAAATAACACAAGAAAACCACTATAAGATACAACAATTAGATCAATAACCTAGGGTTCACTCAAGTGCTACAACTTTGTTGAGTTTAGCTACAATACAAAATTGTTTCTTATTAAAAAAAATATTCTCTGAAAAAAAGAAAAAGCAAAAAAAAAAAGATTGAAATTTTGATGGTATTTCCGAAAAGAAAGTTAACATAGATTTGAAAAAAGAAAAAAAACGCTCAAATACCTTTCTGCTTTCTGCTGCGTCAGAGCTCTGTCGACGGCGGTGGCTGAAAGTCAGAACTGAGAAGTGAGTTCTGAGATAAAAAAAAAACCCATAAAGATTGTTAGGAGGAAATTACATTTATACCCTGATAGGTCAATATACTAACAAGGGGCCATTTGGTATGGGCAAATCAAAATAATGTGATTACTAGGAATGTGAAACCCAGTAATATGATTCCTAGGAAAGTTGTATACATGTGTTTGGTTGTGTATGAGATTATTATGTCGGATTCCTGGGAATGTTAAATAATTGTGTTTGATTGCGTATGGGAATGTTTTTGTCTTTATATATAAAAAGATGTCAAAATTAATTTTAAAATAAAAAAAAATCTACATACACGTAATTGTCATCTTCATTTCAAATAACAAAACCAGATCAAAAGAAAAAAAAATCTGGAGAAGATCAGTGAAGAACGTCGTCGTCGTCGTCTTCATCTTCTTCTTCTCGTCGTCATCGTCCTTGTCTCCATCGTCAAACAGGCATCGTCGTCGTTGGCGTCATCATTGAAGCTCGGCTTCCTCATCGAAGCTCGTCGTCGTCGTCGTCGTCATCATCATCATCATCATCATCGAGCAAACCTAGATGGTGTGATTGAAAATTGATCGATTTGGGTTTGAGTTTTTGAAAAATTGATCGATTGGACAAGATTGGGATTTGGGGATGTATTGAAGAGGAATCACTTTCCCGGAAATCTAATAACACAAACCTGCTACCAAACATGGGAATGTTGTCAGATTCCCATTCCTATGCCAAAATGCCCCCATACCAAACGGCCCTTAATGGCCTTCTGGGCCAATTGTGTATAGATCTAATCAAAATATATTGGGCTTAATGATTATACATTTTTTTTTTTTTTTTTTTTTTTTGCAGCCCGTTTTGGACGTGCGATTGGATTTGAATATTTTTATGATGAGTAATGTTAGGTTTGCAAATTCTTTTCCCAAATGATGTGACATGTGAGATGTCATGATGTTGACACTTCACATTCCACATCATTTGGGGAATTTTTTTTTTTGAAAGCCTATCATTACTCTTTTATGATCACCGATTAAATTCAACTAAATTAGTACTATGATATATTTGTTGTAGTATAAGTTGGAATAAAAATAGTATTGTTGATTGTTGTAAGTGGTCGAATGACTTGGTACGTTGAACGGGTCGGGTAGAATCAGGCCCAAGGCAACTAGGCTGGAAGTTGGTTGGTTGATGTCGACTGTCATTTATGCGTGGTCGTCTGAACTTCGTTGAACCTGCAAAAGAACTTTAAATAGAAATATACGGTGGAAAAAAGGAGAAAGGTGGAGGTTCGATGGTAGCCTTAGATATGCTTGGGCTGAGCAAGGTAGTCAGATGATTGATGAACCAATTCCGATGGCCGGAAAGTGATGGAACCAGAATTTTAGTACGCTTTTATAAGCTTTTCTTGAGAGAGATTTCAGAGAGCTCTAGTGGAGGGGGCCTCCCCTATTTATACTTGGTGTCCTGGCTCTAACGTCTACTATCTGCATTTGATAGTGGACGTGATTTTAGGAGAGATTTCCTCTCAATGGGCAGTTACATATCTTTTCGTAACTGACCACTTTGATTGTGTCTTCAACGGTAGTTTCTGCTGGCAGCTGTGTTGGGTCGACCCAACAAAATGGGCCTGGTTTAGACTTGTAAGGATTGGGCCTTGGCGTGTTGGGCCATTGGACCATTTTTGGCTTCCACAATTGTTTGGTGTTGTATGGGATTGAACAAAAAAAAATATGCTGTATGTTTGATTTATTTTGACACTGGATAAAATAATATTATATTAAATTAATTTTTGAATAAAATAAAATCATTCTAGATCAATTCCAAGAAATTTAAAATTATTTAAATATTTTAAAATTAAATTTGGTTACAAATATTGAATTAAATTATTTAAATTACTATCACTGATGATCCTTCTGTCATAGAGTCTTTTCTTGCTCAATTTGGTGACCTTATCTATCCAGATAGGGAGAGTGTTCTTCACAAGTAATGTTCTATTATAGTGTTTTGAAATCCGCTCAGATAATAATCACTCGAGTTTCTTTTTCGAAAGGGTGTTCAGGCATCGTTTAGTGGACAAATATTTCGCTCAAAAGGTACAAAAGTTTTGCCACAGCTTCTTGTCAACTTTATAATTTATATAAAATGCTCTTTATAATTTATATAAAATGCTCATGTTTTGATTGTAATTCCAAATATGCAGTGGGATCCTCCAATATTAGAAGATCTAAGTACCGATATGATCAACTGCTATCTCCTAAAATTTTATAAAAAATGTCAAACTTCAGGAGCAAATATCCATATTTTTTAAAAAATTTTAATAGAATATCCACCGATATTTCCATTAAAGATATAAGGGTAAATAGGTAAATTTAACAAAAACTTAAATTAAATTGATTTTAAAAAAAAAAAGGTAAAACATTGATTTTTACACATAAAAGGTTAAATGAGTCTTTCCGCATTTTTATTTAACAGAAGTTAACACATGGGGGATTTTGGAGAAACAAACAAATTATAGGTTGGACTCGGGAGAAATCACAAACAAAAATCTTTGGTTAACAATTGATATACAATTGGTGATTTTTTATTTTTATTTATTTATTTATTTCAAGTCCAACACCAATATGAAGACCCGATGAGATTAATGACTAAAAATACGGTCCAAAATGCAACTCACCACAGAAAGGAAAACTATCATTTACCATCGTACGACTAGAATATGTGATATTATTTAATTGAATGAGTTATCAGTTACTACATTCTATAAGTGGTTTCCGGATTTGTCTTAATAAATAAATAAAAATCTAAAAATAATACCAAAAAAATAAATAAATAAATTCATGTTTGGTGACCCCACCCAATATGACTTGATGAAAAATGACATTTACCAAGCCTAACAATATTATGTAAGGAATTTGATTAATACCGAATCTAACATGCATAGGAACATAATTCATCTAAAGTTTAATCAAAACATGTTTCTATATCATACTTTAATCAAACCCTAAATATATGTTATTAACCCATGTCAATTCAAGAGAAAAGGGAGATAAAATAAAGAGGAAGCATACCTGAATCTATTGCCGGATGTTGGCAGACGGGTTGAGATCTTCTAAATTATCACGATCTTTGTGAACTCTAAAGTATTCTATCTTGTTCTGGTGATGGGGATACAGACAAGCCAAAAGTAATCGTGTAATTTGAGGATCATAACCCTAATATATAATAATAAGATTATTATAGGTTTTGTTATTTCTAATTTGGCCTCTCATCAAATTAGATGTACCACTCTGGTATTTACACATTAATTCTATGACAATTATACCCTTAAACTTTAAAACTTTAAATCTTAATTAGATCACTTTAATTTAAGCTAAACCAAAAGATAGCACAACACATTTAATATTTACATATGTGATCCCGCATGTTGGAATTTTCCAACATATTCTTCTGTAATTGAGAGTTTTATGTGTCCTGTGAGGGAGGATTTAGCCTCTTTTACTGTATCTTGTAAACTTTGGTTAGCTCAAATAGGTTTACGGGATAGCTTGTAGGATCCCTTTTGTATCTTCTTGATTACATTGTAGTGCATTGCTCGCTTGATGGTTAATTGTACCATCAGTGGATTCTTAAAAAGTTAATTTGTGATATATAAATGCTCTACATGTCTTATTATTTGTTATAAGTTTTCAGGAAAATTATATTAATTATTGTCCAAGTTCGTCTGGTAAGGATGAAATGAAATGAATGAGCTTGATTGCCCGCGCTGCTGAGTCTATTTGCGATGGGGATATAATCAATGTCCAGATTCGAAGATATCGCGAATGTGGCAGCTCTTTCAAACTAGTTCACTTGCATCCTGTATTATTCGGTATGTATTTTTAATTCAGCTGTTAAAAATGTTGAGAATTCTATGAGATTTTCATGTGGTTCCTTAAGTGATCTTTACTCATATTATTAATCTCTTTTGATCAGTGCTGCATTGTTACACGGACGAAGGGAGACACTTAATTGAACAGGTAATGATGTTTTCAATGAAATTTCTTATATGTATACACTAGAGATTAAAAATTCAGATGCTAATGCAAAAATTTTAAGCTCCAAGTTTATGTTGTATTTATTTCCTACATTATGTGGACTAGCTTAATCATTATTAATATTTATGTGGATATCCGGATAATACGTATGGTTAATGTCAAATATTCTAGAGCATTTTGTGTGGGTGATCATTTTGTTAATTAATGGACCATTTTGGTTGGGATGGGTCAATATTTGTCTAATATAGGGAGGTCCTTACACTCATCTGGTCATATAAATATGGGGCTGACCCATTGGGTTCCGTCACTTCTGGAAACTGGAAAGAGTGTAATCCTACTCCCCCTCTCTCACTCTCTCTTCTATGGCAGACCCATCAAACTCGTCACCGCATGATAGACGTAGTAGTTCAATAGACCTCAAGTAGTCTAGTTTAATTAATATACATTAGCTTTCACATATTACCCTATGTAATTAGGTAATTACTTTCCTGTTATAAGCCTTGTAATGTCTATATATATTGGAATCAATGAATCGTGAAATTAACACTTCACAAATATTAAAATATATTATGGTATCAGAGCTTTTTGTGTAACAACCTAAAGATCCTAAACCTAAAATTAAAACCCTAGCCGCTCGAATCCTCATTGTCTCCTGTCAACAATGACTTCCTCTGCAACCACCTCTACCTCTGCTACGTCCTCTACCTCCTCGCCTTCAGTTATCTTGCTGGGTACTAACAACTCAAATCAACTTCAATCATTGATTGCCATCAACTCTACTCAAATTCCAATCAAACTCTCCAAGGGAGGAAACTATGCCGCCTAGAGATCACAGTTTGAAAATCTCCTCTTCGGCTATGGCCTCATGGGGTATCTGGACGGTACCAAAAGATGTCCTCCAGAAGTTATCAAAACCCCCCCAATCAGCTCTACGGAAACAACAACTCAAGAAACCACTCCGAATCCCGACTATCACATTTGGCTTCGCCAAGATCGTCTACTCTTACATGCTATCCAGGTAACTTGCACTGGTGCTGCACAATCTATTGTCACTCGTTCTACCTCTTCTGCTCAAGCGTGGGACAAGCTTGAATCCACATATGCTAATCGGTCGAATACACGGAAACTTGGACTCCTAGATTCTCTTACGAACGTCAGTATCGCAGACAAATCTGTTACGGACTACATGCAGGGAATCAAAAATATACTGGATAATCTTGAATTAATTGGTCACTCAGTTGATGACGGTGCGGCTGTCATTCACACTCTGAATGGATTAGGCCCAACTTATCTACCGCTTGCTTCTGCTATTCGTGCTCGAGACTCACCGATTTCCTTCGAAGAATTGTACGACAAACTGCTTGATTATGAAGCTTTTCTCAAGCGAGAGGATACGAAAAAGGGCATTCCCCAGGTCACGGCACAATTCAACCAGAGAACATCCAACCGTAGGAGCCGTGGCTACCAAGGACATTCACCATCTCATATGACCCAAAATCAATCAGGTGGCAGCGGGAACACCAACTTCAACAGCCGCCAGAATTTTGGTTCTTCTTATGCAGGTGGCAGCCGAAACTTTTCTGGTCCAGGTGGCTCATACAGACCAAGCCACTCGCCTCACTTCACTCAGCAGTGGCGACCACCCACCTCCAATTCTCAGTCCCGACCGGTTTGCCAACTATGTGACAAAGTTGGTCACACGGCTCGTGTGTGTCGTTCACGCCCACAACCTGATACTCAAGCTTGGCCTCAAGCTCATCACATGACAACTGAGCAGCCGAGTCCTCAAAACAACTGGGTTCTTGACACTGGTGCTTCTCATCACATGACATCAGATCTTCAGAATTTATCATTGCACTCAGAATATGGCGGTACTGAGGATATCATGGTTGGAGACGGTAAAACTATTCCTATAACTCACACTGGCTCTACTTCCCTGTCTACCCCTACTAATACTTTTCATCTTAAGCATGTCCTGTGTTCACCACACATCTCACAAAATTTAGTTTCTGTGTCACAATTTTGCTCACACAATAATACATCTGTTGAATTTTTTCCTGACTATTTTCTTGTGAAGGATCTGACCACGGGGGCATCCTTGGTCCGCGGCCGGAATGAAGGTAATCTCTATGTGTGGCCCCTGTCTAGTCGTCCGAGCACCTCTGTCTCCAGTGCTCATCAGTATTTCATGTCTTCTCAACATAACGTGTCATCTCAGTCTTGGCACTGCCGTCTAGGTCATCCCTCCCAGCCAGTCTTACAAAGGCTTCTCTCGTCTCATAATCTTCCAGTCACCAGGTCTGACACTACAGTGTCTCATTGCTCAGCGTGTCTCTGTAATAAAAGTCACAAATTACCATTTGGTATATCTACATTGACATGTAATAAACCATTTGAAGTTTTATTTACAGATGTTTGGGGTCCTGCTCATGTTCAATCTTTTGACAAAAATAAATATTATGTTATCTTTGTGGATTATTTCTCAAAATATACATGGTTATATCCTCTCAAAAATAAATCCGATGTTCCCATTGTCTTTCGTAGGTTCAAACTGTTAGTCGAAAACTTCTTCAATACACGAATCAAAACAGTGTATTCTGACGGCAGTGGGGAGGCCCAATCCCTTGGTCTCGACCTACAAAACCTAGGTATCCAACACCTCAAATCCCCACCTCACACACCTGAACATGTTGGTACTGCTGAACGTAAGCATCGACATGTAGTCGAAACCGCCTTGACTCTTCTCCACTATGCCTCCATGCCACCAAAGTACTAGTCTCTGGCATTCAACGCCGCGGTTTACTTAATAAATCGCATGCCGACTAAGGTCCTAGGTCACCACAGTCCATACTTTCTCCTCTTTGGTAGGGAACCGAATTATCGGAAACTCCGTGTCTTCGGATGCCTTTGCTATCCATGGTTGCGTCCATATACGTCACATAAGTTGCAACCTCGCTCTCGCCCTTGTGTCTTTGTCGGGTACTCCACCGAGCATAGTGCGTACTTATGTCTGGATCGGTCCACCGGTAAAATCTTTGTCTCTCGTCATGTTGTGTTTGTTGAGCAAAATTTCCCATTCTCTAATACTGCAGGTCCAACGCTACAATCATCTGCCACCCAGGTCAGTAATTGGATTGCGTCTCCTGCACTCCAAAATTTTATCCAACCAGGTGTTGAGTCTCTCCCATCGCCACATTCCTTTCCTCAGCCCGACTCCACTCTTCCTGACATAATACCAATCCACATAGCACCTGCGCCTGGCACTCGTTTGCCATCAACTGTCCCTACCCAAGTCGGTCGGTCACAACCAGATGGCACTGTCCAGCCAGCCATCATGGAACCCATCCCAGCCGACCCACTTCCCACACACCGATCCACCAGCTGTCCCCCTAGTCCCGAGTCTGCACCGTTACCTACCTCTCCAGCTCAACCCGCTCCAAATGTGATCCAAACCAGGTCCAAAAATCAGGTATTCAAACCAAAAACCATCTTCGATCTTCATGTCACTACCCACCCTGTTCCTTCAACCGAACCCACCACAATGCTACAAGCCCGAAAATTCTTGGAATGGCGCAACGCCATGAGTGCGGAATATGATGCACTGGTTAAAAATGGAACCTGGACCCTAGTACCGTCTCACTCGTCTCAAAATGTGATTGGATGTAAGTGGATCTTTCGAATTAAACGCCACCCTGATGGCTCAGTGGCAAGATATAAAGCTCGTCTAGTGGCGAAAGGTTTTCACCAGCGTCCTGGCATTGATTTTACTGAGACATTCAGTCCTGTTGTGAAACCTGTCACAGTCCGATTGATTCTAACTATTGCTGTCACTAACGGTAGGCCTTTGCGTCAACTCGATGTTAATAATGCTTTTTTGCAGGGTTCTCTATCTGATGATGTATACATGTCTCAGCCACCTGGCTTCGTTGATGCCGCGTTACCACACCGCGTGTGTAAACTGCGGAAGGCAATTTATGGTCTTCGTCAGGCACCCCGCGCATGGTACAATGAGCTGCGTACTTTTCTTCTGGCCACCGGATTCATCAACTCACAGTGCGACACCTCCCTTTTCATTCTACGTCGCTCAGGCCATACCCTATACCTGTTAGTATACGTGGATGACATCATCGTCACAGGTTCTGCAAACTCTCAGGTTCGGGAATTCATTGCAGCTTTGGCTTTACGGTTCTCCCTTAAGGACCTCGGCCAGCTCTCTTTCTTCCTTGGAGTCGAGGCCACTCACTCCGCAAGCGGAATATTTCTCTCGCAGCAAAAGTACATTCGTGATCTGCTGACTCGGACAAACATGCTTGCGGCAAACACCGTTTCTACACCTCTCTCACTCACAGATACATTGAAGTTGGTTGATGGCAGTGCACCAACTGATGCGACCCAGTACCGTCAAATTGTTGGATCCCTTCAATACCTTTCACTGACTTGCCCGGATGTGTCCTTCGCCGTTAACAAATTGTCACAGTACATGCACCGTCCGACGACAAATCATTGGAACGTTGTTAAGAGAGTGCTCCGCTATCTTAAAGGTTCATTGTCACATGGTCTACTCATTCGTCGCAGCTCTCCTACCACCTTACATGCCTTTGCTGATGCTGACTGGGCAGGTGATCCTGATGATCGGAGGTCGACCACAGCATATGTTGTTTTCCTTGGCACTACACCCATCAGCTGGAGCTCAAAGAAACAACATACTGTTGCACGGTCAACTACAGAGGCGGAGTATCGTGCCATTGCTTCAACAGCCGCTGAACTGAACTGGATCGGTCAGCTCCTCTCCGAACTCCACTTTCAAGTCCCGACCTCACCTGTCATCTATTGTGACAATGTTGGTGCCACTTATGTCTGTGCCAACCCCATTTTTCATAGTCGCATGAAGCACGTTGCCATTGACTTCTTCTTTGTTTGGGATCAAGTGGCTTGTCGACAATTGCGCATTTCACATGTTCACACGAACGATCAACTGGCGGACTCGCTCACCAAGCCACTCTCTCGCAAACAGTTCCTTGATCATCGATCCAAGATAGGCATCCTTGACGGTAGCTCTATCTTGCGGGGGCATGATAGACGTAGTAGTTCAATAGACCTCAAGTAGTCTAGTTTAATTAATATACATTAGCTGTCACATATTACCCTATGTAATTAGGTAATTACTTTCCTGTTATAAGCCTTGTAATGTCTATATATATTGGAATCAATGAATCGTGAAATTAACACTTCACAAATATTAAAATATATTACCGCACTCACCACCTCCGTTTCCGTTTCCGGCGAGTAGCAAGTAGCAACTGATGAGATTAATGACTAAACAAAACAGCCACACAACACAGAAGCCAAGGCGCAAAGGCACACCCAAAACCAACAGGCCACAGAACAGAGCACCAAGAAAACCTGAAGAAACAAAGCAGAACGAGGACAACAAAGCAGCCCCTGCAGCACTGAAAAACACGACCAATACAACCAAACAGAAAACTAAAACACATCCCACTCTAATCTGTCACCCGTCATGCTCGAACCCAATTTCGCCAGCCCATCCGCTAGAGAATTCAAGTCTCTAGGAGAGAACTTGACTTCACGACCCTCCAAGACGTTGAGGAGATTTCGAATATCATACACCGAGTCCACATGCTTTAAGCTACCAAAGTTATAATAATTCTTATTTTGTTTATTTGACAGGAAGACTATTCGACTAGAATATCTTACGCCAATTTTGAAACAATTGACCAATCCACTTCGTCTGCTTGCCAAGGATGAAGCTGTTAAGAAAGTTGTGGAGTTCATGAATGTTTACTCAATGCATTCGTCATAAAATAGTCTATTGCATCCCATAATGAAGTCTTCCCGTTGTTTGCGTGCGAAAAAAGATTCGTGTAACATCGGTACCTCATTAACTTAACCATTCCAAAATTAGCATGCTGCCACCGCGGACTTATTTCCTTTTACCAGGTCAGTTGATGATGCAACAAAGTTGCAGACTGAACTGCAGTCCCTAAATTCAAAAGGTGAGTGACATTATCTATATATCTATCCTTTTGAATTCTTAGACAAGTGGGGAGGGTTTTATAATTTTGCTAGTGTTTATAGTAACAGCAATATATTGGTAGTGCTGTTTAATTTATAGTTAAAGAGTTGTGTCTTTGATTAAGGATCACTCCATAATCCTATCTCATTACTGATTTTATTTCCTTATAAGTTTTGATATTTTGTAATCAATTACAATTCTTTGGTCAAGAACAAATGCATATATATATATATATATATATATATATATATATATATCAAGTTCTGGGAAATTCAGCTTGGCAGTCTCACTCATTTATCAAAATCATTGATTCAATGATAAAACAGCTGATGATTTCGTAAAATCAGCACAGGATTTCACAGGAATGACTTCAATCTTCTACTTCAGAACCCCAGAAGGTTCTGTTATTAATCATACTGAAGTTGAGAGTAGAGACTAAACAAAAATATTACTTTTGTTGATTATGTACATGTAAAATGTAACAAAAATATTAATTTAATTATTTTAAATGAGAGAGCTATCCACAAAATCTTCAATTTGTGAAAAATAATCTCGTCTTCTGTTTCATCTCCCTCATTAGTTACTATTTCTGTAATCAATCAGCATCCATATCTACATTCTACACTCAAGCTTGCGTCTCATTCAAAAAATTTAAAAAAAAAAAAAAAGTGATGGAGATGCAGGGGATCGAACCCTGTACCTCTCGCATGCAAAGCGAGCGCTCTACCATTTGAGCTACATCCCCTTTTGATGCTTTAATTTCAGGATCTTTAATATGTACAGTTAATAAAATATTTTTTTATTTTTTTATTTTTATATAATTAGAGCGCGTTTACTAATCAGGAATTAAAAGAATCGGAATTAAATTACTAAATTTCATTCCAGCGTTTGCCAACTTTTTAAGAATAAAAAATGGAAAGAGAATGATACAAAGTTGATTACAAAAATACCCTTGTATATATAGCAGGTTGAATTTTTTATTTTTTTTAATATCAAAAAATATATTTTATATTACTCATAACACTGTAACAAAAATAATTAACATATTTATATTATAAAATTTTAACTAATTAGTTTAATATTAATTAAAAATTGAGAAATTATGCACATTTGAAAACATAATTAATTTTATGCTATTACCTCTGATTCATGGTATATATATATATATATATATATATATATATAAGTTTTAAAAAAAGAAATAAAAATAAATAATTTCAAACCAAAAGCATGAAATTCAAGGCAGTGTGAATTCAATCGAACACCGGATCTTCTCTAGTGTCAATCCGAGTTGTCCTTACCATTGGGCGACTACGACGTTCTCCAATCTCATAAATGCACAACCCTCTCTACAAAAAAGAAGGCTCTCTCCTTATCTCTCTAAACCCCCTAAGATGGAGGGCTAAAATGCAAATAAGCTTACCGACAAGTGACAACTATATGCATCAATGGTGATTGTTATCATTAAGAACATCCAATTAAATTAAGGGTTCATTCTCTTGATTAAGGCATTCACCCAAATCATTTCATCACCTAAACCTAAGCCATGGGATGAGCAATTGTGCCTTGAAACAAGACCTATTAAGCACAAGAATAAAAAACCAAAGCCTAATCTAGCATGTGAATGCATAATCAACCAAGTTTCACCCATTCTTTGGAGCTAAAACTCAAACACTCAAATCACTCTAAACATGGTATTTAGGTTCATTCATCAACATACAAACAATTATGGGAGGTTAAATTACATTACTCCTGAATTAAGTTACTCTACTCATAATCCCATTTATGCATACATATCAATTTTGACTATCCTCACACATGCATATCATAATAAGAGAGAAATTGTGCTTAAATCAAATAATAGAACAAAACCCAAAGAATTTAAGAATAATCAATACATTTTATTACACAAGTGTAGGTTCACAATATCCCCAAATTCATGATACACAATTATGAAAACAAGAAATACAAAGAGAATGAGTAAAATGAGATACAACCCTTTAAGAAAACTCCTCCAAGAGCTCATTTCCATGCTTGGCTCGTTCGTGGTCAAAGACCCCTCCTATCTCCTTACAATCTACTCTCAATTAGGTGGATGAAGTGTATAAATGGGTGGTGGAGGTGTATGGTGAGCTCCCATGGAGGAAAAACCTCCATGGGAGCTTGAATCACTCCTTCTTTGGTGAAGAAGATGAAGAGAGGTGTGAGGTTCAGTTTTGGGGTGTGGGAGATATGGAAGATCATGGTTTTCATATCAAAATTGGGGTATTTATAATGTGGGGAGGTTAGGGTACGAAATGGGGAGTGAAATAACAAGATTACCCTTCAAAATCAGCTAAAAAACACAAAACTGGTGACCAGTCGCTGTATACCCGCTGTACAATCGTTGTACGTATAGCGGGTTAGAGGTGAAACAGCAGCAGACACTTTCTGGAGTAAAAATCGTTGTTCACCTGTTGTACGTAGGGCGGGTGAACATCGGTTTTTTGGCATTTTCAGCATTTCCAGCTTCAAGCACCGTTACGGAAATAGCCATAACTTCCTCTAAAAAAACCGGAATTACAATTTGTAAAACTCGTTGGAAATTAGACACCCGAGGCTTTCCGAAAAGTGGTAATAGGCAATGTAGTTCGATCTGAAGAAGATGATATAGCCCCCGCAGGTTAGATGCTCTGCACAACCCATTTCCATTTAAGCTCATCTAACCTCCAAAATTCTTCAATTAAGTTTAAATACCTTCCGTAGGGAACATGTACCTACACAAGGCTCACAAAACACATTAAATACCAAAATATGCTCGAAAACGAGAACAAAAGCTAGGAAATGGGGACCTCTAAAGGTGTATAAATCGGTACGATCACTATGATATATTTGTATAAGACCAGACATTACACAAGCAATGGGAGCGGTTAGTCGATACATGACAAATCCTAGGATAGAGCATTGGAATGCTGTGAAGAGGATTCTAAGATACATTAGATGAACCTTAGATGTTGCATTATGTTATGGAGTATCAGAATTTACTGACAAGTTCAGATGGTGTAATGGTCTAGCAAAAATGTAAGTAGCAAAAATTTGAGCAAAGATCGGAAGGATAAATAGACAATGAAAAGATGACTTCAAGTGGGAGAACGTAAGAGATGAATTCATTCTTCACATGGTGAATTAAATGAAGTTTGAAAAATGAAGATTTGATGGATGAATTTTTTTTTCCCAACCACTCACATTAATTATGAGAATACTTTGGTGGACTTCTAGCTTATGAGTCTAGGAAGGGTCCTACCTCCACACCTTCTAAAAAGCAAAAGGAAATTTACTTTGAAGGCCTCCAAAGTAGAGAAGGAGGAAAATGATAACTTAGACAAAGACATGGTCTTATTGTTGAGAAGGTTCAAGAAATTCGTCAAGTACGAGAAGAAGGGTTTTGGATCCAAAGGCCAAGACTTGAAGAAAAAGGCTCCCTTCAAGAAGTTTGAGCAGCCAATTATCTTCTTCAACATATGTTGTATTCAAGCTTCGCTGAATAACTAAGCTTTCACCTTGATCACCATAGGTGATTTCTTTATCAAATTTTGGTCCTTCATCCTCACTTTGACAATTCTCATCCAGGGCCTCTTCATCCACCTCTTCAACAAGGGAAATGATCTTACGGTCAATATGTCCTAACCCTTGACACTTGAAGCACCGAATCATGGATGGACGACTTGAACTCACTGTCATCTCTTGTTTTCCTATTGTTCTAGGTGTCACTTCTGTCTTTGTATTGTTTTTAGAAACATTTTTTGTAGTGTTAGTAGACACACCTTTCACAGTGCTCTTTTTGAACCATGACTTGGTTCCACCGCTGCGACTTTCCTTCAATTGCTTCTCTACCTTCAAGGAAAGCTTCATAAGAGAAAATTTAGGGATCAAAAACTGACACCAGAAAATTGCTTGTGCTCTGATACCAAAAACTAACACCAGAAAATTCAGGGATCCAAAAGATAAACAACAAATAGGAACTTGAAAAATAACAACTCACCACTCAATTGGAATCCACCAAAGAGATAAGAGTTAGATAGAAGAACTCCTTCTTCTCAAGTCAAAGACTAATTATATTCTTGAAAACTCCAGTATGTTTATTTCCATAGCAGAGAAAGGACTTAAATAAAAGCCAAGGAACATCCCTCCTTGACTCAGGTAATGTCAAAGGTCCTTAGTAATTAAAAGCCATTCATGCAACTTAACTAAATACATTTAACTAGACTTGAAAGAGTAACAAAATGCATCTCATTGTTACTCAATGAATCACTGTATTGATTGAGCCGAATTGGAAAGCCTCTCGTGTAAGGGATTTATTAAAAAATTAAAAAAAAATTATTAAAAAAAAGTTGGGAAGAGGATATGAAAATCCAGATATCCTCCCACTGTAGATGAGTAGATGATGGAGCTTCCATCTCGCAAATGGAGCATCTGCAATGGAGTTCAAGGCAAAATGATGGAACTTCTCCATCTGCGATGTCGTAATGGAGAAGATCTTCTCCATCACAGATGGAACCATCATTGGAGTAGATCTACTCCATTGATGGAGCAGATCTACTCTATTGATGGAGCAGATCTACTCCACCATTATCCACTTTTTAATTATTATTTTTTTTTGAAGATGAAATAGTCAAGTAGAGATGTGTTTGGATTTGGATTAATGAAGATAAATGTGTTTGATTTTTATTTGGTGCGATTTTATTGAAGGGATGATTTTTTTTTTTTTTTTTTTTTCAAATTATACCTCATCCCAATCAAGTGAAGGAAAAAAAGAAATATATTGGAACTCATTAATTGTGACTAAAGCTAATAAAAAAGTTTGAGAGTTTTATTTTTTTTCTTCTAAAAAATAACAGATATATTCTTCTTTCCTTAATCAAATTAAGATTCTACCATTTCTTTCTCTCTACATCACTCGTAACCTTTGTTTTATCTCCTAATTAGCTAAAAGCAAAAGTATTTTCGTTTAATGGTCAAAGAACTAAAGGTCCCCATAAATCTTAGCTCCTAACAAAAGAAATATAAAGTGACTAATAGTTTCATTGCTTCTTTTAGATAGGCACGTTAATTATATGATTTCTTTAATTTCATATATAAGATTACATACGAAACTCGGAAGTATCAAACCAGTCAAGTTTTGTTGTACGGAATGGGTTGGAGGGCAAAAATATCGTTAGCTTTCCCCAATAAAATAAATTTTGATTTTTGACAGGTTAGAAAATTAATCCCACCAAACATGAGGTTATTTATATCTCTAAATTAAACACTTTCATCCATGCAAAAGGAGTTTGTTTAATTTTCATCAACAAGGTATTTGTTTCATTCCAAAAGATCAAATGGTACATATAGGTCAAAATTCCGATCTGTTCGGTCTCCTTTTCTTACCTATATATCCAAAACATGGCTTTGGACACATTTAATTGCATGGATTATTGGATAAACTAAGGGGTGGACATAATTTAACATAACCAACCTAAATTGAATCAGATCGACTTGCACTTATTTCAACTAGATTTTACCCCAAAAAATCCAAAGCGAAAATCAATTGAAGTAAAAGAAAAAATAATAAAAACTTATATCTTTGCATGATGGATTTGAAGTGGATTTGGGTGCCATTAGAACTAGGAACAATTGAAGAAACAGAGACACCAAGAGCATCAATATATTTATATATATACAAAAATTTCTTGTAGTATTAATGGATATATTTTTTTTTAATTTAAACAAATGTTTTTGAAGATGTAATTAATAATTATATGATTTTTATTGGGTTTAATTCAAGGCAAATTAGATATTACATTATTGTGGATTGGATTTTTGTGATTTTGGGCCCAAAACAATTTTGTGGGTTAGGCTCACATAGTAAACCTACCCAATTTCGGCCAAGTCAGCCCATCTAACTAAGATAACAAGCCACGTCATCAAATCTAGCAGAAATTACTTAACATGTGGTCATTGTATGATCACGTGACATGACACATCAGCATTAGTGACTAATGTGCCCACACATATCACCTTTTGCCTCGTCTTCTTCCTAGTTCTGTCCAACCTCTCAAAAATCGAAAAAAGTGAGTGTTTTTGACTTTTTGGGTCAAAATCAAATGAAATAAAACAAAAATTCTCTGTAAATTATGAGGCTCTCAAAGCGACGGGTGGGCACTAAGTTCGGAACCGAACCAAGAAAAAGGGTGTTCGGTTCGGCTCATAGAATTAATTTGGTTTAAAATTGATAACCGAAATGTTGGCTCTAGTTGTATTTTTTTTTTCTCGATAATGAATACTGTTAGTTTCAAAAAAAAAAAAAGGTTTTCGGTTCAAACCGGTTTGAACCGATAAAACAGCCCATATAAGTGTAAAAAAAAAAAAAAACGGTTTGAACCGATTAAACAGCCCATATAAGTAAAAATAAAAATAAAAATAAAAACCAAACCTTTTCTAACCTTTTGTAGTGTTATTTCTCTTTGGAAATTATCTATCATATGCATCATTCGAACCCGTGACCTTGAATTTCTCAAGGACCTAACTGACCATCAAGTTTGAGGACCGGGTTCTTGTAGTGTTTTTCTCATAGACGACTACGCAGCCTCTCTGTTCCTTAACCTCCGATCTGCTCCTACTGTCCTACAACTACAAGGCTACGACTACAAGGTTTGTCACTTTCTCTTCTTCTTTTTCTAATTTTCTTCTTCTTCTTCTTCTAATTTTCTTCTTGTCTTATTTTTTTGTTTCACATCTGATCTGCTCTTCTTCATCGCCAGCCAAAGCTTCAACGAGAAAAAACCTTCATCTCGTCCAATCTGCTTGAACGAGACCAAGGTTAACTGTTGATTTAGCTTTCTTTCTTTCTTTCTTTCTTTCTTTTAGTTAGCTTTTCTTTCTCGCTTTGGTTAACAAACGTTGATTTAACAAAGGTTGGTTGATTGATCACAGACAAATCATGAAATTCGAATCTGTGATTGTGTGTGTCTAATTACTTATTGACTTGATTTATCAATCTGTCATTGTTCATTCTCCCAAAACTACTATACACCCTCTCTCCCTTCTCTCTCTCTCTGTTGTTGTGTCGTTGTCTATTCCTACTTGAAGAGAGAGTATTGGACAGTTTAATTTTGCGATCAGTTAAAACCCTAACTCTACCATCAACAACACTCAAACTATACATTTTGATTTTGATTTTTTTCTCATTTATTATCATATCATTTTTTTTAATTATTCGCACAGATATTTATTTTTTTCCAACACAGTTATCTAATATCTAATGATTTTTAATTTAGGGAATCGTTACCTCGCTCTCATGCGCTTGCTTGCTTGCATGTTCTTGAGCGATTTGATTTTTGTTTTTTTTTTTTTGGTTTTTGATAGTCTCGTTAGTGTTATTGTAGCATTGCTCTTGTAATTGTTTTGTTATTTTTAAATTCTCTTCAACTTAAACTAAGTTGCGACCATTTTTGCATTGAAATGAACTATGGTGGTATGGTTTTTGCTAGATAGGTAGTTTCTTTTGGTTTTTAATTGCTTAATGTTGATTTGATTGGACAATTAGCATTTAATTTTCATGTGCATTTGTGACGGACACAAACTTGAACAAACCAACCAAAGATGTTTGCTTTGGTAGCTCCATATGAGAGGATGATTCTAGTCTTACCACAATGTTTTGCAGAACGGAAATCTTCTCCTTTTTAGGCAGTGTGTGGACATAAGAGTACCGTTTCTGGACCTTTTTGTGTATTTGGGTTATCGCAACATTTTATTAAGTAGTTTTTAGCAGTGGTGCAGTAATATGAGCTGCATATTAGATTTTTATGTGTTGTATAGTGGGCAAGAAGACTGTTTGGATGATTGGGAATATTGAAAATTTTAAGTAGTAAACTTGTAATTCGTTCAATTTAAGAAGTATTAAAGGTATATTAAGGTGAATAACTGAATATGGTCGTTCACTTTAGTGTATAGTCTTGCTCAACTTGGATTATTTATGAGTGTACAGTGTACTGTATTTTGATTGAGTAAATCTATCATGGTTTCCAATAAAAAGAATTAAGGGGCTGTTTCTTCTTGTGTCACCCAATTTGGTTTCTCACCAAAATTGGATGGAAAAAGAGGGAAAGGAATTAAGAGTTAATGAACTTTTTCAATATCCCAAAACTAATGTTTCCTTTCCTTTCTATTCATAACCATCTAAATAACGATCATTAAAAACATTATCATTTCCTCTCCTTTCCTTTCTCTTCCATCAATCCAAATATAGTTTAGAGTGCTTTTACTCTTTTTTTCCTTGTGTCGGTTTTTTTTTTTTTTTTTGCTAATATTTACTAATCAATTCTTTAATTGGTTGGTATGCAGTTATCTGTTTCCAAGTACTAACAGGAAGATGGATCATCACAACGATCAAGACCGTGCTGGAGGTGAACATCATAACAAGCCAAGTGATGAGGTGAGATTGGTGCATCTATCACTGAAGCTTATAAGTCATGACTTGACCTTGCAATTTCTTGGTTCAGTGTAACTTTATTGGAGTTCAAAAATGTACATGAATTGTATGGTCATTTTCATTACCAAGAAATTATGTCATACTTAGTAAAAATAGAAACTATGATACTATTTGCTAGATCTAGACTATTCTATTTGTCATATACATGATTGATTTTATTTATAGTGTCTTTCAGCTGGTCATGTTTGAATTGTTATAAAATTTAGGAAAATGTTTAAATATAATAATAAATACACATACTGGATTTATCTCTTAAAGACCGTCCTGAGTTATTAAAATCTGGATGAGACTTGTGAGGTGTTGACTGATTAAGTAAGAGTTGATGGGTCTAATTGTTGCTAAAGTTAGTATGCACGGAGGAGAATGGAATTATAACACACATACATATATATACTTGGAGGGGTCTTTCTTAGAATATATGATTTATTTTGTTCAAAAAAATTCTTGATGCAGGAAGCTGTTGCTCGCCTTGAGGAAATTAAGAAATCGATTGAGGCTAAAATGGCTCTTCGTCAAAGCAATTTGAATCCTGAAAGGCCTGGTTAGTAAAATTTCCTAAAATTTGAGGCTAAAATGGCTCTTCCTCATGTAGTGGTCGGCGTCATTTGTAGTGTTTCTGAAATTAACTCTCTTCTAATCTATCCCACAATAGTATTATTGTAAGCAAGAGCATACCATCTTGAAAAATTTTAGATGGGAGGCGGGCATATGAGGGTCTATATGAACTGCTGCATAGATGTTGATTAAGTTTTACTTTGGTTCCAGACTCAGGATTTCTCAGAACACTGGATTCCAGCATTAAGCGCAATACAGCAATTATTAAAAAATTAAAGCAGCTAAATGAAGAGCAGCGGGAAGGGCTGATGGATGAGTTGAGAAGTGCCAATCTAAGCAAATTTGTTAGTGAGGCTGTGACAGCTATTTGTGATGCGAAGCTTAGAAGTTCAGACATACAAGCAGCGGCTCAGGTAGATTCGGATTAAAAATTTTTGGGATCACCTCCGACTATTATTCAGTATGGTTTTATATGTTCTTTCAATAAATTATATCTTGATAAATTTGTCTATTTTTTTGAATAAATTCTTTATATTTATGGATTTCCATACTCTGTCCTCCGTGTCATTATTTTATCATTCTCGATTGGAAAAGTTTGTGGTTTCTTTTTATTAGCATAAGCTTTGTAAATGTTTTGATGGATGCAGTTTGTATTTTAATGTGTTCTTTAATACCTTGATCTGGTAGAGGACATGTAAGGTATAAGTGTATAACTAAATGGTATGTTTATTTGAGTAGGTATGCTTTATATTAATACAAGTTATTTTTGTTTCTTATCCAAAAAAGAAAAAGAAAAAAAGAAGAAAGATTAGGTATGCTCTATGCCCATGCATGTGTGCAACTTTTGCTGCATGTTGCATAGTGCGTGTGCTAATTAAATAAGCACTGATCCCCATGTTTTTTTTATTATAATTAGTACTATGTTTTGCCCCCCCTTCTGATTTGTGTCTGACACTTGTTTACTCTTCAAAGATATGCTCATTGCTGCATCAACGATACAAGGATTTCTCACCTTGCCTGATTCAAGGACTCTTGAAAGTATTCTTCCTTGGAAAATCTGGGGATGACTTGGATGTGGACAGGAACTTGAAGGCCATGAAGAAGCGCAGCACTCTGAAACTCCTCTTGGAACTTTATTTTATTGGTATTATAGAAGATAGCAGCATTTTTGTTAATATCATTAAGGATCTTACTAGTCTGGAACACTTAAAAGATCGAGATACCACACAGACAAATTTGACTCTTCTTGCTAGTTTTGCTCGACAAGGAAGAATTTTTTTAGGACTTCCACTATCTGGACAAGAAATTTATGAAGAGGTAAACCTTTTATTTTAAATAAATGGTACTTCTGTAATATCACATTATCTTTTTCTGTATTTATGGTATTTAACTGTTTGATTCTTGCCCTAGTGTTTCTGTTTTTTTTTGGTTTAAGAAAAAAATAATTTTATTGGCAATTTTTTTAAAGCAGCAGCTGCTATGGTCTTGTCTGCGACCAATCTGATGACATTTTGCTACAGTTTTTTAAGGGCCTTAATATCACAGCAGATCAGAAGAAAATTTTTAAGAAGGCATTTCATACATATTACGATGCTGTCCAAGAACTTCTTCAGTCTGAGCATACTGTAAGTTTTATTTTACAGTTTTATATGTAGATGGTAGTACTTCTTTTTTAGTGTTCAGTTCTAAATCTTCTTCAAACCTAATCGTTTTTCTTTAGTTGATGATTTGTTTTTACCCTTAATAGTCACTACGCCAAATGGAGCATGAAAATGCCAAGATTTTAAATGCCAAAGGAGAGCTCAGTGAAGAAAATGCCTCTTCGTATGAAAAGCTACGAAAATCTTACGACCTGTTGTACCGCAATGTATCCTCGTAAGTCACTTGATGATTTCATTTTCATTTTGTTTCTGTTCCACTGGCAACTGGATCAGTCTTTCCGATATTCAGTAGTCCAGTTCGATTTACACATTGTTAACAACTCTCCTATCGTTAGGAGGCTTAAAACCAGATTCCACTAAGTTACAGTCTAATATCTAAGTGTATTTGATGATTTTATCCTTTGATGACCTGATATTTTTGAAGTCCTCTTATGAATTTTCTTGTCAACAGTTTAGCAGAAGCACTTGATATGCAGCCTCCAGTCATGCCTGAGGATGTTCACACAACTAGGGTTACTTCTGGAGAGGATGCTTCTTCTCCTGCAGCTGGCAAAGATTCTTCTGTTCTAGAAGCTGTGTGGGATGATGAAGATACTAGGGGTTTCTACGAATGCTTACCGGATCTCAGGTTAGTGTTAGTACTTCATATCCACTTATGTATATGTGTATGTGTGTGTGTGTGTATAAGCAAAGTTTATGTATATATACATTTGTAAGAAAAAGAAAGATGAAAGAATAGTAGAAGCTTTCACTTAGAGGGCGTGGTTAACTAAATTTGCTTGCTTAAAATATTCATAACAAACAATTTATGTTCTATTCAGAGCATTTGTTCCAGCAGTACTATTGGGAGAAGCAGAGCCCAAAGTGAACGAACAATCTGTGAAGGAGCAAGAGCAAGCAACTGTAAGGAATCAGAAACTTCCACTGACTTTAATCATTATATGAGTTAGCCATAGTATTTATTTCTTTTTTCTTTTCCTTGAACAAAAACAATTTAATTGAACAAAAAAATTTACAAGCGCACAAGTTGCAAATTTTTTTTTTTGAACATTTGTATTGTTTAATTCTTATTGATCAACGACAATTGCAAACTATAAATAAATGTAAGAGACACGACATTGTGCAAGTTGGTTTAGTGATGTGCAAATTATGGCTGACCTTTTACATTGCCTTGAAGTATCTACTTCATAAAGATCTAGCCTTTTCTAGCTTTAATCTTTTCTTGCTTTACACAAATTTTGACATTTCCAGACTTTTTACTCCTAGAACCAAAGAATTTGAAATAACAAAATATATGTGTGAATATTAGCTTGGGAGGTTCATAATAGTGCTACAAATAAAATTCAGACTAAACATCTGGATTCTTGGGTTTCTTGGTCAGCTTTTATTCCGGCCTCTTGTATTTGCTTTCATACATTATGAAACGGCACTTGTTTTCTGCCATCTGATTACCGTTTCTCCGTGGTAGTATGAATGCCTTTGTATGCATGTAAAATTTTTTTGGTAAAATTTGCTTTGATGTTGGGCAAGCTTATAGAAAGGCTTTTCTTTGTAAGGAATCTGCTTCTGAACCAGAGCAAGGTCAATCGGCTACCCAAGATACTGCAGAGGTTGCTGCAGATTCTAGTACTTCACAGGAGGCTAAATCTGTTGAGAAAGGAAAGGATAAGGAAGAAAAGGATAAAGAAAAGGCTAAAGACCCAGACAAAGAGAAAGGAAAAGAAAAAGATCCAGAAAGAAAAGGGGAAACTGAAAAGGAGAAACTTAAAGGTCTTGAAGGGTCAAATTTGGATGCTCTGTTGCAGAGACTCCCAGGCTGTGTCGGCCGTGACCTAATAGATCAATTGACTGTAATCATACCTCTGTCCTTAATTTATTTATTTATTTTTTTTTATTCTCTCTTTTTTTGCCTTGGTTTACAATGAAGATTATATCTTTTATTCTATATCTTCAGGTGGAGTTTTGTTATTTAAATTCAAAGTCAAACCGGAAAAGGCTTGTGAGGGCATTGTTTAACGTTCCCAGGACCTCTTTGGAACTGCTGCCATACTACTCACGCATGGTTGCAACACTGTCAACTTGTATGAAGGATGTCTCTTCTATGCTCTTGCAGATGCTGGAGGAAGAGTTCAATTTCTTAATAAATAAAAAGGTCGGATTTGCAGATCGATATAGGTTCTCTGTAAATAGGGGTGGCTGGTTATGTTCCATTTCATCCGTGTTGTTATTTCTTTTCGTTAAGTTATATATTATTTTTATCCTAAACGGTAATTTTTCATTGCAGGATCAAATGAACATTGAGACCAAAATTAGGAATATTAGGTTTATTGGAGAACTCTGCAAGTTCAAAATTGCATCAGCTGGCCTTGTTTTTACTTGTCTGAAGGTATATTCTGAGTATCTGATTGATAGACAGGCTTCCTGTTATGTAGTGGGCCTAGTGGCAGATTTATGTATTCTAGCTAGTGTGACTTGGATTATTTTTATATAGATCTCTAAGCCATTCTATGCTTAATTAGGGTGTTCTCATGTTCTAACATTTGGTAGATCTGTGTAGCTTATTTAAATGCTTTACCAGAAGCTTTAAATTTTTCTATTGGTTCTTTTATTACCTTCTGTTTTCAGAAGAGTAAACAAGAAATATTTGGTGATTTCTTGCTGTGCTGATGTCTCTGCTTTCTTTTCTTCTTCTTCTCCTTAAGAAACATTTGGTGATTTCTTGCTGTGCTGATGTCTCTGTTTTCTTTTTCTTCTTCTCCTTCTCCTTCTCCTAAAAGTAGCTTTTGCTGCCTGTGAAATTTTAGATTATTTTTTATTAAGCTTGAGATATCATAAGTGGAATGTTTACAAATTGTTTCTTTTCCTTGTTACCAGGCTTGTTTAGATGATTTTACTCATCATAACATCGATGTTGCTTGCAATCTACTGGAGACATGTGGCCGCTTTCTATATCGGTCTCCTGAAACTACTGTACGGATGGCCAACATGCTGGAGATATTGATGCGCTTGAAGAATGTTAAAAATTTGGATCCTCGGCATGCAACTCTTGTAGAAAATGCTTATTACCTATGCAAACCACCTGAAAGATCTGCACGAGTCTCTAAAGTCCGTCCTCCATTGCATCAGGTATAAATCATTATAGTACTTGAAAAACCCAATATTTTCATCCATTTTGGTCGTTACTGTATAGTTTTTGCTATCCCATAGAATGGTTGTTTTGTAATTTGTGCGGACTTCATGTGTCGTGTGTCAATTTTATTTCTTTTGTTAATAAATTTTTATGCAATTTCCTATTATTAACCTTTCATCTGATGCATCTTGCAGTATATCAGGAAGTTGCTATTCTCAGATCTTGATAAGTCTTCCATTGAGCATGTGCTGAGGCAACTTCGTAAATTACCATGGAGTGATTGTGAGTCATACCTTTTAAAGTGTTTTATGAAGGTTCATAAAGGGAAGTATGGTCAGATTCACTTGCTTGCTTCTCTCACTGCTGGTTTAAGTCGCTATCATGATGAATTTGCCGTAGCTGTTGTTGACGAGGTTTGCTTCTATTGCTCTAAGTTTATCTTTGGGATTTCTGATGACAGGACCTTGACCTTGACAGAAGATGTTATTGTTATTTACCAATATGCCTGGATAATTGTTGGGTGTGTTTATATCAGTCATGTTATGATGCTGCTTTTAGGATTTGTGAGTGAAGCACGTGGTCACTAGAATGCACTAGCTTTTTTTTGTTTCTGAAGTATAAAAGGAAGATTTTGATACTGCGTTCTCTTATAATCAATTGAATACATTGACACGTGAAAGTTATAGGGCGAAGAAACATTCAAATTGATCATGAAGTTTCTTATATACTATGGATGGTGCCTGATAGGCTATTGGCAATGACATGGATGTGTTATATGAGTGAAAGAGTTAGTGTACTGGTTTTTTTTTTTTTTTCTACTGAGTACTGACTTGAGGTCTGAAATTTGGAATTTAAAGAGCGTGTGTGGTTCATGTCAGCCAGCAATGGGGTTTTAAGTGTGTAATTATGGCAAGGCACATTGCTTATTTGTTTTATGTTCTTTTCATTTGTAAACAGATCTAGCCCTTAAAATTCTCTTAGAAACTCTTGTAGGAAAAGTGTGGATTGTTTGCAAATGGCTATATTTAGAGCTTTTGCTGAATTGTAACAGTTACATCATTTACTTTTAGGTTTTGGAGGAAATCAGGCTTGGACTAGAATTGAATGACTATGGGATGCAGCAGAGGCGCATTGCTCATATGCGTTTCTTAGGAGAGCTATACAACTATGAACATGTGGACTCATCTGTTATTTTTGATACTCTTTATTTGATTCTTATCTACGGTCATGGCACAGCAGAGGTATGGGTTTTGTTCTTGTCTATTTTTTAACATCTCTTGTGTACTGGGCTTTGCAGCCATGTTTTGGAAAATTTTATACAGCCTTAAAAGTGGAGAATCCATCATGCTTGTGCATTACGTCTGCATTACACTTGTCTTGTCATTTGTCTTATAGTTTAATCTTTGATGAAAGACATGCTCAGGATGGACTATTGTATGTTCTCGTTTATTTTATAACATTTATGGTGTACTAGGTTTTTTCAGCCATGTTTTATAAAATGAAGTACGGCCTTAAAAGTGTAGAATCCATTATCTGTATGCTACACTTGTGCATATTTGTCTTATCATTTGTCTTATAGTTTAATCACCATTGAAAATTACATACAGTCTTAAAAGTGTAGAATCTGTTATCCGTATGATACACCTGTCTTATCATGTCTTATAGTTTAATCTTTGAGGAAAGACACATTCAGGATGGACTATTGGGTGTATTGACAATTATGCATCCACTAAGAATAGATCCTTATCAAACACACATCTCATGCTGAATTTATCTTGGAAAATATGGCTATGAACTTAACTGTTTGGTGTACTAAATGTGTGGCTGCTTGTATTTTGTGGCTTCTATATTATAAATTTTTATTATATTTTGTTGTGTTGTTTTAATTTTATCAAGTGCAATCATTCTTCTCTTGGATGATGATACAATTTTGGTAATTCATGTTATCAGCAAGATGTTCTGGATCCACAAGAAGATTGTTTCCGCATCAGAATGGTTATTACTCTTCTTGAGACTTGTGGGCACTACTTTGACCGAGGATCTTCCAAGAGGAAACTTGATCGATTCTTGATACATTTCCAGAGGTATGTTCTCAGCAAAGGTGTGCTACCACTGGATGTCGAATTTGACTTACAGGTCAGCAACACTTCTCTTCTAAAAGATAATCGCCATTGTATGGAATTACAGAATTTAGAGAAATTAGGCTTCATAATTTAGCATTAATTTTTGTTATAGAATGATGCAGCAAAAGATTGTTATCTATTTGAATGAAAATGCTTAAGCCACGTTGATGAAAATGTATTACCATAGGGATATCTTAAGATCTAAGTGACAGTATAAAAATGAAAGTAAACCTTTAACATGCACAACTTATTTACTTGTGGATTGTAACGAAACTAGAGCCAGGATCTTGCAAGGATTAACAACCATTCTCCCTCTATTATAAAGCGTGCATTCCTTTATATCCTCTGCATATGCTATTTAAGAATTAGCCTTATCTGGACATATTTTGTTGGATAGTATTATCTAGTGTTTTGTATATCAAGCAAGCTCATAAAATGAAGCATTTTATAGGATTTATTTGCGGACTTACGTCCCAACATGACTCGATACTCTTCCATTGAAGAAGTTAATGCTGCGCTGATAGACCTTGAGGAGCATGAACGTAATGTATCAACTGAAAAGGCTCATGGTGACAAGTACTCTGATGCTGAAAAGTCGTCAGGCCGGACTACTACCAACTCTATCTCATCTAATGGAAAAAGTGGTGTACGTGGTACTGAGGAAAATGGGGGAGTACATGAAGACAGTGACAGTGATTCAGGGAGTGATACCATTGACCCAGAGGGACATGATGAAGAAGGGTTGGACGAAGAGAATCATGATGAAGGTGACAATGAGGACGATGATGACGATGAACGTGGCGGGCCTGCTTCTGATGAGGATGATGAAGTTCGTTTCAGACAGAAGCTGGCAGAGGTTGACCCTGAGGAAGTAGCAAATTTTGACCTAGAGCTCAGGGCTGTCGTTCAGGAGAGCATGGAGCAGCGAAAGCAAGAGCTGCGAGGCCGACCTGCCTTAAATATGATGATCCCAATTAATGTGTTTGAAGGGTCCTCAAAGGATCATCATGGAAGAATGGCTGGGGAAAGTGGTGATGAGGCATTGGATGAGGACATCGGAGAAGACAAAGAGGTTCAGGTGAAAGTTCTTGTGAAGCGTGGGAACAAGCAACAAACAAAGCAAATGTATATTCCTAGAGATTGCTCCCTCGTGCAGAGCACAAAACAGAAAGAAGCAGCCGAGCTGGAAGAGAAACAAGACATCAAGAGGCTGGTCTTGGAGTATAATGATAGAGAAGAGGATAGCAATGGGCTGGGGACCCAGACACTCAATTCTCATTGGATCCCAAGTGGAAGTGGCAGAGTCGCCAGCCGTGGTAGCTTATGGGAAGGACCTGGCCGGAGAACCGGTGGCTCACGTCACGGGCATCATCATTATCCAGGCAGTGGGGTCTATCACAGCCGAAGAAAGTAAACTATTAATGGCTAAAGAAGGTGAATTATATTGATTTGCAGGCACAACATCTCTCAGTTAGGATGTTAATTCTATAACAGTGGAGGAAGTGAAAATTTTCTGATTCGGACAAATTTAGAATGACATCTTTTAGCATGAACTTGTACTCTTAGTTAGATTATTATGTCATCATATGAGTTTGATGCAGCAAAGAATTCATCGTGTCTTCCCGCTCCACAGATGAGAGCCATGCCTTCTAGGACGAGGACTACTGATTACTTTGACGCTCGATGATTTGGCAAGGTAAATATATCTTATTCTTCTCTTGTTGGGAGGTTACATACTATGGAAATGAATATATCTTGTTAGAAAAATGGTAATGAGGAGTGATACAAATACAAAGGTTTTCCGTGTATGATTTTACTAGGCGGAGATTTGCAAATATGACTGGGGTTGTGTAATTATATTCTAAGCATCTTTAACTAATCAGTATTTTTATGTATTATGATATATCTGTGAATACAAAGAATTGGGATTGATAAACAAATCCCCAGCTGCTTAAGTTTATGTATATTACGTTTTTGGCTAATGCTGTTATATGTTGATTCAATTTGAAGTTGCTGCTTTAATGTTTTTCTCTTTATGTACATCTGTGGTTTTCAAGAATTTCAGTATTGTCTAACATTGTTTGATTTGATTGTAAATAGAAGTCTTGTGCTGTGCAATTTTAGGTCAGAGGTGAACACGAATACCGAATTTGATGGAAGGTTTAGTAATTTTTTTTTTTAATGAAAAATGTTTTTTCTTTTATTAACAGAGTACTTTTATCCCTTTTTTTTTTTTATTTTTTTTATTTTTTTTTATTTTTTAGAATTGATGAAAATCATGGATACTTTTTAAGTTTTATCAGTTAAAATTTATGTTTTTTTTGTAACTCTTTGAATCGAACACGAAACATTTGAATTTACAAGTCTCTCATCTTCACTCATATATTAATGAATTATGATATTGTTGAGTCACTAATTCAATTCTCCCCCTTTTTTTTTTCTTTGTCATAAAAATTGTAGCATTTGAGCATTTGAAGCCTTTAGATACATGTTTAATCTATTAACAGTAGCATTTACCTAGCCTCTTCAAAGGGATGATGCCACTGCTGCTATACTATATCTCTGTGATAATATATAAAATCAAAATCAGTATCCAATTTATTTCTTTCAACCTGTTGATTCAAGCCTAAGATATTGTTGACCTAGTATCCAATTTAAGTGGTGATATCTAATCTAGTCATTGAAAAAGCTCAAAATATTCCCATTATTGCCTTCATTCAAACCCTTACCCACCATTTGTGGATTGACATAACCTTTTGGTTTGCAGGTGTCATTTCCCAACCCATACAAAGAGAGAAAAGGCAGAGGCACCAAAAAAGACTCTTTTTACTGCTTGGAATTTGGTTCTCCATAAACTTGTTGACCATAAACATCTATACCCTGCCTTTTTCAGGTCATTTTGTTAATCAAATTTGTTTGCCATAAATGGTACATGTGGGATTGTGGGGAGTCCTAAAGAATTTCATTTTGAGTATCAAGTACAATTGGGGGGTCAGGTGGCCTTTTTCTACATTTATTACTTCATTTAAAAGGATAAAGCAAAGGTTTATTCATCTACAATTATATATATTATCCCGTGTTTACAGTTTGCATGAATGGGGTGTTTGCTTGTCCATGTTTTAGAAGGATTCTCCATTCATATAATATATAGGTAATACTTAAAAAGAATTCTATCATCAATCAAATGAAGAAAATAGTAATGTATTGGTGAAAAGATTCACGAATTATGTTAAATTTTGTGTGAAACATAAACAGCTATTGATATTAACTCTACAATATATTAGTACATATAATAAACCCAAAAATGAATGTGGTGTTGCTTGTCCACGGCTAAAGAAGGAATCTCATTTGTAGGTAAATGACTAAATGTTCATTTCTATAGACTATAATCATTTATAAGAGGAGAAAAAAATAAAGCCAAAGATTTTGTTCGAATTTCTTGTTTACTTTTGAGTTCGATATAATTATTGAGTAAGACACAATTATAAGATGGGTTATTAGCACCTGTCCCTGTTGAATTTTACGTGAGTTTGCATTTTAACCTCTAAACTTTTTTTTAGGCGTTTAACCCCCTAAACTCTCCTTTTCTTTCACTTTGTTCAAAGTCCTCACGTGTCCATTTTTCTGTCATGGTAAATTGCACTAAATTCCCCTGGCTATATATGCATAATTATATCAAATCGAAAACAATATAATAATATAACCCAAATGCCCCATTGACCAAAATTTTAAAATCAAATTATAAAACTAAAAATTTAAAATTTAAAATTGAAATAATGGTAAATAATAATAATATTCTGAATTTTTTGATAAAGAAAATTAAATAAATAGAGAAATGAAAAAATTAAATTGATTTAACAATTATTTAAATTATCTTTTTTTATTTAAATATCCCTAAATATCATTTGTTCATTTACAATAACAAGGGTATTAATAATGTCAAAAACAAAAATAAAAAATTTAAATAATAAATATAATAATAAAAAAAAATAAAAAAATAATAATGATGATGATGATAATGATCATAATATAAAAAATAATAATAGTAATATAAAAAAAAATAATACTAAATTGTTTTAAAAAAAAAAGGTAGATATTTAGATTGATCTCCACCATCTATCTCAAATATTCATGGTGGTGATCAAATTACAAAAAAAGTAATAATAATAATAAGAAGAATGAAATTACAAGAAAATTTAAAAAGTAGATTTTTTAATTTATTATTTATTATTATTATTATATTGTTATTATTATATTATTATTATTATTATATTATTATTATTTTATTGTTAACATTATCATTATTATTATTATTATTATTTATTTATTTATTTATTATTATTATTATTATTATCATCATCAATATTATTATTATTATTATTATTATTATTATTATTATTATTATCAATATTATTATTATTATCATTATCATTATCATTATTATCATTTATTATTATTATTTAATTTTTAATTTTTGTTTTTTATATTATTAATACCCTTGTTATTGTAAATGAACAAGTGATATTTAGAGATATTGAAATAATAATAATAATGGTTATTATTATTTAATCATTATTTTAATTTTAAATTTTAAATTTTTATTTTTAAAATTTGGTCAATGGGGTATTTAAGTTATATTATTATATTGTTTTCGGTTTGATTCAATTATACATATAATCAGGGGAACTTAGTGCAATTTAACATGACAGAAAAATGGACGGTGTGAGGATTTTGAACGAAGTGCAAAGAAAATGAGAGTTCAGGAAGTGCAACGCCTAAAAAAAACATTCAAGGGTAAAATGTAAACTCGCGTAAAGTTCGAGGGGGACTGGTGCTAATAACCCTTATAAGAAATATGAGTTTTGAACAAATTCAGTAGAGAACTTACGCATCCAAGTACAAGATTGTGTTGCATGCAAAGTAGTTCAAATTATGTTATACAAATTAGTTAACCTAAATCAGCATTCCCATTGGATTAATAATCCACCTTATCAAGGTTTAATATGCATGCATACCATATACACTATAATTTAAATTTTTCTTTAAATAATTTATGAATAGTGTTTTTTTGTTTAAATATTACAATTAATTTGAGGTTTGAGTGAGAGGGAAACCACTTAAACTAACAACCACGATGATATAGTTGTGTGTACAATCATTGTATCAACTTCATCTCATCAAATTTATTTGACGAATTTATGTAACTATTTTTTTGAACGATATAAATTTATGTAACTAAACACTTGTATAAAGTTATATTATAATATAGATCAGCCAATCACTCATGTGCCCTTTATATACATTGCATTATCTTCTTTTTTATTAGTTTTATATACCACATGTGAGTAAAATTAACTCAAAATCTAACTCATTTTTTAGTATAATTTATGTATTAAGAGTTATAATTTTTTTAAAAATAAAAAATAAAATAATTTTTTTTAAAATAATAATAAAGTTGATTAGATAATAAAATAGATTTGTGAAAAAAACGAAAATCTCCTTAACAAATAAGGAAAATCAAAGAGATACAAAAGTGTACCACTTTTGAAATTCCTTTTTATCTCTCTCTGTTACCGAAATCTGAGCAAGTGGCTACCGCCTACCGGGTTTTAATAACTTTGGTGGTTAGGAAATTACTCTTTTACCCTTATGACTGTCCTCTTTGTTGTTGTTTTCTACCGTGATAAACTGATAATGTGATATTCACTGGTTTTGGTGTTTAACTTGAGTTCAATATTAGGATTTGAGAAATGTTGGGTTTAGGGGAGTCCACCACAGCATCTCTAATAGGTCCCCGGTTAATGTTAACCATGGTTGAAATATATAAACCCAATTATTGTTATTATTTAATTTTTGTTATCTTGTACTACACTATCTTTCAATTTGTGAGCAACATCTTAACATCACTGTCAATAGCATCGTCAAAAAAAAATCTTTGACCATCATACATACTATCACAGATAGACATGTAAACCGGGCTGGGTCAGCCCAGGCACGGCCTGGCACGGTATGACCAGATAATTGTTAAGATGTGCTTTGGCACGATCCAACAATGCATTGTGTTGGACTGAGTTGTATGGCACATTGGGACGGCACGGCACGCAAAAAACATGATCCGAATGTGGGCCGTATGGGCACGGCATGAAAGTGGCCCGAATGGGTATGACACCCAAACTAGAGAGCACTGAGCAAAGAGTACGACACAATAAATCATTCAAATAAAATCTATAATGAAGTACTTTACATTTTAACAATAATTTCAGCCAACCAATAATTAAAACAAATTTAAGAATTTAAAGTTCATGATTTAAATACAATCTCATATTTAATATTTTAAATTCTTTTAAAAAAAGTTGTTGTACATGAGCAGATACGTGGGCTGACCTACGTACTAGCATGATATGTATTGGACCGTGTTGGCACGTGTGTGGTGCTATGCTACATCCATAATTGTCCTACCATGTTTGGCCTGTGATGTAGGAGATATATTGTTAAATATTGTTAATTGTTGTTTTTAGTATTTGTTGGGTTTGGGTTTATGTTAGCTTTATTTTGGGCTTGAGATTAGGTTTGTGAAATGGCTATATATACTGGTCATTGGCTATTGTAAGAAAAGCTGAATATTTTCTGATATTGAAATTGTAGAGCAGAGCTCTCCTCTTATTGCCATGGATTTGGCAAAGGTTTCTAAAAACTACCTTCCTACGTCAGCCTGACAAGACACTAATTTGTGCACGGTCCATAGCCCACATGGGCCTTGCAAATGTGGGCCGTGCCAGCCCAATATTGTCCATTTTACATCTCTAATTATAGATAGATTTTTTAAAGTGACAAAGTTTATTTGAGGGGGTAGGTGAGATTGATTAAGTGAGAGAGTACAAAACGTTGGTTAAAAAAAAAAAATCGGAGTGGTTTACTTTCACACTGTTTTGAGAGTATCTCCAACGGAGAGCAACAAATTTTATACCAAAATGGTATAAAAAGAGTATCTTTTGAAAATATTCTTACACCAAGTTTTTTCCCACTCCAATGGTTGACACTAAATTTTACACAAAAAGAGCATCTTTAAAGAATATTCTCCCAATGAATTTTAAAATTATTATAAAAGTGTAACATTAATTAAATGTATAATTAATAAGTAAATTAAATATGTATATCAATATTGATGTCATTTTAAAGATCTCAACATGGTCTTTCTAATGGTATATCGTTTTTGAATACATATTGTTATAATTAAATATGAGAGGACATTTTAAAAAAATATAAAAAAAAGTATTTGGTGTTGCACTACTCACCAACACCAATTTTTTTTTTTTGAAATTGGATTTTTGTGTTGCATTAAAGCACAACTTTGCAACAAATTGGTGTTGGAGCACCAAAATGTTGCTCCATTGGAGATGCTCTAAGAAATTGGGTAAATTTAGTGAATAGAGATCTTAACAATAAGTCAGTTGGTTTCAACGTTTTTGTTATTGGAGAAGATTAATACATAACTAATAAAAATTGTCGTTTATTAACCCTAGAATTATTTCTTCATTACTTCAAGATACAGATCTTAAGAATGAGGTCAAAATCTCTCAAAGGTCTCTTTTTCTCGCCCCCTTTTGCTGAATCTCTCTATTGGAATTTATACCCTCGGAAGACGTGTTTGAGGATCCAAATTCAAATGTTTTGTTCTGACACCCTAGGTAGCTTGGGCGAGGGAGTCTGTTTGGTCGATATCTGCCTACCTCTTTGACGAATGATTGCTGACCACTCCTAAATGAGCGCCCGCAATAGTATGGAGCCGTAGGAGTAGTAAAATGATGAATATAATTCGTCCCACAAGGATTGACGTATTGAATACCACAATTGATTGGATTAATTACTATCTAGACAAGAAAGGATTTGATGATGAAATTTCATTACTTAATTTTTACTAAATTAAACATAAAACTAAAATGCAACAATTGAAATTGAACAAGTAAGCAAACCAAAGCAAAGTCAAACACAAGCAAGAGGTTAAATTACTTATGGGAAATTAGGCTAAGACCGTGAATCCACCTATCCAATTCTCATCAATTTTAGGCACATCATTAAGATAAAGTATGCAAGTGTGTGTAGATTCGTGACACCCTAAATTTGTCTCTAACCTCTCTCAAGTGATAGAGACAACATTTATATGCACCAACAACCTATTTCTCAATGGTTATCCGAACTACATATAAATTCATTAAGTTTCATGGCACACAAAGTGAATCCTAGAGGCTAGCATCGCATATTTCTATCTTACCAACCTCTATCACACATTTCATCGAGCACATTGTATGCTTCACCTCTTGGTACTTCACACAAAAACCAAACAATTATTAAATGCTAGCTAGACATTCAATAATGATTAAGAACATGAAATGAGCATACACAACACAAGCAATAATGATAAAGTGATGGCCTTGATTAATAATTCATGGAAAAAGGCTTCATCTTGGCCTTAGCCAAGGAAGTTTAGTTCATAGTACAATAAATGGCTACAAAATATGAGTAATAAATACAAGCCATAATCAAAGATGAATAAATGTAAAGAGAGAAAGGTTTAGAGTAAACTAATTGGAGAACTCCTCCTCTCTTGCTTGGTTGTGCTAGACTTCTTCTCTCCTTGACTTTTCTTGCTCCAAGATGTGGTTTTTATGGTGGGTTTTGGTGAGGAAATGAAGTGGTGAGGTGAGAAATGAGTTTGGGTGATGATTTGATGAAGGATGTGAGTGATTTGGTGAAGGATTTTGATGAAAGAAGTGTTCTTGGGAGTTTGGAAGTGAAGTGGAGGTGTTTTAGAGCTCAATGGTCATGCAAGAGGTGGCTTGAACAGAGCTGAACTGAGGAATTTATAGTGTATGAAATTAGGGCACGAAAACCTAGACCAGTTTCTGATGTGGCAGTGTGGGCGCTGTACGTAGGGCGCTTCTGTACAGCGCCTGTACAGCGCCACTTTTCTGATCTCGAAATTCCTTTTTGGGCGCTGTACGTAGGGCGCTTTGTACAGCGCCCCTTCTCAATTTTGGCTACTTCAGGCTTGGGCGCTGTACGTAGAGCGCTTCTGTACAGCGCCCGTATAGCGCCACTTTTCTGTCTCCACTTCTTCAGGCCTGGAAAATTCCTCAAACTTGATGCTTTTGCCTCTCATTCTTCATTTATCTAAAATAAAGCCCTTAGAAGACCCGAAACCTGCACAAGCTTATTTAAACATTAAAAATACCGGTTTTACCCAGAAAACGAAGGCAAATGATAGGTAAAACGGGGCTACATCAAGTGTAGAAATAGGCATTATCAATTGCTTGACACGTACTCTGACGTGTTGTAAAATAGAAAACTTGGCATTTCGAGAGACACAATGGTACCTTGGTTCAATGCATGGTTTTGGCCAAGTATTAACCTTTGAGGATGCCCTGGTTCGATGCATGGTCTTGGCCGAGCATTAACATTTGAGGGTACCCTTCCTCCCAGCTGAGTGAGGATTTTTGGGGTTTTGACATAGGGTTGGTTATGAAGGAATAGTAGAGAACTTCGAATGGGCCGTGCCATATCCCTCGGTCGCTTTAGGCCTTCCTTGAGATATTTTGGACCACATGATAGTCGGCCCAAATATTGGGTATAACAGGGGCAATATTATAATTATTTTAGTATAAAACGGGGTCAAATTATAATTTCAAAATATTAGGGGTCAAAATGAAATTATAAGGAAATTTTGACTTTGATTCCATTGACATGGAGAATACCAGGATACTTGAGATTGCAAACCTTTCTCTTGATGAACCAGAGTTAGATACCGAATTATTTAGACCCTTTAACAATGTGAATGATGATAATGAAGTTAATTAGGAATTTAAAATATGTTTTATTATTTGGATTTTGTAATATGTTATGGCTTATGTGATGTATGTTTTATTTGGATCCTGTAATATGTTACATTGTTATAACTTATATAGTTATGTGACATGTTTTATTTGGATTATGAATATGTTTTGATTTTGAATGAATTATCAAATATGTTTTTATATATTATTATTATTTTTAAAATATAAATATATATTATTTTAATTAACGTATCCTGCTGTATCCGTATCCTAGTTTTTGAAAATTTATTGTATCCCTGTATCGTTCTGTATCTGTATCCACATCCGTATCCGTGCTACATAGATTAGATTATTCTATCTTTACATTCTTAAAGATAGAATAATAAGTGATTTTGAGTCGGCATCAATTACTATTTACTAGTATTGAAGCTGTCCTGCAAACACTGGAGCTGCGCATAGTAAAATATTTTATTTTATATTACTGCTTTTGAGATAGTAAACAAAAAAGCATTGGAAGCTTATCAGAAAAAAGAAAAAGAAGAAAAGATCAGCTAAAGATTATCAGATCAAAGACAAAGCACTGAATATATCCCATTACTCAAGTCCATGAATTGTGGTTTTTCTCAGGAATCTTAGAAAAAACATACACTTTTAACTTTATGCACATATATAGCATATCATCTCTTAACACAACTAGTGGTGTAACCTTATGGGATCGATTTAATATGTGGATCGCATGTTTAATGCTTATTCTTAGTAGGTCCAGACAAACTCCTCATTCGTTTGGATGTCAAAATTTATTATAATACTACACAAAAAAAAAATTTTTAAAAAAATTATTCACATCCTTTGCTTTGCTTTTCCTTGTCTACCACGAAAGACGGACATAAAAATTTGAGTATTTGAACGAAATGTTAAAAGGCATAGCCGGGTATTTAGAAGAAAAAAAAATCTAAAGCACAAAAAGATTAAAAAAAATATTAATAATCGTAATGGCTGTGAAAGTTATTGCTTTCGGTAACGATTCTTCATATTTTTTATTTTAATAGCTAAAAACATGTAATTGGCTCTTTGGTTTCAAATGCTCCCTTTTTAGCTGGCTACAAGCCTACAGCGGCATAATATTAAGAATCCAACATCGACCGAAAGAATTTATGAACAAAAAGCAATGTTATTTACTTTCTTTCTTTTTCTTTCTTTCCAAATTAAAATTTAAGTCCACTTTCATTTTGACAGAGGGTTTTCGAATTTCAAATCAATCCAAAAAAAAAAAAAAAAAAAAACTGCAGACATAAGTTTCTTCTATTGTTATCTGAATTGCCCACGTAATATTTTGTTTAAACAGGTCTTGATATTATTGTATCCTTGAAACTTTAAAACTAAGGATGGATTAATATTTTTCTATCTAATTTATTTATTTATTTATTTATTAAATCTTCAAAATATGGCTGGATATGTGTCATTTGTCATACTTTTTCTTATATATTGTTTTAAAATTTTCTTGACTCGAATGAAAATAAATGACATAGTCACCCTTATAATAATTCTCAAATGAAAATAAAATGAAATATTCATTTTTATAATAATTATCTAGTTAAATCGGTTCCTTAAAAAGATTTCAGGACTTTCGGTCCAACAAAAAAAAGGGGCCCTTCTCTCTTAATCCTTGATATTTAATACTCAAAATAAAATAAATGAAAATCACAAAATGTCATGAAATATTTCACTTTGCATTACTGAAATGGAAGCATTTCATTACAGTTGCTTGAAAATAGTTCACCTTTTTGTTCTTCGCTCTTGTTTCTGGTGTTAAAGCAATTAACAACTTGATTATCTCAATAGGTTCGAAGCATTTACAAGGTTTGATCTCGAAAACACTTTATTATCGATTTATTATCATCATTGATGCCCTTAAATTAATTAAGTTTTGCTTCCTAGTTGCCCTGTAATGTTCTCTGTTTTTTATTAATTTGGTTTGATTCTCATCTATATTTCAAAATTTAATTTTGCTCCCCACTTTCTCTCGTTGTTAAAAGTAATTAAAACCATGATTATCAGCAATATATCATTATCATCTCATTCAGAAATCTAGTCGGTTCTTTCTTGAAATTTTTTTAATACAAGAAAAGATATTTAAAACATTCTTTGCCTATTTTCACTGTTTCATTTCATAGAAAACTTTGCTATTGTTCTCTTCTCGCGGCCTCTTTTCTTATTAGGATTTTTTTCTCCCTACTTGTTCTGTTTTATTTACATTTGTTTTGATCTCAAACACATCTTGCTAATGATTTGTTATCCTCATTTAGTTGGGTTATTTAGTTGTGTTCTCTGTTTTATTTGCATTTAATTGATAAGTGAAACCCAAAAACAAAATTGGGTATTTGGGACAGACAGATAATGACGAGAATATGGAACCCTTTTGGGATCAATTGAGTGTGGTATACGTTAACATCCAATTCACATCAATAACGTTGAGTTCAAGTCCTGAATTCTTTTTTCTTTTTTTTTGCTTAGCTGGAGACTGGAGTGTTTTTAACAACTGTCTTTGGTTAGTAAACTGTTTAAAATTGAACAAACTGTTTAAAACATTTGTTCACAATTTGATTATCTGCTCAATATAGAAACTCTTTCTTATTTCAGAGGTATGATCTCAAAAACACTTAATTGTTGTTTGTTTTGAAATCAATTTTTTTTTTCCCTACCTAGTTGCCTTTGTTTTTTTTTTTTTTGTTTTTTTGTTTTTCTCTTCTCTTCTCTCTAGTTTGCTTTGATTTGGTTTGATTCACCCAAAAACAAAAAGGGAAAAACATTTCATAGAAAACATTGCTATTGGTTTCTTCTCGTGGCCCTTTTTTACTCCCTACTTGCTCTGTTTTATTTTCATTTAATTTGCTTTGTTTTTCATCCACTTAGATCCAAAAATAAATATAAAAAATTGTTATCCTATTTTCACAGTTTGATTTTCAAATTAGTTTTCTATTGTTTTAATCACCTCAATTTTGTTCAGTTATAAACTTGTGTTTTCCTTATTATTATTTTTTTATTAGATTTACATGATATTGCGGACTCTATTTCGATGAAATTACAAAGTAATTTTCATTCCTTAGTCAAGAAAGGTGACTGAAGTTGTGTCAGAAAAAAAAAAGAAAAAGAAAGGTGACTAAAGTTGATGCCACCTTCACAATTATGTTTATAGAAATCTTTTTGCAGATCACATGCATGGTCATGGCCCATGGGGTACTATTCATATATCATCTATTGAATGGTCATGGCCCATGCGGTACTATTATACAGGAAAATATACCATGGGGTACTATCATCTCATTCAGCAATATATCATTATCATCTCATTCAGAAATCTATTATACAGGAAAAGGTTTCGAGGGCGGGAGAGATTTCAACGGTGATATTTGATAAATTTTAGTGGTTTTTTTTTTTTTTTTGTAGGCATAAAAATTTACGAAATTATAAATTTATCGATTCCAAAAGTTTTATTATTTTTGTCAAATTTTCTACTTTTTTGAATAACAATACCCGTAATGAATTTTTTTTTTTTTTAAAAAGTTGGTATGAGATTATGAGAATAATTGAGAGAGAGAGTAGGGAGAAACTCCATATGACCTGTCTTTTTTCAATGTTTAAGTTTTCACATGCAAACTTACCGTTGAGCATTGCATTATTGTACATAATTACATATATAAAGGACAATAATACAATAATGCAATTCAGACTTTTTCTTTTCTCTTCTTTTTACCTGGAAGCTTTTTGTGTTTTCGTAAAGCTAGGAACATTACCCACTCTTTAATTTGTGTGGTCCAATCCAACTATAGATCAAAACTTGTTTAATTTGAGTCCCACTTCATACCTCACTTTCAACTTTGTATTTATAGTACGTGAAATTTCATCAAATGCAAAGTATTAGCTTTAGCTACAACTCACCAGCAAATTAATGTTAGTGGTACTGCGGCAGTGACCACACGAAAGACTATTAGTATTAATGGTAAAGTATTCATTTACTTTGACAGACATGTAGATAATAGAACAAAATGCTAAATATGTTTGTAGTTGATCTGTCTTGAGCTCCCATTTAATTTATATGATAGTTACTTTTCTATATGTAATTTAAACCTAAACCATCTTAAATTGTAAACATATCACATGCTAACAAGTGTTATCTTTGGGGAAAATGCACAATATACACGGAGACTAACCACTGAATTTAATCAAATAAATCTCAAGCTGTGTTGAGAATTGACGACAGCACTGAGTTTGCTTTTTTTTTTTTTTTTTTAATTTTATTTTTTATTTTGCTTAAGTTTGCTTTCCTCTCTGCTTGGACTGATAGTGATTGATCAACCGTACGTTTAATTTGAAACCTACTTCATTCTTCACACACACACACACATATATATATATATATATATATATATAAGTAATAATATATACATGATATCTAATAATATCATGTATATATTATTACTTATATATATATATATCCGAGTAATCCAAATTTCTATTGAATGATTTTTTTTTTTTGAAATACATATATAAAAAAACAGTGTTTTTTTGTGCAATGTTTAAAGTTTGTTTACAGTCTAAACCGAAAAAGGAACTTATACAGTTATACTATTACTAACCTACTTGATAGTACCTCTAAAGAGCATCTGACATATTAATATATTATTACTTATTATTACTTATTAATTTGAAACCTACTTCATTCTTCACACACACACATATACATGATATCTCTCTTCTTTTTCCGGTTAATTTGTTAACTTCACTTCTATTTTTGTAAAAAGGGATTCAAAATGGTTGAAATTGCTCTCTCTGTTGCTGCGAAAGTTGCGGAATTCTTGGTTGGTCCCATTGCTCGACCTTTCGGTTATATCTGGAACTACAAGACCAACTTCGACAACTTGAAGACTGAGGTTCAGAAGCTCGAGGGTCAAAGAGTCACGGTGCAGCATTCGGTTGATGAAGCTAGAAGAAATGGCGAACAGATCGAAAAACATGTTAGCGATTGGTTGGATCGTGTGAAGACGATGACTGATGAGGCTTCAGAGGTGATTGAAGAAAACCAGCGAGCGGACATGAAATGTTTCAAGGGGTTGTGTCCTAATCCCAAGAAACACTATCAACATAGCAGAAAAGCAGTGAAGAAGGCCAATGCTATTGTTGGACTCTATGCTGATGGCAACTTCCAAACAGTTTCCTTCCGAACCATTCCAGAGGAGACATGGATTCCATCTTACAAAGGCTACATGGTCTTTGAATCAAGAATGTCTACTTTGAAGAATATTCTAGATGAATTGAGCAATCCTGATGTCAACATGGTCGGTATCCACGGAACAGGTGGCATTGGCAAGACTACGCTAGCTAGAGAAATTGCTCAACATGCCGAGGATAAGAAGCTCTTCAACGCTGTAGCTTTTGCAGAGGTAGCTGTGAAACCAGACATTAAAAATATTCAACAAGAAATTGCAGATAAGTTGGGCTTGACATTCCGTGATGAGAGCCTGTCTGGGAGAGCTAGGAATCTGCAAGAAAGATTGAAGCAAGAAGAGAAGGTACTCTTAGTTTTAGATAATATTTGGGAGAGACTCAATTTGGAGGACGTGGGTATTCCTTTCGGTAACGATCATAAAGGATGCAAATTGTTGTTAACAGCAAGAAATTTAGATGTGTTGTCAAAAATGGATTCTCAGAGGAATTTTGTGGTTGGTTTTTTAGATAAAGGAGAGGCGTGGAGTTTGTTTGAGAAAAAAGCAGAATGTTGTGATCATTTGCAAGCTTTAGCAAAAAATGTTGCTGAGGCATGTGGAGGTTTGCCCATTGCCGTTGATTCAGTGGCAGTGGCATTAAAAAACAAGGAAGAGTTTGAATGGAAAGATGCATTGAGAAAACTCACAACGCCTTCCTCAAGTAACTTTGAGGGAGTAGCTGCAGAAATATATTCAAGTATAGAGATCAGTTACAGTCAATTAAAAGAAAAGGAACTCAAATCAACTTTCTTGCTTTGCTGTATAATGGGATATGCCAATGTTGAAGACTTGTTGGGATATGGAATGGGTTTGGGTAAATTTGAGGATGTCGAAGCAATGGAACAAGCAAGAAATAGAGTAAATACATTGGTTCGAAAACTCAAAGATTCTTCTCTATTGCTTGACATTAACAACAAAATTTCACTTCATGATGTTGTGCGTGACGTTGGCAGATCAATTGCATCTAGAGATAGACATATGTTTACTGTGATGAATAATTGCATTCCGAGGGAATGGGTAGATAAGGATACTCTGAAGAATTGTGTTGGAATCTCCCTATATAATATCAATAAGCTTCCCGAAGAGTTTGAATGTCCAGAACTTCAATTTTTCTACTTGAGAACTACCTCTACAAATTATTGTCGAGTCCCTGATAATTTTTTCGCAGGGATGCCGAAGCTTAAGGTCTTACATTTGACTGGATGGGAATTGTATTCGGTGCCTAATTCAATTCGTCTCTTAGTAAATCTTCGGACCTTGTATATATATGATTGCAAACTAAGGGATGTCGATTTTATTGGAGAGTTTAAGCAACTGGAAATCCTAAGAATTCGTAGTTCTTACGGTTCTGAAATTGAGATGATTTCTAAGAAAATGTGTAACTTGACTGGGTTAAGGTTGTTAGATTTGAATGGTTGTAACTATCATAGAAATATCCCACCGAATGTCTTATCGTCCTTTACCCAATTAGAAGAATTGTATTTGCCTGCTGATATTTTTGGGAGATACGAAATCAAGTTCAAGTGGGAGGTTGAAAGGGTCAACATTCTTGATGAGTTGAAGCATCTAAAGCACCTCACCGCTTTGAAAATAAGCATTCCAGATGATAGTGTTCTACCAAAAGCCCGCTTGGTGTCAAATAAGTTGGAGAGGTACAATATAATCATTGGAAATTGTAACAGGTATGGAAATAAATTTTGGAATTGGGATGATATAATCGTTGGAACTTGTAAGTGTCATGGTTCTCTTGGGCAGACTTCCAGAATAGTGAAACTCAACCTTGAAACCAGTAGTTGCTCTGATGATGTCCAGAAGTTCTTTTCTTTATTGGACAGAGAGGGCTTTCCAGAATTGGAGCTTCTCCATGTAGAAAACAGTCCATGCTTTCGTACCGTTGTTGATTGCTTGGAGTCAGAATCTTGTCATCACTTTCTTTTCTTGCAGTCATTATGTCTTCACCGTGTCCTCAACCTGGAGATGATACATAATTATCCACTCAAGGCAGATTCTTTTCGCCATTTAAGGACCATAACAGTTGAAAAGTGTAATAAATTGAAAAATATCTTATCGTTCTCCACTTACAGAGCTCTTCCACTGCTCCAAAAAGTCGATGTGTCTACTTGTGACAATCTAGAAGAGATTTTTGCTATCAGAAGGGAAGAAGATATCAACAACATTAAAGGGACCGATCGGATTGAGTTCAAGCATTTAAGCTCTCTGACATTGAAATATCTTCCAAAGCTCAAAAGTTTCTGCTCATTCAACAACAATAAAGACATGTTTGATACTTCCCCCCTACTTTTCAACCAAAAGGTACCAACAATCTCTTCTTCACCAATTTAATTCGTTTTCACTTTTTTTTTAAGGGTAATAAATAATAAGAACAAACTCCTCAAGGAAGAAAAAAAACAGTGTCACCACTTCGCTATTACTTAAAAAAAAAAAAAAAAAAAACTCACTTTGCTCTTAAGTCTTAACATAATTTAAATCAAATGGGATTGGTACTTAATTGGATGTTAATTTCTCTCTTATAGTGGTATTCACATGATAATAATAAAATTTCATTAGTGTGTGGAGTGTTGAAATTTCATTAGAATCTCATTCCATCAGGCTTGGAATAAAGAAATTATAAGTATATTAGTATATATCATTGTTTAATCTTATTATATTAAAATTCATGAAATTTCAACTAGGTCCTCACTTATCTTAATATAAAAAATGTCTAAGTTGAAAAAGGATTTATGTTATATTTTTCTCTTAGGACTTTTAGAATTTACTTGTATGCTCCATTTTTCTAACTGTTTTCATTATTTTTTGGATGAATACTAATTAACTCGAAGATATTATGACACAAGCAAGTAGCAACTTAAAGAAATTCTTAATTTTTTAGAATGTTGTATAAAATAAAAATGAAAATCTTGGATTAAAAATCTTTTAAAATAGTTGGGGGTAGTTTATTTTTTGCACTTTTAACATTCAAATGTGTCTGAATTGATTATGTTAGGTTTTTTTTTTTTTTTTTTTTTTGAGAAAAAAAACAACCGGAAATAAAAAGTAAAAAATTCGGACTTTCACTCAATTCCAAATCACATCACTTTAAAATAATTTCTTCCAAAATTATCCTCCTAAAGATAACATATTTCCAATATTGCTATAATTTATATTATATAAATTTATTTCTTTTAACCTATTACATATGACAAACTAATATAAAATAAATAAATAAATAACCTTAATCACTCTGTGACTTTCAACTCCACTGTCAAACCTATTTCTTATTTTTTATTTTTTATTTGTAAAAACCAGAACCATTTATATATTGTTATTTATCATATATTAATCATGAATAATATTTTGTCATTATATGCATAAAAATGATTTAGCATTTATTAATTTTTATTTATTTGTTTGTTTGTATCTTATCAAATGAGTACATGACAATTAATAGTAACAAGACCATAAATGTCAAATTAACAATTTTTTCTTTAAGAAACAAAAAAGTTGACACTATATTTCAGAAAAATAAAAAACAAATGTCATTTAGTTTCATGTTTAAGTCCTTTTTCGGTCTTTAGTAAATTTTAGGATTGTTTAATATTCTAGAAAAAAAAAATGACCTCTTAGTCTAACAACTTTCATTATACTTGTTTGGATTAAATATTATTTATTCTTTTAATTAATACGAAAAAGATTGAAACAAAAACTTTATTTGCAGGTTGTGTTTTCCAATTTTGAGGCCTTAAAACTCTGTTCGATTAGTTTTGAAAAGATTTGGCACAATGAACTTCCAGCAATATCTTCATGCTTTCAATGTTTTAAGGCTGAGCATTGAGAAGTGCAATAATTTAAAAGTTGTATTTTCATCTTCTACAATTATCATCCTTTTCTTTATCTACAGTTATTTCCAACCATTTTCTTTATTTCTTACTTGATTAATAGTAAATGCTACAAGTTCTTCGGAAAAAATAAATTAATTAATGCTATGAGTAATATATGTAGGTTTCATTCTCTTCTTTGGTAGTAATTGAAATTTCCAAGATGGATGACTTGGAGACGATATGGTCCAATCAACTTTGCAATGATTCATTTTGCAATCTAAAATCATTGAAGGCCACGAAGTGCAATAAGCTACTGACTATTTTTCAGTCTAATATGCTTGAAAGAATCTTGAGGCTAGAGTCCTTAACTGTCTGTGATTGTGATCTGGTAGAAACGATATTTGATCTCCAAGGCATAGATTTTGAAGAATCGCATTCTGAAGTAGAATCTCGATTACGAGAACTGGTTATTAATGGTCTACCAAAACTGAAGCACATATGGAATAAAGATCCACAAAAAATGTTCTCATTTCAAAAGCTAAACAATGTTGAAGTTCATCATTGTATGAGTCTAAAATATCTCTTTCCAGTTTCTATTGCCGAGAGTCTTTCCGAACTTGAAAAGCTTCGTGTGCACCATTGTGGAGTGGAGGAGATTGTTGCGGATGATCAAAGAGAAGCAAATGTAGCTGCTACATTTGTCTTCGCACGAATAACCTCTCTAGAGCTCAACTATTTACCTCGACTCAAAACTTTCTATCATGGAGTACAGACATCACAATGGCAGAACTTAAAAAGGTTGACCATGTGTGGTTGTGACAAAGTTGAGTTATTTGCTTCAGAATTATTCAACTTCCAAGAAAATAATGAGGGCCAACATGGTAGCTCAGTCCAACCTCTCTTCATTGTCGAAAAGGTACAAGATTCATTTCTTCTTTTTAAATTGTAAAAAGAGTTTAAGAAGGAAGGTATGAACTTCTGAAATATTGCCCATACACAAAATATGATTGGATTCATATATGAGATTAGATTTAATTGGAATTAATTAAATTGGATTAGATTGAATTATATATTATTTTCCCTTTGGGTGATATACATAACAACAAATTGACTAGACTAAAACTGTTTGGCGTACTGGATGGGATTAGGATTTGAGTTTGAGATTTGATGAGATTAGTGTTCAATGAGACTGACAGTAGATTATGATATATATATATACATGTGGTGAAATATGAGATTGGATTGATGAATATGATCAGATTGAATGAATTATAAAAGGGGTTTCTAATTAATTATAAACAAGAGGGGTTTATGCTAAGAATCAGGATTCTAAACTCTTATCTTATATAAAGTTATATTAATTATTTTATTGCTAATCATTTAGTTAAATATATTATAGAATAGTTATGGAATTTATATAATTACTTTTATATAAAATATATAAATATTATATAAACTATTTTATTTAATTTATTGTCTAAATACATTAATAAATATATATACATATACATATATGTATATATTACATTACATATGTTTTAATCTATTTAATTTATACATTATTATTCAAATAATCATGTAATCAATTGGAGCATTAATAGGAAGTGTATTTTAGTTGCCCATGAGGCTGCTAAGTTTGCATTTTCTCTTGTGGAGTCTATTGTCTGGTATGATGCTATACCTGATTGGCTTGAACATTGCAGATCACATTCCCTAGCTTAGAAGAAATTAAAATTTCCAAGTCAAATAACTTGAAGATACTATGGCAGAAGGGAGCTAAGGAGTCTTTTAGCAATTTAAAATCTGTGGAAGTTAGTCATTGCAATGAACTATTGACCATCTTTCAGTTTAATACACTTGAAGGATTGTCAATGCCGAAGTCGTTAACTGTTACTATTAGTAATTGTGCTTCAGTTGAAGAGATTTTTGATCTCCAAAAGGTAAACTTAGAAGAGTCACATTCAAGAGCGGTAATGTATCATCAATTACAACAACTAAATATCGATCGGCTTCCAAAATTGAAGCACGTATGGAAGAAGGATCCTCAAGCAAAGTTGTCTTTTGAAGAATTACCAATGCCGGAGTTGTTAAGGGTTAGTGACTGTGGTTCAATAGAAGAGATTTTTGATCTCCAAAAGGTAAACTTTGAAGAATCACATTCTAGAGCAGTAACGTATCGCTTACAAGAGCTAATTATCAATAGCCTACCAAAATTGAAGCACATATGGAATAAGGATCCTCAAGTAGAGTTGTCCTTCGAAAACCTACAGAAAGTGGATGTCTCTAATTGTAAAAGTCTGAAAGACCTTTTTCCAGCCTCCATTGCAAGGAGTCTATCACAACTTGTAGAGCTTAAAGTGGAGAGATGTGGAAAACTGGAGGAGATTGTTGCCAAGGAAGGAGAAGCAAAAGAAGCTGCTAGATTTGTGTTTCCGAATGTAACCTCCATCACACTCGATACATTACCTGAACTTAGAACTTTCTTTCGTGGGGTGCATTCTTCAAAATGGGAGGTTTTAAAGGAGTTGAAAGTGTTTTATTGTGGCAAAATACAGTTATTAGCATCGCAATTATCTTGCTTCCAAGGAAATAATATTGAGGAGGGCTATATTGATATTTCATTGCAACCACCTTTCTTTTTTGTTGAAAAGGTATTAGACCCACTTCTTTTAAATTGTGAACCACTTTATTTATCTTTTCATTTACAATTTTGAAGGTCATTTAAAATTACTTGCAGTCAAGTATAAACATACAGATGTTAATTAGAAACTCTATTTTGATTTGCATTGACGCAGGAGAAGAGCCTATAAAAATTTTAATTTTATTTTTTTATGGGTAATATTAATTAGGGAGTTAGAGAAATTAACTAGATGCTTAAATGGCTAAATTTATACAATTATTGAATCCTCTTCTATATTTGGCATGTTAAGTATATGTAAATCATTTGATATTAGGTATTTTCCATGTTCTCTAGCGTGACTATTGTGACGATTAGTAAGTGCATCCGTATGTTAATGCCATATAATTGTTAAAATCTAATCAAATTGAAAATCCATATATTGTTAATGCAATATTTTTATTTTTGTCTCGGGAGTCGAGGAGTGCTAGATTTTAACTTTCAATTCAAGCAGGATTTGAATTAGGCTTGACTTGGCCTTTATTTCCCTTTTAAAAGTATATGAAGTTTTGTGAACATAACTGTGATTTGTTTTTTTATTTTTAATTTTATTTTATTGATTTGTCATCAGGATTCTTTCCCCATCTTGGAAAAACTGATATTAACCGGAGAGTACACCTGGATGATATCACAGGGTCAGTTTTCAGAAGAGCTCTTTTGCAATCTTAAATGTCTTCAGGTCTACAATGATAAATCAGTACTCTTCCCACTTCGTATTCTTCAAAGATTTCGCCATCTACATGAACTTTATCTCCAATTTAGTTCATACAAAGAAATATTTTCGTATGAAGATGACGAAACACATGTTGGGGTAGACTCTAAACTGGACATGGTTCTTTCAAAACTTGAGAGTTTAACAGTAGCTGATTGTCAAAACTTGATTCAGCTAGTGCCATCCAAGACATCTTTTCAAAATCTAACAGTTTTGAAGGTCTGGAGTTGCCATGGATTGAAGAACCTGATGACGTCCTCAACAGCCAAAAGGTTGGTGCAACTCAGAGAAATGGCAATAGGAAGGTGCATGTCAATGATAGAAGTAGTAGCAAAGGGGGGAGATGTAACAGAGGACAAGATTATTTTCAGCAAATTGAGGACTTTAACACTTGGTGATTTACTGAGTCTCTCATGCTTCTGCTCTGAAAATTACTCCTTCGAATTACCATCTTTGGAAGAATTAACTATGTATGGATGTCTCAAGATGAAGTATTTCTCCTCAGGAGACGTAACCACACCGATATTACAGAAAGTAAAGGGAGACTGGAGAGACCAGAGAGACCGAAGAGACTATACGATGGAGGGTGACCTGAATACTACCATACAACAGATACAAGATTCAAGGTAAACTAAATCTGTTAAAATGTCTTCTAACCACACCTGTTCAGTTCCTTGCTTTTTATTCCTTGATTGTCTAACTACATTTTCATTTTATTTAGTCAAACCTCTGTTTTTCATTGTCTCGGTTATGCATACATAGGGAGGAGATTCTTACGACTGGGAGGTAGATGATTCCTACCTCCTTCTGCCCTCGTAATAATATTCATAAATAGTGGATGTATAAATAGTGGTTTTGATTATTTCTCGCAATAATATTCAAAAGTTCTTGATGTATTTTGAGGAATAGGGAAGATTGTTTATGTTGAAGACATAGTGGTTTTGTTGAAATCCTCCCTTCTGCCCCCGTAGTCAATATTTTTTTCAACTGTAGTTATTTATTTTATTTAACAAAACCCAATCGATTTTTTATTTATTTAACAAAACCAAACCAACCAACTTAAATTGGTTTGGTTTGGGGTGGGTCGATCGGTTTGGCTGTTTGAGTTGTTAGGAGAGCTTTTAGATTAAAGTTGTCAGAAGAGTGAATGTGTGTATAAAGTGCGTTTACAAGTTTCGTGGCATCTTGTCATAGAGACAATAAAACAAAAGAGAGCCCTGAGATGAAGTATTTCTCCTTAGGAGACATAACCACACGGATATTACAGAAAGTAAGGAGAGGCTCCAAGCACTATACAATATTAAAGGGTGGCCTGAATACCACCATACAAAAGATACATAATTCAAGGTACATGTATAGTTGGAGAATCACCGCAAGGCAACTAAGTTTGTTAAAATGTCTTCTAACCACAACTCTTCAGTTAATTGCTTTTTGCTCCTTAATTTTCTAATTTCTTATCATTCTCTATGTTATACACTTTCATTTGGTTTGTGTAACCTCTGTTTTTCATTGTCTTTGTTACACATAAATAGGGGAGATGATTCCGGGGACCTGGAGATGGAGCGTTACTTTAGAACTCTTAATAATGCAGAGATTTAAACAAACGAGTAAGTATTGAGAAAACCATTTATGAGAGTGGGCTATATCATCTTGAGACAACTAAATTGAATCTATTTAAGAAGTGCATAAAAGTGAAATTTCTATATTGCTCATGCTTTCAACTTTTATATATATATATATATATATTTATTTATTTCATGTTACAGATGAAGTCCTACGCCTACAGATGATTGTAGTGAGAGTTCGACAGTAAATTGGTGCCAGTCCTACCTCCTACACAACATATGAAGTAAGGAAGGTCGTGAGACATTGCGGCTCATGTTATTCATATCGGAGTCAGATGTGCGAGGTTCTTTTGCTTATACATGCATAGTTTTGCTTTAGCTTTTCCTTCATAATAATGTTGCTGCTACTAAAGTATGACCATTGTAATCTAATTGGTGCAGTGACCCCACGCTGCCATATTGGTTGGCTCACTTAAAATTTATTTGAAGTATTCTGCATTTGTTGAGAGGTTTATATGTATGCAATCTAATGAATTTCTCAATTGCTATTTGATGAAACTGTTCCATGAACTAGTGTGTTTAAAGGTCTTCTAATTAGTCTCGCTATTGTTCTTTTCTTCTGCTGTGATCGCGCACACATATCACACTCAAATCCACATTTTCATGAATTATTATCATGAACATTAGTGATCTGTAAGCAACTGAATGCTGATGAGAAAAGAACATTATTGGAATTTGAAATCTTCATGTTGGGGCATGTACTCACATCTATTTTCTCCAAAGATGGGAATTTGAAACTGTAATTCCCAGAGCAGAAGCTAGTGAGATTTGGCAAACAAGCAAGCGACAACCGCTTCAACTTGTTGAAAATAATCTCATCGGTTGTCACATCACCCTCATTTGCTACTACTTCTATCATCATTTTTGATGTAGCGGAAGCTCTGTCGAGAAAAACCTGCAAGAAACAAATTAGCACAACCTACTAACGATCCGTTGATTCGCGTACGAATACCGGAAGATTAGGCTTCAATGTTCGTTGATTCACTATGAATGCCGAAAATTGGAAATTAGAGAAAACTCTCAATTTTATAAATCAAAAACTAACTGACCAATTCGGCCTACATCATAATTTAAAGGAAACAAAACCTAAACCTAATCGAATTCCTTGGAAAGCAAGAAAAACGACTTAAAAAGGAAAAATTACCAAAAGGGCAAAACGAATTTAAAACAAAAAACGAAACCTTCCTAAAAAAGCAAAAACGCCCAATTCAAGGCCTAAACGATGGAATTTGGCTAAAAAAGGACGTGCTTACGCAGCAAAGCTGCGTAGTAGTTCCGGAAACGCCGAAACGCATCAGCTGTCAAAATTTCAGGTCATTCTGATTCCGTCGCCCGGATTAGTAGGATTGAAATGGCCCTTCTCCTTGGTTGTTCTCTTATCCCACCCCTCCATGTACTCTAACGCCAAGTGATCTATTGCTGCTGCATCAATTTTGCTTTCTTCAATGCTGATTTCGATGAGTTGGTATCCATCGCAATTACATACATCTAGAGTTGTTAGGTTGTGGAAAGATGCTGAGAACGGCACTAGATTGATCAAATTGTGACAATACAGTACGTTTAGAATTTAAAGATTTTGAAGAATCGTATCCATCTCAGGGTCTTGTTTCACATCTGATTCAGATCAGGAAGCGCACACAGCATTAAATCTTTTATCTATGCAAGTGCCCCAGCATGTTTCTAGGCCTCTTCATATGATAATATTTCTTTGTATGAACTAATACTCAATACAACCTTTTATAGATTGTGAAATCTTTGAATCAAGCCAAGTGGAGGATGGAAAGAGATTTTTCAGACTCCAACACTTACGACTCTCACTACATGTAGATTTTGAAAGGAGAGCATTCCTTGGGAATCCTGATTCCATATGTGCTTTTATTTGGTAGACTATGTATAAACAATTTTCTTAGCTGAGTAACTGTTACACACTGCGATTTTTTAAAACTTATCCCTTGGATTTCAAATATCTCTCGTAGTGAACCATAGTGGATAACATTTAGAAAATCCAGTCTTGAGAGTCTTCCACACATTTTGGACGGAAACAATCTCAATAGCTTATTGCAGGAGTTAACTTCTATCAATCTCAATTTGCAAAAGGAATTCTCAGCAAGTTGGTTCTGCCATATCATATTCAAGTTATCCAAGTGAGAAATTATCCGAGCTCTGGAATGCAGCATGTAGTATTCATGCCACTGAGTTACTAACATTCTTTTTATTCTAATTGATAACGAATGGAACATTTGTCCAGAAAAAAAGAAACTACTAGCAAATAAGGCAGGTAAAAATAGGAATACAAATCAAATTATTGAAGATTTCTACCTTTCTGACCAAAAAGAGTGGTTGGTGTGCTGGAGCATCAAGTTGGCCCTCCACCATAGTTTCCTGGTAGCTAGGATGTTTTGAAACCAATATCTTTACTCTGTCACAATGATACAATTCCAACTTCTTTAGCATCGGCCATTCTGAAATATGTATTCCAGGGTAAAAATTTCTAAGTTCAGCTAGTTTGCAGAGTCTCAGGGAGGTCATACGTGGAAAGACAAATCGAGCAGCTGCTTTTGCTTCTCCTTCCTTCGAAACAATCTCCTCCACACCACAATTGTACATATCAAGTTCTTCAAGTTGCAAAAGACTTATGGCAATAGAGGCTGGAAAGAGATTTTTCGGACTTTGACATGCAGAAACTCTCACTGCACATAGATTTTGAAAGGAGAGGATTCCTTGGGGATCCTTGTTCCATACGTACTTCAGCTTTGGTAGACATCTAATATGCAAGTTTATTAGCTGATTTACTGTCGTATCATGTGTTTCTTCACAAGTCAGCCACTGGAGTTCACATATCTCTTGTAATGAACCACAATCAATAACAGACAGATACTCTAGGCTTGACCATCTTCCACACATGTAGAATGGAAAAATAGTCGGTAGATTATTGCAGTGTTTAACAGTCATTGCTTTTAATTTGCAAAAGGAATTATCTGCGAGTTGGTCCTGCCATATCATTTCCAAGTTGTCCATATGAGAAATAATTATGTCTTCTAAGTTGGAGAACACAGCCTGCAGTATTCATGCAATAGAAAATAATTGGAAAACGTTTATCAGAAAAAGGAAAATATTTGGAAATAAGAGACATCTGATGGTGAAAACATAAGATAAATTCTCGAAGACCTCAAAGCTTGCACAACAAGGAAAGAAGCACAGAAACAAAGAGAAGATTTGAAGTACTTTACCCTTTCACCAAAGAAAGGTTGCATGCCAATATGTCGAGTCTCTGCCTGACTCATATTTTCAACTTCTTTTCCAACTGTCGTAGTTGTGCTTGTATCTTTAGAGATGAATGTCTTCAATTCAGTGCATCAATCTATGTGCAGTACTTTCAAGGATGGAAGTTCAATGTAACTTCCTGAACAGAATCTTGTGAGATTTTCAAGATCTTGTATCATTAGATACATCAATTTAGGAAACATTTGATCTTTCCTTTCTTCTTCTCTTACTTCTTTGACTGTTATCTCCTCCAATACTGAGCATTTGCATAGCATGAGGCGTTGGAGCTGCACAAAGTTTCTAACCATCGAAGATGTAAACAGATATTTAAATTCCCACAGCGATGGAGGGTCAATTTCGTCAGGTTTTGAACACAGGAAGTTGTTGCTGGGAGTTGGTTGTGCCATATCCTTTCAAAAATAATTGCAGGCAATTCCAAGGCTGCCAAGTTGGGAAACTTAAGCTGCACACAAGTGATAATATTTTAGCAGGTACACCCATGCCATAACATTCTAATGAAAAAAACAATTGCCTTCTAATTTTCAAATATGCAGAATCAAGAATATTTTCTAATTTTCAACTTTCTGTGGTTTTTGCTGTGGCTGTGTGCTTTGCAGCAAAAACCTCTGGAACATTTGCGCAGTTTGGTTCCGTGTTTCTGTTGTTGGTTCTTGTCCCTGCTGTGGCTGCTCTGGTGGCCCTGTTGTGGCTCCTTTTCCCTTCAATAATATGCATTGTTCAAAAAAAAACTATGCATCCAATGTCAAATAGGAACCATTGAAAACAAAATCCTTAGACCATGCAAGAGGTGAACATTCAAGTCATAATCAATCCAACCGATGAGTCTAAATGTAAAATGTGATTTATGCTACTGTTAAAGCTTAGTGAGTGTGTGAGATTCATTTTCTCTGGCGATTTTTTTTTTTTTTTTTTCACATGTGTTGATAAAACAAGAAACAAAAAGTAAAATGATAGAGAACAAGGTTATGGTTAGCTTACCTTGTGGAAGGCCTTCTTGCATGCAATCACTTCAAGTAATTCAAGTTGTGGAAGGCCTTTGGCAATAGATAATGAGAAAATATTCTTCAATTTATCACAATTTCTCACTTTATTTTTTTCAAATTGCAAAATGACTTTGTTACGAGTGAACCGTAACATATCTTCTCCAGATTAATCAAATTGTGAAGAGACAATGACTCTGGGAGGGGAAAGACACTGTACAATTGCCATGTCATGGAGTCAACAATACACAGAAAGTTGTGACTATTCTGAACATGGAGATGCTTCAATTGTGGAAATCCCTTGCTATCTAAATCATATATAACATTTTTTACACCCTTCAATCCATGCAGGAATAGATATTCAATTCCATTAAAGCGTGAAATGAACCCATCCTCCAAGAAAGTGCCAGTGTTTAGCTTGAATTTAAGCATTCTTGGAGTCTTATATTCTCTAGACCAGTCCCACTTATCTCCTATGAATATTTTGTATCTTTCCAAATTCTTGGAGAACAAGCCTTTTGGTAGAATCTTTATATCTTGAATTTGTATTTCTAAAGCGGCCAAGTGAGACAAATGCTTCAATTCATCAAGGGTAGCATTACTTCTTTCAACGTTGAGTCCTTCAACCTTCCACCGATAAAATCCATTGCCCATATACAATTCTTCTAAGAAGGATAAGCTTGATATAACAGCTGAAGGTATAACTTGTAGTTTGGAAGAATCGCTCAAATCTAATAACCTTATTCGATTCAAGTGACCTATCTCAGCAGGCAACTTCTTAATTTCAGAACCGGAAAAGTTAAGGATTTTTAGACTCTTCAGGTCTCCAATAACAGCTACATCTTTTAACATGCATTGATTCAGACACAATGTTTGAAGATTCATTAGAAGATGAAGTGATGAAGGCAGCAAACACAAATGCATTCTAGTCAAATCTAAAACTTTGAGCTCTGCCATCCTAGAGAAAAACTTATCAGGGATTCTCAAACAAGTACGCTTATCCTTGTTATGCATATAAAAAAAATTTAACTTTTGGACATTCCAAACCTTCAGGAAGCTCACTAGTATCACCATTAGACAAGATGATCACAGTGCATTTTCTTAGTGTATCTTCACCTGGCCATTCCCTCGAAACCATATCATTTCTCCCCATAAGAACATGATGGTCTCTAGATGCAATCAATATGGCAACATCATGAACAACATCATGCATAGAAAACCTCTCACTGTCATAGCTTTAAGTTTATGGACCATTGTAAGTACTTTATCTCATGCTTCTTCAATCGTTCCAATGCCTTTAAATAGACCCAGACCAATTCCACGCTTCAACAAATCTGGAATAAAAGCATTGTAGCCATCCCCTATTAGACTGCAAAGCAGAAAAGTTGACTTGAGTTCCTTACTGTCAAAATAATTATAACTCAACTCTATAGTTGAATACAGAACTGCTTGCATTCCTTCAAAGTTTCTCGAGGAAGGACTTCTCAATTCTCTCAAGACATTTTTCCATTCAAATAAACTCTTGTTTCTTAATGCCTTTGCTACAGTTACAATAGCTATTGGCAAACCTGAACATTCCTTGGATACGTCGATTGCTATAGATCTCAAATCATCGTTTTCAATATGATCTCCTACCATCATCTTAAATAACCCCCAAGTTTCTTTAACTTCAAAACATCAAGCAATAAATTATTTTGACAATTCATCTCACTTGACAACACATCCCAACTTCTTGATGTTAGCAGTATTTTACATCCATCAGCATCATCTCCAAAAGGAATTCCTACCATCTCCAAATCAAGACACATCCAAATTTCGTCTAAAACTACAAGAATCTTCTTCTCTTTCTTCAATCGTGCACATAGCCTCATTGCTCTTCCAGATTCACTCTCCTCAAAAAATCTCAGTCCCAAATCATCTGCTATTTCCCCTTTAATCCTTCTTATATCTGGAGTCTGGGATACAACTGCAAAAACTACCACATCAAAGATCTTGTCTCTCTTGGCCTGTCTGGCAACTTCCTTCCTTTGTGTTGTCTTGCCAACACCCCAATCATTTTGACATCAGGACTTCTCAATGCATTTAGAATATCCTTCAAAGTGGATATTCTTGATTCAATGGCCTCATAACCTTTAACCGATGTAAGTCACATCTTCTCTGGAACAGTACAGTAGGAAACTTTATCAAAATTCCCTTCTTCCTGGAGTTCACCAACTGCGTTCACTACCTTCACTGCTTTTCTACTCAGTTAATAGCTCTTCTTCAAATTAGGACACAACCCCTTGAAACATCGCTTCTTTGATTTCTCTTCATCTCCAAGAAAACCCCATGCCTCATCAACGATCTTGTTCACACTGATCAGCCACTCTTCAACATCATGTTCGATCTCTTCCCCTTTTGGTTTAGCATCATCAACTAAATGCTGCGCCCTCTCTCTTCCGTCCACTAGCTTCTCAACTTGCTTCTTGAGGCTCTCAAAGCTGCTCTTATAGTTGCACAAATAACCAAGTTGGCGTCCAAGGGGGGCCACTAGGTGCTCAGCCACTTTTCCCAAAACAGAAAAAAACGATCTCCACCATTTTCAACACACTTTTTTTTTTCTTTTTTTTCTTTTTTTTCTCTTTCAAGTTTTGAAAACTAAATTTGAAGCAAAGTGAATATAAATCAAAAGCAGAGAGTAAAACTATATAGTAAGAAAAACAACAGTGACAAGAACAAAACAATAGAAAAGTGTCAAGAACAAACAATGAAAATGAGAAAAATTATTTGTAATTACGAATTTTAACGCAAGATCAACAACTTTACACTGCGTTCATTCAACATTGAAAGCCACTTTCTTATTTTTGTTTTAATATTATTATAATTTTTTATCTATTGTTAGCTACAAAAGTAGTACAACTTCTAAGCAATTCAATTCAATTCAGATTTACCATAAGGACAAAAGGAAAAAAGAGATATGTTAAGGAATAAGAGACTTGAAAATGAAACAAATAAGCTGGCCAGCAATAATAAAGCTTAAGAAAACGAAAGAATAGAATCTGTTTGAGAAATTAATTCAAAATCTTCAAAAAGGTTGTATTTACTATTTTCTGAGAATACTACATTACAGATCAATGTAGATAAGACTGCATCTAAGTACATTATTGTCTTTCTCCATTGGTATATAGTACCTAACAGCTAATAAGGAAATCACATATTTGACAAAAGAGAGAATCTTCATACTTCAGTCAAGCAAAGTCAAAAATAGATGTCAAGTTGGTGATTGCCTTGGTCGAAATATATCTATGAACATCTTCATATGAAGCACTTTTGTTGAAGTCATGCGTGTCAATTACTGGAGATTCAGTCCTGCCATATCAGTCTCACAATTGCTTGTATTCCTGATGGGTACAGAACTACAAATTCTTTGCACACATTTGTAATCATATGCGCTAAGTATTTACCACACATGCAGAATTCACACATTTACATCATGTACTTGAATTGTCCTTTCACTCCCCACAATTATGGCATCATGGAACTTGAGGCCACTAGACATAAGTAGATAACAAATCAGAATACTGAAACAACTAGAAATGGAAAGAACAATGGAGAAATGCTGTTTTTAAGGAAGATTTAAAGCAGAACAATGGAGATGGAAAAAGATAGCCCTCTCACCATCAGACTTCAATTGAAGTAAAATGCACCTCAATGTCTGTCAAAGCACAAATGTAGTGAAAAGTGGCCTATTTCCAGACAGAGTATAGAAGGGTGACTTCAATCTTCTGTAGAACTCTGGACATTGAGTATTGAAGATAAAGAAAAATCTGCAGAAAAATAGATGGATCCATTGAAAAAATGAATTAAAAAAAAAAAATAAAGTAGAGAAGAAGATGGAGATGGAGATGCAGGGGATAGAAACCTGTACCTCTCACATGGAAAGCGAAAGCTCTACAATTTGAGTAGCAATGTCGAATTGAAGAAGAGCTAAAGCAGAACAACAAAGACGGAAAAAGAGGGCCGTCTCACTGTCTGACTTCAACAGAAAAAAAATCTGCGTAAAAAAATCTGAGTAACTAATGGGCCTTGATGCGGCGGATCAACTGGCATTAGATTATTTGGAGGGGTGGGATGTGAAACAAGCCAAGTAAGGCTAAACCCGGGCGACGGAATCAGAATGACTTGAAATTTTGACAGCTGATGCGTTTCGGCGTTTCCGGAACTACTACGCAGCTTTGCTACGTAAGCACGTCCTTTTTTAGCCAAATTCCGTCGTTTAGGCCTTGAAGTGGGCGTTTTTGCCGTTTTAGGAAAGTTTCGTTTTAGCAATAAATTGGGTTTCCCAATTCCGATTTGACTTCCGTCAATTCTGGAGTGTTTAGGAGTCTCAACAGATTTAGTTTTTGCTTTAATCTCGTTTTTGCCTTTTTTGGTATTTTTTTTCCTTTTTAGGTCGTTTTTCTTGCTTTCCAAGGAATCCGATTAGGTTTAGGATTTATTTTGCTTTAAATAGTGATGTAGGCCGAATTGGCCATTCAGCTTTTGATTTATAAAATTTTAGAGTTTTCTCTAATTATTCCAACTTCGGTATTCATCTTGAATCAACGAATTGAAGCCTAACTTTCCGGTATTTGTGCGCAAATCAACGGAACTTTAGTAGGTTGTTTCTAATCGTTTTACGCAGGTTTTTCTCGACAGAGCTTCCGCTACATCAGGCCTGCTGGTGTAGATGCTGACATGCCCTGGCACATCAAAAGGTTATGCGGACGTGGTTACTGATGTGTCTGGGCTAGTTTACGGACGTGGTCGACCATGTCAACGTATTCTGCATACGTGGCTACTGACGTGAAAAATGCTAGCCAGCCAGGCAAATCAAAAGGGCCAGCACATGCGGTACTTCCTGCAGAAATGTCTACTTACGAGCCAGGGCACATCAACACAGTTTGCTGGAGTATCCGTGAATGTCAGTGAAATATGCTGGCAAAGCCAATGGCATGTCATCAATGTTTAGAGATGTGTATGTCACGGCAGCAACGTCTGCTGCCGTTGACTGATGACGTGCTCGGACACGTCAGCGAAACCTGTTGTCTGGCTACTGACATGCCCCAGCACGTAATCCGGATTTGCTTACATGGCTGGTAATGTCAGCTAGGTTTGCTGGCGTGGCTACTGACATTCCCATAAAAATAGCAAAATATGCTGTCATGGCTTGGCACGTCAGCTATGTTTGCTGACATGGCAGAAAATAAAAGGGCACAAATCGAACCCCTCTTAATTTCCAAATCTGGAACATCTCAGTCTTTCAAATCTCTCAACAAACTCAGAAATTAGTGCGTTTCAAAACTCAGACATGTTGACCTGCATCAAAACAATCTTACAGATGAGTTGCCGATCAGTAAATTGAAAGATCTTCATTTTATGGTCCTGTCTGAAAATTATCTTGATTATGGTCTGATTTCTTCAATTATACACACACACACAAAATAAATATAAATAAAAATCAACAAACAATCAAGATAAGAGATTCAGTGAATTAGTTTATATACCACTTGTCCTATGTATTCATTGTATGGTTGTATTCACGTCGCCATCCCAACACCCGTCATTCCCATCCACTGACAGCTGCATTTTCCATAGCCTCGGCGTGCTTGATACTCCTCGAGAGAAAATTTCCATCCCAGGGCATTCATTCACGATTAATTGTTCCAAAGATGGGAATGCAAAAGCATAATTTCCAAAGATGGGAATGCAAAAGCATAATTTCCAGAACAAAAGCTTGTGAGACGTGGCAGACGATGAGATTAGAGTGGTTGTGAAAATTAATCACATCATAACCACACATTCATTGCAATACTCATGTGTCATGAGATTAGATAAGGTCGGGAAAAAGATCAGATCAACCGTGGATCCAAATTCCTTTTTAAATGATGGGCATAGTGGTAAATCCCCCAAACCACATGGACGGGGTACTAAAAGTTTATATTCAAAAATTAAGCTTTTGTTATTGATAAATAATAATAAATAATTAAAAAACTATAAAAACTCTTTTATTTTGCATTCAATAATAAATTATTGATTATATAAGTTTTTTATTTGTATTTTTCATGTATGATAAACCTAATGATTTAGGATCATGCATGCTAAATTACTGAATTAGTATTGATATTATTAATAACTAACCATTATAATTGTGTATTAAATTATGAATTAGATTGAGGAAAATGCAAGTGAATATACCTGAAATTATTTTTGTTGTTGATTTTTTTTTTTTTTTTTTTTTTTTGTTGCTTTTATTTTTCATCTATGCTATGTCTTTAAATCAATAAAAAAAATTAAATAATATTTCTATTATGAAAATAAAAAATAACTAAAGATGATATTTGTAAGAATTTTCAAAAATATATATGAAAATAATTATAGAAGTTCATATCATGTGTTTTAATTTTTTCAACACTCTTTTTTTTCTCTTTCAAGTTTTGTAAACTAAATTTGAAGCAAAGTGAATATAAAATAAAAGCATAGAGTAAAACTATATAGTAAGAAAAACAACAGTGACAAGAACAAAACAATAGCAAAGTGTTAAGAACAAACAATGAAAATGAGAAAAATAATTTGTAATTAAGCATTTAAAGCCACTTTCTGATTTTTGTTTTAATATTATTATAATTTTTTATCTATTGTTAGCTACATTCGTAATCATACCACACATGGTTTAAGCAAATGCAGAATTCACACATTTCCATCATGAACTTGAATTGTCCTTTCACTCCCCACAATTATGGCATCATGGAACTTGAGGCCACTAGACATAAGTAGATAACAAATCAGAGTACTGAAACAGCTAGAAATGGAAAGAACCTCTAATGACCAAATGGAGGAAACAAAAATATCGTTACACATTAAAGCAGAAATGCTGTTTTTAAGGAAGATTTAAAGCAGAACAATGGAGATAGAAAAAGATAGCCCTCTCACCATCAGACTTCAGATGTGCCCAGTCAGTCAGTAGAGTCTACTAGCGAGGCTGCTGATGTGCCCAGGCAAATCAAAAGGGCACATCATCAACGTTTAGAGACGTGTATGTCATGTCAGCAACGTCTGCTGCCGTTGACTGATGACATGCTTGGACACGTCATCCGGATTTGCTTAAATGGCTGGTAATGTCAGCTAGGTCTGCTGGTGTGGCTACTGACGTGCCCATTCTGCTGCCGTGGCTTGACACGTCAGCTATGTTTGCTGACGTGGCAGAAAATAAAAGGGTGCAAATCGAACCTGTCTTGTTTTCCAAATCTAGAACGTCTCAGTCTTTCAAATCTCTCAACAAACTCAGAAATTAGTGTCGTTTCAAAACTCAGACATGTTGACCTGCATCAAAACAATCTTACAGATGAGCTGCTGATTGGTAAATTGAAAGATCTTCAATCTATGGTCTTGTCTGACAACAATCTTGATTATGGTCTAATTTCTTCAATTATATATACACACACAAAATAAATAAATAAAAATCCACAAACAACCAAGATAAGAGATTTCAGTGATTTAGTTTACATACCACTTGTCCTATGTATTCGTTGTATGGTTGTATTCATGTCACCATCCCAACACCCGTCATTCCCATCCACTGTTGCATTTTCCATAGCCTTGGCGTGCTTGATACTCCTCGAGAGAAAATTTTCATCCCAGAGCATTCATTCACAATTAATTGTTCCAAAGATGGGAATTCGAAAGCATAATTTTCAGAACAAAAGCTTGTGAGACGTGGCAGACGATAAAGTGACAACCACTTCAACTTGCTCAAAATAATATCATTTCTTGTTGCGTCGCAACCCTGTATGTTCAGAGTCGTTAAATTTTCTAAAGACGCTGAGGATAGCACTAGATTAATCAAGCTGTGACAATTCCATACATGTAGAATTTCGACATTTCGGAGAACTGAGTCCAGTTTGAAGTCTTGTTTCCAGATGCACTTCAACTCAGAAAGTGCATCAAACTTTAAAACTTTTATTTTTGCTAGTATACCAGCATGTTTTTCAATATCTCCATGTAAGAATATCTCTTTGTATGACCAATACCTCATTACAAGCTATTCTAAATTGCAAAAACATTGAAGGAAATCGAGTGGAAAATCAGATGATTCATCTTGCACAACCTGTAGAACTTTAAGTTTGTGAAACTGGCCTTGCCATATCACTGTCATATCCTTTCGGCTTAATGTCAATTCCTCTAAGTTGGGGAAGACCTGGAGATATATCAGACAAAAGAGATTTTAAGTTGATGTTGTCTCGGAATATTTCACAGCATATTTAGCAGTTATATATAGTTTTTAACAGACAATGGGGTAAATAACGTTAACCAATAATCAGGCCACAGGCCAACTGATGTAATAACTCAAACCCTGCATGATTTGAAAATAAAGCTAATCGATATTCGATAATCAAGCCATAGGTCATCTAATTGTGTGACAATCGATGCCTAATTAAGATTAATGAGTCTTATATAATGAAGCTGCCACAAGTAAACCATTAAATCCTTAGCATGTTAGAAAAAATTGATATAATGACATTCGATCATACATTCATACTTGAATGAAGCCGTTATGTTATGTTCCAACTTCAACTCACTCATGTTCGCAATGGAAAGACAAATCGTTCTGTCCAGAGCTCTACCAGGTTCCACTTTGACACATTTAAAACAATAAATGACCGCATACCTTATCAAACAAGAAGATGGGTTGTTTTGCCAAAATATCAAGTTGGTTCTCTGTGTTGATGTCCTGGAAGCTAAGAAATTCTGAAGCAATAATCTTTATTATGTCACAATGATACACCGGCAACTTTTTTAATACCGGCCATTCTGAAGTATGTGCTCCAGGGTAGAAAGCTCTAAGTTCAGGTAGTGTCCAGAGTTTCAAGAAGATTAACTCTGGAAACAACACAAACCAAGCAGTTGCTTCTGACTCTTCCTTCCCAACAATCTCCTCCACCCCACAGTTTTCCACATAAAGCTCCTCAAGAAGTAAAAGACTTTTGGCAATAGATGCTGGGAAGAGGTATTTAAGACTCTTAACATTCAGAGACTCTCACCATTTGTAGATTCTTAAAGGAGAGGTATCCTTTCAGATCCTTATTCCATAGCATCTTCAAGCTTCCCATGTGTGAAATTACCAGTTCCTCTAAGATAGGGAATGCAACCGGTAGGATTTATGCGTTATTGACTTTCTTGCAACTGTAATTGAAAATGCTCAGAAAATATAAGAGAGAGAGAGAGAGAGAGAGAGAGAGAGTTAGTTGGAAATGGAAACAAAAAAGCTAGTATAATGGGGAAAGAATAATAGTAATATACCTTCTCATCGAAGAAAGGTCGTATCTCAGAACCTTGATTCTCCACCAAGTTCATTTTTTCGACATCTTTTCCAGCTGTAATGTCTGAGCTTATATTTGTCGAGATGATTGCCTTCATTTTAGGGCATTTCTCTATCTGCAGTTGTTTCGATGATGGAAATTCAATATGATTACCTGAATAGAATCTCTTGAGGTTGCCAAGATCTTCCATCTTCAGGTAGTTTAATTGAGGAAACAGTATATCATTGCTTTCCCCTTCTCTTAAATCTTCAATGACTATTATCTCTTCCAAGACCGCGCACTTGCATATTTCAAGGTATCGGAGCTGCACAAAGCCATTAACTATAGAAGATGGAAATAGACTTTTTAAATTTCCACAGGCTTGTACTATCAAGCGTGTTAAATTTTGGATGCAATTTGCTGGAAGTTGGTTGTGCCAGATCTTCTCAACATTAATTGCAGAAATTTTCAAGGCCTCCAAGTTAGGGAACAGGACCTGCAAAAAAAGTTCTTATTTCAATATCTTTTCTCCATGACAAGCAAACATTCAACTTCCTCCGTATGCAAATTACAAAGCTTAGCCTACTCCATTCTAGTAAAAGACTTAAAATACCATTTTTTTTTTTTCACGATTTGAGAATTAACAGCGTAAAGCATGTAATGGAGTTCTTCTTCATTTGATAAGAACTACTATAACAAGCACCAACTGCATGTCAAAGATATAGCTTTAAATTAACGATCGGTAATTAGGAGCTTGAGGTTCAACTAATGAAATAAAATGTTGGAGTTGACACATAAGAAACAAAAAGAAAATTCATTATTGTACTACTTAGGAACATAGAAATGCAATGATGAGGACATAATACCAGATAGGACAAAATCCATCAACCATTCTAAGAGACAAACAATGAGGTACATCCAAAATGTGAAGTGTGATTAATGTTTGATAAGAGCTCAGTGAGTGTGTGAGCTTCCTCGTTTTTTTGTCTAAGGGATTTATTTTTCTACATATGTAAAATGTGTTGGATATGGCTTGAATTACCAATGGTTACCAAACCCGATTTAGCAATGTGGAGACTTCCTGGAGACGTGAGAGCGTTTGGAAGTATGAGGTTATGATTGAGGGAGGCTTGAAGGCAAAACGAACTGAAGAAGTGGAGAAAAGCCGAAACTGCTGCCAAGCCGCTGTGGCTTTGGCAACGGTCATGGCAGCGGTAGGACACCGCTGCCAATTGTTTGGCAGCGGTCTCATTCCAGTTTGTACCGCTGCGGTGACCGCTGTGGTCATGGCAGCGGTACTGGCAGCGGTCGTGATGAATCTTGGTGACATGGTGTATGGATCACGGTTTTCTGAGTGGTCAAATTCAACACGGTTTAGGAAGTGGGTGGCCAACTGCAACTTGAATCGTAGTTAATCATAAGCATGAGTTGAATCAGGAAATATTCATGGAAGAGGAAATATGTTGCTTCTGGAAGTTCTAATGGGAAAATGATTTCTCCTTTGCAAGAAGACTTATCTTAAATAGGAAATAGTATTTATGTGGAATAAGTATTCTTGTATGTCTAGGAGATAGATTTCCTTGTTAGTTTAAATTCCCTGTAATTCTTATAAATAGACCATAATAACTAGGTTATTGGTGTGTGAAAAACACCTGAGAGTGGTGGAGCAAAATAGCAAATACTAGAGAGATCTCAAAGTGAGCATTGGGTGTAATTGGGTTTGGGGTATTTTAGAGAGAGAACCTGAGTGTGTGGTTGTAACAATTTACTACATATTGGAACTTTCTCTTGTCGTCCTGACAGCCGTGGTTTTTTTTCCCTGATTTGGGTTTCCACGTAAATTCTTGTGTTGTGTGTGTTTGGATTTAAATTTCTCTTCATCTTATCTTTTCTTTGTTATTGTTTGTTTGTGTTCTATCCGGCAACGCTTCCGCGCGTATTAGTGAAAGGTTTGTTCGCTAACAAAATGAGGAGCAAAAAGAAAACATGATATACAACACAGGTGTTATTAACCAACCTTTTCATTTAATAAGTGGCATGGGGGGAATATCGATCGCATTCTCCAAAATGATTTCATTGGACTGTGTACAAGTTGTCAATAGCTTCCGTCTTTTCCCTGATATAGAGCAGAAGCTTGCTAGCCGTGGTAGAGATCTAAGAATCAGGGTGCGCAATTTTCCAAACACAATCTTATCATTCACTTCATTGTTGTTAATATCATCATCACTTCCAATAGCAAAAATCTCTTCCATATTCTTGCATTCAATCACTTCAGTCACTTGAAGTTCAGGAAGGCCTCTAGCAATTGAGAATGAGAAGATGTTCTTCAATTTATCACAATTTCCAACTTTAACAGTTCTTAATCTGCAGAAGGAATTTGTTGTAAGTTGACAATGACATATTTTCTCCAAGTTAATCAAATTGTGAACAAACAATGACTCTAAGAGGGATAATTTGTTGCAAGTGTCCAAATCAATGGAGTCAAAGATACACAGAAAGTAGGAATTATTTTGGATATGGAGATGCTTCAACTGTGAAGAGCCCTCTCTGTTTAGTTCATAGATGACATTCTTCACATCCTTTAAATTGTCTAAAAATAGATCCTCAACTCCCTTAAATTGCATGATAATCCCCTCCACCTGGGAATTGTTAGTATCGAGCTTGAGTTTTAATGTTCTTGAAGTCTCGTACTTACCGAACCAATCCCAGCCATCTCCTATGGATATCCTATATCTTGCCAGCTTTTCGGATAACAAGCGCTTGGGCAAAATCTTGGCACTTGGAATATGCATTTCTAAAGTAGTCAGATGAGGCAAATGCTTCAACTCATCAAGGCTCACATTACGCCTTTCATCGTTCAATCCTTCAACCTCCCACTGAACAAAGCTATTGCCCATATACAGTTCTTCTAATCGGGATAAGTTTGATAAGACATTAGGCGGAATAACTTTCAGTTTGGAACAATCGCTCAAATCTAAAAACCTTAGCCTAGTCAATTGACCTAGTTCTACAGGCAATTGCTCAATATAAGAACCGTAAAAGCTAAGGATTTCTAGTTTCTTCAACTCCCCAATAATAGCTATGTCTCCCGGTACACCTTGATCCAAACACAACGTTTGAAGGTTTACTAGGAGATGAAGAGATGAAGGCAGTGACAATAAATGCATTGTAGTCAAATCTAAAACCTTATGCTCTTCCATTCCTATGAAAAAACTATCAGGGATTTTCAAAAAAGGATCCTTGGTATTCAGGTAGAACAATTTAAGTTCCGGACATTTCAAACCTTCAGGGAGCTCATATACATCATTATTATGTAAGGAGATTGCAGTACACTTTTTTTGTGTATTCTTATCCAACCATTCTCTTGGAACTTCATCATTTTTCATTGCAAAAACACATTGGTCTCTAGATGCAATCGATATGGCAACATCACGAACATCATGATGCATTGAAAACTTTTCACCGGTATAACTGTCCCATAGCTAACAAGATGCTTTGAGTTTGTCGATCAATGCATATACCCCATCTTGTGCCTCTTCCATAGAACTGATTCCTTTAAATAAACCCAATCCCATTCCATACTTCAACAAATCTCGAATAGAACCATCGTAAGTATATCCTAGTAGACTACACAGCAAAAAAATAGACTTGAGTTCCTCACTTTCTAAATGATTGTAACTCAACTCTATGGTTGAATAGGCCACTGCCTGTGATCCAGTGAAGTTTCTTGGGGAAGGCCTTCTCAATTCCCGCAAGGCATTTTTCCATTCATATAAATTCTTATTTTTCCATGCCCGTGCTACTGTTACAACAGCAATGGGCAAACCTGCACATTCCTCAACTACCTGGATTGCTACAGGCTGCACATCACGATCTTCAACAGAATTACCTGCCATCTTCTTAAGTAGGTTCCAAGCTTCTTTTTCTTGCAAAATGCCAACCAAATAATTAGTTTGTGAATCCATCTCGTTTGACAACACATCGAGACTTCTTGATGTCAGCAATACTTTGCATCCCTTATTATCGTCTCCACACAGAACTCCTATTATCTCCAAATCAAGAATCGACCAAATATCATCCAAGATGATAAGAATCTTATTATCTTTCTTCAGTCGAGCACAAAGCCTCCGTGCTCTTCCAGATTCGCTTTCTTCAAAGAATGCCAAACCCAACCCATCTGCTATCTCCCCTTGAATCTTTTTTACATCTGGGGTCTGGGATACAACTGCAAAAACTACCTCATCAAAGAGTTTGCGTCTCTGGGCCTGTCTAGCAGCTTCCTTCACCAGTGTTGTCTTCCCAACACCACCAATCCCGTACACTCCAATCATGTTGACATTAGGATTACTTAATGCGTTTAGTATATAATTCAAAGTGAGCATCCTCGATTCAAAGGCCTCCTAAAATTTATTAGACATAAGCCACATGTTCTCTGGAACAATACGGTAGGACACTTGATCGAATTTCCCTTCAGCCAGGAGTCTAGTAATAACCATCATCTCCTTCCTTGCTTTCTTCCCCATTTCTTTCAGCATCATTAACCAAATGCTGCACTCTCTCTTTTTCGTTCCTCAGCTTCTCAAATTCCTTCTTGAGATTGTCAACGTTGCTTCTATAGTTGCATAGATAACTAAATTGATGTCCTACGGGAGCAACCAAGTATTCAGCAACTTTCCCAGCAACAGAAATAACAATTTCTACCATTTTCAAACCCTCCCCTCCCACAATCCCACCTCTATTTCCTTCTCTTTTAAGTTTCGACAGTGGTGTATGCAAAGCAAACCAAATGAAAACAAAACAGTGACAACAAGAAGCAAATTGTGAAGCGTCTAGTTGCCCAACAAAAAAAGAGTGAATAGCATCTGATTGCAGAGAAACAATGAATATAATAAACTCAGCATTGGATTGTTTTCGTTGGTTCTTGTCATTTATATATAATTTTGATAAAAGCTCAGCTACTACAAGTTGAAGATTGAAGTCAACAAGCATAAAATAAAAGAAAACCAGGTCCCATACTCCCATTATTCGATTGCCATTTCTAATAGTAAAATTTCTTTTTGAAAATCTACCAATTAAAACAATTTGAATCATTCAAACCAATGACTAATAAAAAGTTGAATCTTTAAACAGTGCTCACCGGACAACTACTCTAAGCTGAATATTGAAGTCAATATTCATAAAATAAAAGAAAACCAGGTCCCATTATTCGATTGCCATTTCTAATAGTAAAATTTCTTTTTGAAAATCTACCAATTAAGAGAATTTGAATCGTTCAAACCACTGACTATACAATGATACAAAAATAAAAAGTTGAATGAGTAAACAGTGCTCACCAGACAACATCATCAACTCCAGAAACTTCTCGGGTCGTGATAATTCTCCATGAATGATTTGATTATCAGAGAAATCAAAACCGATTGCAATTAAAAAATATATATATATATAAAAGGATGATGGAGATGCAGGGGATCGAACCCTGTACCTCTCGCATGCAAAGCGAGCGCTCTACCATTTGAGCTACATCCCCTTTTGATATTAATTTGGAACAAATACATATATTATTTATTTTCTGATTTATTGTAGAAATAAAATTCTGGTTTTTATATTTATTTCTTTCTTCTTTCCTTTTTTTTTCTTTTTTCCTTTTCTCTCTAACAAAATTAATAAGTAATTAGACATCGATTATAAAGTTCATATATGTGAAGACAAGCAACAAATATAGTATACTGTGTAAAGATTTTCTAGTTTATAAAAATAAAATAAAAATTAGAATGAATTAGAAATGATGCTTTGAAAAGGATTTGGATCTTCTATTGATCTGATTTTTTTTCCCTAACCTTTTTAAGCATATGATTGGTTATTGATAGAGTGGTTGTGAAAACTAATCACATCTTAACCACACATTCATTGCAATACTCATATGTCATGAGATTAGATAAGGTCGGGAAAAATATCAAATCAACCGTGGATCCAAATTCCTTTTTAAATGATGGGCATAGTGGGATTCAAATCCCCCAAACCACATGGACGGGGTACTGAAAGTTTATATTCAAGAATTAAGCTTTTGTTATTGATAAATAATAATAAATAATTTTTTTTTAAAAAAAAAAAAACTCTTTTATTTTGCATTCAATAATAAATTATTGATTATATAAGTTTTTTATGTGTATTTTTCATGTATGATAAACCTAATGATTTAGGATCATGCATGCTAAATTACTGAATTAGTATTGATATTATTAATAACTAACCATTATAATTGTGTATTAAATTATGAATTAGATTGAGGAAAATGCAAGTGAATATACCTGAAATTATTTTTGTTATTGATTTTTTTTTTTTTTTTTTTTTTGGCTTTTGTTTTTCATCTATGCTATGTCTTTAAATCAATATATATATATATATATATATATATATATATATATATATATATTTCTATTATGAAAATAAAAAATAACTAAAGATGATTTTTGTAAGAATTTTCAAAAATATATATGAAAATAATTATAGAAGTTCATACCATGTGTTTTAATTTATTTATTTTTGTTTAATGTAATCATTTGGTGTGATATGCACTTGTTTGTAGGTTATATGTTAAGATAAAATAGTGTTAGAAGTTTGACATTTCATGTGTTACCAATTATTATTTTTTTGTTAAATATAACCGATTTTTATTTTTACATTTTGTAGCAAGCTGACTAAGGGGTCATTTGTTTTTTCCACTTAAAACTTAATGGGTCTGAATTATAATTATTAAGTTGTTTTGTTTGTTTTTTTAAGTGGTCCAACAACTTAAAAATACCAAAAAACAACTTAAAATAAAAAGTAAAAAATCTTGACTTTTCACTTAATTGTAAATCATTGAATTGTATTAAATGCAATCCAAAAGCTTTTCTTCCGATACTATCCCCGTATATAAGATATTTCCAATTTTGTCATAATTATATATGATATAGAAATCTTTATTTTAATATATTGCTTATTTTAAATAGCTTTAAAAATAAAATAAAAAACTCTAATCACTTCTCATATTAGTGTTTAATATCAATATTTTATTATGATATTAGGGTGGTGTATTTATATATTATTTTTGTTAGAGTGTTTTGTGTGAGTTTTCCCGTTGCCCCTTTTATTTTTTGAAAAAAAAAAAAAAACATTTTCTTTTCTTCGTAAAAATGAAGTTTGTTCGTTATGGAAGAAGAAGATCATGATCATATATGTTCATATATAATTATTATTTTTGGATTGTTTTTATTCCATATTATATGTATAATTGTTTAACATGAGTATAAATGTAAAATTACTTATTTTAAGATAATTTTAATTTTAAAAAACAAACGTGTTGATAATACATTCATATGTGAGGAAAAAACAAACAAACATGTCATTCAAGTACTTTAGATTTCAGTCCCTATTCAGTCTTTAGAAAAATTCAGAACTGTTCAGTCTTCAGACAAAAAAACAAACGACCCCTTCCGTGTTACCATTTCTTTATTCCATTTAACCATCTTATGGTAAGTAAAAAAAAAAATTTTATATGTTGCATGTTTTCGTTTAATCAAACCAATTTGAGGTGATATATTACCACATTCATGAGTCCATTTCACAACCGATGTTGGTGAGATGAATCCAATGAAAGAGTGACATTTGTCACAGTAGTTAAAAACTAACTATTTACTTTTTCTTCACCAATAATATATTGACACATAGAAAAATTATTAAAATAAATATTTAACTCTTGCTTTCCGTCTGACTTTGATGTATTTACCTTTTACTCAAGAACTTCATCTCCTACACTCTTCGGTTTTTTTTAACCAAATTGCTCCAAGTCAATTTGAGGTTGCTAGTTTATTTTAGAGCCGGAAAATAGGAAATTTTAATTTTGGTTTATGGGTTTACTTCTAGCAAAAAAAAATTCAATTTACATTATTGATTATTAAAGTGATGAAAAAAAACCGATTTGAGAAACCCAGAAACTGATAGGGTTTGAAGGTTGATTTTTTTTTTTTTGGTGGATCCGACAGGAAGTTGGATTATTTAGAGCAGTGTAATATGTGTTTTTGTTTTCACTAATACTAGATATTTTAACCCAAATGATATAACAAGTTTTTTTATTAACCACATCATTATTCCATATTGTATGTAGTGATGACAACTCACTTGCGATATCATTTGAGTTAATTATTTAGGTTGTATAGAATTACTCTTACAAACTGTGGACTAACAAACCGATGTAATTGATTTATTTAAGAAAATTTAACGACCACTCACTCCAAAAAATCACATATCATCAAAGAATAAAGAATGATAAAACGAAAAAATCATTGAAGATTTATTAAAACTAAAATCACAAAATTAGTTATATAATCACAAAATTCGTTCAACTATATAACTACTCACTCTTGAAGGTTTTTAACACAATGCAAAATTTTATTTCTAGAAAAAAAAAAAAAAAGATTAATCCAACTAAAATCTGCAATGCTCTGCTGTTTTTACAAAAATGAGAAGTGTTGCTTTCTGTGCAGGAGACGGTACCCTAAAAATTTCACTAATGACTAGATATATAATGAGATGATGCAAGGCTCCATATTTCACACAATCGAAGTTACAAGGGTCACGAAGATACCCAAGAGAGTGTAAGAGTTTTTCTTCCCGAAAATCTCAGCCAGCCTTTGATTTGGTTTGTGAAAATGACCGTCTTGTGGACAAGGGAGTTATGATCTCCCAAATGTTGTGAATGATCCCTTTATCATACATGTTGTTCTTAACAACAGTCTCAGCTTCTTCCAGAGGGGATCTTCGAAAAAAGGCCTTCCATTTGCTCTCCGGAGGCTTACTTTCGCTGCTCATCCCATTTATACTTGCTTTGAGCGCAGCAGCACTTGCTTTTGCTTCTTTTATTTTCCTCTGCCAGCTTATATAGTCTTGCCACTTGAAAGTCTGCAGTTTCAGTAGATAACCCATTCATTAATTTCGAGAAGTTCGTCTCTCATCAACACGGTTACTATTTAAAATTACAACTGTGGTACACCATTTTTTACATGCAGCGGTGAATGATTTTATATGTTGCAACAAACATAGCCACAAGGTTTATCCCACGTACGTTGTGGTATGATTTCCAAGACGAGAAAGAAATAATTTTGAAAACTCACCTCATTTGTTGTTGTATTTGTTCGACAGAGGTTGGCATGATAGCCAAAGAAACCCCCAACTAAGAGGGAAACGATGCTAAGAAACACCATAAGAAGTATCTGAGTGTTGTATGCACCCAACAACCACTGTTACACAACAACAAGAGTAAGTGTTTTTTTATTTGAACTGAAATAATCTACTGGGGGACAAGTAACCAATTAAAGGAAACTCCATAAAATTCCACGAGCCACACAAGCTATTTCAAAACACAGTTTTGTACCATGTATCAAAAGACAAGTCCAGATGTCAGAAAATTGAGATAAAGGATCTAAATCACTCACTTGTACAACATGCGGAGTTAAGCTGCGAAAAGAATTTTCTATGCTGTAATAAACTGCAAGACAGAGGCAAAGAAAGGCAAGCCATGTTTAGACTCATAGTCAGATTGTCTAAACAAATAGAAGATCATAAATGCAAATTAAATCAACATTACCTGTTAGTATATATACAACTTTTAATTCTTTCAATCGTCCAGCAAGAATCAACCCAAGGGCAACAGTTCCATATAAACAGAGAAAGAAATGCCTGCAAAACACTAATGAAGCATTTAACAAATTACATAGAAGATGCAGCTTATTGTAGTACATCCCAAATTATATTCTGAACAGGTTCAAATAAAAGGTGAAAATGCAGAGGCAGCTAAATGGTTCACTAGTTACGGTCTTTCCCACAAAGTAAAGTAAAACTTTTAAACCCACTCCATCAAGCTTTGATAAATTTCAAAAAGACCAACAATTAATGCAATATAGATATTCGAAACCCTATAGGACACACAATTACGCGATACACTTTTCCTCTTGACTTCAAGATAGGGCCACACATTTTCTAGTTTTCAAATTGGATTATGAAGATGAAATCAAATTTACAGATCGAAATCTTGATCTAGAAATATTTTTAAAACAATAAGAGCTCTGAGATGGGTTTGATCCCCACTATTATCCAATATCAAGATACTTATATCTCCAAAGAAAATGTTATCAACCTAAAAGTTGATTGCATGGCAGCACAAGCAGATGACAAAACAAAAGGCCATTCACTAGCTTCAGCTAAAATGTATATTGCTGGCTGATCAAATAAAGTTATAATAAAGAATAAAAAACTCACCACAAAAGAAAAGCCATGAAATACCGGGTATTTTTCTCCCCTATACAATTGTTCTGCAACAGTGAACAACTCTTTCAGTAGAAAGCACAAAAATTTGAAATTTTTCAATATAAAACACATACAACAAGTAAATAGTGCGAACCATCCATCCACAATGATGATCAAACCGAGCAACACAGCGATCACATATGCTGCAGTGTTTGGACCTAGCAGGTCTGAATCAGAGATACAGTGAAAAAGTCCCGTCAGCGTGGATAAAACTGCAAATTTATAAAGAGTGTGTTAACTAGAAAAGCAAGGAACTCACTTCAGAATTTTACAAGTAGAACATTCTTTCTCTGTGTATATCATATTATCGTAAGGATAAGCAGCTATATATTGTGAAACATTCTCAGCATTCACAGTTCCTGGATCAGTATAGCTAGTCAACAGAAAGAGTACAACACCAATGGCAATTCCCAACAAGCTCAGGTACCTGGAAAAGTATACAAATAATTAGCAAAGTTCAGAATAAAACAAGTGAAAGTAATTCTATTACAGTTGAATGAGTAAGCATACCCATGCTTGGTACTTTACCTATGAACTTCACTTAGATAGTACCCAGGAATGTATTTAAAAGACGAACTTGCAATGAAATAATAAGTTGCACCAAGTATTGATAAATATATTATCTGCAATCAAAGGAAGCAGAATCACAAGTTAAAAGTGATAAAGAAACAGAATCACATATAAGCAGTGTTGACTGTTGACTGTTGACAGCAGCAGAAGAATTTCTATAATTTCTCTCTTTTTGAGTTCTTTAAAGTACATGATAAGAAATAGTCATGATATATCTTCACAACAGGTAGAGCTTCTAAGTAAAGATGCATTTAAAACTTGACTTATAGAAGTTTTTAACATTCAAGTAAGATTTATTCATAACCTCCGAAGCATTTACCGCCTAAAATTAAAACATCTAATGATTTATTCAACTATACAGTATCCATTCCCCATCACCAAGATAGAAAACTAGTTAAAATTTCTAGAAAGGTAGCAACTTTGTTGATCATCATAACTGCCAGCAACAATCACACTTACCGGCGTGCCTTTCCATAAATTACAGAGTCTTCTAATAGATTTACTCATACTTTTCCATGTTATGCGGGTACTCGGTCTCGAATCCTAAACTGATTTTTCTTAAACATGATCCTAGAAGTTACTAGAACCCCAAAATTTCATCATAAAAAAACTTATATTCAAGTCACTAAAACTCAATTTCTTGAAAGGTAGCAATTTTGTTGGTCATCATAAAATTTGGACCGATAGAGCCTACAGTGTTTAAGAGCACAACAAACTTTCAAGTTTTAAGTTTTCTTTTGGTTTTCAAAATCTTTTGAGATTTTTTTTTTTTTTTTTTTAATAACAAATCTTTTGGTCAACAAATCTTCTCGGTAGCTTTAAATAACAACAGTAGTAGCAGTAGAGCAGGTACCCGTACACGGTACACCGTACACCCACTGGCCACTAGTGCTCTTAAACACGGCAAAAAAAAAATGTAGAAACAATGTGTTTGACACTTTGACCAAGTTTTAATCTATGTAGCACGGATACAGATACGGATACAGGATATGGATACGGCACGATATGGGGATACGGTAAATCTTAAAAATTAAGATATGGATACGGCAGGATATGTCAATTAAAATAATATATATTTATAGTTAAAAAATAATAATAATATATGAAAACATGTTTGATAATTTATTCAAAATAAAAACATATTCAGAATCCAAATAAAACATGTTACATAACTACAAAAGTCATAATAATATAACATATTACAGGATCTAAATAAAACATACCACATAAGTCGAACATATTACAAAATCCAAATAAAACATACATCACATAAGTCATAATATATTACAAAATCCAAATAACATAAAAAAAAAAAACTCATAAAAATACATATTTTAAATTCCTAATTAACTTCATTATCATCATTCATATTGTTAAAGGATCAAAATAATTCGGCATCTAACTCTGGTTCATCAAGAGAAAGGTTTGCAATCTCAAATATCCCGGTATTCTCCATGTCAATGGTATCAAAACCAAAATTTCCTTACAATTTCATTTTAACTCCTAAAATTTTAAAATTATAATTTGACCCCGTTTTATACTAAAATAATTATAATATTGCCCCAAACGTATCCTCCAAGTATCCCCTAAGCATCATCCAAGTATCCCCCAAGTATCCTCTAGTCAAACTTGTGAAAAAGTCAACGGATACGCCATTTGAAGTATCGGATACGTATCCTGGAGTATTCGGGGAGTATCTAAACTGGATACGAGTTCGATACGAGTTGCCTCCACCAAATGGAGTATCCGTGCTTCCTAGGTTTTAATCTTAGAGTCGGTGTAAAAAAAAGGGAAGAAACATGTGTGCTTTATGGCTGTTGGATCAATCCAACGGCCATAAAGGTTAAAATCTTGTCATTTGTCTCGCTATAAATACGTTTATTTCAGTCCTCTCACTCTCAAGTCTCTTCATGTTTTATTTCTCTCTTTCATGGGAAGTCAACGCTTCTGCGATAAGTATGGCTGACTCATTGTCACTCCAAGCTTTCTTGAGAGTTTTTGGAAACCATCTCAAAAAGAAATCTTGGTGTACAACGAGGCAGCAAAACATATCGCTCTCCAATTCTGCGACAGAGGGTTGTTTAAGACTTTGTTTTGGATCATTCAGTAATTCTTGTGTACATTTTTTATTGTTTTATTAGTGTTATTTCTCAATCTTATTTCTATTTTTTTCTTCTGTATTTTTTTTCTTTATCATCATTTCAGATATTTTGGATATTTTGATATTTTTCAATATAAAACACATAAAACAAGTAAATAGTTTAAGATGATGCGAACCATCCATCCACAATGATGATCAAACCGAGCAACACAGCGATCACATATGCTGCAGTGTTTGGACCTAGCAGGTTGAGTCAGAGATACAGTGAAAAAGTCCCATCACATGTAAACAAGGATAGAACTGCAAATTTATAAAGAGTGTGTTAACTAGAAAAGCAAGGATAGATGTCACAATACATTTTTATCAGCATGGATAAAACTGCAAATTTATAAAGAGTGTGTTAACTAGAAAAGCAACACATTTTTATCTTTCATTTCTGGTCAAAAAGACCTCAGTGTCCATAAACAAATTTTTTTTTTTTTTTGACTAACTTACAAAAACAAAAACCCAATTTAATGACATCTCATGTGAACAAAATGTAGTTCTTCTTTTAAATCAATTTAAAGCCAACTGGTTTTGGTTTAATATAACTATAAATTATGGGTTAGGCTAAATCGACTTCAAAATTTGACTTAAACTTGTGAGTTGTGATTCCATCCATCTATTTGATACTTGAAATCACACTATTTGAGTCAAATTTTTAAGATAATATAACCTGGCTTATAAATTATATTCTAATTCCTTGGAAACATAACAATTCATTTCCTTTATTTATAAGGGTTTTATGTGATGATCATGTGATTTGCATGTACTTGATAAATTGAAGAATTTACTTTAGATTTCTTCAAGATTTTATTTTATTTTCTTATTTTCCCCCTTATTTATCAATATATGTTCAGCTGAAGCTGACAAAGTGAAACTTTTACTACTAATTTTTGATATGTGGTCAAGATTCTTTCAAATCAAGTAGCAGTAGAAAAGGTAGGGATGGCAAAATTCCCCGCGGGGACGGGGCCCCGTGGGGACCCGCACTTTTGGGGTGGGGATGGGTTTCAATTTGGTGGGGATGGGGCGGGGATGGGGATAAATAGTCTAACCCGCAATAGGTATGGGGTGGGGATGGGTTTTATACTCCCCACCCCGCCCCGCCCCGCCCCGCCCCGCTTAAAATAATACTTAGTTAAACTACGTAGTTTCAAAGAAAATAAATGTATCTATATAAAAAAAAGAAATATATATATATATATACATATATATATATACACATTATCCCTAACTTTACATCTCTCCACTGTTATTTAATATAAAGTGACAAAACAAAATACCATTGAAAAAAAACCCTAGCCGTTAACTTCAACTCTAAGTCTCTAATCCTCAAACAACTCGAAGTTCATTATTCAAGCTTAAACCTCAAACAATTTTTATTTTTTTCAAGTTTATTACTTAAATCATTCTCAACTCTTGAATTAAATTTAATTCATTTATCACTACTTCAAGTAGGCACAAATATGTCTATACATGCACTAGAAAGTGAAAATCCAATACCGGTGTCATCAAGAAAAAATTGTTTAAACATAGAAGAACAACATGGGGTGGAAACAAACCCGGCCAATTGAATGTGAAGACGATGACAACAAAAGAAAAAGAAGATGCACATCAATTATGTGGGAGCACTTAACTGATAAAATTTTTTTGAATATAACTATCATATTCAATAGTTATATAATTGTTATTTAAATAAAAAATATATATATAAATGGGGTAAATGGGTGGGGATGAGGAAAGCACTCCCCGTTGTACCCCGCCCCGCCCCAACCCGCTCCATCTATAGTGGGGTTTTATGAGGGGATGGGTTTTCAAAAAATAAATGGGGTGGGGTGCGGGTAAGGCCACCCCGCCCCGAACCCGCCCCATTGCCATCCCTAAGAAAAGGCGATTTTTAGTTTTGAAATTCTTTTGAGGTTTTGTTTTTTGTGATTCTTAGCAGCTTTGAATAACAACAGAGCAGTAGAGCAGGTAAACCAACTAGCTAATGCTCTGAAAAACTGCAAAAAAAATAGTGTGTTTTTTGTGCAACATTTCAAAATTTGTTTACATGGGGTCAATTTACTGTCCAAACCGAGAAGGGATGTTAAAAAATAAAAAAATAAAAAAAAAATCACAATTACAATATAATTGTACGTATTTCATGATCTTTTAATATTTATAGATAAGAAACGAATAATATAAGATTGAAAACAACTTTTGTTTGTTGTGCTTGTTTGCTTTACATATATGGGGGTCTTCTTATTATTATTATTATTATTTCACTGCTAATTGGGTTTGATTAGTAAAATACAATAAAGTTACTGTAAGGACTATGTTTTGATGAAATTATATTTGACAAGACAAAAAATCTATTAACAAAATACAGAGAAATTAACATGAGAAATCATGTATCAACTTTGAAAGTAGATTCATTATTTGTTGATGAAGAAAAAGAGAGTGAATTCAATTGGGAAGAGGGATTTCCAATTGAATTAAGTAATGGATCTATCAAAACTTAATGTGTCATTATTAGAAATTAATTTGTTGTTAATCTCGTTACTTTGTTTTGGCTGAATTTGAAATTTATTTATTTATTTATTTATTTATTTTTGCAGTGGCTTTTAATATAGAAAGGAGGTGTGATTGTTTAGGTGCAGTAGTTTAGGTAGTAGAAACTGAAATTATCTAATTCTATATAGGAGCCGATATTGACACCCATAAATATGATAAACACACCCATATTTTAATAAAAAATTTAATTACAAAAATATCCCAATAGGAATTTACCAATAAGGACAAATTAGTTTAATTAAAAATAAACAAAATACTATTTACACCATTAATTATACTCATATCTTCAACTATATCACTTTATTAAAATAAAATAAAAAATAAAAAAACTAAACCTTAATTAAATGGTTTCCCATTTATCACTCTCCACCTAATCATATTTCCCAATTTCGGTTTTTCAAATCATTGAAGGGTTTAGCAATTTTTATTTGGTGGGTTTGTGACCTGGGTTTGTTGTCATTCTCTCTATGAGCTGGTTTCTGGGTATTGGATATTTTAGCACAGCATTGCTGATTTCGTTAGCAATTTAAGTTTATATAACAATATTAATGGTGTTTGGCTCCTATATAGAGAAAACATTACTGGCTTTCTTGGATTAGTGTTGCTGCTATGGGTGAGAGGAGTAAATCATCTCCTGGGATCATTACTCAAAGTCTTTGTTTTCCTTGTTCACAATTGCATCAATTCTCTTCTTTTTGTCGTGGTTCTTTGTATTGCGGTCCACTTCCAATGATAGTAGTTTGTTTACCAATACCAATGCCAATAGCAATCCCCTGCCTGTAGTTAACAATGGTAATTATGAAGCCAGGATTAGAAACCACGCAATACTTAATGATAGTGTAGAAGAAGAAGAGGCAGAATTACCCAAAAGAAATGCAATACCAAAAATAAAGCGATTCTTAAGGTTTATATGTATGATCTACCCCCTGAGTTTCTTTTTGAACTCTTAGATTGGAAAGCACAAGGGGGAAGTGTTTGGCCTGATGTTACAAAAAATATACCTCAATATCCCACTGTGGGATTCAAAAATCACTCTTCTCTTCTTCTAAACCCATCCAATCAAGTATCAATGGGAACGAAATACCTAAATCACTGCTCCATATTTACTCATTTAGCTACAACTCCAACTTGTATGTTTGTATTTCCATGGGAGAGATAATTATGTATCCCTCTTGGGCAAAATCTCCATAGCAGGAAATTGGCCTAAAGTGGAAATTCTCGAAATTTAAGAATTTAATAATTCCTGAGATTGTGTTTTCAAGTCTAGAGAATTTAAAAATTTATCATTTGTAAAATTGGGTGGGTGTTCTAATAACTTATGAGGGTTTATAAATAAATTATATTGAAATAAAAACATTCATTTAAATAAGGGCACTATTGGCATTAAGATGGGTGTTTATAGTAATGTTTTAATTTTAAATTTTAGACATGGGTGTACTTATAAATTTGGGTGCGCTTATCATATTTATGGGTGTCAATATCCGTACCCATTCTATATACAAGAACTCCCCAAACAAGACCATCTTGATATGTTTTTTTATTTTTGGAAATAGAAATGTTATTCATAAAAAGGAATGGAGTCCAGAATGTAAATAGAATTGCATCAATAAAACTTTGAAATATGTGATTTAATTCTACAAATTCACTTGACAAAAGATGTATTTATTCAAAAACATCTCCACAAAATTAGGGGCAAAGTTAAAATTCCACAAATCTGAAAACGATGACAGATTATTTAAGCATAAATAAATAAACAAATAAAAACTTTATTAGATCTTTCTACCTGTTCTCAAACGCTGGAGTTGAGTTAGACTGATTATGATTATGATTATGATTATGAGGGAAAGGTTCAAGTTCCCCCAAAAAACTGCATCAATATTATACAAATACCGAAAATAAAATAATTAATTTTCAACTGTAGAGCAATCGACACGGTTGTATTTGAGGCATAATCTTAAACAAACCAAATCCATAGGCAAATTTATGGACCCGGAATAAAGGATTCATTGTTGTTAATATCATCTTCACTTCCAATAGCAAAAATCTCTTCCATATTCTTGCATTCAATCACTTCAGTCACTTGCAGTTCAGGAAGGCCTCTAGCAATTGAGAATGAGAAGATGTTCTTCAGTTTATCACAATTTCCAACTTTAACAGTTCTTAATCTGCAGAAGGAATTTGTTGTAAGTTGACAATGACATATTTTCTCCAAGTTAATCAAATTGTGAACAAACAATGACTCTAAGAGGGATAATTTGTTGCAAGAGTCCAAATCAATGGAGTCAAAGATACACAGAAAGTAGGAATTATTTTGGATATGGAGATGCTTCAACTGTGAAGAGCCCTCTCTGTTTAGTTCATAGATGACATTCTTAAATTGTCTAAAAATAGATCCTCAACTCCCTTAAATTGCATGATAATCGCCTCCACCTGGGAATTGTAAGTAAAGAGCTTGAGTTTTAACGTTCTTGAGGTCTCATACTTACCGGACCAATCCCAGCCATCTCCTATGGATATCCTGTATCTTGCCAGCTTTTTGGAGAACAAGCGCTTGGGCAAAATCTTGGCACTTGGAATATGCATTTCTAAAGTAGTCAGATGAGGCAAATGCTTCAACTCATCAAGGCTCGCATTACGCCTTTCATCGTTCAATCCTTCATCCTCCCACTGAACAAAGCTATTGCCCATATACAGTTCTTCTAATCGGGATAAGTTTGATAAGACATTAGGCGGAATAACTTTCAGTTTGGAACAATCGCTCAAATCTAAAAGCCTTAACCTAGTCAATTGACCTAGTTCTACAGGCAATTGCTCTATATAAGAACTGTAAAAGCTAAGGATTTCTAGTTTCTTCAACTCCCCAATAATAGCTATGTCTCCCAGTACACATTGATCCAAACACAACGTTTGAAGGTTTAGTGGTTTACTAGGAGATGAAGAGATGATGGCAATGACAATAAATGCGTTGTAGTCAAATCTAAAACCTTAAGCTCTTCCATTCCTATGAAAAAACTATCAGGGATTTTCAAAAAAGGATCCTTGGTTCTCAGGTAGAACAATTTAAGTTCCGGACATTTCAAACCTTCAGAGAGCTCATATACATCATTATTATGTAAGGAGATTGCAGTACACTTTTTTTGTGTATTCTTATCCAACCATTCTCTTGGAACTTCATCATTTATCATTGCAAAAACACATTGGTCTCTAGATGCAATCGATATGGCAACATCACGAATAACATCATGCATATAAAACTTTTCACTGGTATAACTGTCCCATAGCAAACAAGATGCTTTGAGTTTGTCGATCAATGCATATACCCTATCTTGTGCCTCTTCCATAGAACTGATTCCTTTAAATAAACCCAATCCCATTCCATATTTCAACAAATCTCGAATATAACCATTGTGAGTATATCCTAGTAGACTACATAGCAAAAAAATAGACTTGAGTTCCTCACTTTCTAAATGATTGTAACTCAACTCTATGGTTGAATAGGCCACTGCCTGTGATCCAGTGAAGTTTCTTGAGGAAGGCCTTCTCAATTCCCACAAGGCATTTTTCCATTCATATAAATTCTTATTTTTCAATGCCCGTGCTACTGTTACAACAGCAATGGCCAAACCTGCACATTCCTCAACAACCTGGATTGCTACAGGCTGCACATCACGATCTTCAACACAATTACCTGTCATCTTCTTAAATAGGCTCCAAGCTTCTTTTTCTTGCAAAATGCCAACCAAATAATTAGTTTGTGAATCCATCTCGTTTGACAACACATCTAGACTTCTTGATGTCAACAATACTTTGCATCCCTTATTATCGTCTCCACACGGAACTCCTATTATCTCCAAATCAAGAATCGACCAAATATCATCCAAGATGATAAGAATCTTATTATCTTTCTTCAATTGCGCACAAAGCCTCCGTGCTCTTCCAGTTTCACTTTCTTCAAAGAATGCTAAACCCAACCCATTTGCTATCTCCCCTTGAATCTTTTTTACATCTAGGGTCCGGGATACAACTGCAAAAACTACCTCATCAAAGAGTTTGCGTCTTTGGGCCTATCTAGCAGCTTCCTTCACCAGTGTTGTCTTCCCAACACCACCAATCCCGTACACTCCAATCATGTTTTTTTTTTTTTTTTGAACAACAATCTTTATTAAAAAGAACAAAGGAGAAACAAGACCACAACAGGGCCGCGCCACAACAACAACCCCGCAGCCAACCACACAGAAAAGACAACAACAGCAAAACGCCCCAACAACCAGCAAAATGCCCCAACAAGCCCAGAAAAACAAAACAAAAACAAAGACAGAAGAAAGGGAGGAAGAGAAGAGGCAGAAAACAAGCACGACTCACCCCCCATCACTCCACTCCACAAAGTCACCAATCAAATTAGCCCCCTGTTTAGCTAGGCTATCAGCAACAGTATTGGTTGCTCTGTTATGCTAAGACAAACTAATCCCTCCCCTCACTGCCATGAAGTTCCTGATTTCATAAATTTCTTTAACCAACTTGAGATTCCCAAAGCCACCATTAAGGATCCAAGCCACAGCAGTTTTTGAGTCACTTCTAATCTCAATCGCCCGACCCAAAAGCAGAGAATTGGAAGCAACTAACTGACAGGCTTTGAGGATAGCAAGCACCTCAGCAGTATTAGAATCACTCAATCCAATGCTGAACGAAAATAAGCACAAAACCTTGCCCGAGAAGTCCCTCAAAACCCCCCCGATACCAGCTGAACCAGGCTTCCCATAAGCAGACCCATCAACATTGAAAGTCAGGTTGTCACCTAACAGAGGGGTCTAAAACTCCACCTTCTTGGTCTTTGCTGAAGCTACATCAACACACAAATCTTTAATGTTGAGGAGAATCATAGTAAGCACTTCTTTGGAACCATTTCCATGGTGTTTGAACCACCAACCCAGCCTGAATTTGACCATATCAATAGCTTGAGAGCCACTCACCTCTATGTTCCTAAACACTGCTTGGTTCCTGACATCCCAAATAGTCCAAGCAACAGCATAAAACAAGCAGTTCCAAGCTCTAGCAGCCTTAGGTGAGGGGACTAAGCCGTACCACTTGTCCCACCATTCGTAAATATTCCTAGAAATGCAATACTGAACTCCCCACCAACTCATGCAATTCCCCCACAACTTCCAAGACCAAGGACAGCTCAAGAACACATGATTCACAGTTTCTTCAGAGTCCTTGCAAAAATTGCAGACCACATCCACCCCCATTCCAAACCTTTGGAGAACTTCTCCCACTAACACCCTCCTTCTCAGAAGTTGCCAAGTGAAAAATTCAACCTTTGGGGGGCAAATCCCTTTCCACGGTAATTTCTTAGTCTCCGCCTCCCCTCTCTGACAGCTTTCCATCGCATAACAAAAAGAAGCCACCGAAAACATACCATTGTTAGAGAAGCCCCAAGCAAGTTTATCATTAACCAACCTACTAACCACAACACTGTCAATACATTTGCGAAAACAATTCCATTGATTCACCTCCCAATCAAAAGGAAATCTTCTCAACCTCACATCCCAAACCCAAACTCAAAAATACACCCATCTTTAAGCACCGATAGAGCAAAAATCTGGGGAAAGGCAGCTGATAATATAACCGAGTCTAGATAAATGTCACGCCAAAAATTAGCATTCTCACCCCTACCAATAACCACCTTAAATCCATCATTGATGATCTTAGCCGAGGGACTACCAAGCTTGTGCAGATTTGCTATGGCTTTCACAAAAAAAGAAGGTGCAGAATTACACTGCCAATTCCACCTTAGACAACCTTCCTTGATGCCGTATTTAGTACAAAGGACTCTCTTCCAAAGGGGCACATAATCCGAGCCAAACCTCCAAATCCATTTAGCAAGCAACCCATCATTCTTGTCTCTAATTCTCCCAATGCCTAAGCCTCCCCTTTTTTTGCTGTCGCAAACAGAAACCCAGTTGACCGCATGTAATTTCCTCTTTTCAATCCCATCGCCCCATAGAAACCCTCTCTGAATCTTCTCAATCTTATGAGCAACCCCCACCGGCATCTTAAAAACCGACATGTAGAAGGTAGGAATACTACTTAAGACAGACTTAATCAAAACCAACCTACTGGCTTTGGAAAGAAACTTTCTCTTCCAAGGGGCCAACCGTTTCTCAATATTCTCTACCACCGGATTCCAAAAAGCCTTTGAGAGGGGTCTAGCTCCAAGAAGGAGACCAAGATAAATGATTGGCAGTGATCCCATCCTACATTTAATCAAATCAGCCCATCTCTCCTCTCCAATCAAACGTTTCTCAATCCTAACAAGGCAAGACTTATGGAAATTAATCCTAAGCCCCGAAGCTAACTCAAAACATCTAAGAGTCCTCTTAAGGTTCAACAGATAGGATTCCTGCGGCTTTATGAAGACTAGAGTATCATCTGCGAATTGGAGGTGAGACACATGTAAGCCATTTCTATCAAAAACCTCTCCCTTTAGCATCCCCAAACCCACAGCCTTATTAAAAAGCGAGCTCAAACCTTCCGCCACAATGTTGAAAAGAAAGAGGGATAGCGGATCCCCCTGTCTTAACCCTCTCTCAATGCCAAACTGAGGCATAGGACTACCATTTACAATTACTGATAACCTCGAAATACAACCTTTAATCCATTGCCTCCACCTCTCGCTGAAACCCATCCTTTCCAACATGTCATCCAAAAAGCCATGGTCCACCATGTCGTAAGCCTTTTCAAAATCTAATTTAACCAAAACACCTCCTTCCTTATCCTTCCTCCACCTATGAATCACTTCTTCCGCTATAACAAAGCTATCTAAAATTTGACGGCCTTTAATGAATGCCATTTGACAATCGCCTATGATAGATTCCATAACCTTCTTAATACGGTTCGCAAGGACTTTCGCTACCACTTTATACACCGCCCCCACCAAACTAATAGGACGAAAATCCTTCAAAGTCTCCGGCTTCACCACCTTCGGAATAAGAGCCAGAAATGTATGATTGAACCTCTTGATCTTAAAACCATCATCATAGAAATCCTTAAAAAACTCCATAACATCCTTCTTGATAAACTCCCAATTTGCCTTAAAGAAATTAAGATTGAATCCGTCCGGACCGGAGGCTTTATTCCCGTCACAGTTATTTAAGGCTTCCCACACCTCATCCGTTGTGAATTCCTCCTCTAAACTCATACTTTCAGTCGAAGTCATCCTCTTTAGGCCTAAACCAACAAGCTTTGGACGCTGCCACCTCTTAGTCTCAAAGTGCTTTTTGAAGAACCCAAAGACACCTTGCTTGATAAGAAATGGATCCGTGAGAAACCTCCCATTAAAGGCTATATCATCAATGACATTTCTTCTACACCTCTCGTTAGCAACGAAATGGAAGAACTTAGTGTTCTTGTCCCCCTCTTGAGCTAATGGACCCTAGATTTCTGCCTCTAATTTTGTTCTTCGACTCAGTAACTTCTCCATAAATCCGACAGAATTTTCAAGCGAGAGTTTCTATGAAATTCAGTCTAGCCATCAACCGTTACTTTATCGTCAACCACCACCAACTCCTTCTCCAATTCCTCCACCGAAGACACTATCTTGTTCAAAGCCAACCACTCCTTCATCACAGCTTTAGAATTGACTAATTTATCACATAGAATCTGCAACTTAGACACTCCCACCGACTGGCCCTTCCAAACCTTAACAACTTCTGTCATCAAATCTTTGTTATCTAACCAAGAGTTGAAAAATCTGGGGACCCCAAACCCTTTTGGGTTCACCGATACCGACGACATTATGATCCGACAAACTTCTTTGCAACCCTTTCTGAACCAAATTCGGAAACCACAACAGAATCTCAGGCGAGAGAAGAAAACGATCTAGCCTAGACCACGCTGCACAGTCCCTGAAATTCGTCCAAGTGAAAGCCAGGCCTTGCATAGGCAAGTCCATCACCTTCGCATCTCTAACGAAAGAATTGAAATTCCTCATCGACGTCACATTACAACCTTCCCCAATCCTTTCTGACGCTATCAACACAACATTAAAATCCCCTCCTATCCACCAAGGGAAAGGCAAAGCCCTTTGAGCATCAATCAAGAACTCCCACAACTCAACCCTTTCCGACTCAACATTGGCACCATAAACATTACATAAAACCAACTCCTTTTGAGATTTAACAACCAATCCAGCCAAAATGATGCAACGTTTACTATTAATACAAGCGTTTACCTGAAAGAAGGCGTCATTTCACAAGGAGATCAGACCTCCCGAAGCCCCTTCAGCATCAACACTCATTCCCTTGTTCAGCACCGCACCACCTAAAGCTTTAAGCAAACTATAATCAAATTCCCTGAGCTTAGTTTCCTAAAGAAACAAAATAGACGGTTTGTGATACTCCACCATCTTGCGAACCGCTCTCCTCTTTTCCTTCTTACCAAGACCCCTTATATTCCAAGTGATAGCTAACATTAAAAAAAATGAGACACCAACCAGCCACACACAAAACGAACTGCAGAGACCTATTTGGCATATAACGCCTCATCCTCCAATTCCCTCCTAGCCACTATCTTTCAAATCTCCTCCTCCCTTCCTTCAATGTCTAACCCAAGTGCTATTGCTGTCTCAATAACTCTAGCAACTTCATCCTCCAGCTCCCATCCAGCACTTCTGCTGACATGAACCTCTTCCTGAATCTGAATTTGATTTACTTCCCCCTTCTGACTCTTTATTGAATATCATGTTTTCATGCCATGGGTTCTAGAAGAACTAACCTTTTTTCTTCTTTTCTTAGAAATTGTCATCCCAACCTGAGCATTACCTATCTGACCGTCCCTGTTAGAACTTCTATCTGCTTCCATTTGAAGCTCCTTAATCTGTCCTTCCTTCGTAAACCCTGACCCTGGACCTTGGCTTCCTTTATCCACTGGGCTACCACTTTTGGAATCTGAAACCAACGTTTCTTTTACCCGAGTCCCACCATCAGACCCAGTTAATCCTTCCACATCACCTCCCTCATGAGATGCCTCTTTAGGCCCAATATCAATCCAAAACTGGGCTGCCCTACTTTCAGTACCAAGAGGGAGAGGCCCAACAATTGGCCTATCTCCTTGGATCATCAAAAGCCCATCGTCTGGCCCAATATTCCCCACATCTTTATCTGTACCAAATCTTCTCGAACAATCACCTACCACAAAGCCACTCCTACCATCCTTCTAGAATCCATCCTCCTGATCTGAGCTTGATGAGCTGTCATCACATTCATACCCATTACTCTGACAACCTTTTCTCTTCTTCTCAAAAATCACTTTAGCCTTTCTATTCTCCTGCATCGTAGGCCTTACAAAAGGTTTCCTTAACAATTGCAATTTGCCTTTGCCCTTTTCCTTCTTGGAAAAAGAAGCCGAATGCCCACTCTTCCCAACTTGTTCTGGCACAAAATCGTTGACATTCCCATTTATCCATACCCTGTTAATCTGTTATCATATATTTCTCTGACAGCTCCTTCCACATCCTGCTACACCCTGACACCTATATCTGACTTGCCTTGATTTGAAGACTTGGAGGCCTTGTCACCCATTGTTGAACCTATACCACCATTCACCAAAACCGGGTAGGTATTCAAATTTTGAACCTGTTGGTTATCCACAACCACCATTGAAACAAAAAAGGTTCCTTCAACCTCAACCTCAATAGTATCAGGAAAAATAGCTCCGAAGGGGACTAAAACCAAAACTCTCCCTCTATCCACTCTGATTTTGTTACATGTTTCATCCTCAACCATCAGTGCTTCCCTAATAACCCCTCCCATCTTCATGAATAACTCCTTCTGCCAGCACCCCAATGGTACTCCCCAAAACTCCACCCACATAGTTCTTGACTTCGAAGCTAACCAAGGAAATCCTTTCTCCATTGAGGAAAAGCAATCATTCCAAAAAAACTTATTCCTAACCATCCCTACGGACTCAATCTCTGAATCAAACTTCCACAAAATTTTCTTATCCCCCAAGTAACTAGCCGAAAAAGAAAATTATCTAGATGCCAACCTATTCACCACCGTAACCACACTGGAAAAGTTTTTGAGAACTCCTGTAGTACAAGTAGATATCCAATTATCAGACCCCATCTTCCTTTTCCACACGACTTTATTTGGCTTCCATTTCTCCTTCGACTCTGTCATTTTGACATCTGGTCCATTCTTCTTCACAGCATCCGCAAAGGATAGATTGTCCTGTACAACTGGCCTATATATACTGTCCATATCTTTGGCAACACCACGCCGGGCACCCCTAGGTTTCAACCCCGGCCCTTTAGGCACTTCTGAACGGCGGTTCGACCTGCCATAGTCTGCCACCTTCGTCCTTATCGGCCAGCTATAGACATGCATCCCATTAGTAATCTTAGCCACCTTTAGAGCCTCCTCCGATTTAGCAAAACGAATGAAAGCAAAGGCACTTTTCCTTGGGCTTGATCTTGAAGACAAAAAAACATCTCTGACCTTCCCAAAAACCTTGAATATTCCCCACAGTCCCTTAACATCAACTTGTGGATTCAAGTTGTCCACAAAGATAGAAAACAAGCTGTTCCTATAGTCTCGCATACCCTCCCTCTCCAACATCCCATTGCGACTCTCTCTAGCAAACCCTCTCATATCTTCGTACACTCCAATCATGTTGACATTAGGATTACTTAATGCATTTAGTATATCATTCAAAGTGAGCATCCTTGATTCAAAGGCCTCGTAAAACTTATTAGACATAAGCCACATATTCTTTGGAACAATACGGTAGGACACTTGATCGAATTTCCCTTCAGCCAGGAGTCTAGTAACAACCATCATCTCCTTCCTTGCTTTCTTGCTAAGCTGATACCGGATCTTCAAATCAGGACACAACCCTCCAAGGCCCTGCCTCTTCGCTTTCTCTTCATCTTCAACAAACAACCGCACCTCATCAATGATCACGTTCACACTTATCAACCACTTTTGAACATTCTGTAAAATCTCTTCCCCATTTCTTTCAGCATCATTAACCAAATGCTGCACTCTCTCTTTTTAGTTCCTCAGCTTCTCAAATTCCTTCTTGAGATTGTCAACGTTGCTTCTATAGTTGCATAGATAACTAAATTGATGTCCTACAGGAGCAACCAAGTATTCAGCAACTTTCCCAGAAACAGAAATAACAATTTCTACCATTTTCAAACCCTCCCCTACCACAATCCCACTTCTCTTTCAAGTTTTTGACAATGGTTTATGCAAAGCAAACCAAATGAAAACAAAACAGTAACAACAAGAAGCAAATTTTGAAGAGTCTAAATGCCCAACAACAAAAAAAGTGAATCGCATCTGATTGCAGAGAAACAATGAATATAATAAACTCAGCATTGGATTGTTTTCGTTGGTTCTTGTCATTTATATATAATTTTAATAAAAGCTCAACTACTCTAAGTTGAAGATTGAAGTCAACAAGCATAAAATAAAAAAGAAAACCAGGTCCCATTATTCGATTGCCATTTCTAATAGTAAAATTTCTTTATGAAAATCTACCAATTTGAATTATTCAAACCAATGACTAATGACAAAAATAAGAAGTTGAATCAGTAAACAGTGCTCACCAGACAACATCATCAACTCCAGAAACTTCTCGGGTCGTGATAATTCTCCATGAATGATTTGATTATCAGAGAAATCAAAACCGATTGCAATTAAAAAATATATATATATTTATATATATATATAAAAAAAAAGATGATGGAGATGCAGGGGATCGAACCCTGTACCTCTCGCATGCAAAGCGAGCGCTCTACCATTTGAGCTACATCCCCTTTTATTATTAGTTTGGAACAACTATAAACATTATTTATTTTATGATTTATTGTAATGAAATAAAATTCTGGATTTTATATTTATTTCTTTCTTTCTTTTTTTTTCCTTTTCTCTCTAACAAAATTAATAAGTAATTAGACATCGATTATAAAGTTCATATATGTAATTAGATAAGCAACAAATATATTATACTGTGTAAAGATATTCTCGCTTATAAAAAAAAAAAAAAAAAAAAAAAGAATGAATTAGAAATAATGCTTTTAAAAGGATTTGGATCCTCTACTGATTTGAATTTTTTTTCCTAACCTTTTAAAGCATATGATTGGTTGTTGATAAAGTGGTTGTGAAAACCAGGCACGGAGCTAGCATAGAGCGAGAGGGGGCCACTGCCCCCCCTGAAGTTTTCAAAATTTTCAAATTTTACTTTGTCAATTTTTATAAAATCTTAAATTTTTAGATATTTATGTTTTTACCCCTAATTTATTTTTTAGTTTTCTAATGTTATTTTTTTAAACAATTTTTTTTATATAAACCATACATTTAGAATTTGTTTTTCATGTCTGAAGTCTTAATATTTTTCACTCAAATCACATAAAAAAAAAAATCTTTGATTCTATATATAGTATTTCTTTCTATGTATCTTAATTATAAATGAAAAACGAATTATAAAATATATATTATATCTTAAATAATATTATTTTCTCATTCAAATAATTTTGTTCTCTATTCCAATCTTACCTATCTCACCCTAATACCATGTCATACTTTTGATATGTTATTTATTTTAATATAATCAATGTGTTAATTTATATAATTAAAATATATCAACCAAACATATATAGACATATCACGTATATTTATATTTAACTATTAACATATTTTACCAAACAAACTTATATCATTTTTAAAAATTAAACTAGTTTTTGGATGTTATAAAAATACTAGGAGTACAATTTAAATTTTAATTAGTTTAATTTCTAACTCTTAAACACTATTATTGAATTATGAATTAAGAGCCATAAGGTTTTTCTATATTATTTTTAAAGTAATTTTAGACATGTAAACTCTATATCTCAATTGCCCTCAGGGGCGTAACTCAGTTGGTAGATTGACGAGCTTAGGGCTTGGGCAAATGATTCTCAAGTCAGCGGCTTAAATCCTACCAATGACAAAAAAAGTTTCAAAAAAATATCTGGTCTAAATAGGTGGATAGATAGATACTGTCAAAAAAAAAAAAAAAAAAAAAAAAACCTCCATATCTCAATTTGTATTCTAACTACTAATGTATCAATTCATAAATAAATACACATCAACATTATTTTTTATTAATTTTATCTTTTAACATATCTTCTAAGATACATGTTAATATAACTCATTATTTTTATGACGCACCCGCTGGAAACAATTTCTGGCTCCGTCCCTGGTGAAAACTAATCACATCTTAACCACACATTCATTACAATATTCATGTGTAATGAGATTAGATAAGGTCAAAATATTAGATCAACAGAAGATCCAAATTCCTTTTGAAATGGGCATAGTGTGATTCAAATCCCCCAAACCACATGGACGGAGTACTAAAAGTTTACATTCAAATACTGAATTGCTTCTTTCTCAGGATTCAGGAAGCTTTGCTTCTCTGTAATAGGGAAGAAGAGTTCAAGTAAAAGAGAATTACAATTTCCTGTTTATATTAGGATTACTTACAAGTTGTATTTACGTTAACATACTCTCCTATGTGTATATATGTACTAGTATATATATCAGCTGAGATCAATAATAAAATACAAGATTATTTTGCTCTCAACAAATCAATTCTATCATGGTATCAGAGCTTCGCTAAGAAATAGCCGAAGATCCTGAAACCCTAAAACTTTTATATTTTTCTCCTCTCAATTTCTGCCGTCCTCATCCAAGCCGTCACAATGACTTCTTCAACTCCGGAATCCTCTACCTCTGCCCCTGCTGCAACCTCCTCTGCCGCTTCTCCCTCTGTCTCTCCTCAAATGGTTCTCATGGGCGCAAATAACACAAACCAACCTCCTACTCAGACACTTATTGCCATCAATTCTACTCAGGTTCCTATCAAGTTAACAAAATGAGGCAACTATGCCGCATGGAGATCACAATTTGAAAATCTGATATTCGGTTATGGACTCATGGGATTTTTGGACGGTACAACCTTGTGTCCTCCTGCAACAATTCCTGCACCTACTCCTCCTTCAGATTTGTCCTCTGCCGCTGATCAACAGACCGGCATGACAGTCCCAAATTCAGCTCATCTCCTCTGGCTCCGCTAAGACAGGCTGCTGCTCTATGCAATCCAAGTCTCATGCATGGGTGCTACTCAATCTAACGCAACTCATTCAACAACTTCTGCTTAGGCCTGGTCGAAATTGGAGGCTACATATGCAAATCGTTCCAACACTTGTAGACTCGGCCTTCTCGACTCTCTCACTAATGTCACATTGGCTGACAAATCTATTGCTGACTACATGCAGGGAATCAAGAATATTCTCGACAACCTTGAACTGATTGGCAATCCAATTGATGATGGTGCCATGGTAATCCACACTCTGAATGGCCTTGGATCGGCTTACCTGCCACTCGCTTCCGCAATTAGAGCCCGAGAAACACCGATATCCTTCAAAGAACTCTATGACAAACTTCTTGATCATAAGGCTTTTCTCCAACGTGATGAGGCAAAGAAAGTTGAACCGGTAATTACTACACAATTTAATCAACGGACTAACAACAGAAGAGGTTGTCAAAATCAAGGTGGCTTTACAAATAACATGGGGAATAATCAGTTTCAGAACTTCAGCAATCACCAACCGACCTATAGGCATGCTCAAAACACTGGCCATGGATACTCAACTCAAGGTAATCAATTCTGTGGATCCAATCATCCTAATTTTTCTTCTAATGTGCAGTGACGTCCACAGACACACACCAACAATTATCGTCCAACCTGTCAACTTTGTTACAAGATTGGTCACACTACCCGAGTCTGTCAATCACGTCCACAACCGGGATCCCAAGCATGGCCACAAGCAAATAATATGACATCCGATCAGACCAATTCTCGCAACAACTGGATTCTTAACTCAGGGGCCTCTCATCACATGACATCAGACCTACAAAATCTGTCACTTCACTCAGAATATGGTGGCCCTGAAGACATCATGGTTGGGGATGGTAAAACAATTCCTATAACCCATACTGGTAGCACATCCTTACACACTTCTACTAAATCTTTTCCTCTCACTCATGTCCTGTGTTCTCCCCACATATCTCACAATCTTATGTCTGTGTCTAAATTTTGTGCTCACAATAAAGCGTCTATTGAATTTTTCCCAAACTGTTTTCTTGTGAAGGATCTAACCACGGGGCATCCTTGGTTCGCGGCCGGAATGAGGGCAATCTCTATGTCTGGCCTAGGTCTACGTCTCTAGCCACCCTCCTTACCGCCTCGTCCAAGCAACGTGTCTCCTCCTTAGCATGGCACCAATGGCTTGGCCATCCATCTGTTCAAGTCCTTCGTCACTTAGTATCATCTCAAAGTCTTCCTGTCTCCAATTCAGAGTCTCAGTTTTCACATTGTCATGCATGTCTTTGTAATAAGAGTCACAAACTACCATTTGGTGTTTCGACATTGACCTACAATAAACCGTTAGAAATTTTATTTACTGATGTCTGGGGCCCTGCCCACCTGTCATCTTTTGATAATTTTCGTTATTATGTTATTTTTGTGGATTATTTTTCAAAATATACATGGATTTATCCACTTAAACACAAGTCTGATGTTCCACATGTTTTCAAGCGTTTTAAAACACTTGTTAAAAAAGATTTCAATGCTCAAATACAAATGGTTTACTCAGATGGCAGTGGGGAAGCTCATTCCCTTGGTCATGTTTTAAAATCATTTGGCATACATCACCTAAAATCACCTCCTCACACACCTGAGCACGTAGGCACCGCCGAACGGAAACACCATCATGTGGTGGAAACCACGCTATCACTTCTTCATCATGCCTCAATGCCCGTTAGGTAATGGTCTCTCGCATTTCAAACTGCAGTTTATCTAATTAATCGCATGCCAACCAAAGTCCTTCATAACAAAAGTCCCCACTCCATACTCTTTGACAAGGATTCGAATTATCACAAACTCCGTGTGTTCGGGTCCTTGTGTTATCCGTGGCTCCATCCGTACGTATCTCATAAACTTGAGCCTCGCTCCAAACCGTGTCTTTGTCGGCTACTCTACTGAACATAATGCATATATGTGTCTAGATAGGCATACAAATAGGATCTACATATCTCATCATGTTGTGTTTGTCTAGTCAGTCTTCCCATTCGCCAATCCAATTGGCTCCATGTCTCAGGCACTTCCCACACAGGTCAGAAATTGGTTCAATAATCTCTCTTCCCACCCACCAGAAATTGACTCAGACCCTTAACCGGACTCTTCGACAGACCATGCCACCACCAATCCAGATATCCTACATTTATCCCTCCCAAACACTATCACACCCATATCAGGCCAGTCCGTCAACTGTAACCCACCACCAACAACTGTCCAGCTGTTGACCACACCAGTTCAGTCCATCACAGCCCCTTCCAGTCGACCAAACGGACATACATGCCCAACCGGTACCATCACCACCATCAGCTGAGTCAGCTCCAAGACCCATGTCACCCACCCGTGTCATCCAAACCAGGTCTAGAAACAATATCTTCAAACCAAAAACAATATTGGATCTCCTTACCATAGCCCACACACCTCCCCAAACCGAACCAACCTCACTTTCCCAGGCCGTAAACTGTTGGAATGGCGTCAAGTAATGAGTGCCGAATATGATGCCCTGGTTAAGAACACAACTTGGGATCTGGTTCCGGCTCACTCCTCCCAAAATGTGGTGGGATGTAAATGGATTTTCTGAATTAAGAGACACCCTGATAGTTCGGTTGCTCGTTACAAGGCTCGCTTAGTGGCGAAAGGTTTTCACCAAAGGCCTGGCATAGACTTCATTGAAACCTTTAGCTCGGTGGTCAAACTTGTCACTGTTTGTCTAATTCTGACAATTGCAGTTACTAATGGTTGGTCTCTACGACAACTAGATGTCAACAATGCTTTTTTGCAGAGGACTCTCACTAATGATGTGTACATGGAGCAACCTCCTGGGTTCACCCATCCAACAATGCCGCATCATGTGTGCAAACTTCGGAAAGCGATCTATGGCCTTCGTCAGGCGCCGCGAGCATGGTACAATGAACTACACACCTTTCTCCTGTCATCCGGGTTTGTTAACTCCAACAGTGATACCTCTCTCTTCATCCATCATCATGCCGACCACACCTTGTACCTTGTAGTATACGTGGACGACATCATTGTCACTGGCTCCTCAGATTCCAAGGTTCATCAGTTCATCGCAACATTGGCTCGGAGATTCTCACTCAAAGACCTTGGGCTGCTTTCCTTCTTCCTAGGTGTTGAAGCATACCATACTCCCCACGGTCTCTTCCTCTCACAGCGAAAATATATATGTGATCTCTTAACAAAGGCAAATATGTTTGAGTGTAATCCTATGTCTACTCCCATCTCCACAACCGAAACATTGAAACTTACAGATGGCAATGCCCTCGCTGATGCTACTCAATATAGACAAATTGTGGGGTCACTTCAATATCTTTCCCACACTCGGCCGGATGTCTCATTTACGGTAAACAAATTTTCTCAATTCATGCACTGTCCGACCACAATTCACCGGAATGCTGTCAAGCGTGTTCTTCGCTACCTCAAAGCCTTATCGAATCATGGCTTACTCATCCACCGTCATTCTCCAACCCATCTCCATGCTTTTGCTGACTTGGACTGGGTAGGCGACCCGGACGACCGTCGCTCCACCACTGCTTACTTAATTTTTCTCGGCTCCACTCCCATCAGTTGGAGCTCCAAGAAGCAGCACACGGTTGCTCGCTCCTCCACTGAAGCTGAATATCGTGCAATTGCATCTGCTGCTGCCGAGTTAAATTGGCTTGGCCACCTTCTCTCTGAGCTTCGCATAAGCACACCCACTCCTCCTATCATATATTGCGACAACGCTAGTGCAACTTATGTTTGTGCGAATCCAATCTTTCACAGCCGCACGAAACATGTCGCTATTGACTTTTACTTTGATGGCGATCAAGTGGCTCGGAAACAGCTTCGGGTTGCTCATGTACATACGAATGATCAGCTGGCAGATTCACTCACTAAACCCCTCAACCGCAAGCAATTTTCAGATCATAGGATCAAGATAGGCGTCCTTGACGGAAGCTCTATCTTGAGGGGGCATAATAGGGAAGAAGAGTTCAAGTAAAAGAGAATTACAATTTCTTGTTTATATTAGGATTACTTACAAGTTGTATTTACGTTAACATACTCTCCTATGTGTATATATGTACTAGTATATGTATCAGCTGAGATCAATAATAAAATACAAGATTATTTTGCTCTCAACAAATCAATTCTATCACTCTGCTGCTTGCCCTCCTTGCTTGTTGAGGGTCTTATTTATAGGGGAAAGGCAAAGACAAACCTCCCCCATTTTCAACATGGTGGTTGTGCTCATGAATGTGGCCTGTGGTAGGTGGTAGGTGGAAGTTGAGCCAATTTGTCAACATGCAGACCAATCAAAAAGAAGCAATCAGTCTAAGCAAAATGTTCGAAATCAAAATCAGAGGAATGGCAGCTTCCACTTTGTATGCAGACATAATTAACAGTTGAATGAATCTTCATACCTTTTCAACCAAAAACAGGGATTCTTGAGCTCCGATATCAAGTTGACCTTTTTCTAAAGTGAATATCTTTAAGTAGTTACAATGGTATGTCGTTAACTTCATTAACATTGGCCTGTCTGATGTATGGATTCCAGGATACAAAGTTCTAAGTTTGGGTAGTTCCCAGAGTTTCAGGGAAGTAACCGGTGGAAAGATAAACCCAGTTGCTGATGTTTCTTCTCCTTCTTCCGCAACAATCTCCCTCACTCCACAATTGGACAAATCAAGTTCTTCAAGTTGCAAAAGATTCCTAGCGATAGAGGGTGGAAAGAGATTTTTCAGACTCCAACACTTGGATACTCTCACTACATGTAGATTTTGAAAGGAGAGCATTCCTTGGGGAGCCTTATTCCATACGTGCTTCAATTTTGGTAGACTATGTATGTACAATTTTCTTAGCTGAGTGACTGTCACAAACTGCAATTCTTCAAAATTTATCCCTTGAATTTCAAATATCTCTTGTAGTGAACCACAGTTGATAACATTTAGGAATTCTAGCCTTGAGAGTCTTCGACACTTTTTTGAATGGAAACAATCTTAACAGCTTATTGCAGGAATTAACTTCCATTAATCTCAATTTGCAAAAGGAAATCTCAGCAAGTTGGTTCTTCCTTATCATCTTCAAGTTATCCATGTGAGAAATTATCATTTCCTCTAAGCTCTGGAATGCAGCCTGTAGTATTCATGCATATTCAAGCCATTGAGTTACTAACAATCTCTTTTATTCTAATTGATAATGATTGGAACATTTGTCCAAAAATAAGAAATTACTAGCACATAAGGCATGTAAAAATTGGAAAACAAATCAAATTATACCTTTTTGACCAAAAAGAGTGGTTGGTGTGCTGGAGCATCAAGTTGGCGCACCGCGCGCCGTAGTTTCCTGGTAGCTAGGACGTTTTGAAACCAATATCTCTACTCTGTCACAATGATATACTTCCAACTTCTTTAACATCGGCCATTCCAAAATATGTATTCTTTAACATCGACTCATTTTTTCAACTTCTTTCCCAGCTATCATAGTTGTGCTTGTATCTTCAGAGATGAATGTCTTCAATTCAGGGCATCGATCTATGTGCAGTACTTTCAAGGATGGAAGTTCTATGTAACTTCCTGAACAGAATCTTGTGAGAAACATTTGATATTTCCTTTCTTCTTCTCTTACTTCTTTGACTGTTATCTCCTCCAATACTGAGCATTTGCATATCATGAGGCGTTGGAGCTGCACAAAGTTTCTAACCACTGAAGATGTAAACATATATTTTAAATTCCCACAGCCATAGAGGGTCAATTTCGTCAGGTTTTGAATGCAGGAAGTTGTTGCTGGGAGTTGGTTGTGCCATATCCTTTCAAAAATAATTGCAGGCAATTCCAAGGCTGCCAAGTTGGGAAACTTAAGCTGCACACAAGTGATAATATTTTAGCAGGGACACCCATGCCATAACATTCTAATGAAAAAAAACAATTGCCTTCTAATTTTCAAATATGCAGAATCAAGCATATATTGAAGTTCTTATTAATTTGATAAATTTTTAATGCCATAACAATTGTATGTCTAAAATGTAGCATATAAAGAGCAGAGTTTAGCAACTTGGGGTTTAATTAACTATGCATCCAATGTCAAATAGGAACCATTGATAACAAAATCCTTAGACCATGCAAGAGGTGTACATTCAAGTCATAATCAATCCAACCGATGAGTCTAAATGTAAAATGTGATTTATGCTACTGTTAAAGCTTAGTGAGTGTGTGAGATTCATTTTCTCTGATGATTTTTTTTTTCACATATGTGTTGATAAAACAAGAAACAAAAAGTAAAATGACAGAGAACATGGTTATGGTTAGCTTACCTTCCTATCTAAAAATGCCATGGGAGTATCCAGCTCATCCTCCAAAACTACTTCATTATACCTTATTTCATTTGTCAATAGCTTCTGTGTATTTTGCAGTACATAAGGTGTCTTCTTGTCCAAGCAGAAGCTTCTGAGTTGTGGCAGAGACTTTAGAGTCAAGGAGCGTAATTGACCGAATTCAATCGTATCAATCACTTCATTGTTGTTCACATCATCTTCTCTTCCAACAACTAAAATCTCTTCCATATTCTTGCATGCAATCACTTCAAGTACTTCAACTTGTGGAAGGCCTTTGGCAATAGATAATGAGAAAATGTTCTTCAATTTATCACAATTTCTCACTTTTATTTTTTTCAAATTGCAGAAAGACTTTGTTACGAGTGGACCGTAACATATCTTCTCTAGATTAATCAAATTGTGAAGAGAATGACTCCAGGAGGGGAAAGACCCTGGACAATTGCCATGCCATGGAGTCAACAATACATAGAAAGTTGGGATTATTCAGAACATGGAGATGCTTCAGTTGCGAAAACCCTTGTTAGAATATGTTAGAATATTAGTCATTAATGTATAAGACTTCTATTTTGTTTAGGATTCAATTAGCTTAATTATAGGATTTCCTATTTCTTTCCTAATTGTATCTCTATCTGTTTTGATTAAGGAATCAATTAGCTTAATTATAGGATTTCCTGATTCTTTTCTAGTTGTATTTTTCCTATAAATTACCTCATATACGAAGAAGAATAATAACAAAAAAATATGAATTTGTTCATGGTATCAGAGCCTAAATCAAATTTTTAGGTAATTTTTTTTTTTTTTTTTTTTTTTTGTTTCTCTGAATCTCACTGCCGGTAGCTAGTGGCAATGGTGTCGGCAATGAAGGTCTTTTTTTTTTTTTTTTTTTTGTTTCTCTAAATCTCACTACCGGTAGCTAGTGGCAATGGTGCCAGTAGTAAGGAAAAAAAGGTACTACCGTTCTGCTTCTCTGACATCCGGTCCTCCTACCAGATTTACTGTTCTGACTATTTGATTTTACTGTTCCGACCACCGGAGTACTATTCCAGCTGCCGGAGTTACTGTTCCAGCCACCAGAGTTACTGTTCTTTTGCTTCCACTGCTATCTCTACTATGTTACAAAAAAAAAAAAAAAAAAAAAAAAGGATTGAGATTAAGTTGCTACCCCTTTAAGCCTTTTTTTTCTATCTACCCCTTCCTTCTACTTGATACCCCTTTTTTTCTAATCTACCCCTTTTTCTAATCTACTTCTAATCTATCCCTTTTTTCTACCTAAGTTGCTAACAGGACTATTGCCTGTTTTCAACTTTTCTACTACTATACAGAACTGCTACCTGTTTTTTCTACTACTACTCTAAAGTGTTAACAGGACTATTGCCGGTTTTTCAACTTTTCTACCCCTTTTTTTCTTCTTTCTTTTTTTTTTTTTTTTTTTTTTTTGTTTTTTTTTTTTTTTTTGTTTTCAGGTAAGCTTCACAGCCGACGCTTCTATCTTCGACCACCGGTACTACCTACAAATAAATTAAAGACCAGCTTGCAGATATCCTTATGAAGGCTATTAATGGAAGGAGCTTCCATGACTTAATTTGCAAGTTGGGCATGAGTGACATCTATGCACCAACTTTTGGGTGGGGGTGGTTTAGAATATGTTAGAATATCAGTCATTAATGTATAGGACTTCTATTTTGTTTAGGATTCAATTAGCTTAATTATAGGATTTCCTATTTCTTTCCTAATTGTATTTCTCTATCTGTTTTGATTAAGTAATCAATTAACTTAATTATAGGATTTCCTGATTCTTTTCTAGTTGTATTTTTCCTGTAAATTACCTCCTATACGGAGAAGAATAATAAAAAAAAAAAATATGAATTTGTTCAACCCCTTGCCGTCTAAATCATATATAACATTTTTTACACCCTTCTTTTTTTGAAACTACAATTTATTAGAAAGCCAAACTCAAGAGTTTGGTGCAACAATACAAAAACCATCGGTCCTTAATAAAAAAGACAGCAAACAAAAACACCCTAGAATACAACTCCCACAAGAGCTCACACTCAAGACAAAGACCAAGCTGCAGAAAATGCAGACAAACACAAAAACAGACCACTACTCAAGAAACACTCCACTCCAACCTCTCGCCCTGCATTGTAGCCTAGCTTTTGCAAGACTATCCGTCAACGAATTAGAACCACGAGGTGTAAAATGTACAGCCAAAGACCTTCGCTGCCTAAGAATTTGTCTAATATCATAGTAAATTAACTTGACTCAAAAGACCAAGACCATCCCCATTAATCCAAGCCACCGCCGATTCCGAATAGCTCAAGATGCTGATATTCCGATCATCAAATAGCTGACACATAGAAATCAGACTACACGCCTTATGAATAGCGAGAACCTCAGCGACGATAGGATCTACAGAACCAACAGACGAGGAGAACAAGCATAAACCTTCCCACTTGCATTACGAAGGACACCACCAATGCCACCTGCACCCGAATTACCTCTCACGGAACCATCCACGTTGAACACCAGATTATCGTCCACTAGTGAGTTCCTAAAGCATTGCTTCATTGATTTCACAGGTTTGCTATCCAAACACCGACCTACCATATCCAGCAAAAGCAAAGTTGTGTCTACCTTAGAGCCACATCCAAAGTTTTTGAACCACCTCACCACCCTAAATTTAACCGAGTATAAAACCTTTGCCTGATCTGGAGACTTCCCATTAAACACAATATCGTTGCACACCTCCCAAATAGATCAGACCACCACATAAAACAACAAATTCCAAGCCCTGGAGCATGACCTATACGGACACAAACCTATCCAGCACTCCATCCACCCTTGAACAAACACATTGCAACACAAGGAAACACCCCACCATCCCATGGCCTCCACCCATACTTCCCATGACCAAACACACTAAAGAAAAAGATGATCAATCGTCTCAGGTCCTGTACCACATAACAGACAGTCAATGCTATTCAAATGGGACAAACCGAAATTATTGAGTACATCTCTCACCGAGATTCGACCTTTTAACAATTGCCATAAAAACACCTCCACTTTTGGAGGACAAATCCCCTTCCAAAGAAAAGGGCAAACAGGAAAACAGACATTGCTGTCTTCAACTTCCAAACATCTCCTAAACGATTTAACTAAGAACACTTCATTCGAACTGTAAGTCCATGCCAAAGCATCCTGTATGTCCCTCCGAATTATTGTACTTTCTAAAGCTAACATAAAACAATTACATTGTGCTATCTCCCAATCGAAAAGTACTCTCCTCGTGTTAACCTTCCACTTCCATCTTGAATTGACAAAGCTTCCGAAATCCTTCACCATACCCTCTTGACCGGTTGCCAAGGCAAAGACCCTTGGAAACGCCAATTTCAGAGGATATGAGTCCCATTTAAGTCCTCCCAAAATCTTGTTCTCTCGCCAGACCCAACAATCACCTGAAAACCATCATAAACTATCTTTTAAGTATGATGACCTTCTTCAAATAATCTATTGATTGACTTCACAAAACCGGAACAAGATTTCAAACCCATACCTTCCCACACTAAACTGTCGGCCTTCAACCCATATTTAGCACAAATTACTTTCTTCCATACGGCAAAATGCTCCCTACTAAATCTTCATACCCATTTTGCCAAAAAAAACTCAACCCTTTATCTCTCATCCTACCTATCCCTAAACCACCTTCCTTCTTATGTTTACACACCGAGACCCGGTCCATAGCATGCACTTTCTTTTTTAACACACCATCATTCCAAAAGAAGTCTCTTTGGAGCTTCTCAATTTGCTTTGTGACGCCCACAGGGATACCAAAAACTGACATGAAATAAGTTGGAAGGCTCGCTAGAACCGATTTGATGAGGACAAGTCTCCCACCTTTTGATAAAAAAGCTCTCTTCCATGGAGCTAACCTGTCTATCACCTTTTGGATAACTGGTTTCCATAAAAATTCCCTATTCGGATTCCCTCCAAGCGGGAGCCCTAAATAAGTAATCGGAAGAGTTGCCTTGGCACATCTGAAAACTTGAGCCCACTCTACATCCCCTGAATTTCCTTCCCGACTCTAACCAGGCACGATTTGTGGAAATTTATTTTGAGACTCAAAGCCACCTCGAAACATCTCAAAATCTTTTTTGCATTTAAAAGGTAATCTAGACAAGGTTCAATGAAGAGCACAATATCATCGGCAAATTGAAGATGAGTAATGTGAATGTCATCATTGCCAAAACCAATCTCACGAATCAAACCACAATCTCTAGCCTTAAACAACATCCTGCTTAACACTTCCACCATCAAATTAAATAGAAAAGGAGATAGTGGGCCCCCTAGCACAAACCCCTAGTGCCAAGAATAGATATTAAATAACTATGTTATAAAGTATTAAAAAAAAAAACAAATATATATATATATATATACACGGAAGAGCCACCTCCTTCCAGAATTAGGATGGACTATTTAATATAATAATTTTTCTTATTTTTTATGAATTCTTTTTCATTTGAAATTTTTATTGAAAATAGTAGTACATGTTATGTAATTAACTTGAGATCTTGTAGTTTCTTGAAGATTGAAGTCCGGCCAACCTAAGCACCGCTAAGGACTAGCAAACACTTTTAAAAATAAAATAAAATAAAATAAAATAAACTTTAGTTACCTCTGTGATTAAAAAAGATATATTTAATTTTTTTTAAAAGAGAAATATTTATTTAATCATTATAATATTGTATTAATATGCTGTATGAGATATACATTTATTTTAATCAATTTAATAATTTTACTTAAGGGTAATATTGGAAATTTTAAAATATATTGATTTGAGGTGCACATACAGTTTTTAAGGAGTACAAATATCGTCACTCAATTAATAACTAGTAACTGTAATTGGGCCTTTTTTTAAACATGAATTGGGGCTTTGTTCGAAATAAAAATAAATAGGAAACAAATCAAAATAAATAGGTCTTGATTGAAGACTCATTTCATGTAAATCAAGGCCCCTTTTTTAAAGGGCCTGGGGCTGCTGCCCCTCTAGAAATGTCTAGTGCCGGCCCTGTATTTATCCCAATAGTACACTTGTTGTTTTAAGGGAATGGGTAATCAGTTCCTAAACTGTAGTTAGCAGTTAACTATAACTATATCTTCTCTTATGAAATCACTCAAATTGAGTTATTGGTTTTCTTTGGAAAGTAATTGAAGAATGATTCTCTCGAATTAGCCATCATTTATCATTATTATTTTCATTTTATCCAAAATTCTAGTTTTAAAATTTGTGTTTGTAACATTTGGTATGCAATGGCATTGGACTTGGAGCAGCGGGTAGAGAGGTTGGAGAAAAAAATCGAGTTCCTTTCAACCGAACAAAATGAGATCATTAATCACATTTTTGAGTTGTTTAACAAACTTAATGCACATATTGATCGGTTATCTAGTCAGTCGAACAACACACAATATTAAAAAATTATTGCAGCTTCTGCAAGTGAAGATGATGTAAAAGATGCTACAGACAGGTCTATAGGGACGCACCAAAAATCTCCACAAAAAACTTATCTTGCAAAAACATCATTGCAACAAATTCTCAAGACTGTTTACTGTTTTGTTTTGGGTGTTTATCAGACTGTTTACGGTGATCTTTGTTTTTCTCTTTGTGGGCTCCGCTGAAAGCTCCCTTGTTTTTCTGGGTGGCCTGGTTGTTGTTTTTTGGGTCCGTTGGCCTACTTTTGTTTTTGTGTTCCTTTCCGGCCTTCTTGGCTCGATTAAATAAATTTTAGCAATTAAAAAAAAAAAAAAAAAAAAAAAAAAAAAAAAACACAAATTCTCAAATCTGCATGTTAACCAGAATGAATTCAGAGAGGTTGGAGACATCATTATATTTAATTATCAATTGGAAGCTGTGGAGACGGTGAATCCATTCAAAATCTTCATCCTTGAGGACAATGATGCTTTTAAGGGAAATGAATAATACGCTTCTATTAATTTTAGTAAGATAGTTAGTGTATTTATTTTGATTTTATTTCTATATTTTACTTTGTTGTTTTATCTAGTTTTAATTAGTAAAATATTAAGTTATGGGTTTACCGCTCATTTAATTATAGGTGGTGGGTTAGTTAATTGCTTAAGTTTAGAAGAGTGTGAGCACTGAAATTCATTAATGAGGAAGGTAGAGAATTATTGTTTGCAACTTTTGTGTTGTATTTGGGAGGTTATTGGTTCCTCTAAACACCAATACTTAGGAGGTTTAATGTTTCATCAATTAACCTATTTTTTCTTTTTTATTTCATGTTTTATGTAACTTTACATTACATACATTTGGGTCTGTTTAATCATAGGGTTGCCAACATATTTTGCCGCAATAGCAGAGATGCGGTCAATCTAAGTATGAAATTAAATAGACATAATTAAGATTTTTGAAACTAATTATATTATTAAGAATTCAATCGAGCCAAGACAAAATGAGGTTGGCCCGGTGGTAAAGCCTCTCACACCCACACCACAAGGTTGTGAGTTCGAGTTTCTCCCCCGTCCCCATAAAACCCCGAATTATTGTAATATTAAAAAAATATATATATATTCAATCGAGCTAAGTACCACTTCTATTAGGCGAGCATTTTAGAAGAGATACTTTCAACTTTGATCAATATCACAATCTGATTACACATTAAATAAGCACATTAAAACTTAAAATAGACAAACAAACCGATTAACTAGTATTTAATATCATCTATAAATCCCAAAAACTTAATTACAAAGCAGAGTTGTCTTAATTTATTTATTTTTTAACTTTTTCAGCAGTATAAGACCCATCACCCATACGACTATTCAAAACCCTGCAAAATTTTTTTACAAAATTACAAAATTATAATTAGAAATATCATAATTAGAATATCTATATTATATATAAGATTACAAAATTCACATTTGTTACCTCAAGTTCAACAATATGTTTTACGGATTGGCCATTTTCCCAAGTCTTCTTGGGCCCCTTTTAATTTTTTTTTTTTTTTTGCATTTTCAATTTTTTAAATCAATCATCGACCTCCTCATGGTATTTTATTTTAACCCATTGTTTGAGTATTTCTGGGTCTTTAAGCCTTATGATTTATGAAGTCGTCTCTTCACAACTAGGAAGTACAAGCCTCATTCTGAAAGGTAGGTAAAACACCTTTCAGATACTTGTAGGCACTCCCACGTGACAAAAAGAATGCCTACATGCCAAAAAGAATACCCTTTGCTAAAATGCACATTCGAGAACCAAAAAGCACTCTTGTATTCAAAAAGCTCACGCCCTCATGACTAACAGGACACACACGCGTAAAAATTAGCGCTTGCATGCCAATATGACACGCGTGCAAAAAACAATGCCTGATAGCCAAAAAACACATCGGGGAACTAAAAAAGCACTTCCGCATTCCAAAAAGTAAGCCATCATGCCAAAAATACTGCATGCATGCCAAAAAGAAAGCCCGCATACTAAAAAGTGTCTGTGAATAGTTCAGAATCTGACGATGCTCCGGCAATTGTTGTTGTGCTTGATGAATGTTTGATCACACCATTACTATATAGCCCCCATTTTCTATATTTTGTGCTCGTTTCTCTAGTAAAACCGGGTATTTAATAGTTTAAATAAATGTTTCAGATTAATTTGAAGTTTCAGAAAGGCTGGTGTAATTTTGGTAATTCAAGGGCAAAAGTGTAAGAGTCTAGTAACGATTGAAGTTTTTGTGATTTTGGTAGAATACAGGGGACCTTTACGTATTCGCCACTCAAATCACCCAAACAATTCCAGTGATTTCCGCGGTCCAGCTTTCGTCTTGCTGGACCGAGAAATCCAAGACCATGAAATTACGGTCTGCCCCTAGGGGTGTTTTCTTTTTTTGTGAACATCTTATTATCACTTATCAGTGTATAATTTATTTATTTTTTGAGCTCCAAAATTTGTACCTGTTCATTGCGATGAAACTATAGATTTCATTGTCAAAACTACTACAAAATCTTTGCTTCCACATATAAACTAATTTCAACAGTAAAGATGACAAAAATACAAACACAAAAGATCAAAATTTGACAGCAAAGCTGCTTTTGGAAGATTGAGGTGAAAACCCCCTAGAACGAATCATCCCGTATGAATCAGTCTAAATATGATTCCAATACATACCCTATATTGAATGTAAATAAAAATCTCTTGTATCCATAGCATTTCTTCTCATGATATGACATTTTAATGGTGCTCGCCGAGATTTGATTCTGGCCCTCTACAGTTCATATAAGTTTAAAGAATGTATTCGATCTTCAGTTATGATGCATCAATCATCACTCTCAGCTTTTACTCGTTTGCTCTTTAATCAGTATATAATTTATATTATGGTTACCACTTACAAGTCACTTATTATATGAGATCGACAAAATTATAGGTTAATTAGTGCAACTCATGATAGGAATCAAATTACAAACAGAGATCCACATAATTATAAATGTACCATTATAATTATTCCACTAATAAGAAAGTAATAAATCTGTTCACGATAAACTCAATCCAACTTCCACAGCCAACTCTGGTAAGAATTATAAATGATTGAAATTACTGCGCCGTTGATGTTGAGAAGTTGAATTGTATGAAGTTAGGGATTATGACAAGTTAGGGAGAAACTATAATACGTATTAGAGACAAAACATGAATTTAGATCAAATAAAATTATTGACTAATTTAAATCACGTATTAACAGTCATTTAGTAATAGAAATCATTAATTCGGTTTGTCTTTCTTGAGCATACACTTTGAGTATATTTTGAACATACTAATACACATCACCACACTTTTATCATGTGTATTATTATTATTGATATTATGTTATTGAAATGGCAAAAATGTAGTGATGTGTATTAGTATTCTCAAAATATGCTCACACAACCTCTTGAGAGAAAAATTGATCATTAATTAAACTTAAAAAACAAAACTATTTAAAAACAATAATAGTGATTTCACATAGAGATTTTGGTATGGAATTCAAATTGTTCTCTTTTTTTTTTTCATTTCTTTACAACCTATCTTTTCATCCAATCAACTAATTCCTATCTTCTTTTTTTTTTTTTTTTTTTTTGAACTGAGTAGGATAAAAAACAATTAAAGTGAAAATGGACCTCCAAAGAAGATCTTGTTCTTTCTTGCACTTTCTACTGATATAGGCAGATAAACAAGATTCAAGGATAAACAAAGTCAAAGTATCACAAAAGGGCTCCATGTAACAAACTGATGACTCAAAAGTCAAAACTCAGTGATGCATACTGTTCCAGTGATCTTTAGCTCCAAAAGTACTGTATATATGTGGCAGTGTTGGAATTGATGGTATATGTCAGGCTGCTTCAACTTTTTAAGCAATTGAAAGAGTCTTGCGTCCCATATTGTTTCCTTGGCATAAATACTGGAAATTCGTTCACCAGGTTTGTTGTAACAAGTTTTGACCTGCGTTCAACATGACCTCATATGACATGCTATGCCAAAAAACCAAAACAGTTGCTCAATAGAATTGTGAAATTGATTGACAAAGAGAGAGTTGGAGGATGTTTAGTTGGCTATTCACCAATGGATGATCCTAATTCGAAATTGGACCATCGTGCACGGGTCTTCCATTGGCTAGAATCTGTTTTTGGTTCGGGAGTGCTTGAGAATTTTCCGTTCACATTCGTGAATGAAAGGTTCTCAAGTCAGGACGCCAACAAAATTATAGATTCTCAAACTGTATAAGAAAAAAGAAATTATAAGATAATAATAATAATAAATAAATAAATAAATATTTATTAATCGAATGAGACTGATCGGCACTAATGAGATTTTAATTGAAAAATTGTTGTGTAGATTTTATGCAGAGGTTCTTTTTATTTTTATTTTATTTTTTGTAATAGATTTGATTAAATAATGTTACCAGATTATTTAAAAAAAAAAAAAAAAAGTTTTTATAAACAGTGTTTTTTGTTGTATGAAATAGAAACAACAAATACACAAGTAAAGGAAGCTACCAGCAAAACTAGTTATAAAACAAACCTTAAAAAATTGGACAGAAGAATCATGGTCATTGCCCATTGACCGGTGATTTCTTGGTTAGATTTCGTTGCTGAGATTTCTTTATGAAACTCACTTTCATTGCTAGCTGTAAATAAAAGCAAACTTCAACATTAGTTACTATAAACTACAACGAGCAGAACAAGAGAAAGCTAACTTCAACATTAGTGAACTACGAAGACCCTTTCAGAATCACTCACAAAACTCAAAACTCTATTACACCAAAAAAACCCTATTAAACCAAAAAAACTCTCTTAACGGCTCAAAAGACTTGTTCTCTACAAAACTAGTAAACCACATATTTATAATACGTGTTAGAGACAAAACCTGAATCTATATAAATAAGGTTAGGAATCTATATCAAATACGGTTATCGACTAATTTAATTCACATATTAACAGTAATAACAATTATTAATTAAACTAAAAAAACAAAAATATTTAAAAACAGTAATAGTGATTTCACGTGAAGAGATTTTGGGAAAACATCTGCTTAGACGTTTTAATAAAATCTTCAAGTAATAGTAATTTATATCAAACAAATCTTCAAAGTATGAAATTTATGCCTCTAAAATACAGATATTATGTCCTATCATTATAAAGATTTCGTGACAAATCTTTTTTACTTTTTTTTTACTTCTGGTTTAAGAGTTAGAATAGAAAATCACATCACAAAAACACACAAAGTGAGAATCTAAGATAAGAGAGAGAGAGAGTGAGTGAGAGGCTGACTAGAAATTCAAGAGAAGACTAACCGCCGTAGAGGTGTCCACGGCCGACGAGAGACGGCGGAGAGAGAGGATGAAAGGAAGAGAAATGTAAAACTTTAAAATATGAGAAAGTTGGTGAGGCTGAGAGAAAAAGTAAAAAACAAAAGGAGTTATTTATAAATGTAAAATCTAGGGACTTCAATTTTAAAACCTTAGTTCCTAGGGACTTCAGTGTAAAAGTCTTAGTTCTGAGTGACTTCAGTGTAAAATTCATTGAGTCAAAGATCTTCAAAGATTTTGTCAGAAAACTAGTACCCTTTGAAACAATGGACAATGGAACCTAACAATTAATTTGTTTTCTCTTCTTTTTTTTTTTTTCCCCTTTATTTATATAAAGTGAAGAATGTACTTTGGAGCTCTTAAAGATTTTATTTTATTTTTATATTATTTTATTTTATTTTTATATTTTTTTCCCCCTTATTTATATTATTTTTTTATGATGTTTTTCATACCCAGCGAGTGAATTTTTTACTCCTGAACTTTAAGATGTGATCAAGATTCTTTCAAATTAAATAGTAGTTGAAAAGGATTTTTTTTTTTTTAATCTTTTGAGATTTTGCTTCTGTGATTCTTGGTTGTCGGTAGTTTTAAATACAACAGTAGCAGTGTCAGACTGTCAGGTACACCCACTAGTGCTCTAAGTTCCTCTAAAACACTGCAAAAATGTAAAACTGAACTACAAAGCAGAAACAGAAAAAGTGTGTTTTTGTGTGTGCAGCTTTTGAAATTTTGTTTACATTGGGGGCAATTTACGGTCCTAAACGAGAAAGTTTTGTGATTTTAGAATTAATTTTTTATTTGAAACAAAAAAAAAAAAAAAAAAAAAGAATTTTATTTATATATTAAATAAAATGATACACTTTAATTAATAAGAATATCTTATCATTCTCAATATATTTACTAATTTGCTTTATTGTTTGTTTTTTCTAATTAGAATTATTTTACGAACATGTGTAGGGAGTTTTCTCCCGATTTGTGAGAGCAGCCCTCTTTCCGGTTGCAAAAGTTGTAGTCCATATGTAACCTTTCCCCGATAGTGAGAGAGTTGTAGTCCATATGTAAATTCAGTTTTCCAACTTTATGGGCAAAAACTATGATTTTGATAAACAAATTTTAACATTTCAATGTTATTTTTATTGGTTTATTTTCATTTTCAATGTACTTTTTTTTTTCCGTTGTAATATTTTAATTTAAGAATGTTAATGTTATTATTTGGTTTTATTGAATTATTTGAGTTAATTATCATGATATATGTTAATTACATATAAAAATCAATGATTTGAAAGCATTTGTTTGAATTAAAATACTTATTAGTTTATTAATAAAAAAATTAAAATTAAAAAACAATTAAAATATGGTCAATATTATACTCGGTTGAAAGATCTCAACAAAATATTTCTAATGGTATAATTTTTATACCGATTAAATTTATAAATTAAAAATTATATATAATTAATTGAGTTTAATTAAAAATGTGAAAAAGGAGATGGGAAGAAAAAATAATATTATTTTAATGGAATAGTGAAATGAAGATCTAAAACTGGGGTCTTTATTTTGAAGATGATTTAATGAGATATATTGAATCTTGATATGATTTTTGTATAGATAGTAAAAACATTGAAATACATTTATGGAAAAAAAAAATAGAAAAAATAGGGAAATATAAGAAAAAATAGTTCTCAAATCTAAAAAATTTCAAAACTTTTACCAAACGTGTATTTTAATTTTCTTAGGATGCATACAAAAAATCTCATCGAAAAACATTCAATTGCATACAATTTCATCAAAGGTGTTTATTGTATTAAAATAAGGGAGTGCTCGTAAGAAAAGTCTTCATATATGTATTCACTTCGGTCCTCTATGTTTCAGCTCACTCTCATCTTTGTTTTATTTCTCTCTTCTTCTCTGTTCAATAAAAACTTCAACATTGTTTTTATTGAACAGGTATAGAATGCATTGTTGAAATTTAATAAAAAAAAATTATTTGCTTATATATATATATATATATATAACTAATATTTTATTCTTTAATTATTATTATTTCATATATTTTTATATTTTAATTTTATCATCCACTTCTTTACAATGTAGTGACACTGCACACTGCTACTAATGTAGCATATACCTTCTATTTGTAGAGAAAAAAGTGAGTTTAGGACAAAATCACCAGCCAACACCAATTTTCAAGTGTTCGTGGTCTAAACCTAATTATTTTGATGTCTCTTGGATTGTGGGGACTAGGGGTGGGCGTGGTTTGGTTCAGTTTTGGTTAAAACTGAACTGAAACAAAAAAAAAAAAAAAAAAAAAAAAAAAAAAAAAAAAAAAAAAATCGGTTTACAAAATTTAAAACCGGTTTAAATCGAATAAGATTTAAGCACTGGTTTTTATCTGTTCAGTTCATTTCGGTTATGGACCTGATGGGCTAAATGAATTTTTTTTTACATATTTTATAATTTAATGGGCTTTGGACCCTAACTTTGGGGTTTTTGTAGCTTGATTTTAGTGAATTTGTGGTTTTGAACCTGCCCAAACATAGCATGATTGCCACCAATGCCTCCTTTTATATGTCAAGAAGTCGACAGACATCTGCATAATAAATAGTTTTATATGGTCACATTTGTCCGTAAAATTCTCATAACATCCGATCAAAAAAAAAAAAAAAAAATCTCATAACACAGATTTTACATGTAGACATGGAAATGAAATCCATAACCGACCACAAGTGACAACAATAGGTTGAAGCTGGCAAAAATCTGGATTACTGGAATCCAGAAACCACTGCCTTTGGTATGAACTTTGATATATGCCTGATAGAGAAATAACAATCAAGAGAAGGGTCAGAAGAACATAAAAAATAAAAAAAAATTCTCCGACAATAAAAAGAGAAAGTAATGATAAATAAAAATCGGCCAAGGGCTTCCCTATTGTCTATACACATATTCCACCTGAAAAGCTGAAACTAAAATACAAACCCCAACCGAAACCTAGGAAATAGTAGTTATACTTGTCATGATCTCTCCAAAATGAAAATCATATAAACCTCTTTCTGACTAGCAGAATTAAAGTTAAATACTATTCTCCCTCTTCAAATTGTTTAATTCACAATCTGCTCATGGAATTTAGTCCAGTTAGACATATCATCAAACACAAGGCAGCTCAAGAACAAAACCACAAATTCACTAAAATCAAACTACAAAAACCCCCACCATAGATATTAATCAAGCTACAAACTTAGGGTTTTCTCAATTATTATAGGTGGTCAACACAAAATTAGGGCTTTTTCAAACATGCATCGTTTATCACAAATTAGAACAAACTACAATTGAAGAATCATTTTATTCATCAAATCAGTGGATGGGAACTAAGGGTAATTGCATTTAGTATCTGAAAACCATTTTCCCACTTCTAAGGTAGTTTGTAAATCCCACTCCGATCATTGTTTCAAAGTATATCCCACTTCAATTTGAAATAGGTGGTCAACACAAAATAATCCAAGCACATATACACAGCAAAAATGGAAGCAAAGCAAGAATGAGATTGGAGACAAACCTCGATTAAACCTTGACTGGAGACCAGAGAGATGACAGAGAAGCGCCGGAGATGAAAGAGAGCTGTAGACTGAAGCGCGGCTGAGAAACTAAGACAAGAAGAAAACGAAGACTCTATTGAAGTCAAATTTCTAACCCGAATCCACCAGTGGGTCGTAAAATCACCACCCAAACCCGACCTTCCAGGGTCGGGTTCGGGCGGGTGCCTGCAGTGTAGGTCAAATTGCCTACCCTACCTAGAAATTATAATCTAAGGTCCCATTAATTTCCTTCTCTCTTTTATTTCCATTTTTTATAATGATTTTATGTGATGATCATGTGATGTGATTTGCATTAGACTTGAACAAATTCGCGTCAGCCCAAACAATCTTAAATTACAATGTGGGCTGACCCAATTGAAAAAAAAAAAGACTACAATTTGGGCTGAGCCTGTTGGATTGGACAATCTTAAATTACCCGTTTTTGAATTGGGCGGACGTGAATTTGGACTGTGCCAGTGAAAAGAAATGAAAATGAAAATATCATCGATTAATAAAAAGTTAAAATGAATAAATAAAATAAAATTAAGCAATTGCTGATAATATGTTGCACGTATACGAGGATATGACATAGTAGATGTTGGCATATATTTATATTGGGTACATCCAATATGGATCCAAATCTAAATCCATTGTCCATGAAGCCTAACCCAAGCCCACTCACATATTTATGGGTTGATAACTGCAAGTGCAGGTGTAGCTATCTTGGAAAAATCTGTCTGATCAGTTTATGTATATTTAAATGTCAAGTATTTGATAGAGATAAGGACTCTGTGCAATACTATGCTTGAATGTGCAATATTGAAAATTTGAAATACATCGGAGCATTGAGTGTGTGCTTAAGGGTGTGTTTGATATGGCTTTTGAAATAGAGCTTCTAGAGTAGACCTTTTACTACTATAGCTTTTATTGAGTAGAGCTTTAACAAAATGAGTTTTTGGTTGTATAAATTACTATATGTATTTTTAGAAATAGCTTTTGGTTGTTTAAATTATAAAAAAGGTGTTGACAATATATTTATAATTAAAGAGTTGTATTGTGGAATATCTAAAATTATAAAAAGTAGTTGAGACAATTCATATGTTTTAGAAAAAGCTTTTTTGAAAAGCCCAAATTTTGGGCTTCTTCTAATAGGCATAAAATAGCTTTTATAAAGGATAGAAGAGACAATTCATATATTAAAAAAACTGTTTTAAGTTTTGCCAAGCAACCAAAAAAAAACTTCAAAACAGCTTCTAGAGTTTAAAAAAACAAAAACAAAAAAAAAAACGCTTTTAGCCTTTACAAAAGCCATACCAAACACACACTAAGAGTGAAACACAAAGAGAAGATAAAAACACTACAAGAGTAGTGATATTTATACTGTGATTACAGTAAGTGTTCCAGGAATTGGTGACTCTTACCGGACCAGTGAAAATCATTGTTTAATTGATCCTAGAAGAAAGTTACACATCTATTTCTTTCTTTTGTAATTAAATATTAACATTGGATACAATAAGGCTCGGTTTGATTTTTCCACTTAACACCGAATGATACTTATTGTGTTCCATTCAATTATTTTGTTTGATTTTTTAAATGTTAAAATCACTTAATGAACCCCTAAAACCACTTGTTTTGAAAAATGAAAAAATTTAACTTTTCACTTAACACAAATCCAATAGAATTTAATGCAACATTTTACTTCCAAAACTATCCTCACTAATTTCATCTATTTTCAAAATTAACCACTTGTTCTATAATGTTTTTTTTTTACATGAAATCTATAAATCAGCCCAAACAATCTTCGCCCCAAGACGAAGGCAAAAATGAGTCAACCATTAATGTTTTTTAAATGGTTACAAAACCTTATTTTTGTTGGCTAATTACAAAATTGCCACACAATTGGACACTTGCCCATCCGGAAAGTGGTCAACTACAATGGACCAATCCATCTATTTTTCAGATTAATTTTGCTCACCCCCTTTGAAGGGGGGGAGGGGGGTTTGAGCAAAAATGGACTCTCTATTTTTGGGTTAAATACAAAATCTCTCAGAACCTTTCAACTATTGTTGTTGGATATGTTTGGAGAAAGATGCACTTTTTTTTATAAAAAAAAAAAAAAAAAAAACCTTTCCTAAATCGCAATCACCATTAAGGGTCTGTTCGGTAATGTTTTTATTTTCTGTTTTCTGTTTTAAAAATTTCATTTAAAAACGAGTTTTTGATTTTAATGCTTTTAGAAGTTGGAAATTCTGAAAATGCATCTGATAGCAATAACTGAAAACATTATTTTGAACAGAAAAAAATATATAATATCGTTTTAAAAATATATATTTTTCAAAATATTATAAGAGTACAAATAATATTATTTGTAGTTAAATTATATATATATATATATATTATATACAAAAAATTAAATTAATTAAAAATTGATTTGTGTTTTTAAGATTTTTTTTATAAATAAATATATATATATATATATATATATATATATATATATATATATATATATATATATATATATGTATGTATGTATCTTTTACTTTTTTGAGACTATCATTACTATTTTTTGAAATAGTATAATAAGTTAGGATATTGTAGGAGGATACGATTCGAATTAGAGATGACACTATTCCTGGCTCCGCGGGGCCCCGTCTCGAACGGAGCGGGGATAGAGGAGATAATATTCGGGGATGGGGACGAGAATGGGGACAAAGTCTTGTCCCCGAAGGTGAAGCGTATAATATTCAGATTTTTTAAGTGAGAGCTATGCAAACTGCAAAGGGCATGCCTCGCAATGTGAGTGGATTTGTGTGTGTAAATATTTGATTAAAAGTCATCAGGCTGGGAAATGCATTTTTAGGTCAAAGTCATGGAGGTGGCAGGCCCTTGCTTATGTGCATTTACCACTGTTTTGTGTATTTTGTGTTTTGCAGAAATGTAAAGAGGTAAGAAAGTAACAATTGTATCACTTTATTTTCTTCTAAGCCAATCAGGTGGGAAATTTTTGATAAAAAAAAAAAAAAAAAAAAAAAAAATTCTATTTTATTCTTTGTTTTTAGCTGTAACTTTTAAATACATAGTTATATTAGACTGAGAAAGGGGCAAGTATGGGGAAGGCCCCTCCAATGTGGAATCCTCGAGCTCAACCCCACGGGGACAGGGATGAGGATGAGGATGAGGATGGTTTTTGGGGGCGGGGCGGGGCGGGGATGGGGATGGGGATGGAAAAGCATTCCTTGACCCCGACTCGCCCCGTTGCCATCCCTAACTCGAACCCACATCTTATGGTATAGGTGTAGGGGCATACCACTAGGTAGAGGTGACCACGGTTACTGTTCGGTTAGAAATCGACGGTTTCAGTTTCAGAGAAACCAAAACCGTAATCGTAACCGGCCAACCGATTTGGTGCATGGATTGTAACCGTCGGTTTGGCGGTTACGGTTTCGGTTTTGGTTTCGGTTTTGGTTTTGGTTTTGGTTAAGAAACCGCTGGTTTTGGTCACGGTTTCGGTTTCAGGCAGTTTTTCAATTTTGTTTTTTCAAAAAATGTGCCACATGGTAGTTTCTGATTCGTCTAATTTTTTTATATTTTATTTTAGAAAATCGACGGTTTTATGCAGGTTTTTTAAACCCCAAACCGTAACCGTAACCGTAACCGTAACCGAACCGTGGGTTAACCGGTTCCCAATCGGTTTTCTAACCGTCAGTTTTGATCACGGTTTCGGTTACAGTTTTGACCATATGGTTTCAGTTAAACCGTGGATGAAACCGATGGTTTAATCGAAACCCCACGGTTTAACTGAAACCGTGGCCACCACTATCACTAGGTCAACTAAGACCATTATTATTATTATTATTATTATTATAAAATATTAATTTTCTTTTAATGTATTAAGTTATTCAATTTCGTAAAAGTAAAATTAAAATAAATTTATTATACAGGTGGGACCCATAAATAAATGAAAGCAAAACTTAGAGAACAACAATTTGTTGTTATTTTGTGAATCGGCTTTTAATTCTTTATTCTCACAATTCTCAATGTTTTTGTGTTTTTTTGCAAAAAATTGCTACCGAACAGGTTTTCTCACACTTTTGCATCTCATAAAAAATAAAAAAAAATAAAAACAACTTTTAAAAACCTTTAACGAACTGCCCCCCAAGATTCTTTCAAATCAAGTCAAGTAGTAGTTGAAAGGGAGATTTTCTTATTCTGAAAATCTTTTGAGGTTTTGTGCATTTATTATTATTATTATGTGTGTTTTTGAGAGACGAGAAGGAATCAATCAATGAGGACTTCACGTTTTCACTTGGCTTCAATCTTATTTATAAACAAAGTGTGTGAGACTGTGTGACTGTTTGAGAGAGTGTAATGACGCTCGTGATGTGGACATGTAATAGTTGTAGTAGTGGTGACCACGGTTCGGTTTCGGTTCGGTTTCGGATCGAAACCGGCGGTTTCGGTTTGGGTGGCACCCTAAACCGAAACCGACACCGACACCGGAAAACCGGAATAGTGAACGGTTTCAAACCGCCGGTTTTCGGTTTCGGTTTCGGTTTTCCCCGGTTTCGGTTTCGGTTTGGCCGGTTTCGGTTTCGGTTTTTTTTTTTTTTAATTTTATTTATTTATTTATTTTTTAAACAAAACCGGCGGTTTACCGTTGACGAAACCGTCGGTTTAACCGCCGGTTTCCGGCCGGTTTCCGGCCGGTTTCGGGACGGTTTCGGGACGGTTTCCGGCCGGTTTCCTCTTTTTTCAATGACGCTGCCACGTGGCAGCGTCTAATTGGGTTATTATTTTTTTTTTTTAATTAATACCAAAACCGGCGGTTTAACCGAAACCGCCGGTTTTGGCCGGTTTCCAACCACCCAAAACCGAAACCGAAACCGAAACCGAAACCGAAACCGGGATTTTCGGTTTCCAACCGGTTTCAAAACCGGCGTTTTCGGTTTTCGGTTTTCGGTTCGGTTTTGACCGTACGGTTCCGGTTTAACCGCGGACAAAACCGACGGTTAACCGGAACCGTGGTCACCACTAAGTTGTAGTGGAGGTCAGTGAAATTTGTATGAGAATAATTGAGAGATAGACTGGGGACAAACTATATATTATCAGTCCTTTTATTCAAAAAATATATATATTATCGGTCCTTTTTCAATGTTTAAGTTTTCACATGCAAACTTAGGCTCCGTTTGATTTTTCCACTTAATACTTAATAGCACTTAATATGTTCCATTAAGTTATTTTATTTGATTTTCTAAATGATAAAAATCACTTAAAAAACCCTTAAAATCACATGTTTAGAAAAGTGAAATTTTTTTACTTTTCAATTAATAAAATTCTACTAGAATGTAATACAATTTATTACTTCTAAAACTATCTTCGCTAATCTAACTTATTTCCAATTTTATCTTCTATCGAAACCCTAATCATATTAATACTATATTTTTTCTTCTCACCGTAAACAACTACAACATCACAAAACCTAGTTGCTTCAAAACTCAAACAAATGGAGACTGGTTTACCTAGCATATTTTTTTTTCCCTCGTTAATATAACTTATTTACAATTTTATCTTCTATCAAAACCCTAATCGTATTAATATATTTTTTTCTTATACGGAATGGACATCAACGTAATAAAAAATAAAAAAAATCATATAAAATTTTCCTAATTATTTATATAAATTTGAAATATTATTATTAACTAAATAATTTTGTTTTAGAATTATTAAATTACTTGTTATAGTTGTCCTTAATATATTAAAATATAAATATATAACAAATAATAGTTAGAAGGACATAGATGTAAAAGTATTTATTTTCAGATATATATAACTTAAAAAAACAAATAACTTATCGTTTATATTCAGTTTTCAGTGAAAAATAAATAAATTTTTTTTTTCAGTTTTCAGTCACTATTCAGTCTTTAGTAACATTCAGCACTATTCGATGTTCAGATCAAAAATCAAATGGGGCTTTACTGTTGAGCATTGCATTATTGTACATAGTTACATATACAAAGGACAACAATGCAATTCAGACTTATTGGTAAGTCAGCATTGAAATCAAGCCACTGTAAATTTCCAATAACAAATGGATTAATGAGTGCCCTCTATGGCTTTACATAGTAATATGTTAGGACAAAGGAAAAAAAAAAAAAAAGTTAAAATGTTTGGGTTTTAATTTGCTTTAGGGCCTTTTAATATTATGCCACAGATGTTCCATTTGCGGCAAATAATTATAAATACATTTTTTAAAAAATTGAAAATAATTCATATTTGTAATTATATTTATATTTACTACCGATATGTTATAAATATATATATATATACATATAATTATGATGTATCTACGGCAAATAAGGTGCGGGGGAGACTGCAACATTTTCTTGTAGTAGAAATATATATATATTTATTGAATATATCGGGATATTTTGGAAAACATTTATTTAACCTTTCATTTATTTAGCCTCTCTATATATGTTTGAAAAATACGTATAGTGAAACTCGAACCCCCATTACTAATGTGGAAGGGGAGATGCACTATTTGATTTGCTTAAAAGGTATAACCTTATAAGGTTTGATCTCTGCATTTTCATTTTTTTTTTTGGTAATCTTTTTATTATTTAATCTCCAACAATTTATTTTAGGGTTAATTGCAATAATATACTTGAGTTTTACCATTAAAGCTTAATATTCAACTAATGACATTAATTGATGTAGCCATGAAACTGTTAGTCAAACTCTGTTAGAGTTAATGGTTGACTAAATTTTTAAAAGTAAAATCATTATTTTAAACATAACACAAAATAATAATTATTAAATATTCAATTAAAATATAAAAAGAAAAAAAATCTGATGGAGGAAAATTCTCAACCATCAGATCAGATCAAACAAGCTCCATAGTCCATTCCATACAATTTTATATGATGGAGCCTCCATGGAGGAGCAGATCTACTCTAGTTGAGTAGATTGCTCTTTCCATGGGGGAATGATCTGCTCCTCCATCCAGTGAGTATATTTTCTGCGATTTACATTATATATATATTTAAGGCAAGTAATGACACCAAATTTCTGAAGAGTGTTTTTAATATGATAGAAACTAAGTATGAAATTATGTATTTCTCATGATATCTGAGAATGAATTGTATATTACTCGGAATAATTTATGTGTACCATATGAGAACTATTTATAATCTATACAAGAGTATCAAGTCGGGAACTAAATCTACCATAAAGGAAATAGACCATATGAGAACTATAACATATAGGAAATGACCATATATGAAGTATACCAAATAGGAAATATACCATATCAAATCATATCGTATTTGATATGGTAACATCCCCTCACAAACTCAAGATAGCGAAAACAAAAGCAAGCTTGAGTTTGAAAACCAAGTCGAAGCAAGCTTCAGGTTGAAAACCAAGATGCGGAAACAGCCTGGACATATAGCTTTGGTGAAGATGCGACGAAATACTAAAGATGCAGAAACGATCAGGATAAAATCACTCCACATAATGTCAAACGGCTCGTGGTAGATGGCATTTGAACGGCCAAAAGCCTCTAAAGATGACGAAGGTGGCTATGTGTAGCAACTCCCATAACAGAGACAAGAGTGCCAACGAAACAGGTTTGATAGAGTATCAATGAAACGACTTCACAAAGTGTCGACGAAACAGCTACGAGGCACTTCAGGTACACGTGTTGATTGCATTGACAGGCACATGTGGTACACGTGCAAAGAGAAGTCTGACAAAGAACGTGAGACACGCGAAAAGCTAGGCACTCACACGCAGAAAACCAAAACTAGAAAATTAATAAGAAGAAGAATATATAATAATAAAATTACTATATCTCTGATACCATAATAGAAACCAAGTATGAAATTATGTATTTCTCAGACTAACTGAGAATGAATTGTATATTACTTAGAATAATTAATATGTACAATATGAGACCTATTTATAATCTATACAAGAAAATCAAATCAAGAACTAAATCTACCATAAAGGAAATAGACTATATGAGAACTATAACTTATAGGAAATAGATCAAATAGGAAACATATCATATCAAATCATATTGAATTTGATATGGTAATATAATATAATTAGTAGTTGACTAGTTGTTGTTTCACCAAAGAAAAGAATTTTTGTAGGCTTCCCAATTCCCATGAGCAGAAAAACATGAATCAGTAGAAGAAGAAAAATTGTTGTTAATAAAGATTATATGTTGATGATGATAATCCAAATCAAGACCTAGAACAACAACGTCATGAACAACAGTTGAGTGAAACCGGTGGTAGTGTCTTGCTCATGGTCCCCTTCAAATCCACCATTAAAGAGCCAGATCCAAAATCCAAATCAACAAAACCCAAAACATTTTGTTCAAAGTTTTTTTATTTTTTTAATCGGTTGTTCAAAGTTGTTTTGTCTCTTAGAGTAGGTGTGAGTAATGTGACATAATCTTTTTGTTTCTTTAAATCTTTGGTATGCGTGAGAGTGGCTTTTCTTTTAATTATTATTTTTTTAAACTTAATTATTTAAATGTTATTTAATAATTTAAAGGATCATGCTCAAGCATTATCCTAATTTAAAAGGTAGAGAAATTAAGACATTTTCTATAAAGTGTACAGGCATTATTGACTTTTCAACCCAACCCTTACTCGGCAGTTGAATCAGATGTGGTGGAGGGTCTATTGCAATTAAAGCTATTAGTTAAATATTAAACCTTTTTGGAATACCTTAGGTACGTTATTGCAATGAACCCTTTATTTTATAACAAATTGAACCTACATACATGAGTTTTATCAAATATGGTAGATGGAGGGTATAATGGTCCTTTTGCTCGATAATACATCTTCAATTTTTTTTTTCCTACCTAGTTGACCTGTTTTTTTTGTTCTCTGGTTTGCTTTGATTCACCCAAAAACATAAAAGGAAAAAACATTTCATAGAAAACATTGCTATTGGTTTCTCTCGTGACCGTTTTTTATTTATCCAGATTTTTACTCCCTACTTGCTCTGTTTTATTTTCATTTAATTTGCTTTGTTTTTCATCCACTTAGACACTTAGGCCCTGTTTGATTTTTCCACTTAACACTGAATGGCACTTAATGTGTTCCATTCAGTTATTTTGTTTGATTTTTTAAGTGGTAAAATCACTTAATGAGCACCTAAAACCACTTGTTTTGAAAAGTGAAATTTTTTCACTTTTCACTTAACACAAATCTAGGAGAATTTAATGCAAAGTTTTACTTCCAAAACTATCCTCACTAATTTAATCTATTTCCAATTTTGTCTTCTGTTAAAACCCTAATTGTATTTATATTTTTTTTTTCTTCTCACCGTAAAGAACTTTAACATTAGAAAACCTAGCTGCTTCAAAACACAAACAACTGAAGACAAATTTTCCTAGCATATTCCGGTCAGTACTCTTTCTTTCTTTTTCTATAATTTCATAATTAGTTTTATTAATTTTATTTTAGACAAATTTCGTTATGAGTTTTTTATTTTTTTGGGTTTTGAGATGTTAATTTTCGTAAGAAAAAAAAAAAAAGAGTTATATATATATATAACCATCAATTGATGTATTACGTTTGTTGCTCTATTTCGGTTCTGCTTTTGGCTTGGGTGTTTTTGTTTGTTGTGGCGCTGTGTGCTGAAGTTTGTATCCTGGCCAACTTCAATTGAGCCTTTTTCTATTAATAAATTCTGATATATTTTGTATATATATATATATATATATATATATATATATTATTATGGTTTGTCTCATTGAACATTATTGGTGGATGTAAATCAACAAAAGTAACAATTACAATGAGAAATTAATCATGTTGTTATTCATTGATAATGATATTCAATTTAGAACCAAAAAAAAAAAAAAAACCAACTTGTCCACAAACCAACCAATCCAGAATAATATAAATTTGAAATATTATTAATAACTAAATAAATTTATTTTATAATTAATTTGCATGTTAGAGTTGTCCTTAATATATTAAAATGTAAATATATAACAAATAATAGTTAGAAGGATATATATGTAAAAGTATTTATTTTCAGATATTTATAACTTAAAAAAACAAACAACTTATCACTTATATTCAGTTTTCAGTGAAAAAAAACAAACATGTTTTTCAGTTTTCAGTTTTCAGTCACTATTCAGTCTTCAGTAACATTCAGCACTGTTCAGTCTTCAGACAAAAAATCAAACGAGGCCTTAGTCTTAGATCCAAAAATGAATATAAAAAATTGTTATCCTATTTTCACGGTTAGATAAAATATATAATTTTAAGACTAAAAAAATAGAAAATTGAAAATTGAAACCGGTTAGAAGAACTTATGTATCTATTTTCTCTTGTTTGTTATCTACTTTACATTCCCATTAAACGATCTCCTCTGCAGCAATTTCGGCATTCTTCTCACTACAAGAAATCGGGCTTTCCAGAAAAATCCCACTTTAGTGTCTATTATTCTCTCATCTTCTCCGTTCACTGGTTTTTCGGGTAATTTCTCGATGATTTCTTCATTTTTCATTTTTTATCTTTTACTTTGAACCGCAATCTCTATCTTTGGTTAGTAAACCGTTTAAAATTGAAGTATAGTTACCTTTTTTTTTTTAGTTGCCCTGTTCTGTTCTCTGTTTTGCTTTGATTCAGAGAAAACTCATTGTATAGTTTTTTTTTTTTTTTTTTCATCTTCCCGTTTCATAGAATACTTTGCTATTAGTTATTTTTTTATTCAGATTTTTGCTCCCTACTTGCTCTGTTTTGTTTAAGTTTGGATCTCTGTTTATATCTGTTTTATTTTCATAAGTTTTGTTTCTCATCAACTTAAAATCCAAAAAAGAAAATCAAGAAATGTTTTCCTATTTTCAAAGTTTACTCTCCAAAACATGTTGCTATTTTCACTTTTGTTCTCTGTTTTATTGTCATTTGATTTAATTCACATCTCTCTTCCATTTCCAGTTAATTTGTTAACTTCACTTCTATTTTTGTAAAAAGGGATTCAAAATGGTTGAAATTGTTATCTCTGTTGCTGCGAAAGTTGCGGAATACTTGGTTGGTCCCCTTGCTCGACCTTTCAGTTATATCTGGAACTACAAGACCAACTTTGACAACTTGAAGACTGAAGATCGGAAGCTCCAGGATAGAACACAGACAGTGCAGCATTCGGTTGATGAAGCTACAAGAAATGGCGACCAGATCGAACAACATGTTAACGATTGGATGGATCGTGTGAAGACGATGGCTGATGAGGTGTCTGAAGTTATTAAAGAAAACGAGCCAGCGAACATGAAATGTTTCAAGGGGTTGTGTCCTAATCCCAAGAAACGCAATCAACATAGCAGAAATGCAGTGAAGAAAGCCAAGGCTGTTGCTAGACTCTATGAAGAAGGGAACTTCCAAACAGTTTCCTTCCGAACCATTCCAGAGGAGACATGGATTCCATCTTACAAAGGCTACATGGTCTTTGAATCAAGAATGTCTACTTTGAAGGATATACTAGATGCATTGAGCAATCCTGATGTCAATATGGTCGGTATTTACGGAACAGGTGGCATTGGCAAGACTACACTAGCGAGAGAAATTGGTAAATATGCCGAGGATAAGAAGCTCTTCAACGCTGTAGCTTTTGCAGAGGTAGCTGTGAAACCAGACACAAAAAATATTCAACAAGACATTGCAGATAAGTTGGGCTTGACATTCAGGGATGAGAACCCTTCCGGAAGAGCAAGGCATTTGCAACGAAGATTGAAGCAAGAGGAAAAGATTCTCTTAGTTTTAGATAATATTTGGGAGAGGCTCAATTTGGAGGACGTGGGAATTCCTTTCGGTGACGATCACAAAGGATGCAAATTGTTGTTAACAGCAAGAAATTTAGATGTGTTGTCAAAAATGGATTCTCAAAGGAATTTTGTGGTTGGTTTTTTAGATCAAGGAGAGGCGTGGAGTTTGTTTGAGAAAAAAACAGGATCTTGTGATCATTTGCAAGCTTTAGCAAAACATGTTGCTGAGGCATGTGGAGGTTTGCCGATTGCCATTGATTCAGTGGCAGTGGCATTAAAAAACAAGGAAGAATTTGAATGGAAAGATGCATTGATAAAACTCACAACGCCTTCAGCAGGTAACTTTGAGGGAGTAGCTGCAGAAACATATTCAAGTATAGAGATCAGTTACAGCCAATTAAAAGAAGAGGAACTCAAATCAACTTTCTTGCTTTGCTGTATGATGGAATATTATACCAATGTTGAAGACTTGTTGGCATATGGAATGGGATTGGGTATATTTAAGTATGTCGAAGCAATGGAAGACGCAAGAAACAGAGTAAATACGTTGGTTCGAAAACTCATAGATTCTTCTCTATTACTTGACATTAACAACGGCACATTTTCACTTCATGATGTTGTACGTGATGTTGGCAGATCAATCGCATCTAGAGATGGACATATGTTTACTGTGACGAATAACTACATTCCGAGGGAATGGGAAGATAAGGATATTCTGAAGAACTGTGTTGGAATCTCCCTATATAATATCAATAAGCTTCCTGAAGAGTTTGAATGTCCAGAACTTCAATTTTTCTATGTGAGAACTACCAATGTCCCTAATAATTTTTTCACAGGGATGCCGAAGCTTAAGGTTTTACATTTGGCTGGATTGGGATTGAATTCGGTGCCTAATTCAATTCGTCTCTTAGTAAATCTTCGGACCTTGTATATATATGATTGCAAACTAAGGGATGTCGATTTTATTGGAGAGTTTAAGCAACTGGAAATCCTTAAAATTTTTGGTTCTTACGGTTCTGAAATTGAGATGATTCTTAAGAAAATGTGTAACTTGACCGGGTTAAGGTTGTTAGATTTGAGTGATTGTTCCATTAGAAATATCCCACCAAATGTCATATCAACCTTTACTCGATTAGAAGAATTGTATTTGCATGCCGGTGTTTTTAGGAAATGCAAAATCGAGTGGGAGGTTGAAGGAGTCAACATTCTTGATGAGTTGAAGCATCTAATGCATCTCACCACTTTGAAAATAGGTATTGCAGATGCCAATGTTCTACCAAGAGGCTGCTTCTTGTTGAAAAAGTTGGAGAGGTATGAAATAATCATTGGAAATAATGAAAGGAGTCCGTTTTACAGGTGGTATGGGACTTCCAGAATGGTTCAACTCAACCTTGAAACCAGTAGTTGCTCTGATGATGTCCAGAAATTCCTTTCTGCATTGGATGGAAGAGGTTTTCCAGAATTGGAGTATCTCCATGTAGAAATCAGTCCATGCTTTCGTGCCGTTGTTGATTGCTTGGAGTCAGAATCTTGTCATCACTTTCTTTCCTTGCAGTCATTAAGTCTTCACAGTGTCCTCAACCTGGAGATGATACATAATTATCCACTCAAGGACAAGGCAGATTCTTTTCGCCAATTAAGAACCGTAACAGTTGAAAAGTGCAATAAATTGAAAAATATCTTATCGTTCTCCACTTATAGAGCTCTTCCACTTCTTCAAGAAGTCTATGTGTCTTCTTGCGACAATATGGAAGAGATTTTTGCTATTAATAGAAGGGAAGAAGATATCAACAACGATGAAGGGACTGATCAGATTGAGTTCAAGCAATTACGCTATTTGACATTAAAGTCTCTGCCAAAGCTCACAAGTTTTTGCTCAATCAACGGCAATAAAGACATGCTTGATACTCCCACCCTACTTTTCAACCAAAAGGTACTCAATCTCTTCTGCACCAATTTAATTCATTTTTACTTATTTTTTTAGGGTAATAAATAATAAGAATAAACTCCTCAAGGAAAAAAAAAAAATGAATGTCACCAACTCACTTTTCCCTTGCTTTAAAAAAGAAAAAAAAAAACTCACTTTGCTCTTAAAATAATTTAAATAAAATGGGATTAATTGGTACTTAATTACTTGGATGTTAATTTCTCTCTTATATTGTTATTCACATGATAATAATAAAATTTCATTAGTGTGTGGAGTGTTGAAATTTCATTAGAATTTCATTCCATCAGGCTTGAAATAAAGAAATTATAAGTATATTAGTATATATCATTGTTTTACTTCCAAAAAAAAATCTCATCAAAATATATTGAAATTCATGAAATTTCATTATAGATAAAAAAAACAAATGACACCTTAATCTAACAACTTTCATTATACTTGTTTGGATTAAATATTATTTCTTCTTTTAATTAATACGAAAAAGTTTGAAACAAAAACTTTATTTAATTTGCAGGTTGTGTTTTCCAATTTAGAGGTCTTAAAACTCTGTTCGATTAATTTTGAAAAGATTTGGCACAATGAACTTCCAGCAACATCTTGCTTTCATTGTTTAATGCTGAGCATTGAGAAGTGCAATAATTAAAAGTTGTATTTTCATCTTCTACAGTTATTTCCAACCATTTTCTTTGTTTCATATTTGATTAATAGTTAATGCTATGAGTTCTTCGGAAAAATTAATTAATTAATGCTATGAGTAATATATGTAGGTTTCATTCTCTTCTTTGGAAGTAATTGAAATTTCCAAGATGGATGACTTGGAGACGATATGGTCCAATCAACTTTGCAATGATTCATTTTGCAATCTAAAATCATTGAATGTCACGAGATGCAACAAGTTGTTGACTATTTTTCAGTCAAATATGTTTGAAAGAATCACAAGACTAGAGTCCTTAACTATATGTGATTGTGATTTGGTAGAAAAGATATTTGATCTCCAAGGCATAGATTTTGAAGAATCGCATTCTGAAGTAGAATCTCGATTACAAAAACTGGTTATTAATGGTCTACCAAAACTGAAGCACATATGGAATAAAGATCCACAAAAAATGTTCTCATTTCAAAAGCTAAACAATGTCAAAATTCATCATTGTATGAGTCTGAAATATTTGTTTCCGGTCTCTATTGCCAAGAGTCTTTCGGAACTTGAAAAGCTTGATGTGTATTATTGTGGAGTGGAGGAGTTTGTCGTGGGTGATCAAGGAGAAGCAAACGTAGCTGCTACATTTGTCTTCCCACGAATAACCTCTTTGGAGTTCAATCAGTTACCTCAACTCAAAAGTTTCTATCGTGGAGTACATACATCACAATGGCAGAACTTAAAAAAGTTGACCATGTGTGGTTGTGACAAAGTTGAGCTATTTGCTTCAGAATTATTCAACTTCCAAGAAAATAATGAGGGCCAACATGGTAGCTCAGTCCAACCTCTCTTCATTGTCAAAAAGGTACAAGATTCATTTCTTCTTTTTAAATGGTAAAAAGAGTTAAAGAAGGAAGCTATGAACTTCCGAAATATTGCCAATACACAAAATATGATTGGATTCATATATGAGATTAGATTTAATTGGAATTAATTAAATTGTATTAGATTGAATTATATATGATTGTCCCTTTGGGTGATATACATAACAACAAATTGACTAGACTAAAACTATTTGGCATGCGTGCTGGATGGGATTAGCCGATTAGGATTTGAGTTTGAGATTTGATGAGATTAGTGTTCAATGAGACTGACAGTAGATTAATATATATGTGTGTGTGTGTGTGTGTGTGGTGAAATATGAGATTGGATTGATTGAATATGACCGGATTGAATGAATTATAGAAGGGGTTTGTAATTAATTATATACAAGTGGGGTTTATGCTAAGAATCAGGATTCTAAACTCTTATCTTATATTAATTATTATATTGCTAATCATAATATAAAATAGTTATTAATCATATAGTTAAACTGAATCCTCAATGCCATTAAAAAATGTTCTGGTTATTAATCATGTAATTAATGGAGCATTAATAGTAAGTGTATTATAGTGGTCCATGACCATGAGGCTGCTAAGTCTGCATTTTCTCTTGCGGTGTCTATTGTCTGGTATGATTGGCTTTGTAGTTTGGCCATGTCTGATTTACACCATTGTAACGATTCTTTGTTTTTTGAATGAATGAATATTTTACTTAAAAAAAAAAAAAAATTGGAGCATTAATAATTATTTGATTTAAATATTGATTTTTATCTTATACACAGTTAATCTATATTTTTGTTCTTTAAGTGTACATCTTATATCCAATTAGTTTCTTTATTATTTTTCAAATAAATATATCCATGATAATGATTTTCGATTAGAATTGAAAAGAATATTAGTAATAATTAAGGTGGATTGAACATTGCAGGTCACATTCCCTAGCTTAGAGGAAATTAAAATTTCTGAGTCAAATAACTTGAACATACTATGGCAGAAGGGAGCTAAGGAGTCTTTTTGCAATTTAAAATCTATGGAAGTTAGTGACTGCAATGAACTATTGACCATCTTTCAGTTTAATACACTTGAAGGATTGTCAATGCCGAAGTTGTTAACTGTTACTATTAATAACTGTGCTTCAGTAGAAGAGATTTTTGATCTCCAAAAGGTAAACTTAGAAGAATCACATTCAAGAGCAGTAATGTATCATCAGTTACAACAACTAAATATCAATCGACTTCCAAAATTGAAGCACATATGGAAGAAGGATCCTCAAGCGAAGTTGTCTTTTGAAGAATTACCAATGCCGGAGTCGTTAAGTGTTAGTGACTGTGATTCAATAGAAGAGATTTTTGATCTCCAAAAGGTAAACTTTGAAGAATCACATTCTAGAGCAGTAATGTATCATCAGTTACAACAACTAAATATCAATCGACTTCCAAAATTGAAGCACATATGGAAGAAGGATCCTCAAGCAAAGTTGTCTTTTGAAGAATTACCAATGCCGGAGTCGTTAAGGGTTAGTGACTGTGATTCAATAGAAGAGATTTTTGATCTCCAAAAGGTCAACTTTGAAGAATCACATTCTAGAGCAGTAACGTATCGATTACAAGAGGTATATATCTCTGGGCTACCAAAATTGAAGCACATATGGAAGAAGGATCCTCAAGCAAAGTTGTCTTTTGAAGAATTATCAATGCCGGAGTCGTTAAAGGTTAGTGACTGTGATTTAATAGAAGAGATTTTTGATCTCCAAAAGGTAAACTTTGAAGAATCAGTAATGAATCGATTACAAGAGCTAGATTTGGATTACCTACCAAAATTGAAGCACATATGGAAGAAGGATCCTCAAGCAGAGTTGTCCTTTGAAAGCCTACAACAAGTGGATGTCTCTAATTGTGAAAGTCTGAAAGACCTTTTTCCAGCCTCCATTGCAAGGAGTCTATCACAACTTGTAAAGCTTGATGTGGCCAATTGTGGAAAACTGGAGGAGATTGTTGCCAAGGAAGGAGAAGCAAAAGAAGCTGCTAGATTTGTGTTTCCGAAAGTAACCTCCATCACACTCGATACATTACCTGAACTTAGAACTTTCTATCGTGGAGTGCATTCTTCAAAATGGGAGGTTTTAAAGGAGTTGAAAGTGTTTAATTGTGACAAAATAGAGTTATTAGCATCGCAATTATCTTGCTTCCAAGAAAATAATATTGAGGAGAGCTCTATTGATATTTCAGTGCAACCACCTTTCTTTTTGGTTGAAAAGGTATTAGACCCACTTCTTTACAAACCAATTTATTTATCATTTCATTTAATTACTTGCGGACAAGTATAAACATGCAGATTTTAATCAGAAGAGCTTATAAAAATTTAAATTTAAATTTTTTATGGGTAATATTAATTAGGGAGTTAGAGATATTAACTAGATGCTTAAATGCCTAAATTTATACAATTATTGAATCCTCTTCTATATATGGCATGTTAAATATATCTAAATCATTTTCCATGTTTTCTAACGGTGACTAATGTGACGATTAATAAAGTGCATCCATATGTCAATGCAATATAATTGTTAAAATCTAATCAAAATGAAAATCCGTATGTCAATCCAGATTTTTACTTTCAATTCAACCAGGATTTGAATTAGGCCTACCTTAATCCTTTTATTTCCCTTTTAAAAAGATATGATGTTTTGTGAACATAACTGTGATTTGTTTTTTATTATTATTATTATTGATTTGACACCAGGATTCTTTCCCCATCCTGGAAAAACTGATATTAATTGGAGAGGGCGCCCGGATGATATCACAGGGTCAGTTTTCAGAAGAGCTCTTTTGCAATCTTAAATTTCTTGAGGTCTTCAAAGATAAATCAGTAGAACTCTTGCCACTTCGTATCCTTCAGAGATTTTGCCATCTACATGAGCTTCATCTCGAATCTAGTTCATACAAAGAGATATTTTCATATGAAGAGGACGAAACACATGTTGGAGTAGACTCCAAACTGGACATGGTTCTTTCAAAACTTGAGAAGTTAACAGTACGTGATTGTCAAAACTTGACTCAGCTAGTGCCATCCTCGACGTCTTTCCAAAATCTAACAGTTTTGATGGTCTGGTGTTGCGATGGATTGAAGAACCTGATGACATCCTCAACAGCAAAAAGCTTGGTGCAACTCAGAGAAATGGCAATAGGATACTGCGTGTCAATGATAGAAGTAGTAGCAAAGGGGGGAGATGTAACAGAGGACCACATTACTTTCAGCAAATTGAGGACTTTAAGACTTAGTAATTTACCAAGTCTCATGCTTCTGCTCTGAAAATTACACTTTCGAATTACCATCTTTGGAAGAAATAATTGTGGACATATGCCCCGAGATGAAGTATTTCTCCTTAGGAGACATAACCACACGGATATTACTGAAAGTAAGGAGAGGCTACAAGAACTATACAATATTAGAGGGTGGCCTGAATACCACCATAGATACATTATTCAAGGTACATGTATAGTTGGAGAATCACCGCAAGGCAACTAAGTTTGTTAAAATGTCTTCTAACCTCACCTCTTCAGTTACTTGCTTTTTGTTCCTTAGTTTTCTAATTTCTTATCATTCTCTATGTTATACACTTTCATTTGGTTTGTGTAACCTCTTTTTTTCATTGTCTTTGTTACACATAAATAGGGTAGATGATTCCCGGGACCCGGATATGGAGTTTTACTTTGGAACTCGATTTAAACAAACAAATGAGTAAGTATTGATAAACTTAAAAGTTTCTTATTCCCTTAATTTTGTGGATTTTTTATTTTATTTATTCCTTCATATATAATTCGGGTTTTGACACGACTCAATGGTGCAAGTGTGAGGAGCATACTACTGGGCCAAGAACATTTATTATACAAAAGATTTTTATACCATTGTTAACCATATTTGGATACCTAGAGTTAACATCCTTGCTACCTACACTAACCAGCTGCCTCTTGCTCTCTCCCCTTGTATCTATTCACCCAGCTACCGCCATTTACTATCAAGTCCCACTGCTTCAGATATCGAATAGAAGGTAAGAAATACATCTTCTCTCCGATGTGCAAATACTTACAGTTTACTGAATTTTAATTAAATCAAGTTTTCCATTTCATGTTACTATCTTGTCACTTTTGCATGAATTTTTTGAGTTCCATGAATTTATTTTCATTTTTGCTTTATGTGAAACCATTTATGAGTACTTAAAAAAACCATTTATGAGAGTGGGCTATATCCTCTTGAGACAACTAAATTCCATCTAGGAAATAGTAAGTGCATAAAGTGAAATTTCTATATAGCTCATGCTTTCAACTTATATATATATATATATATATTCGTGTTACAGACAAAGTCCTGCAGATGATTGTAGTGAGAGTTCAACAGTAAATTGATGCCAGTCCTACGCAACATATGGAGTAAGGAGGGTTTTCAATGAAGGTCATGAGACATTGCGGCTCAAGTTTTTCATATCGAAGTCAGATGTGCAAGGTTCTTTTGCTTATACATACATGGTTTTGCTTTAGCTTTAGCTTTTCCTTCATAATAATGTTGCTGCTACTAAAGTACGACCATTTTAATCTAATTGGTGCAGTGACCCCACGCTGCCATATTGGTTGGCACACTTAAAATTTATTTGAAGTATTCTGCATTTGTTGAGAGGTTTATATGTATGCAATCTAATGAATTTCTCAATTGCTATTTGATGAAACTGTTCCATGAACTAGTGTGTTTAAAGGTCTTCTAATTAGTCTCGCTAATGTTCTTTTCTTCTGCTGTGATTGCGCACACATATCACACTCAAACCCACATTTTCATGAATTAGTATCATGAACATTAGTGATCTGTAAGCAATTGCATTGGTGGTAATATTTGTGTGAAAGATAGTCCTCATATGTATCGGGGATCATGACCTCAGTAATACATTCAAACCAGTTGTTATTTTGCTCCTCGGATCTATCTATTTTTACATTTACAGTACTTATGAAGAGACCTTTTTCAATTTTCATGGTCAGATCTTTTGAAAACTTTGGTTTTAATTTGTTGTCATTCTTTTAATAAACTTTGATTTATTATGTTTATCTATAGTTACAGGTTATCTATATTTATTTTGGGTTTTTAGGTTATTCTGTTATAGGTTATATCTATAGAGAATATGATTTGTTTCCTTTCTTTACTGCCAAACAGTTGAAGTTATTGGATTTTTCTATTGGGAGAGTATGATGTCCACAACAATGAAGTGATTGATGACAATGATGTGAGAATATGATCTTCTCTTTCTTTTTTTTGGTTATATAAAGAAAAGATGGGAAACTTAGTGAATCACGTACCACTTATTTGTGTAACTGCTGTATTGTTGTATTACGGTCACCATCACTACACTCTTTATTCACTCCCACCATTATTGGTTGTAATCTTGGTGAGCTTAAGGCTCCCGGAGAGAAAATCTTCATGTTGGGGCATGTTCTCACATCTATTTTCTCCAAAGATGGGAATTTGAAACTGTAATTCCCAGAGCAGAAGCTGATGAGATTGGGCAAATGAGCAAGCGACAACCGCTTCAACTTGTTGAAAATAATCTCATCCGTTGTCACATCACCCTCATTTGCTACTACTTCTATCATCATTTTGCATTCTTGAATGCTGATTTCGATGAGTTGCACGGTTGCACCATACTTTTGGCTGTCGAGGAAGTTAACAAGTTTATCAATCCATCACAATTACATACATCTAGAGTTGTTACGTTGTGGAAAGATGTTGAGAATGGCACTAGATTGATTAGATTGTGACAATACAGTACATTTATAATTTCAAGATTTTGAAGAATCATGTCCATCTCAAGGTTTCGTTTCCATATCTGATTCAGATGTAGATTTTGAAGAAGCGCACACAACATTAAATCTTTTATCTATGCAAGTGTCCCAGCATGTTTCTGGACCTCTTCATATGAGAATATTTCTTTGTATGAACTAATACTCAACACGAGGTTTTGGAGATTGTGAAATCTTTGAAGCAAGCCAAGTGGAAAGACAGCAGATTTATCATTCATCATGTGAAGAATTTTTAGTTTGTGAAACAGATCTTCTGGAAACTGGCCCTGCAATATCATTGACATGTCCTTTATGCTCATTGTCAATATCTTCAAGTTGGGGATGACCTGCTGACCATCAGAAAGAAGCAATCAGTCTAAGCAAAATGTCCGAAATCAAAATCCTTAATTAAGACTGGCATGCAACTAATGTGAAGCTGCCACAAGTATATTATCAACATGCGACTAATGTAGCAGACTAGCAATACAACTTTAGGTGATTTGGGTAATGAAAAATACTCAATTCAGAGGAATGGCAGCTTCCACTTTGTATGCAGACATAATTAACAGTTAAATGAATCTTCATACCTTTTCAACCAAAAACAGGGATTCTTGAGCTCCGATATCAAGTTGACATATCTTTACGTGGTCACAATGATACACCATCAACTTCATTAACATTGGGCATTCTGAAGTATGGATTCCCTGATACAAAGTTCTAAGTTTGGGTAGTTCCCAGAGTTTCAGGGAAGTAACCCGTGGAAAGATAAACCCAGTTGCTGATGTTTCTCCTCCTTCCTCCGCAACAATCTCCCTCACTCCACGGTTGGACAAATCAAGTTCTTCAAGTTGCAAGAGATTCCTGTCAATGGAGGCTGGAAAGAGATTTTTCAGACTCCAACACTTAAGAGACTCTCACTACATGTAGATTTTGAAAGGAAAGCATTCCTTGGGGATCCTTATTCCATATGTGCTTTAATTTTGGGTAGACTATGTATAAACAATTTTCTTAGCTGAGTAACTGTCACAGACTGCGATTCTTCAAAATTTATCCCTTGGATTTCAAATATCTCTTGTAGTGAACCACAATCGATAACAATTAGAAACTCTAGTCTTGAGAGTCTTCCACACATTTTGGACAGAAACAGTCTCAATAGCTTATTGCAGGAGTTAACTTCCATTAATCTCAATTTGCAAAAGGAATTCTCAGCAAGTTGGTTCTGCCATATCATCTTCAAGTTATCCAAGTGAGAGATTATCCGAGCTCTGGAATGCAGCCTGTAGTATTCATGCCACTGAGTTACTAACATTCTTTTTATTCTAATTGATAATGAATGGAACATTTGTCCAGAAAAAAAGAAACTACTAGCAAATAAGGCAGATAAAAATAGGAATACAAATCAAATTATTGAAGATTTCTACCTTTCTGACCAAAAAGAGTGGTTGGTGTGCTGGAGCATCAAGTTGGCCCTCCGCTGTAGTTTCCTGGTAGCTAGGATGTTTTGAAACCAATATCTTTACTCTGTCACAATGATACAATTCCAACTTCTTTAGCATCGGCCATTCTGAAATATGTATTCCAGGTAAAAATTTCTAAGTTCAGCTAGTTTGCAGAGTCTCAGGGAGGTCATACGTGGAAAGACAAATCGAGCAGCTGCTTTTGCTTCTCCTTCCTTCGAAACAATCTCCTCCACACCACAATTGTACATATCAAGTTCTTCAAGTTGCAAAAGACTTATGGCAATAGAGGCTGGAAAGAGAGTTTTCAGACTTTGACATGCAGAAACTCTCACTGCACATAGATTTTGAAAGGAGAGGATTCCTTGGGGATCCTTGTTCCATACGTATTTCAGCTTTGGTAGACATCTAATATGCAATTTTATTAGCTGATTTACTGTCGTATCATGTGTTTCTTCACAATTCAGCCAATGGAGTTCATATATCTCTTGTAATGAACCACAATCAATAACAGACAGATACTCTAGGCTTGACCATCTTCCACACATGTAGAATGGAAAAATAGTCGGTAGATTATTGCAGTGTTTAACAGTCATTGCTTTTAATTTGCAAAAGGAATTATCTGCAAGTTGGTCCTGCCATATCATTTCCAAGTTGTCCATATGAGAAATAATTATGTCTTCTAAGTTGGGGAACACAGCCTGCAGTATTCATGCAGTAGAAAATAATTAGAAAACGTTTATCAGAAGAAGGAAAATAATTAGAAATAAGAGACATCTAATGATGAAAACATAAGATAAATTCTCGAAGACCTCAAAGCTTGCACAACAAGGAAAGAGGCACAGAAACAAAGAGAAGATTTGAAGTAATTTACCCTTTCACCAAAGAAAGGTTGCATGTCAATATGTCGAGTCTCTGCCTGACTCATTTTTTCAACTTCTTTTCCAACTGTCATAGTTGTGCTTGTATCTTCAGAGATGAATGTCTTCAATTCAGTGCATCGATCTATGTGCAGTACTTTCAAGGATGGAAGTTCAATGCAACTTCCTGAACAGAATCTTGTGAGATTTTCAAGATCTTGTATCATCAATTTAGGAAACATTTGATCTTTCCTTTCTTCTTCTCTTACTTCTTTGACTGTTATCTCCTCCAATACTGAGCATTTGCATATCATGAGGCGTTGGAGCTGCACAAAGTTTCTAACCATCGAAGATGTAAACAGATATTTTAAATTCACACAGCCATGGAGGGTCAATTTCGTCAGGTTTTGAACACAGGAAGTTGTTGCTGGGAGTTGGTTGTGCCATATCCTTTCAAAAATAATTGCAGGCAATTCCAAGGCTGCCAAGTTGGGAAACTTAAGCTGCACACAAGTGATAATATTTTAGCAGGTACACCCATGCCATAACATTCTAATGAAAAAAACAATTGCCTTCTAATTGTTGAATTAAAATTTGTCTCAGAGACTCCAAAGCTACCGCTGTTCTGATTAGATGCAAGCTTCTGCTGTACAGCTTGCTTCTGTCTATGTTTCTGTTTTGTATTTTCTTGTTATGGTCTATGTGTATTGCTTGGTTATGTTTGAAGTGTATTTAGTTACTTTTCAATGGTTTGAGATGTATTAGTTTAGTTTAGTAACTAAGTTCTATGTTTTTAGGTTGCTTGTAATATGATTAGTTTTATTTAGTTTGTAATGATGTTTTTCTGGTGGCTGTGCCAGTTTCTTGTAGCAGTGGCACTGTCAAGTATGGGATGATGTGCTCATTGTTTTGACAGCTCTTCTTAGCTGTTCTGCACTTTGTAACTGATGTATATATTGTCTCAAATGTAATCTGAGAAGGTAAGCTAGTTGCTTCAAATGGTTTTTACGTTATTGATGGTATGGATGGCTATTTCAAATGGTTTTATAACTGCTTATGTTTATATGTTGAGTGTATGAAACTAGCAAAGTTGGTTTCATGTGTATGAAATTAGTAGAGTTAATCTACTCCACTGGTTTCACGTGTATGAAACTAGTAGAGTAAATCATTTCCTCTTGCTTCATGTATATGAAACTAGTTAAGCAAGAGTGAAAATTCTAACACTAATTTTCAAATATGCAGAATCAAGCATATATTGAAGTTCTTATTAATTGGATAAATTTTCAATGCCATAACAATTGTATGACTAAAACGTAGCATATAAAGAGCAGAGTTTAGCAACCTGGGGTTTAATTAACAATAACAATTTTACTGAAAACAAATGGAAGTCAATTGTGCACTATAACTATGCATCCAATATCAAATAGGAACCATTGAAAACAAAATCCTTAGACCGTGCAAGAGGTGAACATTCAAGTCATAATCAATCCAACCAATGAGTCTAAATGTAAAATGTGATTTATGCTACTGTTAAAGCTTTGTGAGATTCATTTTCTCTGACGATTTTTTTTTTCACGTGTTGATAAAACAAGAAACAAAAGTAAAATGATAGAGAACATGGTTATGGTTAGCTTACCTTCCCGTCTAGAAGGGCCATGGGAGTATCCAGCTCATCCTCCAAAACTACTTCATTAGACCTTATTTCATCTGTCAATAGCTTCTGTTTATTTTGCAGTACTTAAGGTGTCTTCACGTCCAAGCAGAAGCTTCTGAGTTGTGGCAGAGACTTTAGAGTCAAGGAGCATAATTGACCAAATTCAATCGTATCAATCACTTCATTGTTGTTCACATCTTCTTCTCTTCCAACAACAAAAATCCCTTCCATATTCTTGCCTGCAATCACTTCAAGTTGTGGAAGGCCTTTGGCAATAGATAATGAGAAAATATTCTTCAATTTATCACAATTTCTAACTTTTTTTTTTTTTCAAATTGCAGAAAGACTTTGTTACGAGTGGACCGTAACATATCTTCTCTAGATTAATCAAATTGTGATGAGACCATGACTCCGGGAGGAGAAAGAAAGACACTGGACAATCGCCATGCCATGGAGTCAACAATTCACAGAAAGTTGGGACTATTCTGAACATGGAGATGCTTCAGTTGTGGAAAAACCCCTTGCCGTCAATCATATATAACATTTTTTACACCCTTCAATCTATCCAAGAATAGATATTCAATTCCGTTAAACCGTGAAATGAACCCATCCTCCAAGAAAATGCCAGTGTTTAGCTTGAATTTCAGCATTCTTGGAGTCTTATACTCTCTAGACCAGTCCCATTATCTCCTATGAATATTTTGTATCTTTCCGGATTCTTGGAAAACAAGCCTTTTGGTAGAATCTTTACATCTTGAATTTGTATTTCTAAAGCGGCCAAGTGAGACAAATGCTTCTACTGATCAAGGGCAGTGTTACTTCTTTCAACATTGAGTCCAACCTCCCACTGATAAAATCCATTGCCCATATACAATTCTTCTAAGAGGGATTAACTTGATATAACACCTGAAGGTATAACTTGTAGTTTGGAACAATTGCTCAAATCTAACAACCTTAGTCGATTCAAGTGACCTATCTCAGCAAGCAACTTCTCAATTTCAGAACCTGAAACACTAAGGATTTTTAGACTCTTCAGGTCTCCAATAACAGCTACATCTTTTAACATGCCTTGATTCAGACACAATGTTTGAAGATTCATCAGAAGATGAATTGATGAAGGCAGAAAACACAATTCTAGTCAAATCTAAAACTCTGAGCTCTGCCATCCTAGAGAAAAACTTATCCAGGATTCTCAAACAAGTATGCTTATCCTTATTATGCATATAAAAAAATTTAACTTTTGGACCTTCCAAACCTTCAGGAAGCTCACTAATATCACCATTAGACATGATGATCGCAGTGCATTTTCTTAGTGCATCTGCACCCGGCCATTCACTCGGAACCATATCATTTCTCCCCATAAGAACATGATGGTCTCTAGATGCAATCGATATGGCAACATCATGCATAGAAAACCTCTCACTGTCATAACTGTCAAGCAGCAAGCAAGAGGCTTTAAGTTTATGGACCATTGTAAGTACTTTATCTCATGCTTTTTCAATCGTTCCAATGCCTTTAAATAGACCCAGACCAATTCCATGCTTCAACAAATCTGGAATAAAAGCACTGTAGCCATCCCCTATTAGACTGCAAAGCAGAAAAGTTGACTTGAGTTCCTTACTGTCCAAATAATTATAACTCAACTCTATAGTTGAATACAGAACTGCTTGCATTCCTTCAAAATTTCTCGAGGAAGGACTTCTCAATTCTCTCAAGACATTTTTCCATTCAAATAAACTCTTGTTTCTTAATGCCTTTGCTACAGTTACAATAGCTATTGGCAAACCTGCACATTCCTTGGATACATCGATTGCTAAAGAGATCTCAAATCATCGTTTTCAATATGATCTCCTACCATCATCTTAAATAAACCCCACGTTTCTTTTAACTTCAAAACATCAAGCAATAAATTATTTTGGCAATTCATCTCACTTGACAATACATCCCGACTTCTTGATGTTAGCAGTATTTTACATCCTTCAGCATCATCTCCGAAAGGAATTCCTACCGTCCCCAAATCAAGACACATCCAAATATCGTCTATAACTACAAGAATCTTCTTCTCTTTCTTCAATCGTGCACATAGCCTCCTTGCTCTTCCAGATTCACTCTCCTCAAAAAATCTCAGTCCCAAATCATCTGCTATTTCCCCTTTAATCCTTCTTATATCTGGAGACTGGGATACAACTGCAAAAACTACCACATCAAAGATCTTGTCTCTCTTGGCCTGTCTGGCAACTTCCTTCCTTAGTGTTGTCTTGCCAACACCGCCCAATCCATACACCCCAATCATTTTGACATCAGGACTACTCAATGCATTTAGAATATCCTTCAAAGTGGATATTCTTGATTCAAAGGCCTCATAACCTTTAACCGATGTAAGCCACATCTTCTCTGGAACAGTACAGTAGGAAACTTTATCAAAATTCCCTTCTTCCTGGAGTTCAACAACTGCCTTCACCACCTTCACTGCTTTTCTACTCAGTTAATAGCTCTTCTTCAAATTAGGACACAACCCCTTGAAACATCGCTTCTTTGATTTCTCTTCATCTCCAAGAAAACCCCCTGCCTCATCAACAATCTTGTTCACACTGATCAGCCACTTTTCAACATCATGTTCGATCTCTTCCCTTTTCGTTTAGCATCATCAACTAAATGCTGCACCCTCTCTCTTCCGTCCACCAGCTTCTCAACTTGCCCCTTGAGGCTCTCAAAGTTGCTCTTATAGTTGCATAAATAACCAAGTTGGCGTCCAGGAGGAGCCACTAGGTACTCAGCAACTTTTCCCACAACAGAAAAAACGATCTCCACCATTTTCAACACTCTTTTTTTTCTCTTTCAAGTTTTGTAAACTAAATTTGAAGCAAAGTGAATATAAAATAAAAGCATAGAGTAAAACTATATAGTAAGAAAAACAACAGTGACAAGAACAAAACAATAGCAAAGTGTTAAGAACAAACAATGAAAATGAGAAAAATAATTTGTAATTAAGCATTTTAAGCAAGATCAACAACTCTACACTGCATTCATTCAACGTTGAAAGCCACTTTCTGATTTTTGTTATAATATTATTATAATTTTTTATCTATTGTTAGCTACATTCGGAATCATACGTTTACCACACATGGTTTAAGCAAATGCAGAATTCACACATTTACATCATGAACTCGAATTGTCCTTTCACTCCCCACAATTATGGCATCATGGAACTTGAGGCCACTAGACATAAGTAGATAACAAATCAGAGTACTGAAACAGCTAGAAATGGAAAGAACCTCTAATGATCAAATGGAGGAAACATAAATATCGTTACACATTAAAGCAGAAATGCTGTTTTTAAGGAAGATTTAAAGCAGAACAAAGGAGATAGAAAAAGATAGCCCTCTCACCATCAGACTTCAGATGTGCCCAGTCAGTCAGTAGAGTCTGCTAACAAGGCTGCTGATGTGCCCAGGCAAATCAAAAGGGCACATCAACACAGTTCGTGATGGAATGTCTGCGAAATATGCTGGCAAAGCCGATGGCACATCATCAATGTTTAGAGACGTGTATGTCATGTCAGCAACGTCTGCTGCCGTGGACTGATGACATGCTCGGACACGTCATCCGGATTTGCTTACATGGCTGGTAATGTCAGTGTTGGAGTTAGGTTGTTACAAATAATTATTAGTTTTATTTATTTATTAAGATAATAAGAGATATGAGTGTTTCACTCAATCTCATAATCTCATCAGGATAGAATTCTATTGTATTAGTAATTATCTTAACTAGTTAGAAAGTAGTAGAGTCCTAGGCAGTATCAAATACTGACCTACATGTATTTAATTTGTTATTCTCTTCATTGTGAGATTAAGTGAAATAAACTCTTTATTCTCTCATTTCACTCTTCATGGTATCAGAGCCTGGCTCTATACAATCAAAAATCAGATGTCATCCCTAAACCAATCAGATACTGCCTCCTCCTCAAATACGGAAGCTGCCGCTACAAACAATAATGCACCAGCCATAAATTAAATGGACACAATTATCTTCCCTGGTCCCAATCTGTCTCTATGTTTATCTGTGGGAAAGGGAAAGATGAGTATATCACCGGAACTATTGTATCACTTGCAAAAGAGGATCCAGCCTACAAAAAGTGGAAGAGTGAGAACAACATGGTTATGGCGTGGCTCATAAATTCCATGAATAACGATATTGGGGAAAACTTTCTCCTCAATGAAAGTGCCAAAGAAATATGGGACGCAGCAAAGGAAACATACTCTAGTAGTGACAATACTGCCGAGCTATTCGGAATCGAAAGTGTTATCAATGACCTACGCCAAGGCGAATCAACGGTCACCCAGTTCTTTAATTCTCTCACAAGACTATGGCAGCAACTAGATTTATTTGAGAAGTATACATGGTCCTGTACGAAAGACGAATCCCTGTACAGGGAGATTGTGGAGCAGAAGAGGATTTTTAAGTTCCTCCTAGGCCTGAATAATAGCCTAGATGAAGTAAGGGGACGGGTACTGGGAACAAAACCTATTCCTAGTATCCGAGAAGTTTTCTCAGAAGTCAGAAGGGAAGAGAGCAGGAAGAAGGTGATGCTAGGATCCTTGGTGAAGACAGAACCAAACTCTAATGTCACCATAGCAGACAGTTCAGCATTAGCAGTCAAGGGACCACAAAACAACAGCTTTGAAAATCGACCTAGAAGGGGCAGACCATGGTGTGACCACTACCGAAGACCTGGACATACTAGGGAAACCTGTTGGAAATTACATGGTAAACCAGTGGATTGGAAGCCTACCTGTCCTTTGTATGACAAGGAAAGCCGAGGTAACCTTGTTACAGGGAATGAGGAGTCCAGACTATTTAGTAAAGAACAGATGGAGTTACTGCAAACACTATTTCAACAATCATCGAATCCAGCATCAGCAATCATTGGATCCGGATCAGTAGCTCAAGCAGGTAATTGCTTATCTGCATTCAATGTTAATAAAGAAAAATTCAGCCCTTGGATCGTGGATTCTGGGGCCTCAGATCATATGACAGGTGACCCTAAACTCTTTCAAACTTACACCTCAATTCAAGGTAATTCATCTGTCAGAATTGCTGATGGATCTTTATCCAAAGTGATAGGTTCAAGTTCCATCAAAATCTCTAAAAAACTCACTCTTAATTCAGTACTTTTGGTCCCACAACTAGACTGTAATTTGCTATCTGTTAGTAAACTCTCACAGGATTTGAATTGTTTGGCTAAATTCTATCCAACTCACTGTATTTTTCAGGATTTGGATTCGGGGAGGATGATTGGCAATGCTAGTATGTGCACAGGACTTTATTTACTCAAAGTGGAAACCAATTCTAAACAACAATCTCAAACCGGAAATCTTGGTGGTTTTAGGAGTCTGTCTATTTTTCAGAATTTGTCTAGTTTGTCAATTAGGAAAAATAAGGATAGTGAAGTGTTATTATGGCACTATCGCTTAGGGCATCCAAGTTTTTTATACCTTGAAAAATTGTTCCCAAAGTTATTCATCAATAAAAAATCTCAGTTTTTTCAATGTGAAATTTGTCAAGTTTCCAAACATACCAGACAAGTTTATCAAAATCACACATACAAACCCTCAAAACCATTTTCCATGATCCACAGTGATGTCTGGGGACCATCTAGAGTCAAAAATATAACTAGCGCTAGATGGTTCGTTACATTTATTGATGATCATACAAGATTCACATGGATATTTTTAATGAGGGAAAAATCTGAGGTAAGCTCCATATTTAAAAAAATTCTGCAGAATGATAGAAAATTAGTTTCATACAAAAATTCAAATTCTTCGAACCGATAATGGAAGAGAATATTTCAATTCTGTTTTAGGAGAGTTTTTGTCAACTGAGGGAATAGTACATTAGAGTTCATGTATAGAAACCCCACAACAAAATGGAGTCTCTGAAAGAAAAAACAGACAAATCTTAGAAATCACTCGTTCCCTCCTGTTTTCTACAAACGTTCCTAAACATTTTTGGGGTGAGGCTATCTTAACAACCGGGTATTTAATAAACAGATTACCTTCAAGGGTTCTAGGTTTTCAAACTCCGTGTCAAACTCTACTAAAATGTTACCCAAATACTCGGCTGCTATCTAAACATCCAATTAGGGTTTTTGGGTGTTCCGTTTTTGTACATATCCACAAACAAAATCGGAGCAAACTGGATCCTACATCAGAAAAATGTATATTTCTGGGATACTCACCAAATCAAAAAGGGTATAAGTGTTATTCTCCGGTGTCTAGGAAATTTTATGTCTCTATGGACACTACCTTTGTGGAAAACATTCCATTTTATCCCAAAACCAATCTTCAAGGGGGGAATCAGAGTCAAGAATCTTATTTTTGGGAAACAATTACATTTGATCAAGACATGATTGATCCAGCAATGTATCCCAATAAAAATCCTCATGTTGGGCCGGTTATGTCTCCTAGCCAAAATCAAAATCTATCTCTTCCCTCCTCTCCTAATCAAACTGAAATTCCTCAACCTATAGAGCCTGATATTAATAAATCACAGCAGCCTATAGAGTCTGAAATTAACAAGTCACAGCAGCCAAGTCCGGAAATTATTGTTTATAAAAGAAATCGGAAAAAACAGAGAGAAATAGAGTCTCATGCACATACAGAGTAGCACCAAGAATCTGAACCGAATTTACAAGTCCAACAACTTGAGTCAGATACTGAAACAAACACAGCAGATAACCCTAGTCCGATTTCTAATGAAGAAAATGACAGCAAGCCAATTGCCTTAAGAAAAGGGGTAAGGGAATGCAGGAGTAGACCGCTGTACCCATTAAGCAATTTTGTATCATATGAGAGGCTTTCACCAGAGTTCCAATCCTTCACAGCTAGTATATCACAAATTCAGATTCCTAATCGCATAGAAGAAGCTCTCAGAATTCCAGAATGGAAAGCTGCAATCCAAGAGGAAGTCAAGGCACTGGAAAAAAATGGAACCTGGGAACTGGCGGATTTACCAAAAGGAAAAAATCCAGTTGGGTGCAAGTGGATATTCACTGTGAAACAAAAGGCTGATGGTAACATTGAGAGGTTTAAAGCCAGGTTAGTTGCAAAGGGGTTCACACAATCCTATGGGATCAATTACGAAGAAACATTCGCCCCTGTTGCAAAATTAAATACCATCCGCATTCTCTTGTCATTGGCTGCAAATTTGGATTGGCCTTTGTTTCAACTAGATGTAAAAAACGCCTTCCTAAATGGAGACCTAGAAGAGGAGGTCTATATGGAGATTCCACCTGGTCTAGTGACTAATTCAAATGCAAGCAAAGTGTGCAGACTCTGAAAGTCACTGTATGGTCTTAAACAGTCACCTCGGGCTTGGTTCGAGAGGTTCACCAAAGCAGTAAAAAAATTTGGGTTCACACAATGTCAATCCGATCATACCTTGTTTGTCAAGCATGCACCTGGAGGTAAAATTACTGTTCTTATTGTCTATGTAGATGATATTATACTAACCGGTGATTATATAGAAGAGATGCAGAGGTTGAAACAGTTTTTAGCAAGGGAATTCGAGATAAAAGACCTAAGAAATCTAAAATATTTCCTAGGCATGGAGGTGGCTCGGTCAAAGAAGGGAATAGTCATCTCTCAACGGAAGTATGTCATAGATCTGCTGCATGAGACTGGAATGGTGGATTGCAAACCGGCAGAGACTCCTATGGAACACACCACAAAACTGGGTTCTATAGAAGGCAGTACACCAGTTGAAAAAGGCAAATACCAACGCCTAGTGGGAAAATTAATATATTTGGCTCATACACGGCCAGACATCGGATTCTCAGTAAGTGTGGTTAGTCAGTTCATGAACAACCCCACAGAGGAGCATATGAATGCTGTTTTCATAATTCTTAGGTATCTCAAAATGACTCCAGGAAGAGGGCTGTTTTTCAAGAAGAATTCAAGCCGAAATATTGAAGTTTTCTCAGATGCTGATTGGGCTGGCTCAGTTACTGACCATAGGTCTACCTCAGGCTATTGTACATATGTTTGGGGGAATTTGGTTACATGGAGAAGCAAGAAACAGTCGGTTGTGTCAAGGAGCAGTGCCGAATTAGAATTCAGGGCAATGGCACACTGCATTTGTGAGGGAATTTGGCTTAGGAGAGTTCTAGCTGAACTAAAAATTCCTATGGAGAGTCCGACGAAGATGTTTTGTGACAGTCAATCTGCGATTAGCATTGCTAAGAATCCAGTACATCATGACTGAACAAAGCATGTAGAGATCGACAGACACTTCATCAAAGAGAAAATAGAGGAAGGAAGTGTCAAGCTTATTTATACTCTTATTGCTGTTCAGATAGCAGATATTCTAACAAAAGCACTGCCTAGAATTCATTTTGAAGATTTATGTACCAAGCTGGGCATGGTTAATATTTACTGCCCAGCTTGAGGGGGGGTGTTGGAGATAGGTTGTTACAAATAATTATTAGTTTTATTTATTTATTAAGATAATAAGAGATATGAGTGTTTCACTCAATCTCATATTCTCATCAGGATAGAATTCTATTGTATTAGTAATTATATTAACTAGTTATAAAGTAGTATAGTCCTAGGCAGTATCAAATACTGACCTACATGTATTTAATTTGTTATTCTCTTCATTGTGAGATTAAGTGAAATAAACTCTTTATTCTCTCATTTCACTCTTCAGTCAGCTAGGTCTGCTGGTGTGGCTACTGAAGTGCCCATTCTGCTGCCGTGGCTTGACACGTCAGCTATGTTTGCTGACGTGGCAGAAAATAAAACGGTGCAAATCGAACCTGTCTTGTTTTCCAAATCTAGAACATCTCAGTCTTTCAAATCTCTCAACAAACTCAGAAATTAGTGTCGTTTCAAAAGTCAGACATGTTGACCTGCAACAAAACAATCTTACAGATGAGCTGCCGATCGGTAAATTGAAAGATCTTCAATCTATGGTCTTGTCTGACAACAATCTTGATTATGGTCTGATTTCTTCAATTATATATACACACACAAAAGAAATAAATAAAAATCCACAAACAACCAAGATAAGAGATTCAGTGATTTAGTTTACTTACCACTTGTCCTATGTATTCGTTGTATGGTTGTATTCACGTTGCCATCCCAACACCCGTCATTCCCGTCCACTGACAGTTGCATTTTCCATAGCCTTGGCGTGCTTGATACTCCTCGAGAGAAAATTTTCATCCCAGGGCATTCATTCACGATTAATTGTTCCAAAGATGGGAATTCGAAAGCATAATTTCCAAAACAAAAGCTTGTGAGACGTGGCAGACGATGAAGCAACAACCACTTCAACTTGCTCAAAATAATATCATTTCTTGTTGCGTCTCCCTCATCTGCTACTATTTCTGTGATCATTTTGCATCCATCTATACTCATTTTCGTAAGTTGCACAAGGCTTCTGGCTGTTGACAGTGTTATTAAGTTGATGAGTCTGTCGCAACTCTGTATGTGCAGAGTCGTTAAATTTTCTAAAGACGCTGAGGATGGCACTAGATTAATCAAGCTGTGACAATTCCATACATGTAGAATTTCGACATTTCGGAGAACTGAGTCTAGTTTGGAGTCTTGTTTCCAGATGCGCTTCAACTCAGAAAGTGCATCAAACTTTAAAACTTTTATTTTTGCTAGTATACCAGCATGTTTTTCAATATCTCCATGTAAGAATATCTCTTTGTATGAACAATACCTCATTACAAGCTCTTCTAAATTGCGAAAACATTGAAGGAAATCAAGTGGAAAATCAGATGATTCATCTTGCACAACCTGTAGAACTTTAAGTTTGTGAAACTGGCCTTGCCATATCACTGTCATATCCTTTCGGCTTAATGTCAATTCCTCTGAGTTGGGGAAGACCTGGAGATATATCAGACAAAAGAGATTTTAAGTTGATGTTGTCTCGGAATATTTCACAGCATATATAGCAGCTATATATAGTTTTTAACAGACAAAGGGGTAAATAATGTTAACCAATAATCAGGCCACAGGCCAACTGATGTAATAACTCAAACCCTGCATGATTTGAAAATAATGCTAATCGATATTCGATAATCAAGCCATAGGTCATCTAATTGTGTGACAACTGATGCCTAATTAAGATTAATGAGTCTTATATAATGAAGCTGCCACAAGTAAACCATTAAATCCTTAGCATGTTAGAAAAAATTGATATAATGACATTCGATCATACATTCATACTTGAATGAAGTAGTTATGTTATGTTCCAACTTCAACTTACTCATGTTCACAATGGAAAGACAAATCTTTCTGTCCAGAGCTCTACCAGGTTCCACTTCGACACATTTAAAACAATAAATGACTGCATACCTTATCAAACAAGAAGATGGGTTGTTTTGCCAAAATATCAAGTTGGTTCTCCATGTTGATGTCCTGGAAGCTAAGAAATTCTGGAGCAATAATCTTTATTATGTCACAATGATACACCGGCAACTTTTTTAACACCGGCCATTCTGAAGTATGTGCTCCAGGGTAGAAAGCTCTAAGTTCAGGTAGTGTCCAGAGTTTCAAGAAGATTAACTCTGGAAACAACACAAACCTAGCAGTTGCTTCTGACTCTTCCTTCCCAACAATCTCCTCCACCCCACAGTTTTCCACATAAAGCTCCTTAAGAAGTAAAAGACTTCTGGCAATAGATGCTGGGAAGAGGTATTTAAGACTCTGACATTCAGAGACTCTCACCCTTTGTAGATTCTTAAAGGAGAGGTATCCTTTCAGATCCTTATTCCATAGCATCTTCAATCTTCCCATGTGTGAAATTACCAGTTCCTATAAGATAGGGAATGCAACCTGTAGGATTCATGCGTTATTGACTTTCTTGCAACTGTAATTGAAAATGCTCAGAAAATATAAGAGAGAGAGAGAGAGAGAGAGTGTGTGTGTGTGTGTGTGTTAGTTGGAAAAGGAAACAGAAAAGCTAGTATAATGGGGAAAGAATAATAGTAATATACCTTCTCATCGAAGAAAGGTCGTATCTCAGAACCTTGATTCTCCACCGAGTTCATTTTTTCGACATCTTTTCCAGCTGTAATGTCTGAGCTTATATTTGTCGAGATGAATGCCTTCATTTCAGGGCATTTCTCTATCTGCAGTTGTTTCAATGATGGAAATTCAATATGATTACCTGAATAGAATCTCTTGAGGTTGCCAAGATCTTCTATCTTCAGGTAGTTTAATTGAGGAAACAGTATATCATTGCTTTCCCCTTCTCTTAAATCTTCAATGACTACTATCTCTTCCAAGACCGCGCACTTGCATATTTCAAGGTATCGGAGCTGCACAAAGCCATTAACTATAGAAGATGGAAATAGACTTTTTAAATTTCCACAGCCTTGCACTATCAAGCGTGTTAAATTTTGGATGCAATTTGCTGGAAGTTGGTTGTGCCAAATCTTCTCAACATTAATTGCAGAAAGTTCCAAGGCCTCCAAGTTGGGGAACAGGACCTGCAAAAAAGGTTCTTATTTCAATATCTTTTTTCCATGACAAGCAAACATTCAACTTCCTCCGTATACAAATTACAAAGCTTAGCCTACTCCATTCTAGTAAAAGACTTAAAATACCATATATTTTTTTTCATGATTTGAGAATTAACAGCATAAAGCATGTAATGGAGTTCTTCATTTGATAAGAACTACTATAACAAGCATACCAACTGCATGTCAAAGATACAGCTTTAAATTAATGATCAGTAATTAGGAGCCTGAGGTTCAACTATTGAAATAAAAAGTTGGAGTTGACACATAAGAAACAAAAAGAAAATTCATTATTGTACTAATTAGGAACATAGAAATGCAATGATGAGGACACAATACCAGATAGGACAAAATCCATCAACCATTATAAGAGACAAACAATGAGGTACATCCAAAATGTGAAGTGTGATTAATGTATGTTAAGAGCTCAGTGAGTGTGTGAGCTTCCTCTTTTTTTGTCTAAGGGATTTATTTTTCTACATATGTAAAATGAGGAGCAAAAAGAATAACATGATATACAACAAAGGTGTTATTAACCAACCTTTTCATTTAAAAGTGGCATGGGGGGAATATCAATCGCATTCTCCAAAATGATTTCATTGGACTATGTACAAGTTGTCAATAGCTTCCGTCTTTTCCCTGATATAGAGCAGAAGCTTGCTAGCTGTGGTAGAGATCTAAGAATCAGGGTGCGCAATTTTCCAAACACAATCTTATCATTCACTTCATTGTTGTTAATATCATCATCACTTCCAATAGCAAAAATCTCTTCCATATTCTTGCATTCAATCACTTCAGTCACTTGAAGTTCAGGAAGGCCTCTAGCAATTGAGAATGAGAAGATGTTCTTCAGTTTATCACAATTTCCAACTTTAACAGTTCTTAATCTGCAGAAGGAATTTGTTGTAAGTTGACAACGACATATTTTCTCCAAGTAAATCAAATTGTGAACAAACAATGACTCTAAGAGGGATAATTTGTTGCAAGAGTCCAAATCAATGGAGTCAAAGATACACAAAAAGTAGGAATTATTTTGGATATGGAGATGCTTCAACTGTGAAGAGCCCTCTCTGTTTAGTTCATAGATGACATTCTTCACATCCTTTAAATTGTCTAAAAATAGATCCTCAACTCCCTTAAATTGCATGATAATCCCCTCCACTTGGGAATTGTTGGTATCGAGCTTGAGTTTTAATGTTCTTGAAGTCTCGTACTTACCGGACCAATCCCAACCATCTCCTATGGATATCCTGTATCTTGCCAGCTTTTTGGAAAACAAGCGCTTGGGCAAAATCTTCGCACTTGGAATATGCATTTCTAAAGTAGTCAGATGAGGCAAATGCTTCAACTCATCAAGGCTCGCATTACGCCTTTCATCGTTCAATCCTTCAACCTCCCACTGAACAAAGCTATTGCCCATATACAGTTCTTCTAATCGGGATAAGTTTGATAAGACATTAGGCGGAATAACTTTCGGTTTGGAACAATCGCTCAAATCTAAAATCCTTAGCCTAGTCAATTGACCTAGTTCTACAGGCAATTGCTCAATATAAGAACCATAAAAGCTAAGGATTTCTAGTTTCTTCAACTCCCCAATAATAGCTATGTCTCCCAGTACACCTTGATCCAAACACAACGTTTGAAGGTTTACTAGGAGATGAAGAGATGACGGCAGTGACAATAAATGCATTGTAGTCAAATCTAAAACCTTAAGCTCTTCCATTCCTATGAAAAAACTATCAGGGATTTTCAAAAAAGGATCCTTGGTTTTCAGGTAGAACAATTTAAGTTCCGGACATTTCAAACCTTCTGGGAGCTCATATACATCATTATTATGTAAGGAGATTGCAGTACACTTTTTTTGTGTATTCTTATCCAGCCATTCTCTTGGAACTTCATCATTTTTCATTGAAAAACACATTGGTCTCTAGATGCAATCGATATGGCAACATCACGAACAACATCATGCATTGAAAACTTTTTACTGGTATAACTGTCCCATAGCAAACAAGATGCTTTGAGTTTGTCGATCAATGCATATACCTATCTTGTGCCTCTTCCATAGAACTGATTCCTTTAAATAAACCCAATCCCATTCCATACTTCAACAAATCTCGAATAGAACCATCGTAAGTATATCCTAGTAGACTACACAGCAAAAAAATAGACTTGAGTTCCTCACTTTCTAAATGATTGTAACTCACCTCTATGGTTGAATAGGCCACTGCCTGTGATCCAGTGAAGTTTCTTGAGGAAGGCCTTCTCAATTCCCGCAAGGCATTTTTCCATTCATATAAATTCTTATTTTTCAATGCCCGTGCTACTGTTACAACAGCAATGGGCAAACCTGCACATTCCTCAACTACCTGGATTGCTACAGGCTGCACATCACGATCTTCAACACAATTACCTGCCATCTTCTTAAATAGGCTCCAAGCTTCTTTTTCTTGCAAAATGCCAACCAAATAATTAGTTTGTGAATCCATCTCGTTTGACAACACATCTAGACTTCTTGATGTCAGCAATACTTTGCATCCCTTATTATCGTCTCCACACGGAACTCCTATTATCTCCAAATCAAGAATCGACCAAATATCATCCAAGATGATAAGAATCTTATTATCTTTCTTCAATCGCGCACAAAGCCTCCGTGCTCTTCCAGATTCACTTTCTTCAAAGAATGCCAAACCCAACCCATCTGCTATCTCCCCTTGAATCTTTTTTACATCTGGGGTCTGGGATACAACTGCAAAAACTACCTCATCAAAGAGTTTGTGTCTCTGGGCCTGTCTAGCAGCTTCCTTCACCAGTGTTGTCTTCCCAACACCACCAATCCCATACACTCCAATCATGTTGACATTAGGATTACTTAATGCGTTTAGTATATCATTCAAAGTGAGCATCCTCGATTCAAAGGCCTCGTAAAATTTATTAGACATAAGCCACATATTCTCTGGAACAATACGGTAGGACACTTGATCGAATTTCCCTTCAGCCAGGAGTCTAGTAACAACCATCATCTCCTTCCTTGCTTTCTTGCTAAGCTGATACCGGATCTTCAAATCAGGACACAACCCTCCAAGGCACTGCCTCTTCGCTTTCTCTTCATCTCCAACAAACAACCCCACCTCATCGATGATCACGTTCACACTTATCAACCACTTTTGAACATTCAGTAAAATCTCTTCCCCATTTCTTTCAGCATCATTAACCAAATGCTGCACTCTCTTTTTTTCGTTCCTCAGCTTCTCAAATTCCTTCTTTAGATTGTCAACGTTGCTTCTATAGTTGCATAGATAACTAAATTGATGTCCTACAGGAGCAACCAAGTATTCAGCAACTTTCCCAGCAACAGAAATAACAATTTCTACCATTTTCAAACCCTCCCCTACCACAATCCCACTTCTCTTTCAAGTTTTTGACAATGGTGTATGCAAAGCAAACCAAATGAAAACAAAACAGTAACAACAACAAGCAAATTTTGAAGAGTCTAAATGCCCAACAACAAAAAAAGTGAATCGCATCTGATTGCAGAGAAACAATGAATATAATAAACTCAGCATTGGATTGTTTTCGTTGGTTCTTGTCATTTATATATAATTTTAATAAAAGCTCAACTACTCTAAGTTGAAGATTGAAGTCAACAAGCATAAAATAAAAAGAAAACCAGGTCCCATTATTTGATTGCCATTTCTAATAGTAAAATTTCTTTTTGAAAATCTACCAATTAAAACAATTTGAATCATTCAAACCAATGACTAATGACAAAAATAAAAAGCTGAATGAGTAAACAGTGCTCACCAGACAACATCATCAACTCCAGAAACTTCTCGGGTCGTGATAAATTCTCCATGAATGATTTGATTATCAGAGAAATCAAAACCGATTGCAATTAAAAATATATATATATATTTATAAATAAAAAAATGATGATGGAGATGCAGGGGATCGAACCCTGTACCTCTCGCATGCAAAGCGAGCGCTCTACCATTTGAGCTACATCCCCCTTTAGTATTAATTTGGAACAAAAATAAATATTATTTATTTTCTGATTTATTGTAAATAAAATTCTGGTTTTTATATTTCTTTCTTTCTTTCTTTCTTTCTTTCTTTTTTCCTTTTCTCTCTAACAAAATTAATAAGTAATTAGACATCGATTATAAAGTTCATATATGTGAAGACAAGCAACAAATATAGTATACTGTGTAAAGATTTTCTCGTTTATAAATAAAATAAAATAAATAAAAAAATAAATAAATTAGAATGAATTAGAAATGATGTTTTTAAAAGGATTTTGATCCTCAACTGATCTGATTTTTTTTTTTCCTAACCTTTTTAAGCATATGATCGGTTGTTGATAGAGTGGTTGTGAAAATTAATCACATCATAACTACACATTCATTGCAATACTCATGTGTCATGAGATTAGATAAGGTCGGGAAAAAGATCAGATCAACCGTGGATCCAAATTCCTTTTTAAATGATGGGGCATAGTGGTAAATCCCCCAAACCACATGGACGGGGTACTAAAAGTTTATATTCAAAAATTAAGCTTTTGTTATTGATAAATAATAATAAATAATTAAAAAACAATAAAAACTCTTTTATTTTGCATTCAATAATAAATTATTGATTATATAAGTTTTTTATTTGTATTTTTCATGTATGATAAACCTAATGATTTAGGATCATGCATGCTAAATTACTGAATTAGTATTGATATTATTAATAACTAACCATTATAATTGTGTATTAAATTATGAATTAGATTGAGGAAAATGCAAGTGAATATACCTGAAATTATTTTTGTTGTTGATTTTTTTTTTTTTTTTTTTTTTTTTTTGCTTTTATTTTTCATCTATGCTATGTCTTTAAATCAATAAAAAAAATTAAGTAATATTTCTATTATGAAAATAAAAAATAACTAAAGATGATATTTGTAAGAATTTTCAAAAATATATATGAAAATAATTATAGAAGTTCATATCATGTGTTTTAATTTTTTCAACACTCTTTTTTTTCTCTTTCAAGTTTTGTAAACTAAATTTGAAGCAAAGTGAATATAAAATAAAAGCATAGAGTAAAACTATATAGTAAGAAAAACAACAGTGACAAGAACAAAACAATAGCAAAGTGTTAAGAACAAACAATGAAAATGAGAAAAATAATTTGTAATTAAGCATTTTAAGCAAGATCAACAACTCTACACTGCATTCATTCAACGTTGAAAGCCACTTTCTGATTTTTGTTATAATATTATTATAATTTTTTATCTATTGTTAGCTACATTCGGAATCATACGTTTACCACACATGGTTTAAGCAAATGCAGAATTCACACATTTACATCATGAACTCGAATTGTCCTTTCACTCCCCACAATTATGGCATCATGGAACTTGAGGCCACTAGACATAAGTAGATAACAAATCAGAGTACTGAAACAGCTAGAAATGGAAAGAACCTCTAATGATCAAATGGAGGAAACATAAATATCGTTACACATTAAAGCAGAAATGCTGTTTTTAAGGAAGATTTAAAGCAGAACAAAGGAGATAGAAAAAGATAGCCCTCTCACCATCAGACTTCAGATGTGCCCAGTCAGTCAGTAGAGTCTGCTAGCAAGGCTGCTGATGTGCCCAGGCAAATCAAAAGGGCACATCAACACAGTTCGTGATGGAACGTCTGCGAAATATGCTGGCAAAGCCGATGGCACATCATCAACGTTTAGAGACGTGTATGTCATGTCAGCAACGTCTGTTGCCGTGGACTGATGACATGCTCAGACACGTCATCCTGATTTGCTTACATGGCTGTTAATGTCAGCTAGGTCTGCTGGTGTGGCTACTGACGTGCCCATTCTGCTGCCGTGGCTTGACACATCAGCTATGTTTGCTGACGTGGCAGAAAATAAAAGGGTGCAAATCGAACCTGTCTTGTTTTCCAAATCTAGAACATCTCAGTCTTTCAAATCTCTCAACAAACTCAGAAATTAGTGTCGTTTCAAAACTCAGACATGTTGACCTGCATCAAAACAATCATACAGATGAGCTGCCGATCGGTAAATTGAAAGATCTTCAATCTATGGTCTTGTCTGACAACAATCTTGATTATGGTCTGATTTCTTCAATTATATATACACACACAAAATAAATAAATAAAAATCCACAAACAACCAAGATAAGAGATTCAGTGATTTAGTTTACATACCACTTGTCCTATGTATTCGTTGTATGGTTGTATTCACGTCGCCATCCCAACAGCCGTCATTCCCGTCCACTGACAGTTGCATTTTCCATAGCCTAGGCGTGCTTGATACTCCTCGAGAGAATATTTTCATCCCCGGGCATTCATTCACGATTAATTGTTCCAAAGATGGGAATTCAAAAGCATAATTTCCAGAACAAAAGCTTGTGAGACGTGGCAGACGATGAAGCGACAACCACTTCAACTTGCTCAAAATAATATCATTTCTTGTTGCATCTCCCTCATTTGCTACTATTTCTGTGATCATTTTGCATCCATCTATACTCATTTTCGTGAGTTGCACCAGGCTTCTGGCTGTTGACAGTGTTATCAAGTTGATGAGTCTGTCGCAACTCTGTATGTTCAAAGTCGTTAAATTTTCTAAAGACACTGAGGATGGCACTAGATTAATCAAGCTGTGACAATTCCATACATGTAGAATTTCGACATTTCGGAGAACTGAGTCCAGTTTGGAGTCTTGTTTCCAGATGCGCTTCAACTCAGAAAGTGCATCAAACTTTAAAACTTTTATTTTTGCTAGTATACCAGCATGTTTTCCAATATCTCCATGTAAGAATATCTCTTTGTATGAACAATAACTCATTACAAGCTCTTCTAAATTGTGAAAACATTGAAGGAAATCGAGTGGAAAATCAGATGATTCATCTTGCACAACCTGTAGAACTTTAAGTTTGTGAAACTGGCCTTGCCATATCACTGTCATATCCTTTCGGCTTAATGTCAATTCCTCTAAGTTGGGGAAGACCTGGAGATATATCAGACAAAAGAGATTTTAAGTTGATGTTGTCTCAGAATATTTCACAGCATATATAGCAGTTATATATAGTTTTTAACAGACAAAGGGGTAAATAATGTTAACCAATAATCAGGTCACAGGCCAACTGATGTAATAACTCAAACCCTGCATGATTTGAAAATAATGCTAATCGATATTCGATAATCAAGCCATAGGTCATCTAATTGTGTGACAACTGATGCCTAATTAAGATTAATGAGTCTTATATAATGAAGCTGCCACAAGTAAACCATTAAATCCTTAGCATGTTAGAAAAAATTGATATAATGACATTTGATCATACATTCATACTTGAATGAAGTAGTTATGTTATGTTCCAACTTCAACTCACTCATGTTCACAATGGAAAGACAAATCGTTCTGTCGAGAGCTCTACCAGGTTCCACTTCGACACATTTAAAACAATAAATGACTGCATACCTTATCAAACAAGAAGATGGGTTGTTTTGCCAAAATATCAAGTTGGTTCTCCGTGTTGATGTCCTGGAAGCTAAGAAATTCTGGAGAAATAATCTTTATTATGTCACAATGATACACCGCCAACTTTTTTAATACCGGCCATTCTAAAGTATGTGCTCCAGGGTAGAAAGCTCTAAGTTCAGGTAGTGTCCAGAGTTTCAAGAAGATTAACTCTGGAAACAACACAAACCTAGCAGTTGCTTCTGACTCTTCCTTCCCAACAATCTCCTCCACCCCACAGTTTTCCACATAAAGCTCCTCAAGAAGTAAAAGACTTCTAGCAATAGATGCTGGGAAGAGGTATTTAAGACTCTGACATTCAGAGACTCTCACCATTTGTAGATTCTTAAAGGAGAGGTATCCTTTCAGATCCTTATTCCATAGCATCTTCAAGCTTCCCATGTGTGAAATTACCAGTTCCTCTAAGATAGGGAATGCAACCTGTAGGATTTATGTGTTATTGACTTTCTTGCAACTGTAATTGAAAATGCTCAGAAAATATAAGAGAGAGAGAGAGAGAGAGAGAGTGCGTGTTAGTTGGAAATGGAAACAAAAAAGCTAGTATAATGGGGAAAGAATAATAGTAATATACCTTCTCATCGAAGAAAGGTCGTATCTCAAAACCTTGATTCTCCACTGAGTTCATTTTTTTCGACATCTTTTCCGGCTGTAATGTCTGAGCATATATTTGTCGAGATGAATGCCTTCATTTCAGGGCATTTCTCTATCTGCAGTTGTTTCAATGATGGAAATTCAATATGATTACCTGAATAGAATCTCTTGAGGTTGCCAAGATCTTCTATCTTCAGGTAGTTTAATTGAGGAAACAGTATATCATTGCTTTCCCCTTCTCTTAAATCTTCCATGACTACTATCTCTTCCAAGACCGCGCACTTGCATATTTCAAGGTATCGGAGCTGCACAAAGCCATTAACTATAGAAGATGGAAATAGACTTTTTAAATTTCCACAGCCTTGCACTATCAAGCGTGTTAAATTTTGGATGCAATTTGCTGGAAGTTGGTTGTGCCAGATCTTCTCAACATTAATTGCAGAAAGTTCCAAGGCCTCCAAGTTGGGGAACAGGACCTGCAAAAAAAGTTCTTATTTCAATATCTTTTCTCCATGACTAGCAAACATTCAACTTCCTCCGTATACAAATTACAAAGCTTAGCCTACTCCATTCTAGTAAAAGACTTAAAATACCATATATTTTTTTTCATGATTTGAGAATTAACAGCATAAAGCATGTAATGGAGTTCTTCTTCATTTGATAAGAACTACTATAACAAGCATACCAACTGCATGTCAAAGATACAGCTTTAAATTAACGATCGGTAATTAGGAGCCTGAGGAGAAATAAAAAGTTGGAGTTGACACATAAGAAACAAAAAGAAAATTCATTATTGTACTACTTAGGAACATAGAAATGCAATGATGAGGACACAATACCAGATAGGACAAAATCCATCAACCATTCTAAGAGACAAACAATGAGGTACATCCAAAATGTGAAGTGTGATTAATGTTTGTTAAGAGCTCAGTGAGTGTGTGAGCTTCCTCTTTTTTTGTCTAAGGGATTTATTTTTCTACATATGTAAAATGAGGAGCAAAAAGAATAACATGATATACAACACAGGTGTTATTAACCAACCTTTTCATTTAAAAGTGGCATGGTGGGAATATCAATCGCATTCTCCAAAATGATTTCATTGGACTGTGTACAAGTTGTCAATAGCTTCCGTCTTTTCCCTGATATAGAGCAGAAGCTTGCTAGCCGTGGTAGAGATCTAAGAATCAGGGTGCGCAATTTTCCAAACACAATCTTATCATTCACTTCATTGTTGTTAATATCATCATCACTTCCAATAGCAAAAATCTCTTCCATATTCTTGCATTCAATCACTTCAGTCACTTGAAGTTCAGGAAGGCCTCTAGCAATTGAGAATGAGAAGATGTTCTTCAGTTTATCACAATTTCCAACTTTAACAGTTCTTAATCTGCAGAAGGAATTTGTTGGAAGTTGACAATGACATATTTTCTCCAAGTTAATCAAATTGTGAACAAACAATGACTCTAAGAGGGATAATTTGTTGCAAGAGTCCAAATCAATGGAGTCAAAGATACACAGAAAGTAGGAATTATTTTGGATATGGAGATGCTTCAACTGTGAAGAGCCCTCTCTGTTTAGTTCATAGATGACATTCTTCACATCCTTTAAATTGTCTAAAAATAGATCCTCAACTCCCTTAAATTGCATGATAATCCCCTCCACCTGGGAATTGTTAGTATCGAGCTTGAGTTTTAATGTTCTTGAAGTCTCATACTTACCGGACCAATCCCAGCCATCTCCTATGGATATCCTGTATCTTGCCAGCTTTTTGGAAAACAAGCGCTTGGGCAAAATCTTCGCACTTGGAATATGCATTTCTAAAGTAGTCAGATGAGGCAAATGCTTCAACTCATCAAGGCTCGCATTACGCCTTTCATCATTCAATCCTTCAACCTCCCACTGAACAAAGCTATTGCCCATATACAGTTCTTCTAATCGGGATAAGTTTGATAAGACATTAGGCGGAATAACTTTCAGTTTGGAACAATCGCTCAAATCTAAAAACCTTAGCCTAGTCAATTGACCTAGTTCTACAGGCAATTGCTCAATATAAGAACCGTAAAAGCTAAGGATTTCTAGTTTCTTCAACTCCCCAATAATAGCTATGTCTCCCAGTACACCTTGATCCAAACACAACGTTTGAAGGTTTACTAGGAGATGAAGAGATGACGGCAGTGACAATAAATGCATTTTAGTCAAATCTAAAACCTTAAGCTCTTCCATTCCTATGAAAAAACTATCAGGGATTTTCAAAAAAGGATCCTTGGTTTTCAGGTAGAACAATTTAAGTTCCGGACATTTCAAACCTTCAGGGAGCTCATATACATCATTATTATGTAAGGAGATTGCAGTACACTTTTTTTGTGTATTCTTATCCAGCCATTCTCTTGGAACTTCATCATTTTTCATTGCAAAAACACATTGGTCTCTAGATGCAATCGATATGGCAACATCACAAACAACATCATGCATTGAAAACATTTCACTGGTATAACTGTCCCATAGCAAACAAGATGCTTTGAGTTTGTCGATCAATGCATATACCCTATCTTGTGCCTCTTCCATAGAACTGATTCCTTTAAATAAACCCAATCCCATTCCATACTTCACCAAATCTCGAATAGAACCATTGTAAGTATATCCTAGTAGACTACACAGCAAAAAAATAGACTTGAGTTCCTCACTTTCTAAATGATTGTAACTCAACTCTATGGTTGAATAGGCCACTGCCTGTGATCCAGTGAAGTTTCTTGAGGAAGGCCTTCTCAATTCCCGCAAGGCATTTTTCCATTCATATAAATTCTTATTTTTCAATGCCCGTGCTACTGTTACAACAGCAATGGGCAAACCTGCACATTCCTCAACTACCTGGATTGCTACAGGCTGCACATCACGATCTTCAACACAATTACCTGCCATCTTCTTAAATAGGCTCCAAGCTTCTTTTTCTTGCAAAATGCCAACCAAATAATTAGTTTGTGAATCCATCTCGTTTGACAACACATCTAGACTTCTTGATGTCAGCAATACTTTGCAACCCTTATTATCGTCTCCACACGGAACTCCTATTATCTCCAAATCAAGAATCGACCAAATATCATCCAAGATGATAAGAATCTTATTATCTTTCTTCAATCGCGCACAAAGCCTCCGTGCTCTTCCAGATTCACTTTCTTCAAAGAATGCCAAACCCAACCCATCTGCTATCTCCCCTTGAATCTTTTTTACATCTGGGGTCTGGGATACAACTGCAAAAACTACCTCATCAAAGAGTTTGCGTCTCTGGGCCTGTCTAGCAGCTTCCTTCACCAGTGTTGTCTTCCCAACACCACCAATCCCGTACACTCCAATCATGTTGACATTAGGATTACTTAATGCGTTTAGTATATCATTCAAAGTGAGCATCCTCGATTCAAAGGCCTCGTAAAATTTATTAGACATAAGCCACATATTCTCTGGAACAATACGGTAGGACACTTGATCGAATTTCCCTTCAGCCAGGAGTCTAGTAACAACCATCATCTCCTTCCTTGCTTTCTTGCTAAGCTGATACCGGATCTTCAAATCAGGACACAACCCTCCAAGGCACTGCCTCTTCGCTTTCTCTTCATCTCCAACAAACAACCCCACCTCATCGATGATCACATTCACACTTATCAACCACTTTTGAACATTCTGTAAAATCTCTTCCCCATTTCTTTCAGCATCATTAACCAAATGCTGCACTCTCTCTTTTTCATTCCTCAGCTTCTCAAATTCCTTCTTGAGATTGTCAACGTTGCTTCTATAGTTGCATAGATAACTAAATTGATGTCCTACAGGAGCAACCAAGTATTCAGCAACTTTCCCAGCAACAGAAATAACAATTTCTACCATTTTCAAACCCTCCCCTCCCACAATCCCACCTCTATTTTCTTCTCTTTTAAGTTTTGACAGTGGTGTATGCAAAGCAAACCAAATGAAAACAAAACAGTGACAACTAGAAGCAAATTGTGAAGAGTCTAATTGCCCAACAAAAAAAAAGTGAATAGCATCTGATTGCAGAGAAACAATGAATATAATAAATTCAGCATTGGATTGTTTTCGTTGGTTCTTTTCATTTATATATAATTTTAATAAAAGCTCAACTACTACAAGTTGAAGATTGAAGTCAACAAGCATAAAATAAAAGAAAACCAGGTCCCATACTCCCATTATTCGATTGCCATTTCTAATAGTAAAATTTCTTTTTGAAAATCTACCAATTAAAACAATTTGAATCATTCAAACCAATGACTAATAAAAAGTTGAATCTTTAAACAGTGCTCACCGGACAACTACTCTAAGCTGAATATTGAAGTCAATATTCATAAAATAAAAGAAAACCAGGTCCCATTATTCGATTGCCATTTCTAATAGTAAAATTTCTTTATGAAAATCTACCAATTTGAATTATTCAAACCAATGACTAATGACAAAAATAAAAAGTTGAATCAGTAAACAGTGCTCACCAGACAACATCATCAACTCCAGAAACTTCTCGGGTCGCGATAATTCTCCATGAATGATTTGATTATCAGAGAAATCAAAACCGATTGCAATTAAAAAATATATATTTATATATAAAAAAAAAAAAAAGTGATGATGGAGATGCAGGGGATCGAACCCTGTACCTCTCGCATGCAAAGCGAGCGCTCTACCATTTGAGCTACATCCCCTTTTAATATTAATTTGGAACAAATATAATATTATTCGTTTTCTGATTTATTGTAATGAAATAAAATTCTGGTTTTTATATTTATTTCTTTCTTTTTTTTTTCTTTTTTTTTTTTTTCTTTTTTTTTTTTCCTTTTCTCTCTAACAAAATTAATAAGTAATTAGACATCGATTATAAAGTTCATATACGTGAAGACAAGCAACAAATATAGTATACTGTGTAAAGATTTTCTCGTTTATAAAAAAAAAAAAAAAAAAAAATTAAAATGAATTAGAAATGATGCTTTTAAAAGGATTTAGATCCTCTACTGATCTAATTTTTCTAATTTTTTTTTTCCTAACCTTTTTAAGTATATGATTAGTTGTTGATAGAATGGTTGTGAAAACTAATCATATATTAACCATACATTCATTGCAATACTCATGTATCATGAGATTAGATAAAGTCAAGAAAAAGATCAAATTAACCGTGGATCCAAATTCCTTTTTAAATGATGGGCATAGTGGGATTCAAATCCCCCAAACCACATCGATCGGGTACTAAAAGTTTATATTCAAAAATTAAGCTTTTGTTATTGATTTTAATAAATAATTAAAAAACAAGAAAAACTCTTTTATTTTGCATTCAATAATAAATTATTGATTATATAAGTTTTTTATGTGTATTTTTCATGTATGATAAACCTAATGATTTAGGATCATGCATGCTAAATTACTGAATTAGTATTGATATTATTAATAACTAACCATTATAATTGTGTATTAAATTATGAATTAGAATGAGGAAAATTCAAGTGAATATACCTGAAATTATTTTTGTTGTTGATTTTTTTTTTTTTTTTTTTTTTTTTTTTTTTTTTTTGCTTTTATTTTTCATCTATGCTATGTCTTTAAATCAATAAAAAAAAAAATTAAATAATATTTCTATTATGAAAATAAAAAATAACTAAAGATGATTTTTGTAAGAATTTTCAAAAATATATATGAAAATAATTATAGAAGTTCATATCATGTGTTTTAATTTATTTATTTTTGTTTAATGTAATCATTTGGTGTGATATGCAATTGTTTGTAGGTTATATGTTAAGATAAAATAGTGTTAGAAGTTTGACAATTCATGTGTTACCAATTTTTTTTTTTTTTTTTTTTGTTAAATATAACTGATTTTTATTTTTACATTTTGTTGCAAGCTGACTAAGGGGTCGTTTGTTTTTTCCACTTAAAACTTAATGAGTTTGAATCATAATTATTAAGTTGTTTTGTTTATTTTTTTAAGTGGTTAAACAACTTAAAAATATCAAAAAACAACTTAAAATAAAAAGTAAAAAATCATGACTTTTCACTTAATTGTAAATCATTAAATTGCATTAAATGCAATCCAAAAGCTTTTCTTCCGATACTATCCCCCGTATATAAAATATTTTCAATTTCGTCATAATTATATATGGTATAGAAATCTTTATTTTAATATACTACTTATTTTAAATTAAAAATAAAAAAGAACTCTAATCACTTCTCATATTAGTGTTTAATATCAATACTTTATTATGATATTAGGGTGATGTATTTATATATTATTTTTGTTAGAGTGTTTTGTGTGAGTTTTCCTTTGCCCCTTTTATCTTTTGAAAAAAAAAACATTTTCTTTTCTTAGTAAAATGAAGTTTGTTTGTAATGGAAGAAGAAGATTATGATCATATGTGTTCATATATAATTATTATTTTTGGATTGTTTTTATTCCATATTATATGTATAATTGTTTAACATGAGTATAAATGTAAAATTACTTATTTTCAGACAATTTTAATTTTAAAAAACAAACATGTTGATAATACATTCAGATGTGAGGTAAAAACAAATAAACATGTCATTCAAATATTTCAGATTTCAGTCTCTATTCAGTCTTTAAAAAAATTCAGAACTGTTCAGTCTTCAAACAAAAAAACAAATGACCCCTTCCGTGTTACCATTTCTTTATTCCATTTAACCATCTTATGGTAAGTAAAAAAAAATATTTTATATGTTGCATGTTTTCGTTTAATCAAACCAATTTGAGGTGATATATTACCACATTCATGAGTCTGTTTCATAACCGATGTTGGTGAGACGAATCCAATGAAAGAGCGACATTTGTCATAGCAGTTAAAAACTAACTATTTACTTTTTCTTCACCAATAATATATTGACACATGGAAAAATTATTAAAATAAATATTTAACTCTTGCTTTCCCTCTGACTTTGATATATTTACCTTTTACTCAAGAACTTCATCTCCTACACTCTTCATTTTTTTTTAACCAAATTGCTCCAAGTCAATTTGAGGTTGCTAGTTTATTTTAGAGCTGGAAAATGGGAAATTTTGATTGATTGTGGAAATGGTGAGAAATGTCACCTTTTTAAGTTGGTGTTGTAAGAAAGTCACCACTTTAATAACTTAAGTTTAAAAGGCACCTATTATGGCGAACGGACAAAAATGCCCTTACTTTACACATTCTCTTACTTTGAAATTTTCTAAGACTTTATTCTTTCATCTTCTTCATAAAGGTCTGTTTAACAGACCTTCAATGGAGGTTGAACATCATAATAGATCTCCATTAGGTTAGTGGCGCTACGCAGACGCATTCGGTGGTCAACTCATGGGGGTTAGGGGGCAACGCCCCTGAGCTTTTATTTTCAATTTAAAACCTTAAGCTGGTTGTTCTCCGAGTCTTTTATAAACCTTAAGATGGTTGTGTGAATTTTGATACTAGGTTCGAGCCTTTTCATACTTGGTTCAAGCCTTTTCATACTTCTTTTTAATTTTGAACCTCCGAGCCTTTTCATGTGTTCTCCGTGACTTTTAACACTTGGTTCGAGCCTTTTCATATTTATTAATTTTGAACCTCCGAGCCTTTTCATGTGTTCTCCGAGACTTTTAACACTTGGTTCGAGCCTTTTCATACTTGTTAATTTTGAACCTCCGAGCCTTTTCATGTGTTCTCCGAGACTTTTGACACTAGGTTCGAGCCTTTTCATACTTGGTTCGAGCCTTTTAAATAGTAATTCGAGCTTTTTAATACACAGTTCGAGCTTTTTATAACAGTCCCCGAGCCTTTTGAAAAGGCTCGGTTACTGTTGAAAATGCTCGAATCTAGTGTAAAAAAGCTCGAATCTAGTGTAAAAAGGCTCGAAAAGGCACGAAAAGACTCAAATCTAGCGTAAAAAGACTCGAAAATGCACGAAAAGGCTCGGATCGAGTGTAAAAAGGCTTGGAGATTCTAAACCTATTAACCTATGAATTTTCCTTGAAAAGGCTCGGGTAACATTTTAAAAAGCTCGAGGACTGTTATAAAAGGCTCGGAAAAAGTTCAAAAAGGTTTTCTCTCAATGTTTGAAAAAGACACAAAATGACAAAAGGGGTATTTTTGTCTGATCACCTAAATAGGTGCCTTTTAAACTTAAATTAATAATGTGGTGCCTGTCTTACAAAAAGCGCCCCAAATAGTGACAAAAAAATTTTGAGCCCGATTTTGATTTTGGTTTATGGGTTTACTTCTAGCAAAAAAAAATTCAATTTACATTATTGATTATTAAAGTGAAGAAAAAAAAAAAGCTGATTTGAGAAACCCAGAAACTGATAGGGTTTGAAGGTTGATTTTTTTTTTTTTGGTGGATCCGACAGGAAGCTGGATTATTTAGAGTAGTGTAATCTGTGTTTTTGTTTTCATTAATACTAGATAACCTAAAAATTTAGTCCAAATTTCAACCCAAATGATATAACAAGTTTTTTTATTAACCACATCATTATTCCATATTATATGTAGTGATGACAACTCACTTACGATATCATTTGAGTTAATTATTTAGGTTGTATAGCATTACTCTTACAAACTATGGACTAATAAACCGATCTAATTGATTTATTTAAGAAAATTTAGGGGCCGTTTGGTAACGTTTTCGTTTTTCAGTTTTTGTTTTCTTGTAATCTTAAGTTTTCAAAAAACTGATTTTTGGATTTTTTGAATTCGAAAACGCGTTTGGTATCAATGGTTGAAAACGATATTCGGAGAATCAAAACATAAAAAACGTGTTTAGTATAATATTTTTAAAATCATTTTTAAAAGATTAATATTATAAATAATGAAAAAGTGATATTAAAATAATTAAACATTAAAAATAAAAAAAATTAAAATTAAATAATAAATAAATTTAATTTTCATCATCAAACCTATCGAAATCATCATCATCTTTTTGGTATAAATCCATGAATATCCAAAAGATGGATTTAGTTTGAGTAAATTTTATTGCTAAAAAAAAGTTTTCAAGAATACTGAAAACAACACATTGTTGTTCTCAAAGTTCTCAATTTTTTATTCATTAAAACTGAAAACTGTTCTCACTGTTTTATAAAACAGTTTTTTGAAATCATCCTACCAAACGGGTTTTTTCAGTTTTTGTGACTCAGAAAACAAAAAACAGTTTCTGAAAACGTTAACAAACGCGCCCTTAACGACCACACACTCCAAAAAATGCACATATCATCAAAGAATGAAGAATGATAAAACGGAAAAATCATTGAAGATTTATTAAAACTAAAATCACAAAATTAGTTATATAATCACAAAATTCGTTCAACTATATATAACTACTCACTCTTGAAGGTTTTTAACACATTGCAAAATTTTATTTCTAGAAAAAAAAATAAAAATAAAAAAAAATAAAAAAAAAATAATCCAACTAAAATCTGCAATGCTCTGCTATTTTTACAAAAATGAGAAGTGTTACTTTCTGTGCAGGAGACGGTACCCTAAAAATTTCACTAATGACTAGATATACAATGAGATGATACAAGGCTCCATATTTCACACAATCGAAGTTACAAGGGTCACGAAGATACCCAAGAGAGTGTAAGAGTTTTTCTTCCCGAAAATCTCAGCCAGCCTTTGATTTGGTTTGTGAAAATGACCGTCTTGTGGACAAGGGAGTTATGATCTCCCAAATGTTGTGAATGATCCCTTTATCATATATGTTGTTCTTAACAACAGTCTCAGCTTCTTCCAGAGGGGATCTTCGAAAAAAGGCCTTCCATTTGCTCTCCGGAGGCTTACTTTCGCTGCTCATCCCATTTATACTCGCTTTGAGCGCAGCAGCACTTGCTTTTGCTTCTTTTATTTTCCTCTGCCAGCTTATATAGTCTTGCCACTTGAAAGTCTGCAGTTTCAGTAGATAAACCATTCATTAATTTCGAGAAGTTCGTCTCTCATCAACACGGTTACTATTTAAAACTACAGTTGTTGTAAACCGTTTTTTACATGCAGCGGTGAATGATTATGTTACAACAAACATAGCCACAAGGTTTATCCCACGTAGATTTCAAAGACGAGAAAGAAATAATTTTGAAAACTCACCTCATTTGTTGTTGTATTTGTTCGACAGAGGTTGGCATGATAGCCAAAGAAACCACCAACTAAGAGGGAAACGATGCTAAGAAACACCATGAGAAGTATCTGAGTGTTGTATGCACCCAACAACCACTGTTACACAACAGAAACACATCAATCAAATAGCGAAGCAGAATATGACAATGACTTCTGAACAGACATTTATAGTGCATACAAACACTCAAAATTGACACGCAGAAAAACAATAACAATCAAGGGCCAATCAAAGTCATGTTGAATTAAATTAACTTCAAAAAAAGAGTAAATGTTTTTTTCTTTGAACTGAAATAATCTCCTAGATCTGGACTCTACTGGGGGACAAGTAACCAATTAAAGGAAACTCCATAAAATTCCACGAGCCACACGAGCTATTGTGTATCAAAAGACAAGTCCAGATGACAGAAAATCGAGATAAAGGATCTAAATCACTCACTTGTACAACATGCGGAGTTAAGCTGCGAAAAGAATTTTCTATGCCGTAATAAACTGCAAGACATAGGCAAAGAAAGGCAAGCCATGTTTAGACTCATAGTCAGATTGTCTAAACAAATAGAAGATCATAAATGCAAATTAAATCAACATTACCTGTTAGTATATATACAACTTTTAATTCTTTCAATCGTCCAGCAAGAATCAACCCAAGGGCAACAGTTCCATATAAACAGAGAAAGAAATGCCTGCAAAACACTAATGAAGCATTTAACATAAATAAACTTAACAAATTACATAGAAGATGCAGCTTATTGTAGTATATCCCAAATTAAATTCTGAACAGGTTCAAATAAAAGGAGAAAATGCAGAGGCAGCTAAATGGTTCACCAGTTACGGTCTTTCCCACAAAGTAAAGTAAAACTTTTAAACCCACTCCATCAATATTTGATAAATTTCAAAAAGACCAACAATTAATGCAATATAGATATTCGAAACCCTATAGGGCACACAATTACGTGATAAACTTTTCCTCTTGACTTCAAGATAGGGCCACACATTTTCTAGTTTTCAAATTGGATTATGAAGATGAAATCAAATTTACGGATCGAAACCTTGATCTAGAAATATTTTGTAAAACAATAAGAGCTGTGAGATGGGTTTGATCCCCACTATTATCCAATATCAAGATACTTATATCTCCAAAGAAAATGTTATCAACCTAAAAGTTGATTGCATGGCAGCACAAGCAGATGACAAAACAAAAGGCCACTCACTAGCTTCAGCTAAAATATATATTGCTGGCTGATCAAATAAAGTTATAATAAAGAATAAAAAACTCACCACAAAAGAAAAGCCATGAAATACCGGGTATTTTTCTCCCCTATACAATTGTTCTGCAACAGTGAACAACTCTTTCAGTAGAAAGCACAAAAATTTGAAATTTTTCAATATAAAACACATACAACAAGTAAATAGTTTAAGATGATGCGAACCATCCATCCACAATGATGATCAAACCGAGCAACACAGCGATCACATATGCTGCAGTGTTTGGACCTAGCAGGTCTGAATCAGAGATACAGTGAAAAAGTCCCGTCAGCGTGGATAAAACTGCAAATTTATAAAGAGTATGTTAACTAGAAAAGCAAGGAACTCACTTCAGAATTTTACAAGTAGAACATTCTCTCTCTGTGTATATCATATTATCGTAAGGATAAGCAGCTATATATTGTGAAACATTCCCAGCATTCACAGTTCCTGGATCAGTATAGCTAGTCAACAGAAAGAGTACAACACCAATGGCAATTCCCAACAAGCTCAGGTACCTGGAAAAGTATACAAATAATTAGCAAAGTTCAGAATAAAACACGTGAAAGTAATTCTATTACAGTTGAATGAGTAAGCATACCCATGCTTGGTACTTTACCTATGAACTTCACTTAGATAGTATCCAGGAATGTATTTAAAAGACGAACTTGCAATGAAATAATAAGTTGCACCAAGTATTGATAAATATATTACCTGCAATCAAAGGAAGCAGAATCACAAGTTAAAAGTGATAAAGAAACAGAATCACGCATAAGCAGTGTTGACTTTTGACAGCAGCAGAAGAATTTCTATAATTTCTCTCTTTTTGAGTTCTTTAAAGTACATGATAAGTTCTTTAAAGTACATGATAAGAAATATTCATGATATATCTTCACAACAAGTAGAGCTTCTAAGTAAAGATGCCTTTAGAACTTGACTTATAGAAGTTTTTTACATTCAAGTAAGATTTATTCATAACCTCCGAAGCATTTACCGCCTAAAATTAAAACATCTAATGATTTATTCAACTATACAGTATCCATTCCCCATCACCAAGATAGCAAACTAGTTAAAATTTCTTGAAAGGTAGCAACTTTGTAGGTCATCATAACTGCCAGCGACAATCACATTTATGGGTGTGCCTTTTAACCCCAGAGTAAATGGAATATGAACTAATGATTCTTCCATAAATTACAGAGTCTTCTAACAGCTATTCTCAATTGCTCATACCCAACTTTTCTTTTTCCATGTTATGCGGGTACTCGATCTCGAATCCTAAACTGATTTTTACTAAACGTGATCCTAAAAAGTTACTAAAATCCCAAAAATTTCCTCTTAAAAAAACTAAAATTGAAGTCACTAAACTCAATTATAAGAGAATCTGACAAAAACAAAAGCCCCAAGTGATCAAAATTCACAATTTACACAATTTATCACAAGTTAAAAGTGATAAAGAAGCAAAATCATGCATAAGCAGTGTTGACTGTTGACAGCAGCAGAAGACTTTCTATAATTTCTCTCTTTTTGAGTTCGTTAAAGTACATGATAAGAAATAGTCATGATATATCTTCACAACAAGTTGAGCTTCCAAGTAAAGATGTCTTTAGAACTTGACTTATATAAGTTTTTTACATTCAAGTAAGATTTATTCATAACCTCCGAAGCATTTGCAGCCTAAAATTAAAACATCCGAAGATTTATTCAACTGTACAGTATCCAATCCTCATCACCATCCAAGATAGAAAACTTGTTAAAATTTCTTGAAAGGTAGCAACTTCGTTGGTCATCATAACTGCCAGCGACAGCACACTTACGGGTGAGCCTTTTAATCCTAGACTTAATGGAATATGAACCAATGATTCTTTCCATAAATTACAGTCTTCTAATAGATTTACTCATACTTTTCCATTTAATGCGGGTACTCGGTCTCACATCCTAAACTGATTTTTACTAAACAAGTAAACATGGTCGTAAAAGTAACTAAAATCCCAAAATTTCCTCATTAAAAAACAAAAATTCAAGTCACTAAAACTCAATTATAAGAGAATGTGACAAAAACAAAAACACCAAGGCATCAAAATTAACAATTTACACAACAAACCCACATGCAGAATCCCATTTTTGAACTCAAATAAACAAACAAACCTGCAAAATAGGATTGGGTCGATCGCAGCAGAAATACTCAACAGAGAGAATCGCATTGGTCCCTTTCTCTCCCAGAACGTAACCGACGCACCGTCTGCAAAACAAAAACCAAAACAACAACGATAACCATAGACAATCAAAACCCAAAACGATAACGTTTATATATATAGAGAGAGATGTACAGGAAGTAATCGTAGGCGCCAAAAGTGAGGAAATGGTGGATGCGTTGGATAGGAGTGTTTTGGAAGATCGGCCACTGGCCGCAGAGGAAGGAGACCACCACCAGCGCCGTGATCAAGCCGTGACATACCAGAAGCCACGCTACTGCCATTCTCTACACAGTGATAGATTTGGTTGTTTGCAGGGCTGGAGTCAGCAAACAGGACTTTTGGGCTTTTGTTGTTGGTTGGTCAATGGTCATCGGCAGTTTTTTAGACAAACGTTTTTGACTTTTTTTTATTTTTATTATTTATTTATTTTTTATTTTTTATTTATTTATTTACCAATATTAATTAATATTTTTCACTTTAATTTCTTGATATCTATTTATTTTTTTATATATATTTGGAGGATTTATTTATTGGATTTGATAGTGTTAAATTTTTTTGTTTATATATGTAGTAGCCAAAAATGGTCCAATAGGCCCAACCTGCCAAGGCCCAATCTTTACTAGCCTATCCCAGGCCCATTGTGTTTGGTCGACCCAGCATAGCTGCCAGCAATATCTGACTTATTCAAAGCATCAGTTACGAATGGACTTGTAACCGCAGATAACAGTCCACTTATGGAGAGGATATTGCTCCACAAATCTCGCCCACAATCAAGTCTCTGAAAGTGGACGTTGGAGCTATACCTCCTCCTATAAAAAGAAGGGCTCATTCATTTGAAAGCTCTCTGATTTTCTCTCAACTAAAGCCTATAATCAGCGTACTGAAACTCTGTCCCTGAGAAGATTCCGACCACCGGCGGTCACCAGACTACTACTACATCCACAATAGATTGCTCAGCCCAAGCACACCTAAGGCTAAACGATCCAGCCCCACCACCTTTGTTTTAACTGTGTTCATTTTATGTTATAACTTTTCTTGCAGGTTCTTGAGGAGACGACCTCCGTTCATTCGGCAGACTAACATTTCTTGCAGGATCCCAGAGCAGACGACATCCCCTCATACGACAAGCTCAACCAAGTTGCCTTGGGCCTAGCATACATCCGACCCGATCCACATCGACCGTAGGTCGACCCCCTACAGTTTGGCGCCCACCGTGGGGCCCATTGCAACTTCCTTCAAATCCAAATCAGTCTAGTCCAACTGCAATCGAACATGGCAGGAAGTGGATCCGTTCCAACTGTCGAAGAACAGATCGCTATGTTGAACGCCCAAATGGCCGCCAGTGCTGAAAGGCTTCAAGCGCTTGAAGCAGAAAATGCGGCAATCCGGGCGGCAAACGAAGAATTGAGAACGCTGGTCGACGGAGTAGTACCAGATTCAGCCACTTCGGAGCATCCAATCCCGACGTCGAACGACGAACATGGCGTCGACCGACCTATTCCAAGAGTTCCAGACAACCCCAACGCACCAGAAGTGAATCCGGTCGACCATCAGAATCGACCAACACTTCAGACAGCAAGGGTTGAGATCGACCTCAACGACGTACCGGCCAGAAACGATGCCGCGAACGAATACCAACTGCCAGTAGATCAACAACCGGCCAATATCCCAAAGGCGGTTGTGTCTCTTCAGTCGACACCCGGGTTGGTAAAACCGGGACCAGATTTAAATCTATCTGCTAATCTAGACTTTTCTCGCAGGTTTGCAGAAATGGAAGCTCTCATTCAAAGAATCCCAGGAGTTCCAGCTCCTATCAAGAAAAGCACCGCAAATAGCTTCGCTGACTCACCCTTCGTCGATGCAATAGCTCTCATGGAAATGCCAAAGAAGTTCAACTTCCCAAATATGAAGCAATACGAAGGGACGACCGATCCGGACGACCATATAGCACAATACAAGCAAAGGATGTTCACGGCCGCAATCCCACGCGACCTTAGAGAAGCATGCATGTGCAAGGCCTTCGGATCCAGCCTTAGTGGTCCTGCCCTTCAGTGGTACACAAATTTACCTAACAACTCTATTGATTCTTTTGCACAGCTGACGGACACATTCGTGGAGCAATTTGCAAGCAGCCGCAAGTTGGAAAAGCTGTCGGACGACCTCTATACCATAACGCAGAGAACCGGCGAGAATCTGCGAGCCTACGTCGGGCGTTTCAACAGAGAAAAAGTGCAAATCCCTCACTGCAACCAGGCGACTGCCATCTACGCCTTCAGGAAAAGTCTCAGGTTTGATTCTGATTTATATAAGGAACTTACCAAATACCCTTGCAGGACAATGGAAGACGTATTGGCCAAAGCTTGGGCTCAGATCAAGTGGGAAGAGGATGAGGCGAATTTCGTTGGAAAAGCCAATGGCAGTTACTATGGAAGTTGTCGAAACGAGCGAGTCGACAGAAAGTCTAACGACAGACGTTTAGAACCGTACCCGACAAGCGACAGAAGAGGCATCCAGTCGCGGCATGAAAACTCTCGTGAGAAAAACTCTTATGGGCGAGGTATTCCGAGGTCGAGTCGACCCAAGGTGGAAGCACCAGAGTACCTTCTGAGCATTGAACCAGTCGACCTAGTTGCCGTCATGAGAGAAATGGGCAAGTCGGTCAAATGGCCGCGGAAAATGAACGCCCTTCCCGAACATAGGGATTCGAAAATTCGATGCGAATTCCACGGCGACCATGGCCATCGCACGGAAGATTGCATCGCCCTAAAATTTGAAGTAGCAGAACTGCTGAAACGGGGGCATCTACGAGAGTTCCTGACAGATAAGGGTAAGCAAACATATGCAAGACGCGACGACCAGAGACAGACCGGTTCAGTCGACAGTCCTCCAGAACCCCCTAGGCAAGATCGGGTAATCAACTGCATTTCTGGCGGATCTGAAGTAAGTGGCGTGAGTTACTCAGCAGCTAAGAGGCACACTCGACAAGTGTCGAACGCGGAGATTCAACCAAACCGGGAACACCCATCCAAAGTCGACGAAACCGTTACCTTTCGGTCGACAGATAAATCAGATTTGTTCTCTCCCCACCATGATGCCTTAGTTATTTCTTTGCATATTGCCAATTGTTTAACTAAACGCATCTTAATTGATAACGGAAGTTCATGTAATATTTTGTTTAACAATGCTCTAAGAGAAATGCAGGTCGACGAGTCGAAACTCAGTCGTCGAACGACGATGTTGACCGGGTTCAGTGGAGAACAAAAGAGTACTCTAGGCGAAATTGTGCTACCAGTCTACGCCGAAGGAGTCAACCTGTACATCAACTTCCTAGTGCTCGACTGCCAATCCCCATATAACGCCATACTCGGCAGACCCTGGATACACGAGTTGAAAGCAATCCCCTCGACCTATCATCAGTTGATCAAATTTCCAACCAAGTGGGGAGTTAAAGAAATTAAAGGAGAGCAACGAGCCGCAAGGGAGTGCTACCAAAACGCTTTAAAAAAGAAGAAACAGGAATTATAGTAATTACAGGAAGCCGCGGTCGAGTCGACTCCAACCAAGCAGAAAATGGAGGAACTCGACGAGGTATCTATCGACCCAGACCAACCAGATCGTAAAGTTTTCATCGGGTCGAGGTTACCAGACGACATCCGAAAGCAGTTAGTCGAGTTCCTGAGGGAACGTCGCAACAGCTTTGCCTGGTCGCACGAAGATATGATCGGAATCGACCCAGAAGTAATGGTTCACCGACTACAAGTCGACCCAGACCGTCAGCCAGTTAAATAAAAGAGAAGAAAGTTCGCTCCCGAAAGGAACAAAGTGATCAACGAAGAAATACAAAAGTTGTTCGACATCGGTTCAGTGAGAGAAGTAAAATATCCAAACTGGCTGGCCAACGTCGTCGTGGTAAAAAAGAAGAACGGAAAGTGGAGAGTCTGCATCGACTTCACTGATCTCAACAAGGCATGCCCCAAGGATTCATTTCCGCTTCCACACATCGACATGCTAGTCGACGCGACTGCAGGGCATGAATTATTGAGCTTCATGGACGCTTACTCCGGCTACAACCAGATTCTGATGCATCCAGACGACCAGGAAAAAACAGCCTTCGTCACTGAAAGAGGTATTTTTTGTTACAAAGTAATGCCCTTTGGTTTGAAAAATGCAGGTGCAACATATCAAAGGCTAGTCAACAAAATGTTCACCAAGATGCTTGGATCAACGATGGAAGTCTACATCGACGACATGCTGGTCAAATCATTAGTCGTTCAGCAGCATATCGATCATCTTCGGCAGTCGTTCGACGTACTCGACCAATACGGTATGAAACTGAACCCTACTAAGTGTTCATTTGGTGTCTCTTCAGGAAAATTCCTAGGCTACCTAGTCACTCAAAGAGGCGTCGAAGCTAATCCAGATCAAATACGATCGATCGAAAATATCGAGTCGCCTAAGTGCATGAAGGACGTTCAGAAACTAACCGGCCGAGTCGCAGCACTGAACCGATTCATATCAAAGTCGTCCGAAAAGTGCCTCCCATTCTTCAATATCCTCAGGAAGAACAAAGCATTCGAATGGAATGATGACTGCGAGAAAGCATTGCAAGATCTGAAAACCTACCTGAAGTTGCCCCCATTACTGTCGAAACCAAAGGACAACGAAATACTGTTCATATACCTGGCCGTGTCTAATACAGCCGTAAGTGCAGTTTTAGTCAGAGAAGAGGAAAGTATCCAGCATCCAGTCTACTATGTAAGCAAGACTCTGCTCGACGCTGAAACCAGATACAGTCGACTAGAGAAACTAGCTCTTGCCCTTGTGATGGCAGCCCGCAAACTCAGGCCATACTTCCAATGCCACTCAATTAAGGTATTAACTGCTTATCCCCTCAAAAATATACTTCATAAACCTGAACTTTCAGGTCGATTGACAAAGTGGGCGGTCGAACTCAGCGAATACGACATCAGTTTCCACCCGCGATCAGCGATGAAATCACAGGTATTAGCCGATTTTATTACGGATTTTACCCCTGGTGAAAGTGTGCAGGCTGAACAGGAACTAGTTGCACTAACAATTACAACCGGTATATGGATCTTGTCGGTCGACGGATCAAGTAGCATCAAAGGAAGCGGGTTAGGATTAGTACTCGAATCCCCACACGGGGACATACTGGAACAATCAATCCACTGTGGATTCCATGCAACGAACAACGAAGCCGAATACGAAGCATTAATCGCCGGGCTCGACCTCGCAAAAAGCCTAAGCGTGAAAATCATTAAAGTACGAAGCGATTCCCAATTAGTCGTTCGGCAAGTAAATGGCACATATGAGGCGAGAGATCAAAGAATGTCGGCCTATCTGAACAAAGTTAAACAGCTGCAGTCGACCTTCGACGAATTTTCAATCGAGCAAATACCCAGATCCGAGAATACACGAGCAGACGCACTAGCAAACCTTGGTTCGACAACAACGAACAGTTCAAAGTCAGTTCCAATAATCCATCTGATGTCTCCATCAATTCAAGAATCAGAAACAGTGGCACCGGTCGACAACGGAAGAAGTTGGATAGAGCCAATCTTCAATTACCTCCAAGCTGACATTCTACCAGGCGACAGGGCAGAAGCAAGGAGAATCAAGGCCAAAGCAGCCAAGTTCTGCATCCTATATGGAAAACTCTACAAGAAATCATTCACAGACCCATATTTGAGATGTGTGACCCCTCGAGAGGCGTACGACGTCCTGAAAAGTTTGCACCAGGAGGAATGCGGAAATCATTCCGGCGCCCGTAGCTTGTCGAACAGAGCCATCACAGCAGGGTATTACTGGCCAACTATGCGTGTCGACTCCCAAAATCACGTCAAATCATGCGACAAGTGCCAACGCTTCGCACCGATGTCGCATCTCCCCCCAGGTATGTTGAATTCAATTTCGGCCCCTTGGCCTTTTATGAAATGGGGAATGGATATTGTAGGTAAGCTACCAGCAGCGCCAGGCGGTGTCGTTTATATGTTAGTCCTAACAGACTACTTCACCAAATGGGTTGAAGTCGGAGCATATCAACAAGTACGCGACATTGAGGTACGCGACTTTATATGGAAAAATATAATATGCAGGTTTGGGGTCCCAAAGGAAATAGTCACCGACAATGGATCCCAGTTCATTTCGTTCGACTTCAAAAATTTCTGCGACAAATACGCGATCAAGTTGAGCTTTTCAACTCCGCGATATCCTCAAGCAAATGGACAAGCGGAGTCGACCAACAAAACAATCATCAACACACTGAAGAAGCGACTGGAAGCTGAAAAAAGCCAGTGGGCAGAAAAACTCCCAGAGATCTTATGGTCATACAGAACTACCCCACGGCGATCGACAGGAGAAACTCCCTTCTCACTCGTCTACGGATCAGAAGCAGTCATCCCAATAGAAACCAGGCTGTCGACTGCCCGTAGTGAAAATCCCAATGAAGAACAGAACAACTTGGAACTCAGTTTTGAACTGGACCATCTTGACGAACGCCGAGATCGTGCAGCCTTAAGAACTCAGTCGTACCAACAACAAGTCGCTCGACATTACAATAAAAAGGTCAATATCCGAGTCTTTAGACTACACGACTGGGTGCTACGACGAGTGTTCCAAAATACCAGGGAAGAAGGCGCCGGAAAGCTGGGGCCAACATGGGAAGGACCATACCAAGTAACGGATATTGTCGGGCGAGGCGCATACAAGCTAAGGGGACTCGACGGTCGAGAACTACACAATAGTTGGAACGCCATACATCTGAAACAGTACCATTTCTGAACTCCCATTTTATTAAAACTTATCATTACTGTTTATTTTTGCTTCTCATCTTTTCATTGCTAACAAATTATGATCAAGAGCAATGATGACAACTTAGTGCAACTAAGTGCAAAACTGAGCTCAACGTACATTCTTCCCACTAACCCAGCTGTCGACATCGACAAGCAAACTCTCTATTTCAGACATCTCTAAATGACCACTCTCAATATACTTCAGTCGACTAACGCATATTGAAAGTGAGGGAGTAGTACTGGGGACAAATGGCAACGGTAACAAGACAAGGTCGTGTCGACCATCAAACGCATACGCGAAATTCAATGTAAAAGGTCGTGTCGATCATCAAACGCATACGCGAAATCCAATGAAAAAGGTCATGTCGACCATCAAACGCATACACGAAATTCAATGTAAAAGGTCGTGTCGACCATCAAACGCATGTACGCAAAATTCAATGTAAAAGGTCGTGTCTACCATCAAACGCATGTACGCGAAATTCAATGTAAAAGGTCATGTCGACCATCAAACGCATACGCGAAATTCAATGTAAAAGGTCGTGTCGACCATCAAACGCATGTACGCGAAATTCAATGTAAAAGGTCATGTCGACCATCAAACGCATACACGCGAAATTCAATGTAAAAGGTCATGTCGACCATCATACGACATCAATGATAAAATTATTCAGTTGAATCATCTTTATAAGTTATGTCGACCGATCTATATAACGAGCATAAGTTTACAGGCTTATCATATATAGACAAAATCAAAGTCTCATATAATGTCGATCGCCTTACGTTTGAGCATGGGTTTACAGGCTCATCTCATTCCTTGCAAAAATTTTATGTTATCATCACACGAAAGATATGCAAAATTGAAGACAAAATTCTATTACGACTATTGTTTCAAAAGGAAAAAATAGGTCGAAGTCGACCAAATCATTCGAAATATTACAAAAATTGGTCGAAGGCGACCAAAATCATACAAAAGTAATACAAATTTATGGGCCATTCAGCGGAGGACCATCGATAGTAGCAGCATCATCCCTGTCGAGCGACGCATCATCACCAAGGTTCTCATCGACATGCGGAACTTCGTCGACGCCCGCCCCTTGAGATTCCTCTAACTTAAGACGCTGCATCTCTTCATACATATCAATTTCTTCTTGCATCGTCTGAGGAACCCACTTCAAATGGTCGCCCGACAGGTACTCCTTGAAAAGTCCTGCCCTGGTTTTGCAGACAGCCTCTACCGCTATCGATATGGCCCTCTCCCTCAAAGCCTCGATGGTCTTATCTTGTTGGCTAGCTGCTTCATTGAGCCTTGCCACCTCGGCTTGGTGTCGAGCCCTCTCATTCTTCAGCTCTTCCTCCAGCGCTGCCTTCTGCTGCTCGACCGCGCTCTTTTCGGCGGAGAGTGTAGCATTTTCCGCCTTAAGAGCGTCGCCCACCTTACGAAGTGCCACGCTCTTGTCGTTGATGGCCTTGTATCGACCATGCAGATGCAACGTCGCTTGGTAGGCCTACAACATAAGGGAAATATCAATCAATAAAGAACCTCAACAACGAGAAAATGATAAGACCATAACTCTTACCTGGAAGTTCGAGAGCAGCAGCGTGTCGAACACCTCCTCTGTCTTGATTTTCTTTAAATGCAGATCGTCATCGACCAGAGTGAAGTCGTCCGACCTCTTCAAAAACCCAGTAGGGTCCTTGAAAGATGACAGCCCCGAAACAAGAAGCTTCATCGGAGAATCAGGCTCGAAGTCTGATCCAGTCGACTTATCTTTCGAACTGGACGCAGCCTTCTTCTGTCGTTCGACAGGAGGGGCCCTCCTTGGCTTCTTTTTTAGTGGAGTCTTCTCTGGTGAAGACTCCAGAGGTGGCCCTACCACCGACGGAGAACCTCCAGCCGACGCCTCAGCAGCCTGCCTTTTCTTCTGCGCAGCCGCTCGTTTCCTGGTGAATTCCTCTTTGTAGCGCCTCAAGGTCTCGGCTTCGTCAGGTATGTTGATCTCTGCGCTCGCCATCGTCGTCACTGCGAAACGACGTTCAACATCAGTTAGGGGCTTTAAAAAATGCAAGTCGAACTGAAGGATCTCAAAACTCCTCCTGATCCATAGGCACGTTAAAAAATCCTTCACGTGAGGATAGGGGGCGCGCGATCTATTTAATGTCGACCACCTCCACAGGCGACTAGGCCTGAAATTACCTTCCGTTAGCAAATTGCTAACACTTCTCTGCGCTGCTGGGATTTCTAACAAAATCCTAGTACGCTCGGCAGCGACACCACACTCCGGTGCTTTGCCTGCCCCTCCAACCTCTGCAAAAGTTATAAACAAAATATATTTAGATAACCATCTAAATAACATGTGTCCACAATCCATTCGACAGTCAAGAAAACTTACCATAACGATTCCAAACTCGTGGGTATTGATATACCTCGTTCCCCATCCGCCATGGGCCGTCGACTGGAGGACCCCTTACAAAAAAGAAAGTGTCCTTCCAGTTTCTGTCATTCGTCTTCGTGTCGATAATAAGATCCATCTTTTTATTTCGCGACACTAACGAATAACGTCCAACGTCGGTCAGATGCTCCTTTAGATAATAATTGTGAAGGAGGCACCCGAGCCCGAACTGTATATTATTCCTCTCACATAATATTCCTAAGCCCAACAATATTCTCCAAGTATTGGGCATCAGCTGACCAGGAGCAAGATCGTAGTATACTAACATTCGTCGGACCAACTGAGGGATGGGAAATCTAAAACCTAAACGGAAGGTGTACTTATAGAGACATGTCCATCCTGGTATATCCCAGTCGGCACGCTCGTATTCCTTCGGCGCACGTAGTTCGACGTCGTTAGGGATACCGTACATCGCACGAATGCCAGGTAACATGTCCTCAGAAATCACACTGGCTGGACTATCTTTTAATATACCTAGCGAACGACCAGATGTCGACGGCTCATCAACGTCTATATACTCAGGGAACTCAACAGCCGACGCAATGGCGTATACGGCACCTTGTTCTAAGAGACCCCTAGCATCAACAGAGAGAGACGTAGACGGATTTTCAACCGTGACCCGTCTATCGACATCTCGCGTCATACTGTCGACTCCTCCATCATCATCATTAGACCAGCTAATACCCAAGTCAGAGGTTGTGTGGTCGCTCGACATCGTATTCCCAAAATCTGACATGCAGAAAATGCACAAGTCAGACAAAAGCTACACGCTACAATCACAACCTAAGGGGCTTTTTGATCAAAAACCTAGGGTTTCCTAACTTCCTAAGGGAGAGCCAACCTAGGTCCTGAGAAAGGAGTCTACCCTAAAAAGCTACTCTCACCAAGACGACTTCTACACGAAAACAGAAACAACATTTTGCAAAACAATCTAACTTGACATGGATCAATCATGCAAACATCAAAAATCTAGCAAAACTTCTGAAGAACATCCTCAGATTCAGTTTCAGAAAAGTTCATAAAAACAAAAGAGCTTCATCCAGAGCTTCATCCAAACATCAGAAATATTCAAAAAACAAAGAAAGGTACTTTCTAAACTAATGTTTAACAAGTTTTTCTACACGTAGAAAGAATGGAAAATAAAATGCGAAGGAAAGATTTCACCAACCTGGAAAGGATTCGAGAGCAAGGAATCTTCAAGCACAAGATCGTGGAGAAAGGAATGGAATTTTCTCAGTGAAGAACAAAGAATTCCAACGCAAAGCAACTGGTTGAAGGAGTTGGTCGGTTTGGGTTTTATAAAACCCACTAACCCTAGTTGCCACGTGTCGACACCTTCCCAACTGCCGATTCAACTGCCCCGGTTAATCAAACCACACCGGTTAACCTGGGTGAAAAACCCGATAAAAGTTTTAAATTCAAAAAACTTTTCTAGTTAACTGCGCAAGAAATAAATGCATCTGACGCCAGCATTGGAAACTCAAACGCCAGTCACTTCTGCTTTTAAATCCATCATTTCAGATTAAATACTCAACCAACAAACCGAAAAAAGGATCGACTAAACGTCAAGCCTTTATCAGCGACACAACGTCGTTCGCCCAGAGAACGTTCGCCAAAAACAGTAACCAAAGAGACATCGCTGAGGTATGTTCATTCGACAAATGGTCGACTCCATCCAGGATCAATGTTGATCTCGTTCTGATACGAATATCGTTCGACATTGGCTAAAACCAATGAAGATATTTTTCGAATTCAAGACGCAAAGTCGTTCGACTCCAGTCGACTCAACGGAAAATATCGTTCGACACTGGTTGAAACCAATGAAGATATCTATCGAATTCAAGATAAAAAGTCGTTCGACTCCAGTCGACTCAGCGGAAATCACTCTCTAAATTCGATGGATTCTTATTTAGAGAGTGGGGGACAAACTGTAGTAGCCAAAAATGGTCCAATAGGCCCAACCTGCCAAGGCCCAATCTTTACTAGCCTATCCCAGGCCCATTGTGTTTGGTCGACCCAGCATAGCTGCCAGCAATATCTGACTTATTCAAAGCATCAGTTACGAATGGACTTGTAACCGCAGATAACAGTCCACTTATGGAGAGGATATTGCTCAACAAATCTCGCCCACAATCAAGTCTCTGAAAGTGGACGTTGGAGCTATACCTCCTCCTATAAAAAGAAGGGCTCATTCATTTGAAAGCTCTCTGATTTTCTCTCAACTAAAGCCTATAATCAGCGTACTGAAACTCTGTCCCTGAGAAGATTCCGACCACCGGCGGTCACCAGACTACTACTACATCCACAATAGATTGCTCAGCCCAAGCACACCTAAGGCTAAACGATCCAGCCCCACCACCTTTGTTTTAACTGTGTTCATTTTATGTTATAACTTTTCTTGCAGGTTCTTGAGGAGACGACCTCTGTTCATTCGGCAGACTAACATTTCTTGCAGGATCCCAGAGCAGACGACATCCCCTCATACGACAAGCTCAACCAAGTTGCCTTGGGCCTAGCATACATCCGACCCGATCCACATCGACCGTAGGTCGACCCCCTACAATATATTAACATTATAAATTTAAATTTTGTTACATGACATTATTGTTAATATAAAAACAAAACTAAATCGATTTTTAACTCATTAGAAACATTTTTCCTTTTTTTTTTTTTGGAAAAAAAAAAATGTTTCTTCAGTTTGAAAAAAACATTATAAAAAAAAAAAAGCTCATTTTAAACCAACTCATTATTTTAATGGCACTTTTAATCACTTTTAAAATTTAACCTATGCTCTAATAGCATGTGTTAAGAAATAAAAAATTTAACAAAAACAAAAACATATATATATATATATATATATATATATATATATTTTCTCTTTCAATACATCGATACATACTCTCATGCATATACAAAAGATAAATATGAATTTTTTATATCGTTTGTCAATGAATAATTGAATAATTTTTTTTTTAAATACAAATATAAGTAGCAATCAAAGTATATTAAAGAAAAACTATAAATATTCAGTAGATGGATATGATTTTCAGGACGTCATTACATTTAAGAATTCCCTCTAAATTACATAAAAACTATAGAATGGAACAAAAATTACATTGGAAGACATGGACCAATCATTCATACTTTTCATCTAATTATGGTCATAATGTTTCTTATTCACTATACATAACATATATACAAACGGTATTGAAAAAGAAGAATATTTAGGACCTTAATTTTGTAACGTTACGGAACTAGTTATATAACGTTACAAAACTAAGATTTTGAATTTTTTTTAGGATTGTCCTAACCGGAGAACACCCTATACAACAGTATGCACAACTATCATATGTTGATCTGATCAGTTGCAGTTCAGAAATGGAGGAAGATACAAAAATGATTACATATGTTGGCAAGTCTTTGGAGTTACTACTGAGCACAAACTGCAACCCAGTTGGAGCTAAATGTCTGATTCGTCAATGGTATCTTTGATAATCTCGATACAGGATCCTATAGATTTTCCCATGGTCATGGCCTCTGCAAGCTTAGCTCGAGCTCCTTCGTGGCGACGCAAGAGCAACACAGTGTTTAATACAGACCATCTGACTTGAGAGTCTGCCTTCTTCTGTGTGAAGCCTAGGCCTCGAAGTATAACATCCAACTGTTACCAACATCAAACGAGTTGGTTCAATTACTAATGTTAATTACTTGAATAGTTTCAGTGAGCAACTGAGCAGAAGAGTTTGTTTGAACCTTATTTATATCATCAAGGCTTCCCTCAGCATATCCATATAAGAGATATTCGGTTGCTACGCCAGCTAAGGCTATGCATGAGAATCTGTTCAATGTCTGATAAGATATTCGAGTTTTAGTACTTTTCGCGATTTCAAGAGATGAGAATCGATGATTTCTAATAGTGATTGAAAAATGTGAGAAGCTAGAGACATACGTACCGTTGCTGATACTTTGCCTGTATTAACCTACAAGCATGAGAAGTGGCGCGGTCAAATGCAAAGCAATACTACAATAATTAGCAAACTGAAGTAGACTTGCTTAGCAACCTATTGTAAACTCAATCAACCACACATGACAGTTTTTGATCTAATGATTTCTGTGTCTCGTCAGGTTTCGTATGTGGCCAATACAATCACATATGGACACAATCTAAAAGCTTAGAAGGCAGGATACACTTAGAGTGGTACGAATTGATAGAAAACATTGAAGAAAACTACTTACTTCTTCAAGAAATTCGAAACCGACAAAAGCTGTCCCTGCTTGAAGATTTAGTGATCCTTCTTTCTTCAAAGCTTCCAAACTAGATAGTGTATATGCTTTCGGAAGAATCCCCACCAGGTAGGCGATTAAGAAATGCCCCGCTTCATGCTGCGAAATCCATTCTTGATTATATAAGATATAAATAAATATAATATAACACAGCATGAGATACAAGACAGTAGCATCAACATCTCCAGTAACGAAAAATAATTCTCACTTGAATAACCCTGTTGTGGTACTTTTGACTGAAGGTGTGTCCGATTGTGTCGATAACCAAGCTGCCAATTCCTCCATTGAAAGACACCTATAAACAACCCAATATGATAAACACAGTAGAAATATGCAAATCAACCAAGATCCCCAAATGTAAAAGTTTGAACAAAATTTAAATCAAGAAAACCTCCAACACCCACCAATATACAACAAATCAGTAGCAGATCGAGAAACTAATGTGAATTAAGCTAAAAGCAATGCCAATTAAGTCACGGATACGAAGAAATTAATTTACCGAGTCCAATGTCCACAGAAACAGCAATGCCAAGGACAGATAAAAAATCTGTTGGGGATTAAAATCAAACACATTCCACGCAGCAACCCCTCCTGAAACAGCTGCAAGCTGCAGATTCCGTTCTATAGAACCGAGAGTTCCATCCACTGGTGACAGAAGAGACGATGTATCTATCCCATTCAGCTTCAATTCATCCAATGAGTATAGTCTCTGAGGCACCTGCACAAACAGAGGAGATCAACAGCAGCGATGAGAGGAATCTGGTGAGGGTGATAAAGGGTGTGGTTGGGGCTGAATTGAAGGAATCGACGGTCAGAATCTGGAGTGGGATGTGATTGGAAAGTGGATGAATATATGGCAAAGGTTTTAAGTAAAGGTTTGAGGAGCTTTGGAGAAGTGGGATTACCTCCTCTTCCATATTAGTGGGTCGGAATTCGAGTTTTATTGTTCATATTTCACAAACATGTATAAATAATTTCCATTCCGCTATTATGGATATAGATATCTTCCGATTGTGAAAATATTCACAGGTCCATTTTAGATTTTTTTTTTAAAGAATCTAACTACAAAACAGCAAACAATTTGTATAAATTCCACACAAAAATGTAATTTGATTACACAGGCGAATTGACAAAAGTGCTCCTAGTAGCCCAACAAAATTCCCTATCAACCTCATCAGCTAATCCCACTTCTCCAAAGCACCTCAAACCTTTACTCAAAACCTTTGCCACATATTCATCCACTTTCCAATCACACCCCACTCCGTTTCTTTTCATCACCCAGAAGATCCTGACCGTCGATTCCTTCAATCCAGCCCCAACCACACCCTTTATCACCCTCACCAGATTCCTCTCATCGCTGCCGTCGATCTCCTCCAACTCCCCAATCAGTGAGTCTATCTCCTCCGTCATCCGGTTCCTGGCGAGAGCGGCGACGAGATCGGCGAGGAGTGCGAGGTCCTGGTTAGGGTACTCCGAGATGAGGGCGGAGAAGACGTGGAGGGCGACGGCGCACTCGTTCTGGCGGAGGAGCTCGCGGAGGGAAGCGAGGAGGTCGTTCTTGATGAGGCGGGAGAGGGAAGGGTAGTTTGGGGAAGTGGGGTTGGCTTTGTGGGCCCGTTTGAGGGATTGGACGGCTTGGATTGCTTCGGTGCTCAGGATTCTGCCTTTGACGAGTGGTCCACGGTTGTCGCGTGGACCGCAACGCACTGGAACATAGTGGGTGGGTTTGAGGTTGACGGTGGCGATTGGTTGTGGTTTTGGAGAGGAATGGTGGGAGGAGAGGAAAGTGAGGTTTGAGTGAAGAGTTGAAGCCATGGAAATGGATGAGTTTTTCTGGTGAGGTTTTTTCAAGGACGGAAGAAGTGATAATGGATTTTGGGGAAGGGTTTGAAATTACTATTTTGTCCTATACTTGTCAAGGATATAATGGGTATTGAAAAAAAAAAAACTCCTTTTACTTGTTGCTACCTGTAAACGAAAACAGAGGATTTTGTGTTACAATTTATTTTTTCGTTTCTAGTTAGTGCATTCAAAGATTTATTTGTGATTGTGGGGTGGGGTCACGCGGATTGCCAACGTGGCATCTGAGGTTCGAGGAGTAGCAGGAAATGTGGAGTTAGTAGGAAATCTGTGTTTGTTAGGAGTCTCGGTATAGTTAAATTTTTTAAATTTTTTGAGCGCTCATCTAAACATCGCCGTATAGAGCTCTTTTTTTATTTTTTTATTTTTATTTTTTTATTTTTTTATTTTTTTTTTTGACACTAAACAAATAATAGGAGAGAAAACCTAAAGTAACCGTTGGAAACATTAAACTTTCGTTAGTAACCACTTTTAAAAATTTAATTATTAATAACCACTTTTTAAAAAAAAAATCAGTATATGGATATAAATTACAAGAGTACCCCTAATTTTTTTTTTTTTTTTAAAAAAAAAACCTCAAACTTTAAATCATAGCTAAAAACTTGAATGTTGAAACTTGAAATCATTATTAAAATGAAATTTGAAACTTGAAATCATGACTAAAATGTAATATGTGAAACTTGAAATCATGCCCAATTTTCTTTCTTCCCCAAATTCCCAAAATTCACAAATTAGGTTTTTTTTTGTTTCCTTTTTTTTGCAGATCACATCGCCGTCGGAGGGGGGCTCCGACGATCGTGAAGCCCAGGCGAACGACGCACGAAGCAGCAGCGCACAACGACGACGGTAGCGTGCAGCAGCAGCAAAGCATGACAACGACATCACCCCTTGGTTCGCAAAGCAGCAGCGCGCACGGCGACACGAAGACGCAATTGTCCTTCGCGAACCGTTGTTGTCTAGAAGCTCAGAAGCTCGCCAGCGCTAAACGACACCTTCGTCAGCACTCTGCGACACCTCTAAGCACGCCGACGAGAGAGAGATCGAGGAGAGAGAGAGAGAGAGATCGAGCAGAGGAGAGAGAAAGAGAAAGAGAAAAAGAGAAAGAGAGAGAGAGAGAGAGAGTTGATTTGGGATTGTTTTTATATGGGGGTATTCAAGTAAATTTACAAAAACATGGTTATTAACAATTAAATTTTCGTTTGTGGTTACAAATAAAATTTACATGTTAGATGTGGTCATTTTTAGCAATTTCCACATAATAATAAAGTGCAGATATTGCCACTTATAAATATGTTAAGCACACTCATATTTATAAGTACACCCATATTTAAAATTTAAAATTAAATTAGTGCTATAAGAACTCATCTCAATGTCAATAATAGGCTTCGTTAAATGAATGTATTCATTTTAATACATTTTATTTATAAACTCTTTTAAATTATTATCACTCCCAATTTCACAAATGATAAATTGTTAAGTGGCTTGAAAACATAAATAAAAACAAAATTAATCCTTTGATATAATGCAAGGCTTGATGTTTTAAATGCATGAGAACTCGGTAAGGAAAATAAAAAAACCAAAAAAAAAAAAAAAAGAATAAAAGAAAAACATAATTAAAAAATTTGTAATGAAGAGACGAAGTTCTCTAAAAAAAAATAATAGAGTTCTTCTAAGTTTTTAAATAAACAAAATATAAAATCAAAATGTTCACATCAATTTTAAACAAACAAAAAAATCTTCTTAGTATCACTTTCAAAAATCTCAGGATATTCATATATATATATATATATATATATATATATATATAAATCACTACAACAGATTGGGTCTTTTACGGTGCACATAAATAGTGCGTCATAAATGTTATCATTCACAACTTATGTTTAGTGCACATCGTAATTGTGATGCATAATTTCTCAAAGACGGCACGCATTTAAAGAACGCCGTAAAAAAGAGATTATTTACAGCGCACATATGAGGAACGCCGTAAAAAAAAAAAAAGATTATTTACGGTGTGCATTTGAGGAACGTCGTAATACATAATTTCTTAAAGGCGGCGTGCATTTGAAGAACGCCGTAAAAAAGGATTATTTACGGCTTACCTATTGCGTGTCTTATTTGAAAGTCTTTTAAGACATATTACTCATGCCGTGTATACATTTTTCAGAAACAAGTGAATGACTATTTACGGCATTCAGTGCAAGTCGTAATAGTGATACATAATTTCTCAAAGACGACGCGCATTTGATGAACGCCGTAAAAAAGAGATTATTTACGGCTTACCTGTTGCATGTCTTATTTGAGAGTCTTGTAAGATATACAACTCATGCATGTATACATTTTTCAGAAACAAGTAAATGACCATTTACTGAATTCAGTGTGCATAGGGATGGCAATGGATCGGATCGGATTGAGGATGGATACCCCATTATCCATCCCCGTATCCGTTTAAAATATGTATATCCATCCCCGCATCTAAATGAGCGGGGCGGATTTGGATAATCCGCGAATTTAGATAACGATATCCATTCCCGCTCCGTCTATATCCATATCCAATGAAATATATATATATATATATATTGTTATAATTTATAAAAGAAAAATGTAACTAACGTGTATAATGGTACCTTTTATCCTATTTAAAAGGGAGAAACAAGTACATCCAATCCAATAAAGTTCAAATAACATAAATTCAACAAACGAAAAAAAAAATCACATAAAACTTTACTATTTAATTTTCTCCAACAACTTAATAAAAAACCATAAATATTCTCATTCTTCCATCACCACGGTCCATACGACAATTAAGGTAGTCTAAACTCTTTAGGTTCTCGGCCGCTTACTTTAGAAAAATAGCTTTTAGGGTTTTGATGATAAAAAAATTAATAATAACTTATATAATTAAAATTAATAATTATATTTCCTTCAAAAAAAAAATTAATAATTTTTTATATTTTTAAAATATTAAAATATACAATGGATCCGGATGGGGATGGATATCCATAGACGATATCCATCCCCATATCCGAAAATTAAACGGATATTAGAATCGTATCCATCCCCGCTCCATCCCCGTAATAATAGTATCCATCCCCATTATAAATGGAGCGGATTCTTTCGGATATCCATATCCGTGGATAAATTTGCCATCCCTAAGTGTGCAAGTCATAATAGTGACACATAATTTCTCAAAGACGGTGTGCATTTTAGGAATGCTGTAAAAATGGATTATTTACGGCTTACCTATTGCGTGTCTTTCCCAAAATTATGCAATATATGGATCATTTTGTTCGTCCAAAGTGGTTCTCTATCGTGATGAATTTTGTTTTTTTCCCAATAAGTTCTTCGTAATGATCAATAACTATTAATCTTGAGAGATTTTCTATTATTTTTAAAAAAGAACCAAACCGTCGGAATCGGAACCAAAACCGTTGGTTCTGAATCGAAAACTGAAACCACTAGTTCCAAATCGAAAATTGAAACAACTTATTCCGAATCGAGAACTGGAACCACCGGTTCCGAATCGAGAACCGGAACTAGAGTCATGTCTAATTCCGAATACGATTAACGATTGACCATTTGATCTGACAATATATGATTTTAACAAAATACTTTAATTAAATGTTTTTTAGTATCAATTTGTTTATCATATAAAAATAAAATTTAAATTAGTGGAATCGATCTACAAATAAAATTTTGATTGAAAAATAATTAATAAAAATTTAATAACAAGTAGAGGTTATATATACAAATTATGTTTTTATTAGCACATTCAAAGCAGCAGCAATGAGGATAAGGCTTGGTTGATCACTCATGAGTGCCAAGTAGACCTGACAAGGTTCTGGTTCAGTTTCGGTTTCGGTTTCGGTTTCGGTTCCGGTTCCATGGGTTGGTGGAATAGGAACAGGAACCGGAACCGGAACCGGAACCTGTATAGACCTATTCTGGTTTCGGTTTCGGTTCCAGTCGAACTGACGGTTTTGAACCTTTTTATTTTTATTTTTATTTTTATTTTTTTCAGTCACATTATCTGATTATCATCACTCATCAGACATCATCTTCTCCACTACTCCACCACCGGTGACCACTGACCAGACTCCAGACCAGAGTACCAAACCACAGTCCACACCATCACCAATTGAAAATCCTAAATTGAAAATCCTCAATTGAAAATCCTAAATTGAAAATCCCCAATTAAAAACCTAAATTGAAAATCCCTAATTGAAAATCCCCAATTGAAAACCTAAATTGAAACTCACGATCCCTAATTTCCCCCAATTCTATCCCAAAACCAACCTAATCCATCACTTTCCTCAACTTTCTCAACCAACAAACACCAAAAAACAAAAAACAAAAAGCATAGAGAAAGAGAAGAAGAGATCATGAAGAAGAGGAATAAGAAGAAGAAGAAGAAGAAGAAGAAGAGATCGTGAAGAAGAAGAAGAGATCGTGTAGAAGAAGAAGAGCGCGACCGTTCGATGTCGGCGACGGGATAAAGAAGCGATCGGGATCGGGAGAGAGTCAGCGAAAGAGAATCTGAGAATTGAGATGAGACTGAAATACTGATGAAAGAGAGATGACAGTGTTAGACTGTTAGTTTTATATAATAAAAAACAAAAAAATTACATGAACCGTCGGTTTGAACCAAACCGAAACCGTCGGTTCCAGTCCAGTTCGAACCGAGTGGTTCCAAAAATATTGGAACCAGCACCGGTACCCCCCGGTTTCGGTTTCGGTTTCGATTTCAATTTTGGTTTCGATTTCGAAACTAGAACCTAATTTTTGATTCCGATTTCGATTTCGAATTCGATTCCGATTCTGGTTTCGGTTTCGATTTCGGTTTTTTTCGGTTCAAAAACCTCTCGGTTCCACGGTTCGAATTGGAACCTTGCCAGGTCTAGTGTCAGGTTCAATACACTATGAGAACACCAATTAATTGTGATTTATGTGTGATGATTTGGTGGGTGTGGGTGTGGGCGTGGGTGGGTGGGTGGTTAGGTCTGCGTGGGTGTGGGTGTGGGCGTGGGCATGGGCGTGGGCGTGGGCGTGGGTGGGTGGTTGCAGGGTCGTAAATACAAAAAAAATTTTAAACATATTGACGGCACGTTTAGTACGCCATATTTGAGTTATTCATGACATACAACTGAACGTCGTAAATGAGTTTTTTTAAAACACATTGACGGCGCGCATTTGAAGAACGTCGTATTTGAGGGATATCATTCACGACATACAACTGAACGCCGTAAATAGTCATTTACGGCGTTCTTTACGCGTAGTACAAGTGGTTGTAATATAATTACGGCATTTTTTAAAACATATTAACGACGCGTTTTGTACGCCGTATTTGAGGGATATCATTCATGACATCATCTAATGTGGCTTGTAGCTAAATGCCGTAAATAGTCATTTACGGCGTTCTTTGCTCGCTGTAAAAGACCCAATCTGTTGTAGTGTATATATATCTATTGGATTATCTCTTGCGTATTGGTGTTAAAAAGGGTTGGGCCAAACCCGTTAGGCATGGTCTCTGACTGTAATGGGCCTAGCACAACCTGGCCCAAATCTGTGCTAAGTCCAAGTTTGTTAGGGACACAGGCCCCCTTATAGTGGCATGTGGGCTGGCATGGTGGGAATTGAACTAGGGATCTAGTTAAGGGGGGAAATCTTGCATGGGACCACTACGTGGTGAGACCGTCTAATGAGATTGCATAAAATTAGAAGTTTATAACTTATTTTTATGTTCCCAAGATAAATTGTGCCATCTCATTGGAAGATCTTACAAAATGCATGTATACAGCTTAGATTGCCTATTTTGCCACGACCACTCTTGCGTAGATATGACCTAGTGCTAATTATTGTTTATAAGGTTTTTTTTTATTTTTAATATTGGTATATTTTTGTAATTACAATTTGGGAGCCAATATTGACACCCATAAATATGATAAGTACACCCATATTTTAATAAAAAATTTAATTACAAAAATATCCCAATAGGAATTTACCAATAAGAACAAATTAGTTTAATTAAAAATAAACAAAATACTATTTACACCCATTAATTATACTCATATCTTCAACTATATCACTTTATTAAAATTAAAAAAATAATAAAAATAAACCCTAATTAAACCTTAAGATTGTGCAACAATTTGTCAACAGATGTAGCTTACCATGCCTTTAAGAAAGGAATTTCACACCTTCAAACCCCTTGCCCTGATTTTCGTGTTAGTGATCTTTTGGCAAGAAACAGAAGAGGGTGGAATGCTGAAATGCTCAACCAACTGCTTCTTCCGGCAGATAAGGCAGCAGTTCTCTCCATCCCTGTGAGTTGGAGTAGGGGTCAAGATAGCCTTCGCTGGCACTATGACAAAAGCAGTGAGTATACTGTGAAGAGTGAGTACCAATTGGTTTCGAATGAGAAGTCTCTGTGCTCCATCTCTAATCTCGCTTCTCTTCACAAATGGTGGAACTCTCTATGGCGGTTAGATATTCCTCCTAAGGTAAGGATTTTCGTTTGGAAAGCTTGTAAAAATGTGCTTCCTTCTCTAGAAAACCTTTGGAAGCGGAAGATTGTGGAGGCTCCTCGCTACATCAGGTGTAAAGTGTGGTCTGAATCCTCTTACCATGCTTTGTTTGCCTGCAAGGTAGCTAGGAATATTTGGAATTGTACCAGGTTTGGTTTCCTGCTGGGTCAGGTAAGTAATCTTTCTGCCATTGATGTGTTCCAATTGTTGGCCTCAAAAGTTTCTCCCTCTGAGTTTGGGCTGGCTTGCTTGATTGCTTAGGCGGTCTGGGAGGATCACAATTCCTTGTTAAATTGTGGGAAGGTGGGGGATCCTGAGATAGTGGCGAATTGGGTCTTGGATAAGCATGATGAGTTTCAGTCTTGCAGAAAAGCTGTCTCTTCTAGGCCTGTTTCTCTTCCTCGTGATGGTCATTTGGATTGGTTAGCCCCTCCTTTAGGTTTGTTGAAGCTTAACTTAACAGTTTCCTAGCGCAAAAATTCTGGGTCTATTGGGATTGGGGTGACAATTAGGGATGACAGAGGTAAGGTGTTTGCTGCCCATTCTAGCCTCCTACTTGGTGTTTTCAGTGTTGCTGTCGGTCAACTGTTGGCCCTTAGGGCTGGTCTCTCGTTTGCGAGATTTTATAACCTCCATGTCCGTTTGGCAGAGGTTGAGTCGTCTTTGGTTTTGTCCGTTTTATCCTCTCCGTCTGCTTTTTTGGGCGGCGAAAGGTTTATTGTAATCGACGTTCAAGCTTTGTTATTTGAAGTGGGTCCCTGTAAGTGTCAAACCGTTCCCAAAGTTCGAAATGGTTTGGCACAAAATCTTGCTTTGATTGCCTTTTCCTCTGTGAGGGAGCGTATTTGTTTGGATCTCAGTCAGTCTTGTGTTTCGTAGTTTCTGTTTATAGTTGCATATTTTCTCCCGAATACCCATTTCCCCACGTCCCCGTCCCCGTCCCCGTCCCCGTCCCTATCCCCATCCCCATTTGAGGATTTTTTTTTTTATTGGGAAAAATGAGGAAATGGGGATGATTTTCATCCCCAAATTGAAATGGGGATGGGGCTCCCCATTTTCCCATTTCCCCATTTCCCCCAAACATATATAAATATAATTATAATATATTTTTTTAATTTTTGTTTGTATTCTTTAAAAACCCTAACTATATATACACATTTACTCTTTTTAACTATATATAGTTTGAAACTTTGAATTATTTGAAACACTTTATTTTGTATTTGTAATGCACTAATGGATTTTATTTTGTATTTACAATGGAATGTTTGTTTTTTTAGTTTAATTTGCAATTTTTAGTCAAATGGGGAAATGGGGGGACCGAGGGAAACAGGGAAAAAGAGGGAAAATGGGGAACTGTGGATGGGGATGGATATACCTCCCCCCAAAATTCCTCATCCCCATTTTCCAAAAAGAGGGGGGGGGGGGGGGGGGGGGGGGGGGGGGGGGGGGGGGGGGGGGAAGGTCTGGGAAGTGGGGATGGGGATGGGGAGACCTATATCAATCCTCATTCCCCAAATGTTCATCTCTATTTATGTTCTTTGCTGTTTAGTTTCAAAAAAAAAAAAATGGAATTGTTGTTGTTGCTTCTGCTGGTAACGACAGACGCATAGGTAGCGTTGTGAATGTTGCTCCTTGGATGATCATTGTCGCTGCATCCACCATCTATAGAAAATTCATCAATTACATTACTCTTGGCAGTGGATATGCAATACAAGTACTAAAACACTATCTTGAATATTTTATGTTTATTGAACTGGTTTGTCATTTTTATACTCAGTTTAACAAGAGGAAATTAGAGAAAATAGCCTTTCCCAACATTCACTTTCTAGGAAATAGCCACTTGGGAAAAAAGTGCATATATAACCGCTTTGCCAACCCCATTTACGACTATGCCCTTAAGTGGCCCTCAAGTGGAAATTCTTTAAATACCCTTCTTAAATGTTTGAACAAATAAAACTTGATTAAGTTTACTAAATTACCCTCCCATTCTGATTCCCCACAAAATGACTAAATTACCCTCTGATTTCCCACAAAACTGACAGTTAATAACACAATTGAAAAAAAATTGAAACTCCATCTGTGTGAAATCACAAATGGCTACAACAACAACAACCAGAAAAAGTGAGAGGAAGGAGAAGCGGAAGGAGAAGCAGAAGGAAGGTCGTCATTGTCGTGACGCAAAGATACTCAAAACTCTGATATGTGTGAAATCGTAAACCCAGACAACAACAAACCAGAAATAAAGAGAGGAAGGAGAAGCACAAGGTTGTTGTCATTGCCCTCGTTGTTGTCGCCGTCGCCATCGATATTGAAGGAAGCACCCAAACCTAGACAACAACAAAGAAATCGTAAAGTTAGACAACAACAAACCAGAAATAGAGAGAGGAAGGAGAAGCACAAGGTCGTCGTTGTCCTCGTCGCCGTCGCCGTCGCCAACGCCATCGGCATTGAAGGAAGCACCAAAACCCTGAACGAAACGCAAACCAATTTGAAGGTACTAATTTGTTTAAATTTGTGTTTTTTTATTGGAGTTTGTTCTTGTATATGTTTTGGGATGGTAGATTGTATTGTTGTTTGTGTTTTTGACGTATTTGTATGTGTATTTGAAGGGTGTGTGTTATGTTTGAAGGGCAAGCATTATTTATTGATAGGTGTAAACTAGACTGTTGCTGTGAACTACATTGGAAATGTTTTGTTTTGGGTTTTGGGAGGGAAGAAAACGTTTGCAGACAGTAAATGACTTATTTTGCATGTAGAGCCTAAGCTTTAATGGTGAATGTATGTCTTGAGCCTAGGAATGATTGTCATAAGCCTAGGGCCAATGGATGGATGATGCATGTATTCTGTGAGCTTAGGATTGATTTATATAAGCCTAGGACTGGATGACATGAGCCTATGAATTAGCTACTGGGAATGAATGCATGTATTTTGTGAGCCTAGGATTGATTTATACAAGCCTAGGACTGGATGCATGTATTTTGTGAGCCTAGGAATCAGCTGCTGATGTTGAATGAGAATGCATATAATCTGTGAGCCTTGGATTGATTTATATAAGACTAGGACTGGATGCCATGAGCCTGGGAATCAGCTGTTAGGAATGAATGAATGTATTCTGTGAGCCTATGATTGATTTATATAAGCCTAGGACTGGATGCATGTATTTTGTGAGCCTAGGAATCATATGATGTTGAATGAGAATGCATGTAATTTGTAAGCCTAGGATTGATTTATATAAGCCTAGGACTGAATACATGTATTTTGTAAGCATGTATGCATGTATTTTGTGAGCCTAGGAATCAGTTGCTGATGTTGAATGAGAATGCATGTAATTTGTGAGCCTAGGATTGATTTATATAAGCCTAGGACTGGATGCATGTATGCATGTATTTTGTGAGCCTAGGAATTAGCTGTTGATGTTGAATGTGTATTTTTAGCCTATGAGGGTATGAATGATTTTCATAAGCCTAGTACTGATGTTGAGCCTTGGACTGATGATACATGTATAATTTTGAGCCTAGAACTTATTTTCATAAGCCTGAGACCGATGTTATCTTTTTGTTTTCATTGTTTAGATGCCGAAAAATTCGAATGTAAACTTGTGGCGGTTCCCAGACCACGAGAATTGGGTTCCCGTGAGAGTAAATAGTGGAAGTCAAAAAGAAATGTTTATAGACTTGAAGTCGGTCCTACAGAAATTTGGGTTGGAGGAAAAATTCAAACAGAGCCCCTTCAACATATATTTGGATTTGAAAGAACCGTTGACACTTTACGGGCAGCTTATTCACAATATTTTGAAAAGAGAAATTAATCACCCCAAAGGACAAAGAAAATATGAGATGTGATTTGGGTTGAGGAACTCGAAAGCACATTTCAGCCAAGAAGAATTTTGTTTATGCAGAGGCTTGAATATGGGACAGCTGCCCTAAGGTTTTGCTAACAACAATCAAGTACGAGAGGATTCAATGCTTAGAAGAATTTTCAAGGGAAAAAAGCCGACTGTAGAGGTATTGTTCGCCACTTTGAGGAAAATGACGTCTGAGCAGAGTGAAGATGCGTACAAGATGTTGAATATATATATATATATATATATATATATATGGTGAGCCAATTCTTTGGCACGGATGACGGACGAACCACAGCCATCCCGGGGTGGCTATTTACATTAGTTGAAAAGGAAGAAGAATTCAAAAACATTTCGTGGGGTTCTTACATCTTCAATTTTACATTTTATTTTCTGAAGGATGTACTCCAAAAACGCCTCCACAAACTGAGAGGTGAATCAGAGAAGGAAGATAAGAAAGGGAAAATGGGAAGCTGAATAAGAATACAGTAGTAAAAGAAGAAGACTTAGAAGAAGAACAAGAAGAAGAGGAAGAAGAAGATAAGAAGAATAACAACAAGAAGTTAGTAGAAGAAGAAGAAGTGAAAGGGAAAGGGAAAGGAAAAGGGAAAGGTAAAGGGAAAGGGAAGTTAAAGAGTGTGGAAGAGAAGAAAGATAAGAAATCAATGTATTATACCTACAATTTGTGTGGATTCCCTCTAGCACTTCAGGCATGTTTTAAAAAAATTTAGCATGTTGTTATTGTGTTTCCCGTTTCATACTTTGTTGAGTTGTTATTATGTTTCCTGTTATTGATATTAGTTAGTTGAAATTGTATAGGTATGGGCTATGAAGAGGATAATTCGTTTTGAAGATCTCATCGGAAAGAGAGTTGGTACGGGGTATCCGCGGTTCATTAGATGGGAATTTTGTGCAAAGATTCAAGATATTGAATCATCATTCAATTCAACGGTGTGTACTTAATGACCCTTTCTTTTTAGTTATATAGGGATAATTATTTTTAGAAATTTGGTAATAATTGTTTGTTCCCAATATGCAGATGTCTTTATTTCTTTGGGAAGTTGAAACGTTTGAAAATGATACAGATTACTTCAAGTTATTGAACCTGAAATACGTGTGCGAGCCACTAATTGAAAGGAAGCGGGAGAAGTTGGCTCTTGCTCTACATCCAAGTGAAGTGGAAGAAGATCTTGGTTATGACGATTATGATTATCAGATAGGTTACAATGACAGTGATGGGATTGACGCTTCTGTTCAGAAGCAGGAGATAGGAGGTTCTGTGAGGAAAACTAGAAGTACTTTTTCGGGTGAATATTCCCCCTTCTAAGAAGCATCTATTCTCTGATGGGAATTCTAAGGTATGATTCCATCTACACTATTTGGTTTTAGACTTTTAGTAAGTTATTCTTGTATGTATTGTGGTATTAATTATTGCATAATTCATGTGCCTTCCACAGTCCCAGAACTATATGTTGCTAAGCTTGATAGCGAGCAACGTATCATTGCCTTCTGTACAAATGAATTTGTAAAGATTAGAAAGGAGATGAATGTTAGATGCATAAAGTTGTTGAAAAATATATTATTATTTATATATAATAGTTTAGTCCTTAATAATATCTACTAATGTATTGATGTGGATCTTTAGAAGGGTGGCGAGCAAGATGACAAGGCTGTTGGTCATAAGCCTAAGGTTGTTGACCAGCAAGATGGTGAGGATGTTGAAGAAAAGGGTGACCAGCAAGATGGTGTGGAGTTTGCTAAAGACGATGCTGATGGTAAGGAGCAAGATGATGTTGATGGTAAGGAGCAAGATCATGCTGATTGTAAGGAGAAAGATGATACCTTTGTTCATGTGGATGGTAATGGTGGTGTTGCTAAGGGTGTTAAGGGTGAGGGTGTTATTGAGGGTGTTAATGCTGAGCAAGAGGCTGTGAATGAGGATGTTGTTGGTGTTAAGCAGGAGGATATTCATGGTGTGGCTGCAATTGAGGTTGATGATGCTTTTGTTGTGAATGCTGGAAATGAGGGCGGTGAGGAATATGAGGCTGTTGTTGAGCAATTGAGGGTGATGGGATGGTCGAGGTACATTCTATAAATATAATAGTGGTTTTCTCATTTATATCTATAACATTATAGTGTTTATGTTATGTATATGGTCGAGGCCTGAGAACAATTCTGTTAAGCCTGAAAATAATTCTCTTAGGGTTTAGGGAACAATTCCCTTAGGCCTGGGAACAATTCTATAAGAGTGTTTATGTTATGTACATATGGTCGAGGCCTAGGAACAATTCTGTTCGGCCTGGGAACAATTTGTTAGGCCTGGGAATAATTCTCTTCGGCCTAGGAACAATTTGTTTTTGTCATGTATTTGAGTATAGCAATGGATTGTACTTTACTAAACCTATTTAATTTTTTATGTAGGACCCGGGGGAAAAATCTATCTTTGACTTGGAACAATATCCATCCCCAATTGTGTGTGTTATTGCCTAGAACTTCCCTAATAGTGTGGAAGCACTTACTGAGGCCGACCCTAATGTTGAATATAAAGACTTCGACAAATAGAAGGGTTAAAAGCGGTTAAGGTATCTCGAAAGCTCGTACACAGATCCGATGCCCAAGAAGACAAAGAAATCAAAGCCAAACGAAGAAGATATAGACTTAGTTGAGTTCACATCTTTCCTGAAGAACGATGACCAAGTTAGGTAATATTCCATTCCTGAAATCTGTTATAGTGCCATGGTTGTCAATGTATTCTAAATTTGTACTAATTTATTGTATTCAATTTTTATTAGTTTTTATACGGGTCAAATCATTCCCATGACGCGTCATCATTTTCAAGACTTGGTCAACGTCGAAAAGTGGATATCATATATGATAACATAATTTACTATCTATTTCTTCATGGTCATTAAGGTTTTATGCAACTTATTTCGTAACATACATCACTTCCTTTACACAGCACATTCATAGTTATTTTGATATCCTATGGAAGAGGCGATCGAGCAATGAGCTTAACCATGTGTAAAATATTGGATTGGTTAACACATCTTTCTTCGTAAGTATCACCCTAGTTATATGATATGATATATGAAAATGTGTTTATGCATGTTTATGAAAATGTGTTATAATGCATGTATTTTTGAGCCTATGATTGATTGATATAAGCTTAGAACTGGTTTCTATGAGTCTAGAAATTATCTTAATGAATGTATTTTTTGATGACAAACTAGCATAAACATGAAGTGGGCAGAGGAAATGAAATTGTTGGACAGCTTGAGGGAGATATCATAATTTCTTCAGGATGACCAGGAAATAAGTCATCCGAAAGAAACTAGCTCTCCTCCTTCTCCCCAACCGAAAAAAGATCGTAAAAAAAGGGTCAAGAAGATCAGCGATCCGTCTCCTAAAGCTGTCAATGTCTGGGAAGACTACCCAGAATTTGTTCCTTTAGATTACCAACCAAGTCCAGACATCCTCAGACATGTTATAGGGCATGAACTTCTATACCCTCAACCTTGGTGGCAAATGGATTCAGTAAGTTGTTGGAAATAACGTTGCGTTGTCATTATCTATTTCCTTAAATAATTTTTATCTATTGTATATACATGTGCTCATTCTGTGCCACCTTCCCGCTCATTGGGTGTTATGCCATGTACATCTCAAGGAAGGAAAAGTATATTTATATGACTCATTGAATGAACGGAGGAGCGGACTTAGTAATCGGCTAAAGGACATTCGTGGCATGCTATACCTATTGCCATCTATGTTGAAGCATGCCGGTTACTACCAACAAATGAAGATGGATCCTCATACCACTCCATTCACAGCTGAAAGCATGCACAGTGATCTCATTCCACAACAAGATGATGGGTATATATGACATATTTATTTACTTTTTATGAACTTTATTTACTTTCCTAAAGATACTTATGTTTGACATATCTCATCATTTAACATAAACAGTTGTAGTGCCTTTTTAATGAAGTATGCCGAGTAGATTATGGCTGGAGTACCAACTCCATGGAAATCAATTTTTGGTCAAAAGAATATCAAAAACATTCGTAAGGCCATTGCAATTGACATTTACACCAATGGTCAACTCCATAATTCCCCATAGACTTGTACAGCTTGGGAATCATGCACAGCTTCGGAATCATGTATTTAGGTCATTAAGAATTTTTTGGTGCACTTCAAATTTGCTGGGAATGTTTATGATGTATTTTGTGCCTAAGAAAATTCTGTTAGGCCTGGGAAGAATAACTCTTCTAGGCTCAGGAGATTTGTTCCCATGCTTAGCAAACTTGTAGTCAACAACAATGGCCCCAATCACCATCTTTGTACTTTATGTATTTATCTAATAACTCTCAAAAACCAATATTGAAAATGATCTTGACTATAATGAGAGACTCATTCACATTAGATGCATATATATATATATATATATATATATATATATATAAACTGTAAAAAATTCTGTTAGGCCTGGGAAGCCTGGGAATAACTCTTCTAGGCCTAGGAGATTTGTTCCCAGGCGTAGGAGACTTGAAGACTTGTAGTCATCAACAATGGTCTAAGACACCATCTTCTAGGCCTTGGAACAATTTTACTAGGCCTTATATAACCCCATATCAGGAAAACATTGCATATTAAACTCCTAAGCCAATGAGAACAATTGTCCTAGGCCTAGGAACAATTCTCCTAGGCCTTGGAACAATTCTCCCAGGCCTTGGATAATTGTTCCCAGACCCGCAATAAACTGGTGGCTTATTATTTCCAGATAGAACTGTAGAAGAATTGTATGTATGCCTAGGAGATTTGTTCCCAGTCTTAGGAGAATTGTTCCCAGGCTTAATAGAATTGTACATATACCTAGGAGATTTGTTCCTAGGCTTAAGAGAATTGTTCCAAGGCCCGTAATAAATTGGTTGGTTTTCATTTTTAGCAAGAGTTGTACAATAAACTAGTGGCTTTCCCCAGTGTACCCACCGTTCAGTTTACAATAACAAAATAAATGTTCATTTAAGATAGATGGTTCATTTAAGGCACAATGGTTCATTTCAAATGTAAAGGTATTTGAAAGGTTACAATGATTCATTCTTCAATGAAATGAATGTAAAGGTGACTCTTCAGTTTTCACTAATATGGGTCATCTTCTTCCACTATAAAAACCATATATCAGTTACATATTGATCAGAAAAGTCTTCAACCTTCATCAGTTATTTGTTTCATCACTTCCTTTTAACAAGTGCAAATGGAAGCAAACGGCAGGAGCAATCACAGGATAAATGTCATTTTTGAAGTGATGCATGAAAAGGTTGCAATCGCTGAGGAGACCATCATGAAGGAGCGTGAAAATGCAAAATGACTACGTGATGATTATATTGTTTTGATGGGGAAACTTCAGAATCTGGAAGCTGAAATCATCAACTTAAACATTGAGATTGAAGCAAGAGACAACGAACTGAATGGACTCTGCCAACTTGTTGAACAAATGCAGAAGAAGTTGATGGACTTGAACATTCCACCATCACCCTGAACAAAAACACACCGAATATGCCTTCTACAGAAAAACACATTTCACTATTATTATGTTTTGTTTTGTTCTTTTTTTTTTTCACATGTTGTACCGTCTTCACAGTTAATGGAAGTTATTGGTTTTGTTTTCACATGCTTTATACATTTCACATACTCATTATATTCCTTCATTACTCATACCAACGGAACAGAACAATTAAAATGCTCATTCATTACTCATACCAGTAGAACAGAACAAACAAGATCTTTTAAACAACTTGCCAACTATAACTCCCAAAATAAACACGAATACAAATAAAAACAACATCACACCAGTGCTTTCACTCTTCTTAGATACCTCTTCAGCAACATTCACTAAAGATTGAGGCCAAGAATGTCTTGAATGTACGGAACAGCTACTTATCGCTTTATATGCTTCATCGGTTGAGTTAAACTTCTTGTAAGATGCTCCTGGAAAACCATCTACATGTTCATGACATTCAGGCCAAGAATTAAACACACCTGTTTTCCTTCCTTTGAAAACCACATAAACAAAATGCTTCCCTATTGGTGTTCTCAAGCTTTACAGATATCTGTAAAACAAAAAAATGTAAGGAAGGAAATCAGGCAAAACCTTGTTGTGTAAATCAGGCAAAACACTCTTAATGTTTGCCTTCAATAGGTATACAAAGCGAAAAAGATGAAGAACCCTAAGTTTGCTTGTTTTGGAACACGTGAAGAAGAAGAAGATGGGTGTATGTCGTGTTTGAATAAAGAAGAAGATGAATGATGCTTTCAACTGGTAAGGAAGAAGATGAAGGATGGGTTTGCGTGTTTGACTAAGGAAAAATATTTGTTGGGATCCATCTGTAATCCACTACCAATTGATGAAATGGCAAGTCAATATGTGGGCTACTTCGTGACATGTGTCACAAACGAACGGTGCCGATGACAAACACGTGAGCCTAGGAAATATTGTATAGGCCTAGGAACAAATTAGCTTAGGCCTAGGAATTGTTCCCAGGCCTTACAGTTTTCCTCCGTAGATGAAAAGGTAGGGGCCCTGCAATAATCTCAACGATCGGGACGGTCCGACAATAAATGGGTATCAATGAAAATATGTACGTGAAGTTTCGAGATGATCGAACGGTGGAAAAAGTAGGTCCCTACCCATTACACTAGAGATAGCAAACAACCCTTTTAAATATGAACCCCTAAAGTGCCTAAGAGTTATTTCAAAAACTTGTAAATTGTTCTCGTTGCTTGAATCGATCTCCCGTATTATATTTACACTTCTGAAATTGATTTCGATGGGTGCACACTGTTTTTTAAAAACATCCCGTGCAATTGGAAAAAAAATTTCCAAAAAATATATTTAAATCGAAATTAAATCCACTATAGGCCTAGGACCTATTCCTAGGCTTAAAGTATCGATTCCTAGGCCTTGAATTTCCTGGGCTTAGTTCCTTCTTATCAGCCCCCATACTGATGACGTGGCAACGACAAGCACGTAAGTCCAGGAAAGATTGTATAGGCCTAGGAACAAATTATCTTGGGCCTAAGAATTGTTCCCAGGCCTAAAACATTACTCCCAAGCTTAACTCATCTTCTGTTTTCAAGATCAATAACAGCAGCCCCAGCCAATAACAACAGCAATATTAGCACCTAATAATCCTAAACCTGTTTTGGTTCAGTAGCCATCAGCACAAACACAAACAAATATACATACACCATAAACCAATGAATGTAAAAGACATACAAAATAACATTTCCAATGAACACGAATGATATATAAACATGTTGAGGTTGGTTCACCAGTGTTTAACACAAACAAATATACATATACCATAAACCTTCACAAAAACAGGTTTACAAGTTCCCTAAAACAAGATCCAATGTTCACAGCTCCAGGTCACAGCCAAGACACTTAGATGACTGCAGGCCCAGCGGGTTTCTCTTCGTCTGTGTCAATCAAGGTAGGTTTAGGTGGCTTGTCCGGGCACTTCAGTCTGTTGTGACCTTCTTTCTTACAAATGCTACATGATCGAGCTTTTTTGGCTGATTTACTTGTGCTAGATGATGGTTTCGAACAACTTATTTTATTGTGTCTTTTTTTTTCCACACTTTGAATAAGAATATAACTTTCTTTTCTCCACGGCGAACGGTATCCTCAACTTCTTTGGTCTTCTTGGAAGATTCTTTTTCTTCTATGGTAATATAATACTGTTCCGGATTGCATCAAGAATGTCTCAAGATTCGGGATCCGGAACAGGGTTGACACCCATTTCATAAGCATAGTTCAGAAATCCTGAGAAGCAGACCCTATATCTCCCTTTCCTTTGCCGACCTTCTTGGGTAGAAGAGTCTGGTGAATATTTGGTAAAACGCCTCCGTTGGCGATCGTAACAGATCCCAAAAGCTTGCTCAGCTCCTCATCATTCCTCACAGCCAACTGGATGTGTCGAGGCACGATTCGATTCTTCTTGTTGCCCCTCGCTGCATTTCCAGCAAGCTTCAACACCTATACAACTTCAAAACAATCAAGAACAATTTTTTTTCATCGAAAAAAGCTTTCTTTACAATAAAAATGGAAACTTTGAATCAAAACGGACCTTGGCGGCGAGATACTCAAGGACGGCAGAGAGGTAGACGGGAGCTCCGGCACCGACACGCTGTGCATATTTACTGGCTTTCAAGAACTTAACAATTCTACCGACAAGAAAATGGAGACCGGCTTTCAAGACCCGTTTGCTAATTTATGGTGTACATACCATTTTAGTCTGTGTAAATATAAAAACTCTTTATTATTTTATTTTTTTCAAAATTTTCGACTGGGCTTGCTAGGCCTGATTCCCCCCTAATTTAAGAATTTTTTTTTTTGATAAAAATATATAATTACAGTGAATACTTGAAGTTGGTTAGTACTTGAAATTGATGACAAGTGTTGTTATGTTTGCTATGTAAAAAATTATCTAGGTTAAGTCACAAATTTCATGAATATCATATACCTATTATATTAAGAGAAAATTGTTCAATCAAAATTTTATTTTATTTTTTGATACATGTTAAATCGATTTTTATGAGTCCTGTAGATGGGCACAAATTAAATGAAATGATTCTTTCTAAAGGTTTGGCTCCCTAGACTAGTACTACTTTATAGAGAAAAAAGTAAACATGTATTCATATTCTTAGACCTTGTATCAAGCATTTCAACCAACGAATTTAAACATTTATTGTTGTACTCAAGAGATCTATTCGATTAAAGATCCATTCCTTACCCTTGTAGCAAGCTAGAGACAATAAAAATGTAATTTATTCTCTCTTTTTTTTTTTTTTTTTTAACTATTAAAATAAATTCAGAGTTTGAGTGAGGGGCATACCGTTGGGCTGACTTCTTCTTCTCGAGGTAATTTATTCTTTTTTTAAAAAAAAAAAAAATTATAATTATTATAACTATAATGCCACACATAATCTAAAATAGTAGCTTAAAAATCAATCAAAATAAATGCCACATCATCTCATAATTTATATATAAAATGCTTTTAACATTCCTTATGTAGTTGATAATTCTTGATCAGTAGTTTTTCTTTTCGATCCAATATATAGTTGTTGGTTTTCATATTTTCAGAAGCTGAAAACATTGAAAACATGTCTTGTAGTAATAATTAAAAACAATACTATTCTGAAAAAACAATGTTTGAAAAAAATACCTTAAATAATTGTAAGACTCATTCCTTTGTGTGTGAGCTGAGTTACATCCAAGACCGTGCTTGTAATGCCTAATCTTATCGGCTCCTAATAAACCTTGACCCACAGTAATGTTAGATTTGAAAATAATAATAATAATAATAATAATAATAATAATAATAATAATAATAAGCATTATAAACTATTATATATCTTGTCAAAAAAAAAAAAACTAAATTTATAAATATTATTGTCCATGTGGTAAAATATTAATTAGTGGGTAAATGAATATATCTTTAACTAATTTTCATTATCTAATAATAAATAAATTTAAAATAAAACATTTGATAATCCAATTAGTGGTCCTATGCGAATGAAAACAAAAACAAAATCAGAACATCTTGTAGCAGTACGTTTTCGATGCATGCCCTTTTTATATGTTTTAAAAGTAAAAATTGATTTCCGTATTTTTATTTTAATTTCTTGTAAAATGCTCACTGAACAAGTATCATGTATTTTCAGATGAAAATCATCATTTGAAAATGATAACGAATGGCCCTCAACTTTTTATGAAATTTTCTCCGATATTTTTATCTGAAAATTATTTTCATCTGATATATGTATATATATGTATCTACATTCATTGAAGTTTTACGACCTAAATCACTTGATACATAAATTTCTTCTTCATTATTTGTACCACATATATACTATATATAAACTAGCACTAATTTACACAAGGATTATGCTTTGTTTATTGGTTTATATATATAGTCAAATATTTATGCGTTGGTTTAATTGATATGTCATATGATCAATAAATAACCTATTTATCAATAAATAACCTATTTATTATAAATGAGTTTAGAATATATATATATATATATATATATATATATAAAAGACAAGTATGACAAAATTGAAATTCTTGTTTTGTGTTACAGGATGGATAAAAATGATGATTATTGCCTTGATATCAAGTCCTTAGCAACTTGTTTGAGAGGTAGGTTGGAAAACTTGTATCCTTTATCTGAAGATTGTTGCATTTATCAAGCTCCTTCAAAATCATGCAATTTAAATGTAAGTTTCAGCGCTCCACGAACAGTGTCTATTGGCCCACTACACCATGGTAGGGAAGAGCTAAAAGCTATGGAAGAGCATAAACTAAGATATTTGAAACATTTTCTTCAACGAACACAAGTAAGTTTGGAGGATTTTCTGATATTTATCAAGAGCAAAGAAAAAAAGTTGCGTAATTGTTATGCGGAAACTATCCCACTTGCAAGTCAGGACTTTGTGGAAATGATATTATTGGATGCTATTTTTCTCATTGAGTTTTTTTTACTATTTAGTATTCGTGAATTTGTTACAAGTGGAGATCGTATATTTGGAAAACCGTGGTTGATGATTGATATAAATCGTGACATCTGGTGCATAGAAAATCAAATTCCTTTTTCATTCTTAAAGACTTGTTTGAGTTAGCCGAAACTAGAGAGCCTGATGAGTGTTATGATGAACTTTCCATTAGCAAACTTGTTTCTCCTTTCTGCGGCAAGATATGTGAACTTCTTTCGATAGACAAGAGTTTGATTGAAATCAAATTTTCTGGAGCAAAACATTTTGTTGATATGCTAAGACTTTGTATTGAACCGTCAGATCATCAGTTGGATATTGAAATTGAAACTATTAATATTCCAACCTTACCGACTATAACAGAACTTCACCAGGCCGGAGTCAAGTTTAAAGTTGGATCAAACAAGTCTTTATTTGACATAAGGTTTGATAAGATTAAGGGGATTTTGGAGATTCCAATGTTGAGAATCTCAGAGGTCTCATTTTATTTCAAAAATCTCCAAATGTTTGAGAAATTACATTGTCAGACAAATCATGTAAATGACTATGCTACGTGCCTTTTTTTCCTTGTAAGCTCTCCAAAAGATGCTGAATTATTAAGTCGGAATGGAATTCTAAAAAATACAGAGAGCGTAGCTGCGTCAACCTTTTGTGGAGAAATTGGTAAACAAGCTAGAGTGCAGTACAACGCATTCTATTATAGAGGTCTTGCTAGAGATCTAAACGATTACTGCAAATCTCCATGTCGCCAGTGGAATGCAATCTTGAAGCAAAATTATTTCAACACTCCATGGGCTTCCATCTCTGTCATTGCAGCCTATCTTCTCCTTCTACTCACTATCACACAAACTGTTTGTTCTATTATTGCACTCTAGTAGATGTCACTACATACGTTGTCTCTTGTCTAACTTGTTTACTTTCATTTGTTTCATGTTTTGTTTTTTAACTTGGTAGAATAATCACACACATGTGGATTCGTTACTTCACAATTAATTTGCCTTTGTAACTGTTACAACTATTATTTGCACATTTGTATTTATTTGTATGAATAAAAAGCTAAAGTCAGTGTGTGTCATTATATATACTTCTAAACTTTTTCTAAATTGTTATCTCATACTCAACCAAATGTATGACTCTTGTTTATTCCTAACTCAAATCCTAAAATTTATTGGTAACAGTTTGTTTGTTTGTTGAAGAAAAGATTGATTATTTACTTATAACTGTCTGTTTGTTATTTTATATTAGTTTTAGCCGTATATAAAAATTTCACTATGCATTTTTACGGTGCCCGGGCACCATGTTTCGACAAACATGAGTCTTTTAGATTTTCAATCAAAGTCCTCATAATTCAATTGCAGACACCTTGAATATCTTTTCATGCGTGATATAACGAAGCCTAGTAGCAGAGCATATAGTATTTGATTACGCTAAAGGCCACCATGCTGACATAAACAAGGTTACACGGTTATGGGTTCATTTCTCTTCATGCATGATTTGCAATTATCTATCTAGAAATACTAATCACTACTTTCCAATAATTGAGATGGCTTGAATTACATGAAGAGTGAAGCAGATTATATCATCTGAGATGGGCTGCAATGAAGACTGTTATCCTATATAGAAGCCATATCTTAATTCTAAAGGTAACAACAAATAATTGATTGATTGATTAATCACAAAACTGTTGCAAGTAACAAAAACCCATCAACTGTATATTACAACTGCCTCCAAAAAAAAAAAAAAAAAAACAAAAACCCACATTTACTAGCAAAACCCTAACAACATCATCATCATCAAAAGCATCAGAGCTTTAAAACTCCTAAGAAGCAGACCCTATATCTCTCTTTCTTTTGCCAACCTTCTTGGGCTGAAGTGAATATTCAGCAAAACGCCTCCGTTGGCGATCGTAACAGAGCCCAAGAGCTTGCTCAGCTCCTCATCATTCCTCACAGCCAATTGGATGACATTATTATCATATATATAATTTATCATTATCAATTTAAATTTTGGTACATGACATTATTGTTAATATAAAAACAAAATTAACTCAATTATTAACTAATTAGAAACATTTTTCAAAAAAATAAAATAAAATTATAAACAAACTTATTATTTTGCGGTCACTTTTAAAATTAAACTTATGCTCTAACAGCACACGGCACATGTTAATAATTAAAAAATTTAACAAAAATGAAAACATACAATATATTTATATATATACTCTCTTTCAATATATCGCACACTCATGTGTCTCCGAATGATAAATTTGAGTTTTTTATATTGTAAATCAATGGATAATTGAATATGTTGTTTTAATACAAATATAAGTAGCAATCAAAGTATAATATATAAAAACTGTGTATATTCAGTAGCTGAATATGATTTTCAGAACCTCATTAAATTTTAGAATCCCTCTAAATTGCATAAAAACTATAGAATGGAACAAATTTTATTTTATTTTATTTTATTGAACTGAATGGAACAAAAATTATTTTGGAAGACATGACCAATCGATCATACTTTTCATCTTATGATAGCATGTTTCATATTCACTATAAATGACATATATAGGCCCCGTTTGGCAGCTAGAATAGGATGGGAAACGGACTATTTTTGTCCCTTTCTCATGTTTGGCTCAGCGATAGGATACGATTCAAATAAATCCTAACAGTCTTTTTATCCCATCTCAACGGGATAAAACAATCCCAACCAAAATGATGAATCCCATCTCTTCTCATCATCTTTTTCTTCTTCATTGAAACTACCTCATCATCTTCTTCTCTTGGTTGCTTGTGAATCAACTACCTAATTCAATTGATTACACCAACACCCAAGTCAATTAACTAAACCAACACCTAAATCAAACAATTTTTCTTTGATAAATTAATAATTAATTCGAATAAATAAATAAATAATAAGCACCTCTTTTTTTTTTTTAATCAAAAGAAGCAGAGTTCCAATCATTAAATAATTTATAATATAACCTTATGCATCGGAAGCATTAGCATCTGAGGGAGACTTGTGGTTGTCTTCATCAACGTCATCGGGATCGCAAGCAAGGTCGGACTAGTCCATGGCGGCCTGAGCCTTTTCAAGAAACAGCTTGAAAGAAATCTCGATTGCAAGCCACCCTAGTGCTAGGGGAGAAGACGAGAAGTGGATGACAATATTATTGTCGTCGAGAAGGAGAAGAGAGAAGAAGAGAAGATGAGGAAGAAGAATCGAGGAATGAAAGAAGAAAACACAATTGATGGGTTTTGGTAAAGTGTTCACATGAGATATCAGATACGTTTTTCCTTTTCTTTTCTTTTTTAATTTTTTTAATCTATTTTTAATCCTATCCCAAGTTACACCAAACACATGATTACACTATTTTTAATCGTATCCTATATTACACCAAACACAAGATAACATTAAAATTAATCTTATCCAATTCTATTCTATCCTATCTATCCAATCCAGTAAAAATAATCCTATTTTATCCCGCGTACCAAACGGAGCCATACAAAACGGTATAGAAAAAAAATATATCCTAGACCTTAATTTTGTAACGTTACAAAACTAAGGTCTTGAATTTTTTTTTTTTTTAGGATTGTCCTAACCGGAGAACACCCTATACAACAGTATGCACAGCCATCATATATTCATATGTTGATCTGATCAGCTGCAGTTCAGAAATGGAGGAAGATACAAAAATGTCTTTTTGAGTTACTACTGAGCACAAACTGCAACCCGGTTGGAGCTAAATGTCTGCTTCGTCAATGGTATCTTCGATAATCTCGATACAGGATCCTACAGATTTTCCCATGGTCATGGCCTCTGCAAGCTTAGCTCGAGCTCCTTTGTGGCGACGCAAGAGCAACACAGTGTTTAATACAGACCATCTAACTTGAGAGTCTGCCTTCTTCTGTGTGAAGCCTAGGCCTCGAAGTATAACATCCAACTGTTACCAACATCAAACGAGTTGGTTCAATTACTAATGTTAATTACTTGAATAGTTTCAGTGAGCAACTGAGCAGAAGAGTTTGTTTGAACCTTATTTATATCATCAAGGCCTCCCTCAGCATATCCATATAAGAGATATTCGGTTGCTACGCCTGCTAAAGCTATGCACGAGAATCTGTTCAATGTCTGATAAGATATTCGAGTTTTAGTACTTTTTGCGATTTCAAGAGATGAGATTGGTGATTTCTAGTAGTGATTGAAAAATGTGAGAAGCTAGAGACATACCGTTGATGATACTTTGCCTGTATTAACCTGCAAGCATGAGAAGTGGCGCAATCAAATGCAAAGCAATACTACAATAATTAGCTAACTGAAGTAGACATGCTTAGCAACCTATTGTATTAGTACACTTAAATCAGCCACACATGACAGTTTCTGATCTAATGATTTCTATGTCTCGTCAGGTTTCGTATGGGGCCAATACAGTCACTTATGGACACAATATAAAAGCTTAAAAAGGCAGGATACACTTAAAAGGAGTATGAATTGATCGAAAACATTGAAGAAAACTACTTACTTCTTCAAGAAATTCGAAATCGACGAAAGCTGTCCCTGCTTGAAGATTGAGTGATCCTTCTTTCTTCAAAGCTTCCAAACTAGATAGTGTATATGCTTTCGGAAGAATCCCCACCAGGTAAGCGATTAAGAAATGCCCCGCTTCATGCTGCAAAACCATTCTTGATTATATAAGATATAATATAACACAGCATGAGATACAAGACAGTAGCATCAACATCTCCAATAACGAAAAATAATTCTCACTTGAATAACCCTGTTGTGGTACTTTTGACTGAAGGTGTGTCCGATTGTGTCAATAACCAAGCTGCCAATTCCTCCATTGAAAGACACCTATAAACAACCCAATATGATAAACACTGTAGAAATATGCAAGTCAACCAAGATCCCCAAATGTAAAAGTTTGAACAAAATTTAAATCAAGAAAACCTCCAACACCCACCAATATACAACAAATCAGTAGCAGATCGAGAAACTGATGTGAATTAAGCTAAAAGCAATGCCAATTAAGTCACGGATACGAAGAAATTAATTTACCGAGTCCAATGTCCACAGAAACAGCAATGCCAAGGACAGATAAAAAATCTGTTGGGGATTAAAATCAAACACATTCCACGCAGCAACCCCTCCTGAAACAGCCGCAAGCTGCAGATTCCGTTCTATAGAACCGAGAGTTCCATCCACTGGTGACAGAAGAGACGATGTATCTATCCCATTCAGCTTCAATTCATCCAATGTGTATAGTCTCTGAGGCACCTGCACAAACACAATGCATTCACTCTTTGTATTCAAAACCCTTTAATGAAATTTTCAATTTCAAGTCACTTTGAGACCTCTTTTCTATTTGAACAACAAAAATGCGTTAAGGGCACATGTTAATATAATCCGTTCATCGGAAACCAAATGTATAACAAGACGATAAATTTAACAATGAACCTGTCGGGCAGCCCCGAAACATCGGAGCCCACCTGGTTTTCCTTGCAAATCCTTGACAAGAGAAAGAGCTTCCCTGTCGTTTCCATTGATCAGCTCCTTGTCAATTTGCTGCAACACTTGTCGTTTTGAGACTTGAATTTCAGATGATGAACTTGAAGAACACGCAAAAGAAATTCTAGTTGAAGATGAAGAAGAAGACAACACTCTCGATTTGGGTCGTGAAGATGATAAACACAAGTTGTTGTAAACTAAGGAGCCCATCCAAATTGAATTTGAGAGAAAATCAGTAGACAAAAAATTAAATTAAATTTAGATTTGTTTAGGCTTTTAACGGTAACCATTAATATTAAAACCAATAGAATAACGCCACGTCATTGAATAGATATCGTACTTTGATGTTGGAGAAGCCGATTTCTCTATACGGCGTCGTATTGCTGTGTTGGAAATATTTGTGTTTGGTATCAGAAAATTACAACTTTTGAGTTCAAACAGATTTTGAATTTCCATAAGAGAATTTATTGGAATCCCATTTGTCTACTAAATTTTCTTTTACAGGATTCGATTGATAGATTTGAAAGTTGGATGCAAGAATCACAAGATGAAGATGATCATTTCTTTTCATGTGTTCATGCAAATGCAAGTAATTGGGATTTAAGTTGTCTTAAGAATTTCATTAAATTTATAAAAAATTAAATAATAAAAAAATTGGAAGTTAATGCCTCCAATGGTTGATTTTTCTGTCATTCTTCAATAGATTACAATCAGTGTGTCATGGGAATTGATTATTTCTCATTCCCTAAGGGTTTACGGCGGATCGAATCCACAGGATCCGATTAGATCGAAGATATTACAATCCAATCCGATCCGATTGTAAAATACTTATATCCGATCCAATGGATTGGATTTAAAACACTCTGGAATTAACAAAATCAAATTATTAATTCATATGGTACTTTAAATAAAATTAACAAACTAATAACTAACATAAAAATAATACATGATTGTACACTTTAAAGTTTAAAAGTCTAACAAATTACAAATGTTGATGTTATTAGACCATCAAGTGTGTTTTGGAGGCCCAAACCAGAAACCCAGAAGAAGCCCAGTAAAGCCCAAGTTCTCAGATTCACAGCTTGATCCAACCCATGCTTCTTACTTATCAATAAGTTAGTTGATACTTCATAAGCATCAGATTGTGGAGCTAAATCAGATGACAAGCCCAGCTGGAGACAATAAAAATGTAATTTAGTCTCTCTTTTTTTAAACGATTAAAATAAATTCAGAATTTGAGGGAAGGGCATACCGCTAGGCTGACTTCTTCTCCTCGGGGTAATTTATTCTTTTTAAAATAAATATATAATTATCATTACTATAACTATATGTTACACATAATCTCAAAAATCAATCAAAATGAATGTCACATCGTCTCATAATTTATATGATGAAGACACTTGTCATATTATTTTGATTGATTTTTATACTACCTTTTGGGTTGCTTAACATTATTCTTATTAGAGTTATATACTGTTATTATTTTCTTCATTAACGGGGAAAGGATATAATGGAATTTGTTGTCATCTATAAAATGGCTAAGGCCTTCTCATCCATGATGTAGGTTTGGACACTAAAATATACAGATTGGGTCTACAAGGCAACTAATTAAAGCTGATTTCAACTGTAAGTATATATTATATCATATACCTTATATATAAAATGCTGTTAACATTCCTTATTTAGTTGATAATTCTTGATCAGTAGTTGACTAGTTTTTCTTTTCGATTCAATATATAGTTGTTGATTTTCATATTTCAGAAGCTAAAAACATTGAAAACGCGTATTGTAGTAATAATTAAAAACAATACTATTTTGAAGAAAAAACCTTAAATAATTGTAATTTTTTATTTATTGATTTGTGTCTTTTTATTTTATTTTTTTTTTCCAAAAACATTATAAAAAAAATAATTTACTAATTTAAGAGAAAAAATATTTATCACCGTTTAATTACAAATAATCAGCATTCTACAAACTATATAAGTATTAATTAGAGGGTAATATATCTTTAACTAATTTTCATTATATAATAATAATAATAAGCATTATAAAATATTATATCTTGTCAAATAATAATAATAATAATAATATATGATATATATATAAAAAAATTATTAATATTATTGTCCATATGGTAAAATATTAATTAGAGGGTAAATGAATATATCTTTAACTAATTTTCATTATCTATTAATAAATTAATTAAAAATAAAACATTTGATAATCCAATTAGTGGGCCTATGCAAATGAAAACAAAAACAAAATCAGTGTTAGCGAACAAACGTCATTGTACACGCGGAAGCGTTGCCAGATAGAACACAAACAAACCCAATGATAAAGAAAAGATAAGATGAAAAGAAGTAATTAAATCCAATTACACACAACACAAGAATTTACGTGGAAACTCAAATTAGGGAAAAAATCACGGCTATCAGGACGACAAGAGAAAGTTCCAATATGTAGTAAATTGTTACAACCACACACTCAGGATCTCTCTCTAAATAACACCCCAAACCCAATTACACCCAATGCTCACTTTGAGATCTCTCTAGTATTTGCTATTTTGTTCCACCTTAATAACATAGTTATTATGGTGTATTTATATGAATTACAGGGAGTTTAAGATAAAAGAAAATCCTACTCCTATATGTACAAGAATTATTTGTTCCACATAAATATTATTTCCTATTTATGACAAGTCTTCTTTTAAGGAGAAATCATATTCCTATAATTATAAGAACTTTTAGAAATAACATATTTCCTCTTCCATGAATATTTCCTGATTCAACGCACGCTTGTGATTGACTACGATTCAAGTTGTGGTTGGCCATCTGCTTCCTAAACCATGTTGAAATTGATTGCTCAAAACCGTGGTCCATGCGCCACATCATCTTCGACCGCTCTGAAAGCCACATCGCTTTCTACAGTGGTATCCACTGGAATTGGACCGCTCTCCATTGTCGCTATGAAAATCCGCATCAATGACCATTACCGCTGTCAAAGCCACAGCGGTTTGCATTGTTCTTCGTTTCTTTAGTTCTTCAAAGTCCTCAAGCATCCTTCAAACATAACCTCATACTCCCAAACGCTCTCACGTCTCCAAGAAATCTCCGTATTGGTAAATCGTTTTTGGTAATCATTGGTAATTCAAGCCATGTTCAACAATCAGAACATCTTGTAGCAGTTTTCGATGCATGCCCTTTTATATGTTTTAAAGGTAAAAATTGATTTCCGTATTTTTGTTTTAATTTTTTGGAAAATGATCACCAAACAAGTATCATGTATATACTGTATCTTTAACTAATTTTCATTATATATTAATAAATAAATTAAAAATAAAACATTTGATAATCCAATTAGTGGGCCTATGCTAATGAAAACAAAAACAAAATTAGAACATCTTGTAGATGTTTTCGATGCATGCCCTTTTATATGTTTTAAAAGTAAAATTGATTTCCATATTTTTGTTTTAATTTTTTGGAAAATGTTCACCGAACAAGTATCATGTATTTTCAAATGAAAGACATCATTTGAAAATGATAACGAACGGCCCTCAACTTTTTATGAAATTTTCTCCGATCTTTTTATACTATATATAAACTAGCTAGCACTAATTTACACAAGGATTATGCTTTGTTTTATTGGTTTATATATGTTTATATATATATATATATAATCAACTAGCCAACAGGAGCGTAGCTTAGCTGGTAGATGAACGAGCTTGGGGCTTGGGTAAATGATTTCCAGATTAGTGGTTGGCCTAGCTCAAATCCTACTAATAGCGAAAGTTTTCAAAAAAAAATAAAAAATACTTGGTCCCGAATTAATAGATATTGTCATATATATATATATATATATATAGTCAAATTTTTTATGCGTTGGTTTAATTGATTTGATCAATAAATAACCTATTTATTATAAATGAGTTTAGAATATATATATATATATATATATATATATATATATAAATATAAGACAAGTAGAACAAAATTGAAATTCTTGTTTTGTGCTAAAGAATGGATAAAGTGATGATGCTTGCACTGATATCAAGTCCATAGCAACAACTTGTTTGAGGGGTAAGTTGGAAAACTTGTATCCTTTATCTGAAGATTGTTGCATTTATCGAGTTCCTTCAGGATCACGCAAATCAAAAGGAAGTCACAGCACTCCACAAACAGTCTCTATTGGCCCACTACACCATGGAAGGGAAGAGCTAAAGGCCATGGAAGTGCATAGACTAAGATATTTGAAACAGTTTCTTCAACGAACACAAGTAAGTTTGGAGGATTTTTTGATATTTATCAAGAGTAAGGAAGAAAAGTTGCGTAATTGTTATGTGGAAACTATCCCACTTGCAAGTCAGGACTTTGTAGAAATGATATTATTGGATGCTATTTTTCTCATTGAGTTTTTTTTACTATTTAGTAATCAGGAATTTGTTACAAGTGGAGATCGTATGTTTGGAAAACTATGGTTGATAATTGAGATAGCAGAAGACATCTGGTACGTAGAAAATCAAATTCCTTTTTTCATTCTTGAAGAATTGTTTGAGTTAGCCAAAACTAGAGTGCCTGACGAGTGTTATGATGGACTTTCCATTAGCAAACTTGTTTCTCCTTTCTACAGCAATATATGTGAACTTCTTTCGATAGACGAGAGTTTGTTTGAAATAAACTTTTGTAGAGCAAAACATTTTGTTGATTTGCTAAGACTTTGTATTCAGCCATCAGATATTCAATTGGATATTGAAAATGAAACTATTTATACTCCAACCTTACCAACTATAATGGAACTTCACATGGCCGGAGTCAAGTTTGAAGTTCGATCAAACAAGCATTTATTTGACATAAGGTTTGATAAGATTAAGGGGATTCTGGAAATTCCCAAGTTGAGAATCTTAGATGACTCATTTTATTTCAAAAATCTCCAGATGTTTGTGGCATTACATTGCGAGAGCGAGACAAATCATGTAAATGACTATGATAAGTTCCTTAGTCTCCTTGTAAGCTTTCCAAAAGATGCTGAATTATTAATTCAGAATGGAATTCTCGAAAATACAGAGAGCGTAGCCGCGTCAAACATTTGTGGGGAAATTGGTAAACAAGCTAGAGTGTCGTCTAATAGATTCTATTATAAAGGTCTTGCTAGAGATCTAAACGCTTACTGCAAATCTCCATGGCGCAAGTGGAATGCAAACTTGAAGCAAAATTATTTCAACACTCCATGAGTCTCCATCTCTGTCATTGCAGCCGTTCTTCTCATTCTACTCACAATCACACAAACTGTTTGTTCTATTATTGCACTCTAGATGTCACTATGTACGTTGTCTCTTGTCTAGCTAGCTTGTTTAGCTCCACGTGTTTTGTTTTTTAACTTGGCGGAATAACACACACATGAGGATTCATTACTTCACAATTATGTTACAACTATTATTTCTGCTAGGTACAGGTATGAGGTTTGTACAATGACTGGTAGTTTTATTTTCTGGAATTGAAAAGACTGTAAAGCAATTGTTCTGAGGAACTTTCTCTTGTGATTCAACTTCACTCAGTTTGAGCTTGTAGAGACCACACTCAAGCTTTGATGTAGGACAGTTGGCTTTAGAGTTTGAAGAAGAGATGGACAGGAAATTGTCCAAAAGAGGTGCTCCAAAGAAACGGGCGTAACTTTTGACTCGGTTGTCAGATTTCCTATTATAATATGTTTTCGGAAAGGGTTTTCAGAGATCTAGAGCGTGGCAACCGGGTTCCCCCGGTTGACGTCATTTGCATCCTCATCGGAGCAGTTTAAGTTAGGCTGTCGGGCAACCGAAGATTTTTGTGTTTTTTTCTTATTTTTCCGTTTTTAGTTGTTTTTATTTAGTTGGAGGATATTTTAGTCTTTTGCTTATTTTAGGGTTTCGAGAGGCTATTTAAGGCCCTTTGTTATCAGTTTCAGAATTCATTCAATAAAATTATCAATTTTCAGTTACATACATTCGTTCTTTGCTGGTGGATTCCAGTTTTGTTACTTTGGGGATTACGCTGGTAAACCCTAGAACTTCCGTTCTGCGTCAAGCTTGCCTCGAAGAAGAACTAGCTTGGTAGTCTTGTCCTTAAAAGTACAAGAATCACAAGAAAATTCAGAATAAGCTTTATTATCTCTAGTAAATTTTGAGATGCTTAGCAAATTTTTAGCAATAGAAGGCACACACAGAATATCATTTAGTGCTAATAATCGTGAAGGCATGGCATGAGAATGTATGAGCGAATTACCAAGGTGAGAAATTTGAAGCTACTGGCCATTGCCTACTGCAAGTCTGTCTGGTCCTTGATATTCGAAATTAAATGAGAGATTAGAGAGATCAGAAGTTACATGGTTGGTGGCGCTGCTATCTGCATACCAGGCTGGATCACACACACTCTCAGGTGTGGCATAATATGATGTGGATTGATTGAAGTTAGCTTGATGAGGAGCATTAGCAATGGCCTATATAATGTTTCCAGAATATTGTGAAATTTGATACTGAGCTAAAGAGTTTGAGTAACCACCGTTATTCACTTGTTGATGTTGCTGTCGATCTTGTCTCTGAAAATTATTGTCAAAACGATGATAGCAAGTCCAAACTGTGTGACCAATTTGACCACATAGCTGGCAAAGTGGCCTATTGTTGTTGTTCCATAGACCATTATTCCTTCCCCTGCCTTTGCTCTATTTCCATTAGAACGACCTCCAATATTGAAGTTTCCACATCGTTGATTTCTTCTATCACCTTGATTACCAGAAGCATAGTTTGCACTTGCATTATTCACATCAATTTGATTAACTGAATTCAATTGAGCAATCCTCTGCTCATGATTCATTAAGAGATATTGAACTTCCTTTACATTGATTGAGTTCCTTCGAAATGTAATCACTGAAACAACTAAATCGTATTCATATCCAACTCCGTTTATTATACTCAAGATCAAGTCATTCTCAGTAACTATCTGATTTGTCGCTCTTAAATTGTCTCCAAGTGTTTTAACTTTCAGAACAAAATCACCTATAGAACTTGATCCTTTTTTGACCTTTTGTAATTGATGTTTCAGCTAAAGAATTTTAGCAAGAGATTGTTGTGAGTAGAAGTTTTCCAGAATACTCCACACTTCTAATGAACTAACACAACTAGTAACTTGACCTATAACTTTCTGATTAATCGAAGAAAACAGCCAAGATAAAAGCAATTGATCAGACTTTTTCCGAGAGGTATAGTTTTTGTTTGGAATCAACTGTTTTACACCATGAGATCCCTCAATTTCAACAAATTTTGGAGGAATAGCTTTTAGACCTGTGATGAAATCTTCTAACTCAAAAGCTCTAATAATAGGTAATACATGTGCTTTCCAGAAGAAATAATTGTCTGTATCAAGTTTGACTTGAAGATTAAAGTTGAGAGATTTTGCAAGGGAAGTGAAATTAGGTGAGGTTGAAGACGATGACGGAGACGACGGCGGAACTTCTCAATCTCCTTCGTTGTGATCGGAAGATGAACTGTTTGAAGAAGACATGGACGATTAGTCCTTTAGAGCCTCTGATACCATGAAAAGATTCAGAGAGAGTAGCTAAGTGAAAAACATTTAACAAAGGAAAGAACAATGAAGAACAGATATTGTATTTCCATGAAAGCTTTCTTGTAGAGAGAAGCAATTGTTTTTCTATTTTCGTTGAATGAATATTACAAAGCATTAGAGCTTTAAATAGCTCTGCAATTACACGTTTAACTGACTTAGTTGCGTGAATCATGGAAGCTAGCACATGTGTACACTGCTGAGGTGTGCCAGCTCAGCTTCTTTCTAACCAATTCTGAGTTTTCCCGCCAAGACACTAAAGAGAGGAGTAATCAGCTGTTGCTGGTCCACTGGACTAGATAAGATCAGCTTCCTTTTACTGGGAAGGATATCACAGTGACATACTTTGGTAGTTGAGGTAGGACAGCACAATTTGCTTGAGTATTGTTTTGAGTATTTGCTCTGTTAGCTATGCTATTATTCTCAACAATTCCATATGTGCTTCAGTTTTGGTAGACCATTAAAATTCAGTTCTCGTAATAGAGTTTCTTTTGCAGGATGTGATTCTTCAGAATCTATGCCTTGGAGATCAAATATCCTTTCTACCAATTCACAATCATATATAGACAAGAAGTCTACTCTTGTGATTCTTTCAAGCATATTTGATTGAAAAATAGTCAATAACTTATTGCACCTCGTGACTTGCAATGAATTTAGATTGCAAAATGAATCATTGCAAAGTTGATCGAGCCATATTATCTCCAAGTCATCCATATCGGAAATTTCAATTTCTTCCAAAGAGAATGAAACCTACATATATTACTCATAACATTAATTTATCCATATCGGAAATTTCAATTTCTTCCAAAGAGAATGAAACCTACATATATTACTCATAACATTAATTTATTTATTTTTTCTGAAGAACTCATAGCATTAACTATTAATTAAGTAAGAAATAAAGAAAATGGGTGGAAATAACTGTAGATAAAGAAAAGGAAGATAACTTAACTGTAGAAGATGAAAATAGAACTTTTAAATTAGTACTGCACTCCTCAATGCTCAATTGCCTTAAACATTGAAAGCAAGAAGATATTGCTGGAAGTTAATTGTGTCAAATCTTTTCAAAATTAATCGAACAAAGTTTTAAGGCCTCTAAATTGGAAAACACAACCTGCGAATAAAGTTTTTGTTTCAATCTTTCGTATTAATTAAAAGAAGAAATAATATTTAATCCAAACAAGTATGATGAAAGTTGTTAGACTAAGGATGATTTTTTTTTATTTTATTTTTTATTATCTAGAATATTGAAAAGTCCTTAAATTTACTAAAGATCGAATAGGGACTTAAACCTGAAAATAAATGACATTTGTTTTTTTATTTTTCTCACATCTTGATATATAGTGTCAACCTTTTTGTTTCTTAAAGAAAAATTGTTAATTTGACATTTATGGTCTTGTTACTATTAATTGCCATGTACTGTTTTATTTTTTATTTATTTATTTATTTTTAAAAGGAGCAACTTTATTGAAGAAAACTAAGGAAGGCAATCTTCCACAATAACAGCTAGACTCAAGACCTGCAGGAACAGACTCCATCCAGAAGCCATCTTCAGGTGACACCAAGGCCATCTTAGCCAAAACATGCCACTCTAGGAACAACAGAAAGCTTAGAAAGAGCAATAATATCAAGGATAACAGAGTCAATATCAGCACAACACTCACTCTCAGAGTTAATCAATTCAACCACTCACGTACTTAGCATCACTCTCAAGCACCGCAGGAAGAAGACCAGAATCCAACGCAAACCGGAGATCTCTCAAGATCGCCATAGCTTCCGCCATAGGAGGCGAATAACCAGCAGCAATTTTCTGGATTGAAGAAGCCATCACCTAACCTCTGCAATTACAAATGATCGCACCAACACCAACAAGACAAGGATTATCCTGAATAATCTTATAGACCCATCTATCTGAAGTCTAGACCACACCATTTCACAGCTGAACCAGACACAGCCAAAGGAACAGAACGAACAATTATATTAGCCGCCTGATATTCGCGAAGAAAACCAATAGCCCAGGCCACTACATCTTCATGCCTAAGGGAAGAGGGGGAATGAACCCGTTGATTCCTCTAAAACCAAGTTCTCCAAAGCACAACACAAAGAATTTCTAACTCCTCCTTACAAAGATTATGAAGAAAAAAGAGAAAGAAATCCCGAAAATGAGTGTCATCTCTCCAGCCCTTACCTTGAATGAAACAGCAAGCAGAGCGTGTTTGCTTCACCCTTCTGCAACTCCATAGAGCATGGGTCGTTGTTTCCGGACTATTACCACAAACAGGGCACCAAACCGCAACTGGTACACCTCTACCTGCAAGATTAACCATCACAGGGATCCAGTTATGGCATGCTTTCCAAATGAAGCATCTAATTTTAGGAGGGATTTTGAGCCTCCACAAAGACTTCCACCAGCCGCTATCACTAGACCTAGAAGGGCAGACATGATTCAGCAGCAATCTACCAACCTTATAACCACTTTTCATAGAATAAGAACCCCTTTTATCATAATGCCATAAGAGAGAATCCTCTACCTGAGACAACCCAATAGGGAGACTTAGAATTGCCTCAGTTTCCTCCAAGGCAAAAGAAGACCGTATCAGCTGATCATTCCAACAACCAGACGGAGAAATCAAAGCTTTAACTGTGGCAAACTCACCCAGAACCGGCTGTGATTGAACCCTAAATGAGTGAGGCCTAGGAATCTAGTGATCAACATAAACAGAGATAATCGAACGAGCCCCAACCCGCCATCTCGACCCAGCTTCCAAAAGATCACGGCCCCAAAGGAAGCTATTCCACACATAAGAACCTGAAGCACAATTGTCAGCCTTCAAAAAGTTAGATGTTGGGAAATACCTGCCTTTCATCACCCTAAAAGTCAAAGAGCTCGGATTCTTAATCAGTCTCCAACATTTCTTTGCAAGCATTGCCTGGTTAAAAATAGCAAGATCACGGAAGCCCATACCACCATTCTCCTTACTGTAACACATCTTAGCTCACGAGCACCAGTGAATTTTCCTATCCGCCTCCGTACTCCCCCACCAAAAGCGGTTACAAAGCGGATGAATTTCAGAGATTAGCCTTTTAGGAAGCTAAAATAAATTCATCGTGTAAATGGGAATGGATTGCACTACTGCCTTCAACAGAACTTCTTTACCACCAATCGAAAATAGTCTACTTCGCCACCCCTTTAACTTAGACCTGATCCTATCTTTGATATTCTCAAACAATTGTTTTTTATTTCTGCCTGCAAAGCTCGGGAGACCTAGATACCATTCATGGCAACGAACAAAACCAAACCCAACAAGACAAGCTAAACGAATCCCTTTCGACCTAGGCACCGAGCGGCTAACACAAAGAGCCAATTTACTGAATTTTATAGCTTGGTCCGATGCCATAGAATAGTCGCACATAATCCTTTTAATAGTCTCACACTCCCTCCTAGTGGCCTTTGCAAACATAAGACTATCATCCGTAAAAAATAAATGCGAGATAGTGGGTCCCGTACATTAATTGTCATGTACTCATTTGATATGATAAAAACAAATAATTTTTTTTTTAATAAATCCTAAATCATTTTTATGCAAATGATGACAAAATATTATTCATGATTAATATATAATAAATAATGATATATATAAAAAAAAAATAAAAAAAATAAAAAAGGTTTGACAGTGGAGTTGAAAGTCACAACATGATTAAGGTTATTTATTTATTTTATATTAGTTTATCATATGTAATAGGTTAAAAGAAATAAATTTATATAATATAAATTATAATAATATTGGAAATATGTTATCTTTAAGAGGATAATTTTGGAAGAAATTATTTTTAAGTGATTTGGAATCAAGTGAAAAGTCAAATTTTTTTACTTTTTATTTTCAGTTGTTTTATTTTTAGTATCTTTAAGTTGTTTGACCACTTTTTTTTTTTAAAAAAAAGAAGAACAATTTTATATAATCAATTCAGACACATTAAATGTTGAAGTGCAAAAAAAAAAAAAAAAAAAAAAAAAAAAAAAAAAAAAAAAAAAAAAAAACTATTGGAAGTATTAGAAGTTTAGTTGGATTATACCTATGTAAATATTCAGATTTCTATTGTACATATAAGATTAGGATTTATTAGTTTGTATTTACCTTAAACTCTTATCTCTTTAGGTCTTTATGTTTTACATGTACTCTTCCTGTTGTATTATATATTAATTCAGTAATCAATGAAAAGGTGCGTGAGAATTCAACTCCAAAACTAATCCAAGTTTATATGGTATCAGAGCTACGATTTTGCTCTAAAGAACAATATTCTTTTTCTTTTCTTCCTCTCCTACTTTGATCAATGACAACAATCAGTCCAGACTCCACACCTACCAACAGCCCCTCCACATCAACCCCAATGATCATCAATGTCACGCCAGCATCTTCGACAACCCTTCGCTTAACTGAATTTCACCTCATCACCATCAACATCTCTGCTCAGGCTCCTCTTAAGATCACAGCCAGCAACTATATGTCTTGGAAAATTCAATTTCAAACTCTCTTCATTGGATATGATCTTCTTGGATATATCGATGGCTCGAAGCCATGTCCACCAGCCACCCTTACTATCAATGACGCAGCAACTCCGAATCCGGCGTTTAATATTTGGATTCGCCAAGACCAGCTCATTCTAAATGTAATCATCGGTTCCTTGTCGCCTACTATTATCTCCTTTGTTACCATAGTCAAAACGTTAATGGAAGCATGGACCATACTTGCCAACACATATGCCAAACCATCCCATGGACGCATACAGCAAATCAAAGCACTTCTAAAACACTCCAAGAAAGGTATACAAAACATCATTGATTTTCTTCATTCTGCTAAAGCCCGTGCAGATGAACTCGCCTTACTTGGTGCTCCGGTGGATGACGAGGACCTTACTGAAAGGATCCTAGATGAACTTGATGAAGATTATAAGGAGTTAGTTCGTGCGGTTCAAGCTTGAGACAATCCCATCACATTTGATGAACTTCACGAAAAACTATTGTCGTTTAAAGCCTCTCTTCAGAACAACAAGAAGGAATCTACCACCTTTCCAGCCACAGCCAATGCAACCAACAGATCCTCTAACAACAATTGGCGTCAGTAGTCCCTCTCCAACAACAATTGGTGTTCACAATCTTCCACCAACTCGAGCTGGCGCCCGTCGCCTAACACTGTCGGATGGCCTCCATCTCCTTACAATACAGGCACACCATACAGTAGCAATTAGTCTTCCCTATGACCATACTTAGGTCTCTGCCAGATGTGTGGCACTCAAGGCCACTAGGCCAGGAGGTGCACCTCCTTTCAAATGGTTCCAATCCAGTCTCCGGATCAGGCCCTACACCACCGCATACTTTCTCACCACCACATTGGCAACCACGGGCTCACTCTGCTGCCAATACCTCCTCCAACAATCTGGCATGGCTACTTGACAATGGTGCCTCGAACCATGTCACTGCTGACTTGAGTAATCTCTCTCTTCATGCACCCTACAATGGCTCCGACAATGTCATGATTGGTGATGGTACAGGTCTTTCCATCGTGCACACTGGTTCCACATCTCTTAGAACTTATAATAAAACTTTTACTTTAAATGATGTTCTCTGTGTTCCTGCAATGAAAAAGAACTTAATATCTATTTCTCAGTTTTGCACCACTAATAATGTATCTGTTGAGTTCTTATCATCTTGTTTTCTTGTGAAGGATCTTCGTACGGGGGCAATTCTTCTGAAAGGCACAACCAAGGATGGCGTCTGTGAATGGCCGACTGTCAAACCCAAGTCTTCCCCAATCCTAGCCTCCTCTAGCACCGGAACAACATCCTCAAATTGGCACCATATATTAGGTCATCTAGCTTATCCAATTTTACAGCATGTTATTTCTAATTCAAATTTAAATTTGTCGTCTCCTATGTCAAAAGAAATTTTATGTCATGACTGTCAATGCAATAAAAGTCACAAGCATCCTTTTTCTACATCCCCTCTTGTCTCATCTCTACCTCTGAAAATCATATTTTCTGATGTGTGGGCCTCACCAGTTATTTCATGATGGCTTTAAGTACTATGTAATCTTTGTAGATCACTTCACCAAATATATCTGGTTTTATCCCCTATGAAAAAAATTTGAGGTTAAACAAACTTTCATTCGTTTTAAAGCCATTATGGAAAATTTTTTCAAAAACAAAATCACCATTTTTTACTCTAACAATAGAAGGGAATATATGTCAATTAACGATTATCTTTCAGAAAATGGTATTTCCCATCTCACAACTCCACCCCATACACCTGAGCACAATGGGTACTCAAAGAGACGTCATCGACACATTGTCGAGACTGGTCTCACACTAATGTCCCACGCCTTTCTTCCATTAGAATTTTAGACCAACGCCTTCGCCACTGCTGTCTATCTAATCAATAGGATGCCAACCAAAACACTTTCCCTTGCGTCACCTTATGAGAAATTTTTTGGCACCACGCCCAATTACTCCAAACTCAAGATTTTTGGTTGTTTGTGTTACCCGTGGCTTCGGCCATATTCGTCACACAAACTTGATCCACGCTCTAAGCCTTATGTCTTTCTTAGGTACTCGTTGTCCCAAAGTGTTTACCTGTGTTTTGATTCGTCTAGCACCAAACCGTATGTCTCTCATCATGTTGAGTTTGTAGAGTCCGCCTATCCATTCAAAACATTAAACACTAGGTCACACCATCCAAACTCCACCGCCTTAGAGTTATGGGATCCGCCAACCTTCACTATCGGTCTTCCAAGTCAAGGTCAATCGACACCCCCCTCAGTTGTGCTCACACCAGAATTGCCACTGTCCATTGACTCTTCTACATCACTACAAGTTGAAGTTCATCAGGTTCCCTCCACAACAACCACTGTCACACTAGAAACACGGTCCACTGCAGTTGCTACTGTCACACCGAGTCATTCTCCTACTGCCATTGTCATGCTGAGCCACTCTTCCATTATCACCGTCCCAGCTGGTACACAAGCTGCTGCCAGCCCTGCACTGGAATCAGTCCTGCCTTCACTGTTAACCTCTGCCCAACAGTCATCTTCTCCGACCACATCCCCTACATTACCGACCAAGCACCACATGGTCACTCGAGCCAAGAACAACATTCACAAACCTTTGCAAATACTCAATCTTCACACCCAACTACATCACCCTGCTGAATTCGAACCTACTACAGTAGCACAAGCTTTAAAAGATTCAAATTGGAGAAAAGCCATGTCAGAGGAATGTGATGCACTGATCAAAAATATAACTTGGGAGCTGGTCCAGCTGAACGAAAACAATAATATCATTAGCTGCAAGTGGATTTTTTGAATCAAATGAAAATCCGATGAAACAATTGACAGGTTCAAAGCTCGCTTAGTTGCAAAAGGTTTCAACCAAAGGCCTGGAGTCGACTATTTTGAAAGTTCAGTCCAGTTATCAAACCCACAACAGTAAGACTCGTCCTCAACATTACCAGTAGTCATGGCTGGTCTCTACGTCAACTAGACGTCAACAATGCCTTCCTATAGGGTCGGCTTACTGAAGATGTCTACATGACTCAACCTTCAGGCTTCATTGATTTAGATCATCCAAATCATGTTTGTAAGCTTTGTAAAGCTATCTACGGACTCAAGCAGGCCTCGCGTGCATGGTACCATGAGCTGCACCAATTTCTCATTGCATTTGGGTTCCAGAACTCCTACGTAGACACTTCACTGTTTGTTCTCAAAACTGGTGGTACTCTTCTATACCTTCTAATATATGTTGATGACATCATTCTTATAGGTAACAGTGCAGTCTGGGTTGAACAATTTGTTGAAACTCTTACTTAGAGATTCTTGCTGAAAGATTTTGGTACCCTCTCATACTTCCTTGGAGTTGAAGTAATTTCGCACAAGAATGGAGTTTTACTATCACAACGGCGTTACATCATGGATCTTCTTGCTTGCACAAACATGTCGGGTGCCAAACCGGTTCAAACCCCACTACCTACAAGTCCCCCAATCAGCCTACACTCAAGCACACCTCTAGGTGATCCAACTACGTATCGATCGGCCAGACATCTCCTATGCGGTTAACAATCTATCTCAATTCACGCATCAACCATCGACCGACCACTGGGAGCTAGTCAAACGTGTGCTAAGGTACTTAGATGAAGGTATTCTCATCTTTCGTGATTCCCCGATCTCTCTTCATGCTTTTTCTGATGCGGATTGGGCTGGAAACAAGGATGATTACTCGTCCACTAGTGCCTACATTGTTTATCTCGATCGTAATCCAATCTCTTGGAGTTCAAAGAAACAACACACTATTGTGCGCTCATCTACAGAGGCTGAGTATTGCACTGTCGCGTCCACAGCTGCCGAACTCAATTGGGTGTGTTTTCTATTGACGGATCTTGGTCTTACACTGTCAACAGTTCCAATCATTTATTATGACAATGTTGGTGCCACTCAACTATGTTCTAATCCGATCTTTCACTCAAGAATGAAACATGTTGCAATCGATTTTCATTTCATAAGGGACCAAGTTCAATCAGGACCACTAAGGGTGGCTCATGTGTCGTCCAAGGATCAGCTAGCGGATGCTCTTACAAAGCCACTTCCGCGTTCAAACTTTCAGACAATCAAATCCAAGATTGGCCTCTCCAGCCGTGGCCTATCTTGAGGGGGCATATTGGAAGTATTAGAAGTTTAGTTGGATTATACTTCTGTAAATATTCAAATTTCTATTGTACATATAAGATTAGGATTTATTAGTTTGTATTTACCTTAAACTCTTATCTCTTTAGGTCTTTATGTTTTACATGTACTGTGCTGTATTATATATCAATTCAGTAATCAATGAAAAGGTGCGTGAGAATTCAACACCAAAACTGATCCAAGTTTATACAAACTACCCCCAACTATTTTAAAAGATTTTTAATACAAGATTTTCATTTTTATTTTAGACTACATTCTATAAAAACTAAGAATTTCTCTAAGTTGCTACTTGCTAGTGCCATAATATCTTTAAGTTAAGTATTCATCAAATTTTTTTTTTAATGAAAACATTTAGAAAAATGGATTATACAAGTAAATTCTAAAAGTCCTAAGAGAAAAATATAACATAAATCCTTTTTCAACTTGGACATTTTTAAAGATAAATGAGGACCTAGATGAAATTTTATGAATTTCAATATTTTGATGAGATTTTTTTTTTGGAAGTAAAACAATGATATATACTAATATACTTATAATTTCTTTATTCCAAGCCTGATGGAATGAAATTCTAATGAAATTTCAACACTCCACACACTAATGAAATTTTATTATTATCAAGTGAATACCACTATAAGAGAGAAATTAACATCCAAGTAAGTATCAATCCTGTTCGCAGTGGCTATAGGGTGGATTGTGAGAGGTTGGTGTTGGCTAGCTCTCCGGGCCTTTGTGGTTCGGAGTTGTGGTGGAAATCTCTTTGGAGGTTTTGAATACCAGCGAAAGTTAAGATATTTATCTGGAAGGCCTGTCACAATTGTCTGCCTACTTCTTTGAACTTGATGAAGCGAGGAATCAAAGTTGACCCTTATTGCCCGGTTTGCAGAAGGAAGAAGCTGGAGTCAATTGTTCATGCTGTCTGGGGCTGTTCAATCCTTGACCGTAAATCCAGTTGACTGGAACATATTCTCCGACAGACACAAGGGAAAACAGTGGACGGTTGACTTAGCCCGGAAGACATGCACATGCAACAAATTCCAAATGGACTTTTTACCATGTTCACACGCACTCGCAGCGGCAAGGTACATGCGGACTTTGTCCAGTTAACGCTTTATATTACCCAAACGTGAATCTAACTGTTTCCATTGTTGCAGGGAGCGGAACGTGAATTTCACATCTCTATGTGCGGATTACTACAAGAGGGAGACACTTATTGATGCATACTCGGTTCCTATTATGCCTGTTGGTCATCCTTCTTCATGGGTAGTGTCATCCGACATCGCAGCGCGGGTGGTTTTAAATCCAAAGAAGAAGAGACAATCCGGTCGCCCGATGGAGGGTCGACATGTCTCGTCTTCTGAGAGGACAACCTCACAGTCGTGTAGAAGATGTGGACAAGCAGGACATAACAGCAGGAGGTGTTCCAACCTGCCTATGGTTAATGAAGGTCCCAGTAGAATTGTTCCCGAAGAATACCGTCGCAAGTGTAGCATCTGTCATTCAACTGGACACAACAAACAAACATGCCCTCAGAAGGACTCTACCATGGAATGAATGGAGCCTTACAAGAGGAGACTTGACCCCACGTCATAAATGTTGTCATGGAAGCGATTGAAGGGATGAGAGTTGCATTGGGTGCTACTGTTGTGCTAAACTACTGTCTGTAGGGGCTTTTCCATCCTGCTCGGAAGGTTAGGGAAGTGTACTGGAAGATTTACAACTCCCTATATATTGGCGCTTAAGATGCTCTCGTGGCTGCTTATCCGACACTAAACGACGAGCATAATAACATATACAGTGGGCCAGAGTTAGTGATGTTTATCTAAGTGCAACGAGTTTCAGCCAGAGTTAGTGATGTTTATCTGAGTGAACGATGCAATCATCTTAGGACTTTTCATGCTTTGATACTTTTTAACTTTGTGTATGCTTTGATATATGTCAGTATTTTAGAAATGAAAACCACATGGTGTAGTTTCTTACAATGTGTAGTTTCTTCCCGAGCCTTTTCATGTTTGATGTGTGCCTTACCCGTGACTTTTGTTGCCTTATCCGTGACTTTTCATGCCTTACCCGTGACTTTTCATGCCTTACCCGTGACTTTTCATGCTTTACCCGTGACTTTTGTTGCCTTACTCATGACTTTTCATGCCTTACCCGTGACTTTTGTTGCTTTACCCGTGACTTTTCATGCCTTAGCCGTGACTTTTGTTGCCTTACCCGTGACTTTTCATGTGTTTTCTTTTATTAATGGTTTTCTTTTATTATTCTTATTCACTTAAATAGGCAAAATCATGTGTGCTGGAATTGAATAAATTTAATCGAATAATTTAAACAAAAAATACATATGTTATGTACATCAACTGTATAATAGAGAACAACACATATATACATCAGCTACACAACACTGTTGTGTAGCGAGTTGCAAAAAACCTCCACAGCCATCTTCTCCCTGATGGTGCCCATATCATCTTCCGTCCAGTCGAACTCCTTCCTGTTTGCTAGCAAGTACTCTGTCAAGTCACGGGAAACTTATCAAAAGTCACGGGACACTTATCAAAAGTCACGGGAAACTATACTGCTATCACGTGACACTTATCAAAAGCCAAAAGTCACGGGACACAATACAAAAGTCACGACACACCATACAAAAGTCACGACACACTATACAAAAGTCACGGGACACTATATAAAAGTCACGACACACTAAACAAAAGTCACGACACACTATACAAAAGTCACGACACACTAAACAAATGTCACGATACACTATACAAAAGTCACGACACATTAAACAAAAGTCATGACACACTAAACAAAAGTCACGGAAACCCAGAAATTCATCGTCCTCAAAACAACTCTTTTCTGAAACTAAAACCCTAACCTAACCTCATCGTACAAACACAGTCAACCACAATCAACCACAATCAGAAATCCAACCTAATCTACATCATGAGTATGGCATCAAACATCAAAACACATTAAATTATCAACCGGAAAAACGCGTCAGGAACAAGAACTTACCCGAGTCTTTTGAGATCTTCGGTGACTTCTCGTCGATGCCATTCCTGTTGGGTTTACTGTAGCGCCATTGCCGGGGGTTCACCGTCCACTTTCCGTCGACTTTAGGGCTGTTGGACCGTCCGGTGACTTTAGGGCTGTTCACTTTTCACTTTTCACTTTTCATTTTTTCTCTTACTTTCTCTCACCGTTTGAAATTGCACAAACAGACAAATGAGGGTATTTTTGTCTGGTCACTCAAATAGGTGCCTTTTAAACTTAGATTAGTAAAGTGGTGACAGTTACCAAAAAACCGCCCCAAATAGTGCTATTTAATTTTTGAACCCATATTATATATTATATATTATAATATATAATATACATATTATATATAATATATATATTATATATATTAATATTATATATATATATATATATATAATATGTAATAATATATAATATATAATATAATATATAATATAATATAATATATATATATTATAATATATGTAATATATATACATTCGGGTGGCAGGTACCCCTAGGTGCCTCACTTTCAGGTTTTAGAGCTTTCCCCACAATGGCGGCCTACCCACGGCCTAAACAGGGTACTCACAAAGCAACCATCAAGAGACAGACAGGGACCTTAAGCCGATAACATCAGCCAAAAACATCTCATTTTCTGATGTGCAGGATCCTCAACTAGAGGCAAGCACAGAGCATACTGAGATAATTACAGACTGCTAATTTATATGAGAGACATGGCACTCGAAGGAAGAAGATGAAAATTTAGCAAGACATAATTGTTTTGAAACGAGAGATATTTTATTTGTACAAGTCTTCTGAGACTGAGTTTTTACAAGAGAAGACCTCTCCTTATATAGGGGAGAGAAAAGATACAGATAAGGCTATTACACAGTGAAGCTACAAATGTGGCAGCAGCCTAGCAAAAGCATAAAGAGCAGAGTAGGGCCATCGGCCAAAATCTTACAGATAATCAAACCAAATAAAACAAACCATGCCTAATAAGACGAAAGAACATAATTAAACCTAATAAAGCCAAAACAAGCCTAATAAAACAAAATAGCTTTATTAATAACTTTACGTGCTGGATCTGAGCTGAGATGCAATCACGGGCTTGTGGATAGATTGCAATTGACATGATCTTCATCATCTGAGTCCTGAGCTCCACAGATAAAGCAAGGCCAAGCTGAATCAAAGGGTTCCTGGGAGTCAATCATGTATGAATTTAGGAAAGGATTCCAACTTTGACCGGGGTCTCTTGGAACATTGGGGAGGATGTAAATTTCGTCAGTGGAGACGTAATTAACATCACAGAGGAAATTGAGCAATCCGACCTGGAGAATTCTCGGGTACATTTTTGGATAATCATATGTGGTGTGCCATTCATAACTGGTGTTGGCAGTCCAAAGAAGTCTTTTGTGAGGATTGTACCTGTAAGGCCTATGGAAAATCCATATACAGCATACCGAGGCAGCAGATTCATAATCAAGCTTCCAAATGTTATATTGTCCCATGAGCTTAGTGAGTTCATTTTTCGAGTTTGTCAAAGACGTGAACCATTGGAGAAAAACCCTGAGCAGAGAGTTTTGTTGAGAAGGATCACGAAGATGACCATACAAAGCCTGAAGAGGGAAGACAACAGCATGGTGATGTAGAACTGATAAACACTAGAGGAACCAAAGCAGTTGAGGAGAAAAGTAGTAGAATGGTGGCATTATGAATGGGTCTAGGAATGGTCTGGATAAATTGGTGACTGTGTGGCAACAGTCCTGACTGTTGATGCTGGCTAAGTAGACTGGAAGTTGAGCCTTGGCGAAGGACTGGATCTGATCTAGGGAAGGTTGTTGATCAGGAGGCAAGGTGGCCAAGAGTTCTGGGGGGAACGAGTAATCTTGTATGACTGGAGAGGATGATGAGGGACCAGCATGAGATGATGGGGGACCAGTAGGAGAAGCCATGTAGACCAGAGGATAGTGACCTGTGGGTGTAATGAGATGAGTGAGTGGAGGCTTAGTGAGTGGAGGCCTTGAGAGCATATCAGCAATGATATTATGATGGCCTTTCCCGTGTCGAACAGTGAAATCATATCTGGCAAACCAATCTTTGAGCCTCAACAGGAGAGGATTGGGAGGAATCTTGTTACGAAAATCGAGGACCTTTGGAAAAGATGAGTTGTCCATTTCAACAATAAAGTTTCTTGTCCTGAGGTGAAAATTGAGCTTTTGGATTCCATTTTTGACAGCAAGAATCTCTTTGTAGATAGTGTGATAATGCTGTTGGGAATCTTTGAATTTTCCACTAGCATGACCACAGTAACTTCTTTGTCCGTCGTGATCTTCAATGAGCACAGCTCCCCAAAAAATATCACTGGCATCAGTCTGGAGAATAAGTTGACCAGAAGAAGGAATAGTAAGAGCTGGAGGAGGCTGAGAGATTTCTTTTAATTTACGGATGGCCTCAGTATGGGAGGAACTCCAAGGAGGAGGACGCTTCTTGAGGAGCGTAGAAAGAACTGAGGTGTAATGGCTGACATGAGGAATGAAATCTCTGACATAGTTGACGATACCAAGAAATTGTTGAATTTAATGGACATTGAGATCTGAATCAGGGAAGTCCAATAATCGAACAGCCAAATGAGGACCAGGCCGATATTGGCCATTGGCAATGTGCATTCCAAGAAACTCAATTTCAGATTTTCCAACTATGCTTTTCTTTTCAGAGAGCATGATCCCATATCGATTAACAATGTCATGGAACTGTTGAAGAAGAAGGATGTGGGAGGTCTCATCTGGAGAGAACAGGAGAATGTCATCAATGTAGATGAGTGCTGAGTGTAGAAGAGGATGGAATATCCTGGTTACAGCCTTTTGGAAAAGGAATGGAGCAGTTTTCAGACCAAAAGGGAGAACAGTCCATTGATATTGAGCATTGGGAAGACAGAAAGCTGTCTTGTATCTTTCATCTGGATGAATACCAATTTGCCAGAAGGCACCTTTGAGATCAAATTTGGAGAAGATCGTAGCTCCAGGGAGCTGAGAGAATAGGACATTTGGTCTGGGAACTGGAAACTTGTCATCTCTGAGAAAAAGATTGAGTGGCTTGTAATCCACAACTAATCTCTTTTTTCCTCTGATCAATTCTGAACGTTTTTCAACGTAAAATGCTTGACACGCCCAAGGAGAAGAGGTGTGTTCTATCAGACCTTGACGAAGGAGTTCATTGCACTCTTCAGTAGCTAGTTTGAGGTCTGATGGAGACATGCCTGAATGAGTAGCCTTGGTAGGATTAGAATCTTCATTAAGCTTGATAAAGAAATCTGGATTTTTCCACAGAGGAGATGGATGAGAGAAAGTGGCATGATTGTCAGCACAAAGCAAGAGCAACTTCTGTTGTATCTGCTCAAAAGGGGCTTGGATTGCAGAAAGCTTAAAAATCTTAGGGATTTTAGAAAAAGCTTTGAAATTCTTTTTGTACCGAATTCCGGAAGGGAGGATCTGGAGGGATTTACATTGGCGAAAAACATCCCAGCCGATGAGGATATCTTTATCTGGAAGAGGTGTGCCAAGGACATGGACCCAAAGAGTAAAGGATGGGAAAAATTGGATACCAATCTTTTTTCTGGAAATCAGATGAGTGGCAAAAACTTTTCCATCAGCGGCTATGAAATGGTGCTCTTGGGATTTCCAATATTCGGGGGGAAGGATAGTTGGATTCATCATGGTGTTGTGAGATCCTGTGTCAAGATAAGCAATGACATCGACAGGTTTAGAATATTTGTCAGGTCGAATCCGAACCGGAGCATGGGGTCCAAACTGAGGAACGAGGGGAATAGCTTGATAAGCTTCTGGAACAGAACTGTAATCTGAAGAGCCAGAGGATTCTGAGTCAGAAACATCTTCCTGAAGAACAAAGGTGGTAGAGGGATCTGTTTGATCCTGTTCAGAGAAGATTGATTCAATATCTGCGTCAGATGGAACTTCATCAGCAATGTCTCTTAGTTGCTGAACTAATCTGGCGGACTTTGCCTTTTTGTTGGGACATTTCTTTGCATAATGTCCGGGTTTGCCGCAAATGTAGCAATGTTGGGATTTATTCCAACCTCACTTTGTTTTCTTTCTGAAGAACTTGAATCTTTTTGAGCTACCTTTCTTGTTTTTGAAGTGTTTGAAAGGATTCTTCTTTTTCGTTTTGCAGGTGCAAGAGGAGGATTTGCACTTAATCTGAAGAGACGGTTGATGGCATTGAAACTGAAGGTTTTTTCCTTCTGTGAGCATCTTGGAGAAGAATCTTTGGGTAGCACAGAGTTTATCCAGAGAGCTGAGAGCATACATGTGGAGTTCACCTAAGGATGTGTCATTGAGAGATCTTCCCGAGGTGTCAATTTTCCGTTGTATCTCATCTTGGAGGTCATCTGGAAGGGAATTGACATAGACTTGTTTAAGACTATGATCATTAATTCCGCCGAGGGTATGATACCGTTGAGACATCCGTTTGTAGTGGAACATGATGTCTTTCCGTTTGAGAGAGCAACAACGCATGTCAAAGAATTCTTGGCGAGCTTGTTTGTAAATGTGATCTGGATCACCAAGGAATTCTCTGAAAATATATCCCATGGCTTGGGAGGCTAAGGGAACACGAACAAATTGGAGTTGTCGATATTCACCAAGAGCCTGGTACCAATCTCTGAGAGAACCAGTAAAACGAGAGACAAACTCATGTAATATTGATTAAAAAAATAATATATATAATATATATAATAATATAATATATATTTATATATCCTTAATATAATATATAATAATAATATATTATTTTTAGAAAGAAAGGTATTTTTGGAATGGACGGACGTCGGCGGTGGGTGGCCGGTGGCAACGAGCAGTGGTCCGATGGTGAGGGAGGTGGTTATTATAAATATAAAAAATGTTATTTAATTAAATATTATTATTAAATATTAAATAATGAAAATTAAAAAAAATATATATTAACATTTCTTGACAGTTAAAAATAAAAACTGTCAAGAAAAAAAAAACTTATAATTTATGATAGTTTTTAACTGTCAAGAAAAAAAAAAAAAAAAAACTGTCAAGAAAAAAAACTGTCATAAAAAAACTGTCATCTATAAGGGTTTTTCTAGTAGTGCATATTTCTTGGTCCTCTACCAATCAATTATCATATACTTTTAAGCGGTAGATCAAATGTGGCTTTGACACCAAAAACAAGAGAAAAAAGAAAAGAAAGAAAAACGGATAAGAATAAGGAAACAAATGAAGAGAAGTTGAGTACCTGGCAGATTCCTCTTTTAAAAACTTCATAGGCTACTAGTCAAGCAACGCAGATAACTCTCCACCAAGATAAATGTGTATAGAAGTATGAGGAAACAAGAAGCATCAGTATAATTAAGTGGTATTTTTTATTACCGATAAACATATACCATATATCGAATATCAGGATTTCCAAATTTGAACAGATTGAAATTATCATCTTCACCTAATCAACAATTTTCTTATTGACTACTTGTTATGAATTTGATTAACAAACTTGTTGAATCAACAACATCTAGGTACATGTACAGATGTACTTGATACATAGCTTGTTTAAACAAATAATTGGAAGATTAAACTCATAAATCTGTGCATAATCTAACACAAACAGACCCTTTCATATTTTTTTCCTAAAAGAACAGTTCACTTTCAAAATTTTACTAGTATGAAACAAAATTCGAAAAAATTCGAAACTGGGCAGCAAATACTAAATAGGGACATGACTTTAAGAGATTCTACTAGTAAAAAAAAAAAAGCATACATAAAAATGTTAACGATGATAAATAAATAAAAAAAATAATAATAAAAAATAAAATAAAATAAACGAAGGTTATACAGGATTCTTAACGAGGCAATTTAATGATCATGCCATTCAAAATTGCCACTTACAATAGCACTAAATATCCTTTACATAAGAAATAATGCCATTCAACAATACTTGCATCATGTATTTTCAAGAATCAAATCGATGTAGTATACTTATAATGATAGTTGTTGAAAAGAAAAAAAAAAGATCGATGACAATTAATTAAAAAAAAAAAGATACCAACAAGCTCTAGTATAAGAGATCTTACCGACCAAAAGAAGGAAGGCCGCCTCCACCTATGAGTGATTCTGTGCGAAGTGTGTAGCTTTTAATATAAATCAGCTAAATTTATATTTCAGGATATATATCCCAATAATACTTTAATATTGGTCCCACCCTTCTCATACCATCCAAAAAAACATGTACAGCTCATAAAAAAATAAATACTAATATCATTTTTTTTGAAACGTCAAAACAATAAATACTAATATCATAACAATTTAATCAGCTAGTTAACACTTGCAAACTAAAAAACACATCAACTTCCCTATCATGGACTCCTCACCAAATAAAAATTTAAACATCAGTAAAGAAAATGAAAAAAATAAAATAAAAAAATGGTACCTAACAATAATTAGCAAAACTCAGAATTTGATACCATGGTTTTGATTCCTTGAATTGAATGTTTAAGCATTCAGTGAAGTACACATAATTACTTAATTTTTCAAATCCTAATAGTGAAAAAAAAAAAAAAATCCCCACATTTTGCTTTACTATTCAAAACCCTCAAATGATTTAAAACTGCTCAAAATGAAAAGTTACCAACAACTCACAAAAACAGTAACGACACTACCAAGATTTTGACACTTGAACCAATAATGAAAAAAAAATTCTTCTAAGACTGGTGAAACTAAACTATACAGAGGTAGCAAGTAAAAACAAAACAAACCTTTTACCATGAAAAAAAAATCCTAACCCACCATCTCCTCCTCACTTCTGTAGTGAAATCAGTAATTTGACTGAAGCAGGAAATTATTCTCAATACAGAACAAGGAAATCATCAACTGAAGTGGAGCCACAAGAAACAGAGCACCCAAACAAACCTACAACCATCTTTGGCTTTATAAATATTTGATTTTGATTCTCTTAATTTTAGCCTACCTTTAGCTGTTTCTTTACTCTAACAAAGTAAGCATTTTTATTCTTGTTTTAATTTCCCATTAGTATGTTCTTTGCACTACTCTAACAATCAACCAAATGCCATCAAATCCAAAGATCAAATCTGTTCTAAACATACCTAGAAAGACAAAACATTTGAAGAACATTTTAAAAAGTAATTTTTATCAGAAAAGTTTGATTTTGATGACTTACTTGTTTCCTTTAATCTTGAACCAGGCCTCAGCACAGTGTTTGTGTGTAGCAGCCAAATCAGCCTTGCAAGAACAACCCAATTCAATTGGCAAACCAGATTCTTGATTAGTAGCATCAAAGCTCGGATGACAAATCCTACAATCACAGATTTAAATTATCTTTTTCCAATAAATGTGAATAATTCCATGCATAAATTAATGTTTTAAATGAACTTTAGAATCTCTCAACTAATTGCATCTCAATATCAATTCAAAAAAGGTTCCAATTCCCATAAAAATATTCGAATTTAATTCAAGTATTTACACAAAATATTATTACCATGGTCCATGGCCACTGACATGAACATAAATACATAATTACAATTTACTTGCAATAAAAATGTTGATAAGAAGCAAAAGAAAATAGCAACGTTAGACAAATCTTTAAATCTAATTAGTAGAAGGCCACACACCTTAAGGAGACCAACACTGCAGCAGAGAGGAGGTTTAATGTGATTGGAGCAGCCGTGGAGGATCGCGTGAAGAGGTTTGATTCTTGTTAAATGTTGAGTGGTTTGAGACAACATGATCTTCTGACACAGGATCTTCTCTTTTTAATCTCAACACCACCAACAACAAAATTAATAAAAAACACAAATTTATATATATATATATATCGCATCAAAACAGATCCAAAACTCACAAGTACTTGAAGCAGATCTTGGTCGGTGTGGCCGGATTCGACGGTGGAGAACTTCTGATTTGGTTTTTGTTCTTCGAATTCGTGCTCCAGCTTTCACTTCAAAGCTTCTTCGAGTGGAAAAAAGTTTGGTGTTTTTTGTGACCCATCGCGAATTGGAGAGATACGGAGTTGGAGGTTGAGGAAAGAAAATGAGAGAGTAGAGGTGAGACTACATGAGAGTGGCTGCGTAAATGTCTGAGGGAAATTTGGATGCAGGGTTTTTTTTTTTTTTAGGGATTTAGGTTTTAGAGATCCACTTTAGAGAGGGAACTGATTTAGGGGATTTTGGGAATTAGCGGAATAGCGGGAGTGTTTTGTATTCCCTCTGATAATTTAATTACTTTCCAATATGGACTTTGCCCGTAGTAAATAACTCCAAGCACTACGGACAAAGCCCGTAATACATACATTTTTCACAACGAGCCCATTTATGCTCGTAGTAGTTAATTATTATCCTTCACGGGCTTTTAAAGGCCCCGTAGTAAATAATTTTACAAAACAAACTTTACTACGGGCTTTTAATTGCTCGTAGTCAATAACGGTTTTCCATCACGGGCCTCCCATGCTCGTAGTGAATGGCCTGTAGTGGATGACCAGTTTTCTTGTAGTGACGCCCTAAAGAAATGAAAAACTGAAAAGATCTGAAGATCTGCAATTTTTTTTGTTTTTTTTTTTAAGCTTCTACTTTTGCATATTTGTTTCTGTGCACAGCAAGTCAGCAACACAAGTTTCTTCTTCTCCATTTATTTTCTATATCCTCGTCGTTAAGTAAAATTTCACAACTTATGAAATTTCATCTCTCCTTCATTAAAGATGAGATTTGAAGGAATGATTTCCCTTTAAAAATTTTTTTTGAAGGTTTCAAAAGAAAATGAAAAGATGCAATAAAAACACAGAGCAGAAGGATAATGAAAACAAAAATTCTTGTTGACTACACATTTAATTGAAGACTTATTTAATCAATATTCTTTCACGAATCTACTCCATTTAACAACCAATGAGTCTAATCCCTTTATAATTCGATTCTTAGTTAAAGTAACTGTCATTAGGTGAGTGAATGCAAATTTATTGTGGCTATTGATACGAATGGTGGAGAAGACAGGATTGAGAAGTGAGAACAAAAAAATGAAAATGGGTCTGTGAAGAAGAGAGAGAAGACTTCAAAAGAAATGGTCAAATTATGAGAACAAGGTTAAGCCTTCTCTGCTGGTCTTTTGTGAATGCCTCCTCCTCTGAAATCAATGGAGGGGGCAGCCTCTTCAGTGCAATTACGGAGGTCAGCGTCGCTGCCTCCATAGGAAAGGCCGCCTTGTGGCCTCCATGTTTATATTTCCTTTTTTCCTTTTCTTTCTTTCTTTTTTTTTTTTTTTAAAAAAAACTTAATTAATAAATTATTATTTTTCAATATTTATCTTGATGGTATTTTAGTATTTTCACTCTTTATAACAAGGGTAAAATGGATTTTTTATTGATGTTAGAACTAACAGAATTTATTAATTACAGGGGAGTTCAATGTCAATTTTTATATATTAAAGTTGTTTCTGTGTGTCACAATTTATATAGTAAATTGTGTGTAATTTGTTCTTTATGAAAACACAAAAAGCTTCTTAGTTAGTTTGTTTTCTTTTCTATAGTCAAATAGTATTGAATTTTATTGAAAACTTATAAAAAGTGACTGAAAACATAAATATCACAAAATCAGATGTCTGCTTCTTTTTTTATTTTATTTTTTTATTTATGTGAATTTGAATTTGAGTGTTAAATTAAATTATTCGTAAATAACTGAAAATAAATAATTTTATATTTATGTTCTTTTGACTAGTATTTGTTAAATATTAACATTTTAATAAATTCATGACAACTAATTTTATTATTTTAAAATAAAATTATTTAGTTATTATTAATATTTAAAAATTTTAAAGTATTTAAAAAATTATATTATTTAATTTAAAAAGTATTTAATGCAGTTTAATTTCATAAAAGTACAAGATATTGTGCATAAAACAACTGACTTAAAAGTAAATTATAAAAAGGAAAGTTTGTTTTTTTAAAACTTAAAAAAAAAAAAAAAAAGTTTAGTTGCCGTATATCTGGAAACCAACACGCCTGTTATTTTTTTTATTTTTTTATTTTTTTATTTTTTTTTTGACAATATGTTATTTTTCTTCTTAAACACATAAAAAAAAAAAAAAATTAAAAAAAGGAAAGTGAATATTAGATTGATAATCTAAAGTGCAAGAAATTAACAAAATACAAGACAAATTAACCAATGTCATTAATTCATATAAGAAAACAAAACACGTACTGTGTTCATACCATCATGGGTTAGCAAGCCAACTAGTAAAAGTTCAAGAAGCATATTATATGTCAATAATCAAAAGTTAAAATTTAAATATAGGCATATAGCCCATTTTGATAACTTTATAAGTTAGATGTTATGAAGAACATCAAGTCAAAGGACGGGTTCGACCCAACAACTCTTCCGTTATCTTAGATACTGTTTTTTTTTTTTTTTTCCTTTCTTCCTAAAAAGAATAATACTTTTTGTGTTAATTGAGAAAAAATTCGTTTTTAATTTATTTTATAATCTTAAAAGTGTGTTTAAAGATATATGTTATGGCAAACTTTACAAAATAAACGTGAAATGAAAAGAAATAAAAAAAATTTATTCAAAGAAATGATTTTGAATAGACCTCCAACCAACGGAGGTTGAACGACATCGAACCAGACATCAGCAACAACTTTAAAATCAATCCATCTTTTTTCAAGGAGTTCGATAAAAACTATCTTCTTTATTAATCAGGTATATCCGTATATGGTTGAAAGGTCACATTTTAGTAGGGTTATACTTTAGCTGAAGGTCAGAAGTTGCATTTAATACTCTTTGCTTTCTGGGACAAGAGGTAGAATTACTTGGTTAATTATCCTAATCAGTGATATTTTAAATTACCATTTGTTTCTTCTTCTGATTTGCGGTGTTCTGGGCCTGATCTTATTTCTTTTGTAGACATTTCAGCTTTTTTTCTTTTTCTTTTTTTCCTTTCATGACTAGTGATGTGCAATAATTCAATTATAGTATGAATGCGTTTTATTTAGGGTTTTAGATTCGCTTTTATATTGGGATGATAACTGTTAAAGGTATAAATGATTCATCAGATAATTCTTCACAAGTTCAAGCACATTTGTGCTCTGCTGACAGGTCTAGTGACTCAAAGAGAACTGGTGATTGCAATCCCAATCAGAGACAATCTTACTATGCTTTGTTGGTGTATGTAGACCCTCGAATGATGAATCAATTCTTAGCTAATCAACAACTACATCAACATCAGCAAGATCAATCTACATTTAGGGACTACCACTGCGATTGAGTTTGATGAACTGTCTGTAACCGATCTCTGAAAATATTATGTTTTTATTAATTAACAAAATCAATACACTCTGACTTTATATACAGTCGTGATTATGGTGCTAGAAGACGACCGGACTCAAGGAAGGATTTTAGGACAAATTTGTTTTCGGTTGTCATAGACAACTTGAATCCTTAGGCGGACGTTGCTTGTCTATGGAGTGTTTTCAAAGTTTTTGGTAGAGTGAGGGACATTTTTCTCTCTGCAAAAAACTTATCCAGGAAGAGTAGCTTCGCCTTCATTAGGTTTAACACAAGAGATGAAGCAAGTAAAGTGGCTAGTAAGGCTACGCTACTGGGATGCATATCTATGGATGGCCTATTAGTGCAAAAGTGGCAGATTATGGATGGAGTAATAGGAAATCCCCTGTGGAAAGGAAGTCAGGAGCCAGGACGGGTTTTTTTCGGTCAACAGAGCGATGAATGAGGGGTATCTTCGGCTCAAGAAGACCATTTTCATTCCAGATCATATGCAGAGGTGGTTAAGGGATCGAGGGTTACTAGCAAGGTTGCGGATGAAAATGGGAAGGGACGCCCAATAACCATGAGCTGGACAAGACAACCAGACAATGAGGAAAGGTTATCAAGGTGTGATGTTGGGGTCCTCAAGGAATTTTCCTCTGTTTTCAGTGTTAACAAGAGACTTGTTGATAGGGATTATTCCTACTTTTACTCATATTTGGGTGACAAAAATATTCTTTGGTGCTTTGGTACCACTTTAGAGAAGGAAGGTTTCCTTAAAAACATATTTTTCTAGGAGGATTGCTTTTCTTCTATGTCAAGATGGTTGGAAGCATGGTCCACGAAAAGGAAGTTAGTTTGGCTGAAGATCTATAGGGTTCCAATCAGTTGTTGGGGAGAATCTTTTTTTATGAAGCTTGGAAATCAGATGGGTACATTAGTCTTCATAGAAGAAGATACTCGCAGAGGAAAAAGACTTGACAGAGGAAAGATCTTAGTTTTACTTCCTCATGCTTGGAATTGTGACAACTAGGTCAATGTAAGCATGGATGGTAAGATTTTCTCGATTCAGACGGAACTTGACTCTGAACTAGTGTCTTTGTCTTGGTTGGAACAACTATTGGGATTATCTGAATTCCAATCCAGTAGTTCTCAGATTGCCTCACCGGAGAAAGAGGAGGAGGTCCGGCCAAATTCAAATGTTTGGTTGCTAAAAAGAAAGAGTTTGATAGCTGAGGGTGATAGGAGTTTGACAAATGGCAGTAACAGCAGATCTAAAAGCAACCATCATTGTCACCGCATGAGAAGTATAGGAAAGTATGAAGACTTTTTGGAAGTCAATTGTTTTTCTCAAAAGCAGACCAGAAGCCGAGAGGAAGTAGGTGGTGGAGAACAGGTTGAGGGTGACAAGGGCAAAAGGCTATGGGTCCGGAAATCAAAGCCTAAAAGGTTGCCTAACTTCTATGGAAATGCAAAGCTTTCTATAGGGGAAAAAAAGGAAAGAGATCCAACTTGTCTTGGCAGGGCTCGTCCAGCTCTTCAGAATCTAACAGCAGCAAAGAGGAAATTTATAAATTTTCATGTCAGAAAGGTGAGTGCTCTACCAAGAAGATAGACGTTGTGCCTCTTTCTATTGGGCCTGAGAAGAGGGTGGACTATGTGGTTGTAGCTTCAGATGTAGCCCAACAGAGGTGTTCCAATATTGTTGTGGACCTTACAGAGAAGGGTGATGGTTTGTCTAAAACAGCCCAGGTAGTCTTCCTGAGACGCAATCTGATGACATTGAGGAGCAAGCCCACAACGTTGAAAATGGGCATCACATATCTACTTCAAGTGAACCTTTACTGGATATTGTGTATGATAAGGAAGGGACTGCTGGAGTGAAAACCCCAGTCAAAACCACGAAGCAGAGAAGAGCCACAAAGAAAGGTGTGGCGACTAAATGTCACAAGATGCGAACTAGAAATTCAAAGGACACTTATCAGGTTAGTGTTCAAGAAGAAAGGATAGAAGTGGAGGTAGGTGGTCTTATGAGGTGGAATTTAGGAGAAGAAATGGCAAAGGTCATCGAAAAGGGAGTGGCATTGGGTGTTAATTTTAAGTCAAGGGATGCTGAGATGTCAGAGGGGGATATGGATAATGGTCAGTGGAATCTGGAAGATGAGGTTGCAAAGGTTATAGAGGTTGGTAAGGCACTGGGCTTTGACTTCAACGGTAGAGAGGATGAGGTTGCCGTTTTTGTGGCCAGAAGGGAAGAGGAAGACGACGACAGAAGCAGAGTTCAGGAGGTTTGATTCCTTTTTGCTCTTTTGGGACTCTTTGTTTTTATGTTAGCCTTGTCTTGGAACACTAGAGGTTTGGGTCGGATTGAGAAGAGGAGGTTTGTGAAGTCTTTGGTTCTCAAACACAAACCTATGATTTTCTTCATCTAAGAAACTAAGCTGAGTAGTTTTGATAGTAAAGTTTTGTGCTCTATTAGGGGCTCTTGGTTAAATAGAGGTCTTGGTGTGGACTCTGAAGGGTCGGCTGGGGGCTTATTGACGACTTGGAATGATGATTTTTTTCTAGCCAAAGCTTGCACTAAAAATTCTAGATGCATCATCATAGCTGGTGAACTTTTGAAGATTGCTAAAGAGGTTGTTTTCTGTAACATCTACGCCCCTAATTCTAAAAATAGTAGACTTGATTTGTGGGATTTTATAATTAACACTCAGGTGTCTTTCACTATGCCGTGGTGTATCGACGAGGACTTCAATACGGTATTAAGTGAATCGGAGAGAAATGGTGGAGTGTCAAATAGAGTTTCGATGAGAAATTTCAATGCTTTTATTCTACAGGTGAATGTGCTCAACATTCCTACTCTTGGATCTTTCTTTACTTGGTCCAACAATATAGAATCGGCTTCATGGGCTCGCCTTGACAAATTTCTTATATTGCCTGAGATTTTGGCTTGGTTCCCCAAACTGTCACAGGGAGGTCATCCCAGGAATGTTTCAGACCACAACATGATTTCGTTAGGTGAACCCAGAGAAGATTGGGGCCCCTGCCTCTTTCGTTTCTATGACAGTTGGTTAAAGGACTCTGAATTGATGAATTCTACTTCAGAGGGATGGAAAAATCATAGGGTGTCAAGCTCTTCTGGTTTTGCTTTAGCAACCAAGATCAAGTTTGTGAAAGGTATTATAAAGAGAGGCGTATCCAGTAAGAAAGCTCCTTATTCTATTTCTGATCAGGAAAAAAGATTAGAGGTTTTAGAGTTAAAAGCGGTTCGCGAAGGGTGGTCTGAACGTATGATGGCTGACAGGATTGACATCTTGACTGATCTCTGGAAAGGCATTAGAAAAGATGAGCAGATTTGGCGTCAGAAATCAACAGTGAAATGGCTAAAGAAGAGAGATAGGAACTTAAAATTCTTCCACTTTTTAGCCAATGGTAGAAGGAGAAGCAATTATGTAGGGGAGGTTGTCATTGATGGTGTGCGTACCACGGACCCGAAAATGGTTAAAGGTGTTCGTAGTTTCTTCAAAAATCAGTTTCAAAATGTTCATTGGGATAGACCGATCATCTCTGGTTTAGAGCTCAAAACCTTGTCGCCTTTTAATAAGGTTAACTTAGAAAGACCATTTTCTGATGATGAGGTGTGGGCTGCCGTCGAGAGTTGTAATGGGAGCAAGGCTCCGGGTCCAGATGGGTTAAACCTGAAGTTTGTTAAAGCTAATTGGGGCATGATGAAGGAGGACTTCATGAATTTCATCCATGGTTTTCATGCAGATGGTTCTCTAGTCAAAGACCTGAATTCAACCTTTATTGCCCTCATTTCTAAGTGCAGTAAGCCTGAGTCGATGAAAGACTTCAGACCGATCAATTTAGTGGGATCCATGTACAAGGTGCTTGCCAAGGTTTTGGCAAATCGCATTAAGCCGGTTATGGACAGTATTATTATTGATTCACAAATGGCGTTTGTCAAGAACCGTCAGATTTTGGACAGCTTCGTCATTGCGAAGGAGATTATTCACATGTGGAAGTCTGACAATTCATGAGGTGTTTTGGTCAAGCTAGATTTTGAGAAAGCCTATGACAGCGTTGATCATGGCTTTCTTGATTCCATGATGATGAATATGGGATTTGGTGAGAAATTGAGGAGCTGGATGAAGGGTTGTATTTCTACACCGATGCTTTCGGTTTTAGTAAACGGGAGTCCTACTACTCAGTTTGGGATGGAGAGAGGTTTATGCCAGGGTGATCCCCTCTCACCGTTTCTTTTTAATATTGTCTCTGAAGGTTTGAGTAGCTTACTTAGGAAAGCTTGTAGTTTGGGCTTGATCAAAGGAGTTAGTTTTGGAGCCAATGATGTCAATGTATCTCACTTGCAATTTGCCAATGATACAATGTTGTTTCTTCAGCCTAATCTTGAGTACCTGTGCAATGCTAGAAGAATCCTCCGCTGTTTTGAGCTTGCAGCTCGTTTTAGGATAAATTTCCACAAGTCTTGCGTGGTTAGGGTGGGTAAATTTGGTAACAGGGAACACTGGTGGGCTGCAGCCTTCAAAGGTAAAAGAGCTACCCTGCCAATCACCTATCTCGGGCTACCTTTTGGTGCAAGGTCAAGGCTGAAGAATTTTTGGGATCCATTATTGAATCGTGTGGAGAAACGGTTAGCACCGTGGAAACGTAGATTTCTTAGTAAAGGAGGGAGACTTGTCCTTATCAAATCAGTTCTATCAAGCATGCCTTTGGGTACTTTTTTTCTATCTTCAAAGTTCCTATCGGTGTTGATGCAGTAAAATCTGTGTTCAATTTACTAAGAAAGTTCGTTCACTGGGATCGGCGATTTTATCGGTTAAAACCAATTAATCTAGCAAGCTTACTCTAAATGCGAAAACTAAATTGCATAATGCTTTTCTTTGGAAAAATTGTTTAACTCTAAAATTAACCTAAATTATGACTACTTGAACTAAAAATCAAATCAACGAATAATCAAATCAAAGAATGAATATATGGGGAGATACTAGGGAATCGATGCACCTTTCTTAGACACTCAATGCTCTCAATTAGTCTCAATAAACACTTCAATAAAGTTTAGGGCTTGTTTTGATAAACAATTAAGAACGAATCTCCTTCCCACCACTCGCACAAAGGCCATGTGTCAAGTGATAGTAACGAAATCCTTTGGAACAAAACTCTAAGCCAAATCAATGCAACAAGGCCATGCAAACATTAACTTTCAAATCTATTAAGCTTATGATTGTGATTTAAATGGAAAGGCCATTCACATCTAAACCCTAATCTCATGGATAAACTAAATCACAAACTCATATCAATTGAGGCCACAAAATAATATGAATAAGTAAAGTAGAGCAATTAATTCAATAGACAAGACTAAAACCCAATTGATTAACAAAAGATAGACTAATTCATTACATAGAGTTGTCCAAAATTGGTTACATCAATCCCCTAATAAAGGTTTAGTTACACATCAATGGAGAGAATAAAAACATAGAAGAGATGTAGAGAAAACCCATATTTATCTTGATAGCTTCTTGGCTGGAAATCTCCTTCTTCTTGCTTCCAAGAATCCTCCAATGATGGATGATGTGAATGAATAAATGAATGGAATGAATGAAAGTGAAAGAATGGTGTTTTTGGGTCCAATCCCCTTGTGGTGGCTCTCCCCTTAAAATAAGATATCAATTTCTATATATAATCCTCTCAAAAATAGGTTACTTGATGTCCCAAACGAACCAAATTTACGAATTACCGCTGCCCAGGTCGCTGCCCAAGCAAGTTGCCTCCACAGCTGCACAAGAAGCGGACTTGTTCTGTTATGGCTCGCTGCCCAGGTCGCTGCCCAGGCAAGTTGCACGGTGGGCGGTCTGGGCCGCGGTAAACATTTCAGGCCTGACCTTTGGTTACTAAATCAGTCATAACTTCTTCTAGGAATATCGGAATTACAATCCGAAAAGTGCGTCGGAAACTAGACTTCTGGAGCTTTCAATCCATAGGTGGTAGGACACACAATTCAATCGGAGCTGAGAGATATGGGCCCCGCAACATAGGGGTTCTGCACTGGCCGAAAATCATCTTTTCATTGTTTCTTCCAATTTGCTCATTTTCTCCATCTTTTGATTCATTTTCTTCCAAAATAAGATTTAACACCACTAGAATGGAATGGACCTACACATGCTTAACAAACACATTAAACAACCTAATTTACTCAAGAACAAAGCATAAATAATAGGAATTCGGGGCTTAAAATATGTATAGAAATGAACCGATCAGGTGTAGCAATTCCATAGAAAAACTCCAAAGGTCATTCTTTTGGGGGGATGGCATTGTAAAAAGAAAGATCCATGCTGTTGATTGGGCTTCTGTGTGCAAAAGCAAGAAAAATGGGGGGCTCGATATTGGTAGAATGGTGGATAAAAATAGGAGTCTTTTAGCCAAATGGATTTGGCGTTTTGGCATCGAAGAGAAGGCGCTTTGGAGAAGAGTTATGTGTGCTCGCTACGGGATCTCTAGCACTAGTTTGGGCTGGATTTGGAAGAGCTCCCAGGAGGCTTCAGTTTTTGTTAAAGCCATTGCTAGCCTTTTTGAAGGAAATAATATGGTGTCTAAAGCTGTCTGTGAAGGTTTCAAGGTTGTGGTTGGGAATGGTAGAAGGGCTGAGTTTTGGGAGTTACCAGGTGGGGATATGTTGCAGCTCAAGCTTGCTTGCCCTCGTATTTTCGCGTTAGCCATAAAGAAGAGTGGGGTGGTTCAAGACTTTGAGCATTGGTAAGATAATCATTGGAGGTGGGTGGTTGATTTACGCATGCCTCTTTTCGATTGGGAGCAGAGTCAGTGGAACATTTTTCTCTAGCCTCCTTGGTAACATCTTTGTGAGAAGGTCGACTCCTGATTCTTTGGCTTGGGTGCATTGTCCTGATGGTAAGTTTTTGGTGAGTTCTTTCCGGTTGTGTCTTGAAACCCAAGCTGACGACTTCTCCCAAAATCTCATGGCTGTGTGGCAAGGGATTAGACCTCCCAAAATTGAAATTTTCATTTGGCAAGCCTTAAGGGGAAGAGTCATGGTTGGCCATGTCCTGCAGAATTTTGGTTTTGTCACTCCAGTGTCTCCTACTTGCTCTTTCTGTAACAAGGATCCTGAGACCATAGCTCACATTTTCCTTCATTGCTCTTTGACGTGGAAGTTGTGGTCTATTTGTATGGGTTAGTGGGGTGTGGTGTCTTGCTCTAGTGAGTCTTTGATGGACTGGTTTTTGGGTTGGCTTGGCCTTTGTCCGGAGTAGAAGTTTGGTCGCGCTTGGAACACTCTTTTTATGGCTCTGCTGTGGACAGTCTGGGAGACGAGGAATCAAAAGGTGTTTAGCAACGTGGGAAACACGATGGATCAGGTCTCTGACCTTGTGAAATTTAGAATTGCTTGGTGGTTTAAATTTCACGGTAAAGGATCTAAACTCCCCATTACCATCATTCTTCTCAACCTGTAGGACAGCTGCCCTGAGTTGAAGTAGGACAACAGAAGGAAGGGCTGTGTCTGGACACCTCCTCTTGGAAATGTTTTGAAATTCAATGTTGACGGTTCATCTAAAGGAAATCCGGGAGCTGCGGGGATTGGTGGCGTCTTGAGAGACAGCTCTGGAAAGATTTTGGGTCAGTTCTCGGAGTTTGCAGGGATTCAGGATTCGATCACAGCTGAAATCCTTGCAATTTATAGAGTTGTTTCCCTGTGTTCTAGTTCTAGTGCTCTTTATGGCAAGGAGATGGATTTTGTCAGTGACTCCAATATTGCTGTGTCCTGGTTAAACTCCAATGGTTTTGGTAGTCTGAAGCACTTACATCTCATCTCTGACATCCGTTGCCATTTAGGTTTGTTAAGGAATGCCCGGATTGTTTTCAACCCAAGATCTTTGAATTCCTTCGCTGATTCTCTTGCTAAAAATGGGGCTTGCCAGAGAGGAAATATTCTTGTTTGGGAGTTCCAGTGACATGGTGTTTTGTTTTGTCTTTCTTCTGTTGTGTTTTTCTCTCTCGTTGGGCTGTTTCTTTGCCCTGTTTCTTCTGGCTTCCTGTCGCTTTTGACAGCTGCTGCGGTTGCTTGGTTATGTTTTGGTGTGTTTGCTTGTCATTTTGGCTGGTGGCCTTGGTTGTTGTTCTGTTGTTTTGTTGCTGTTTGGCCCCTTTGTGGTCTTTTAATAAAGCTTGCTGTTCAAAAAAATATATACATCAATTAATAACTGACTTGATTAAAAGTCAACGTTAAAACTAACCATAAAGAAAACTAACTACCAAAATCATTTTAACAGAAGCTGACAGATTCCTAACTAATTGTTAATTAATAAAAATAGAATATTTACAGAGATCGGTTACAGACAGTTCATCAAACTCAATCGCAGTGGTAGTCCCTGAATGTAGATTGATCTTGCTGATGTTGATGTAGTTGTTGATTAGCTAAGAATCGATTCATCATTCGAGGGTCTACATACACCAACGAAGCATAGTAAGATTGTCTCTGATTGGGATTGCAATCACCAGTTCTCTTTGAGTCACCAGACCTGTCAGCAGAGCACAAATGTGCTTGAACTTGTGAAGAATTATCTGATGAATCATTTATACCTTTAACAATAACTTGTGTTTCAAATGGAGAGGAGGGATTACTTTTTTAATTTATGAACTTGAGTTGTCCTCTCTTGGTTCCTTGGATAAGAAGTGGATGGCTGAGCTGTCATCCTCAATGTCATAAGGTTTTATAGATGATAAAATAGGAAAATTTTGTATAGGACAGTCAGAATTGCAGCGTTTATATTAGAAATATTAAAATATATTTTAAAACTTCAATATGTTACGATTCTCATGCCACCGGACGTAGTTCAGTTGGTAGATGGACAAGTTTGAGACTTGGACAAATGACTCATGTCTACCATTAATTTGCTGGTTAGTTGTAGCTAAAGCTAATACTTTGCATTTGATGAAATTTCACTATAAATACAAAATTGAAAGTGAGGTATGAAGAGGGACTCAAATTAAACAAGTTTTGATCTATAGTTGGATTGGACCGTACCACACAAATTAAAGAGTGGGTAAGTAATGTTCCTTGACAAAAACACAAATAGCTTTCAGGTATGAAAAGAAAAGAAAAGAAAAAGTCTGAATTGCATGATTGTCCTTTATATATGTAATTATGTACAATATAATGGGGATAATTCCTATGAACCGATGAACGCGGAACGCCGTGCCTAATATACGCCCATAACTCATAGCAATTAACAACGTCAATAAGCAGAAAAATAGATGAAAGAGAATAAACAATCACAACACAAGATGTACGTGGAAAACCCAAATCGGGTAAAAAACCACGGGCCATCAAGACAACAGAGAAAGTTCCACTATATGATAAACTGTTACAACCATATGCTCCAGGATTCTCTCTCACACCTAACCCCAAGCCACATTCACAAGATCCTCACCAAGAACCCCCCAATAGCCCTTAGGTCTCCTCTAAATATCATCCACGGATCTCATACTTGATCCACCGATATTCCCTTGGATCCCTCCTCGGATATTCCCAAGGGTCTCCCCGGATCTCACTCACACTCTCTGATATTACATGGTGTTCAACTCACACATTCAACCTAATTACAAGGTTCTATTTATACTAGTTACATAGAGTTTAAGATAAAAGGAAATCCTACTTCTAAACATACAAGACTTACTTGTTCCACATAAATACTATTTCCATTTATGACAAATCTTCTTGTAAGGAGTAAATCATTTTCCTTCAAGCACAAGAACTTCTAGAAGAATACATTTTCCTATTATGCGCAACATTCCCAATCTCAGCAATACATCGTCTTCGCCGTATTGGTCACGGTGTGCACCCCGCTTCCAACACCTGTAGAACATTTTGGTCTAACCGCCCCGGGTACCGCGGTTTATGCCTTGCCTCCACCGCTGTCCTGCGATGCGTTTGTTCACCTGGGCATTTACCGCTCCACGTGTCGTGGCCCAGGCACTTGCCTACGCCGCGGTCCTGTGTTGCTCCTGATCCTTTGGACTTTACCGCTCCATGTGCCGCGGCCCAGACACTTGCCTATGCCGCAGTCCTGCGCTACGGTACCTGCCAGATTACACTTCTTCAGTTCTTCTTCAATCTTTAATCTCCCTTAAACACCACCTTTCAACTTCCAAACGTATCCCACGTCTCTAGGAAGCTCCACATCAGTTGAGTCTTGTTTGGTTCACTTAGGAATACAAGTCAAAACCTAACACAATAATGTAATGCTTAATAGTAAGTTTAATTTGCATGTGAAAACTTAAACAATGAAAAGGACTGGTCATATAGAGTTTGTCCCTACTCTTTTATCTCTCAATTATTCTCATACCAATTTCACTGTTACCACTACTATGTCATGAGAGTCATTACACTCTTTTAGACAGTCACAAGTGATGCAGCAGCAGCTAAGGCAATGGAATACATGGAGCGGGTGGCGAATTTGTATTTGGGTCGTGTGGACCAACCAAATCCGGGCTGAACTTCGTGGACCTCTACATAGGGCATATGGGGTCGGATCGTCTATTATAATATATTTTTGGAAAGCCCAAGACGAGCCCTACAGATTTTATGAAGACTTCATCCTCCATAACAGATCACAACAGGCCCAAATTTGTCCATCTATCTTGTTGCGCGAAGACTTGAGCTAGACGAGAGCTGGACGCCGTGAGCTGGACGAGATGATCCAGGCTGAACTTCGTGGACCTCTACAGAGGGCATATGGGGTCGGATCGTCTATTATTATATGTTTCCGGAAAGCCCAAGACAAGCCCTACAAATGTTATGAAGACTCCGTCCTCCGTAACACATCACAACAGACCCAAATTTGGCCATCTATCTTGTTGCGCGAAGACTTGAGCTGGACGCCGTGAACTGGACGTTGTTGAGTCCTTGTTAGTTTCCTTTTTAGTTTAGGATTGAGTCTTGGAGTCATTTTTATATTTATGTTATTTGAGGAGTCTGAATCCATTTAGGATTCAAGGTTTTGGGACCTTTTAGGTTTAGTTTATTTTCCTATTTAAATTCATTGCAATCAGTTGTTTGTTTTTTAGTTTTTTGAAGATTAATAAAATTGTAAAGAGAGCATCTCTTTTTATCCAATTTCGGTATCCTGAGTGGATCAACGAATTTGAAGCCTATTATTCTGGTATCCATGCGCGGATCAACAAATTAATAGTAGGATTCGCTTCCGGTATTCATGCGCGAATCAACGGATCCGAATCGTTTATCCTTTCTTTTATCGATTGTTGTTTCGTGAATATTCCGCTACACCACACAGTCTCCTCATATTGATTGATTGATCGATTCCTTCTCTTCTCTCAAAAACACACATAATAATAATAATCAATGCCCAAAATCTCAAAAGATTTTCATAACAGAAAAATCTCTTTTTTCAACTGTTACTTGATTCACTTATCTTGGTTCACTTATTTGGTTTAAATCAAAGGTTGTCATTTATTCTTCTTATTAGTATTAAACCGATCAATGGATATTGAAATTATAAATTCAAATCCAATTTTCAAGTAAAGTTATTTGTATGGCAATTGTTTCTCAAGATACAATGATTCAACAATGGCCATGCGAAGCACAAACCACTTTCAGCGAACTCAAATCGAGTATAAACTTACCAAGTACCCAGAAAGAAAAGAACCGTAGGATATGATTTTGTAGGGTACGATTTTGTTTATATAATAGAAAAAAATTATAATAATAGAACGAACGAGAGACAAATGTTGATACACTATACTTAGTCCATAAATCATAATTTCACATGATTTGTATTACATACAACACAAAATCCATGATTTTAAAAAAGAAAGAAAGAAAGAAAGAAAGTAAACCATAAATTCACATTTCAATTCCTAAGAGAATTCAATAGTTATAAAGTTCTCAAAGGTAATGTATAATTTAACACTGGTTGTTTCAAATCATCTAGCTTCCAAGTTTGATATTGTCGTTTCATTGACTGAATCATATTGCACAACTTCATCATTTTTCTCCGTGAAACCAGGCATATTGGGGATCATTAGATTGGTAACTTCATTTCTAAACATCGAAGAAACTTCCAACATGGATGGTCTTTCAACCGGGATGGATCCATAAACTCCATACCTTTACCATCTTTCCACAGCTCATATGCCTGAAATTGTGATCAGTTTGCAATCACTACTTAATTCAATTGCTAAGTTATTACTCAATAAGGGTCAAAGAAACTTACATATGCAAGAAGGCTCAAATTATCGTTTTCACCATATAAAATGGAGACCCTTTTGCCACTAATGATTTGTAGGAGTAGAACCCCAAAACTATAAACATCAGACTTTGTTGAGTATATGCCTTTTTTGAGGTACTCAGGAGGAGCATATCCACTGTGTAAAATATATATTTAATTACAAAATGGATTAGTAATTAAAATAACAATAGGCCGAAATAAACTTACTATGTTCCGACGATTCGTTCTGTGTTCGCTTCAAGACCGTCATTTGTAAAAATTCTAGCCATACCAAAATCGGATATTTTAGGCTTCATGCTTTCATCCAATAAAACATTGCTAGCCTTCAAGTCTCGATGAATGATTGTTAACCTTGAGTATTCTTGGAGATATAAAAGCCCTTGACAAACCCCTTCAATGATATCAATGCGTTTTTTTCCAATCCAAGGTATACTTTCGTATAGGATCTGCATCAAATCATATTTGAACAATTAAATAAGAACGGATAAAAGTACTGCAAATGGATAAACAAAAATTAATTAATGACCAATGTTTTTGTTATGGTCTTTTAACTGAAAGAACAAAAGGAAAAAAAAAAAAAAAGAACTGACCAAAAAGATAATAATCCAAGCTTCTGTTTGTCATGTACTCATATATCAGCATATGTTCTTCTCTTTCAATGCAAAAACCCAAAAGTCTAACAAGATTTACATGTTGGAGCTTAGCAGTAAGCATAACTTCATTTTTAAACTCCTCATAGCCTTGTGTGGATGTTTTTGAAAGTTTCTTGACTGCTACTTGTTGTCCATCTGGTAATGCAGCCTGAATAATATATAATAATAAAAAATCATGCAATCATTGTTTAATCCCTTAAAGAATCATAAAAAATTACCTTGTAAACAGGACCATATCCACCCTCTCCAAGCTTATTTTCCATTGAAAATCTGTTAGTTGCAGCCTCAATGTAAGCAAAACTATATGATGCCAGATTAGGAGCATTCGCATTAAAATCTCCAGCAGCAGATGCTCTATTATTTACTTGCCTTCTTGATTCCTGAACTGAGATTGACTCGACAGTCAACCAAGAAAAATTAAAGTTTGGCCAAAAAGCTAGCGTTCTATTGCTAACAGCTGCTTGTTGCTTAATTCACATATATATAAACAAAATATCTTTACCTTTCAATTTGAGCTTTCTCTTCCATCTGAAGTATATCACAAGGCCTAGCAGGAGAATAATAACAGCTGCAATTATAGGCAAAATTATAAATACCTTCGGAGCTGCAGAATTGTTTTGTCCACCTTTATTACCCTCCAGCTCATGAGCTGAAAAATCGATTAATATGTTAACAGAAGTTGAAAAATCTGAATGGGAAATTAATTTCAAGATGAAGAGGATCATATAAATTGGTTACCTGCAGCTTGAGAGAGCACCCAATTATCATCATAAGCAATTTGCCAGACGAAGTAACCAAGTAGTCCCTTCTGTTTGGCATAAGAAACCTTAAATTGAATGGACTCAACATCATCAAAAGCAATCCAAGATGTCCCAATGGTGAAGTAATTCACAACATAATTTTTATCAAAAGTAACTTTTGCTCTGTATAGACTGATGTTATTCTTGATTTCCAAGTACCTAATCTTTACACCTTTAGCCACGCCTGTTGCTGGTGCACCGATACCATTCTCCTTGGGGTTCACCAGGGTCCACGAAAAGCCAAAACAAGGCAAAAACAATACTATCTTCTTGGCAGATAATCCAACATTGATCCAGGCCGTTATACCAAGATCAGTACTACAAACAGTACTACTTGGGTTATACAGGGCATTAGGAGCCGCTGTAAAGTTTGGCCATCGGTCTGGAAACAAGTCAACACAATGCCTTACATGAACCCAATCCAAATGTTGTTGTATCGACTCTACAGGGTAATTGTATGAATGGATTCTTGGAGCATAGTTAACTGCAGCGGTCAAGATCAGTTTTGATCCTGTAGAGTTTCTTGCCTCTAAAGTGATAGCATCTTGCCACTCTTCGAAGAGAATATCAAGATTGGACATGTCATCGACCCACCAAAGGTCTAGGCCTTCAAAGCCAAAAAGCCTAGCCATTTTTATTGAGGAATCAATAAACGACTTTCTATAAAATGAATCACTTGCCATTGATGGAAATACTGAAGTATCTGTTCTTCCGCCAATGGATAAAAGTGTGGTGACTGATGGGTTCTTTATTTTCACAGTTTTTGTAAAGATTGAGAAGCGTAAATGATCAGAATCTGATAAAGAAAGCTCATAGGATGTAGAATTTAGAGCAGCAAAACCACAAATAAGATGAGTAAAGAGAGAAGAATCTATGTTCGGAATGGGGAAGTAGTCTTGATCTTCTTCATAAAAGAAGTAACCGACTCTCACCCAAGGTTGTGCTTTTGAAGGTTGAGATTTAAAGGAGATGAGCAAAATATACAAGATGAAAATTATTCTTTCGGACATCATTTCTGCTTGAATTAAAGCCTATTCTTTTGGACACAACTCTTGGTCTCTACCCTCTTTGTATTTACTCTATATTATATATATATATATATATATATATATAGCGAGTGTCACTAACTGGATTTCTGCCTTATCTATTCTAGGCAAACCTAAAGACACGTTAAAGAAAAAACCTTATAATTTTTTTACGGTATCTATTTATTTACCAATCTAGATAACTTGATTCCCTTTGTAGACAAACCTTTAGAGATGATCTTAGGCAATACATGCAATTAACCACTTAAACATGGCCTAAAAGACAGATGTGTTGACGTTAATGCTGTGAAGGTTAAAAGGGCTGCTGTTGTATCCCCTTCATCAGTTTGTGATTTAAGTTTTAATGTGGATGGTTCCACAAGGGGGAATCCGGGGGAGGCTGGTATTGGTGGCATTCTTCGTGATTCGAGTGGTAGGATTCTATGTCTTTTTTCGTTTCATGTGGGTGTTCTTGATGCTATCTCGGCTGAAGTGATGGCCATCCATCAAGCTTGCCAACTGATTACTAGAAATGCTTCTATTGCTCGGCGTGTTATCACTATTTTCAGTGACTCAAAATCTGCGGTGGATTGGATAAAGGGTTCAGATTTTGGTAATTTGCAGCTTGTTAACTTTGTTTATGACATTCATCAATTCCTTAAGTCTTCAGATAGTTTTGATATCAAGTTCATGCCAAGGGCTTCAAACTCATGTGTGTATAGTTTAGCCAAAGCTGGTTCGAACGGTGGAGGGGATAGACTTGAAATGGGAGATATTTGATGTTTTTTTTTTCCTCCAGATTTCCATGTAGTTTGTGTTTTTGTTGTTGCTGTGCTTTATATCTTTTTAGCTGTTTTGCTTGGGGCTGTGGCCTGTTATGCGGTCTGTTGGTCTCTTCGATCGCTGGTCTGGTTGTGTTGTTTTATGCCTTTTGGGGCTTCCTATCAACAAAATTGCTGTTTCAAATATATATATATATATATATATATATATATATATATATATATGGCCTAAACACTTCCATAACCATTAATATGTGTGCTCCCATGCCATCTTGAAGCCAAACACATATAAGCTATTCTTTCATAACCCACATCATCACAAATCGAAAATAACGTACACACTAGACCTACCCTTCATCAATTGGCTAAGGAATTTAATGTAAATTTTAAGCTCTTAATTTTGTTGAGGCGTGTTATCACAAGTATTGGTCCAGTGGTAAACCCATTACACTTGCACCATGAGATTACAGGTTCGAGTCCTTCCCCTTACCAAAAAAACCACCCCGAGTTTATGTAGTACTTCAAAAAAAAAAAAACTATATATACCACAAATTAAAAAAAATAAAATTACAAGTCAATTATATCTGAGTTGTGGCAAGCTGGCCTTGATAAAGACTTGTTTGAAAATTCACATAGAAGCCTGTAAAATAATTTGCAGTTATTAAATTTATCAGGAAATAATAATAATAATAATATATTATTTATTATTATTATTATTTATTATTATTATTGTTGTTGTTGTCATTGTCGTCTTAGTGGAAACCCATTTTCATCAGACCGGAACACTTCTGTGTTTATTAATAATTCTCTAATCATATATTTTGAAATCCAACAAAAACATATATTATTATCATATATATGTTCTGGCTATAATCATAACCGTTTGAAATCCAAAGTTAATCAAATATATAATATTACAAAATGACAATCATGAAATACAGGGGAGAACAAATTGACATAGATCAGATTAGCTATGACTGCACGTGGCTGAACCAACATTTTGTTGTAATTAGGGACTATAATAAGTTAACAATGGAATAAGTATCACAAATTATTAATGTCTGACAAACTAAGAAATCATATATTTTTCAGTTAACACAATAAAGTGTAATCTACTCAAAGAGACGACTTGGAAAAATCGTGGAAGTATAATCAAGTGGAACCAAATTTTACTTTTAAAAAAGAAAAAGTGGAACCAAATTTTACTTTTAAAAAAGAAAAAGTGGAACCAAATTTTCCTACCAAGCTTAAGAAAAAAAGAAAAAAACAAATTAAGAAAAAAAGAAAAAAACAATAAAGACATTGACCTTGACTTGATAAGTCTTCATACCAAGCTTAGGATTATATGGACCACGTAAACAGAATGATCTTCAACTTGTTATCTACACAAAGAGACAACTTGGAAAACATAATGGAATACTTTATTTATATGTATAGACATTGACCTTGACTTGTGTTTTTTTTTTCATCTTTACTGTTGTACAGACCCTAAAACATCTTCTACTATTTTTCCAATATTTTAAAGTTTTTCTTGATTGGAAAGTAATGGAGAATGATATGCAACCAGAAAAAGTTTTTCTTGAAGGAGTTCTTTTCCATCACATTATTAGATAAAATGTGAGCACAATCTTTGATTTTCCAGATAATGCTACCTAGGGGCGGCTCAAGGGTAGCTGGGGTCTTAGACGAAAATTTAAAATCAGACCTTACGATTCCACAACCCTTTTTTTTTTTTTTGCTACTGGTTACAAATTTATCAAGAGCTCCTTTTTGAGATTCAAATAATTTTTCTATTTTTTTTTTTGTTTTTTTTTTTGTTTTTAGTTTTTTTATGAAAGAGTACATAAAGAAACAATGAAAGAGTTTGATTGCAGTAGGAGAGATTGCAAAGTCAATCGAATGGTTTGATGAATATAAATTAAACAGTTTAAAGAAAAAGAATAACATTAATGTGTATTTTTTTTTTAGGAAAACGTTAATGAGTATTTAAGTCTACTTAAATGTGGTTTACTTGAAAATAGGAATAAAAGGTGATTTATAAGTTTAAAGATATATATATATATTTGAATAATAAATAGAAAGAAAAATATTGGATATTAATTGTTAATATATATATATATATATATATATACATACAATTTTTCTATTATCAGTTCGAACTGACAAAAGATATATCAATTCCTTGCATGTGGACCATTGGATTTAAATACTTTGACTTGGCTGCATGCACTTGTCAAAGCAACTTTTAAATCCAATGGCCCACATGCAAGGAACTGATATATCTTTTGTCAGTTCGAACTGATAATAGAAATACTATATATATATATATATATATATATATATATATATATTAATAATGAAAATAGGGGGCATGATTTTAGGTGGGGCCTTAGGCAACAACCTCAATTGCCTAGAGGTCCAGTTGGCCCTGATGCTACCGACTTATCTAATCCATCCACAGACATTTTTTAGAGTTACTGCACTGCTGCCGAAGTTCACAACCTGCAAGTAATATTTGCCAGAAAATAGGGACATTGCCGCGAGAATCAAACAAAACCATTCATTATCATTTTGGTGGACAAAGACAGAAGCAAGTGATGCAATCAGAGGAATTTGAATTGTTTGGTTGATGAACATGCATCCTACGAAAAAAGTTCCGTTTTAAAAAGAAAATGTAAATTTGAAGATCCTGGGAAAATATTAAATATAGAAAAGAACTTTGGTTAGTTGAAAATATCGCAATAATAATGTTCCTATGTTTATTTTCTTTTTCGGTGTGAATATATGTTAAAATTAAAATTAAAATTCTAAAAAAATAATGGGTAATAATAAAATTAAATGGAGTATCTTTAGAAATTTTTTTTTTTTTTTTTTTTTTTTTTTGAAATGGAGTGTCTTTAGAATAGGAGTACCAAAAGATAAAAGAATAAGGGTATGATGTAAGTTAATTTGATTAAAACATAATCAACATGCATAGGCACATAATTAATCCGAATCTCAACCTAAACATGTTTCTAAATCATGATTAATCAAACCCTAAATACATATTACTAACCTATATCAATTCAAGAGAAAAGGGAGATAAGATAATGCGGAAGCGTACCTGAATCCATTGTCGGAGATCGGTAGATGGGTTGTGATCTTCCAAATTATCACGATCTTTAGGAACCCTAAATTGTTCTCTCTTTATCTGTTGATGGGGATGCAGACAAGAAAAGTATTGTGTAATTTGGGGACCATAACCCTAATATATAATAATGAGATTATTATAGGTTTTGCTATTTCTAATTTGGCCCCTCATCAAATTAGATATAGCACTCTGGTATCTACACATTAATTCCATGACAATTATACCCTCAAGCCTTAAAACTTTAAATCTGAATTAGATCACTTTAATTTAGGCTTAACCAAAAGATAGCACAACACATTTAATATTTACATGTGTGGCCCCACATGTTGGAATTTTCCAACAATCTCCCACTGGGCCACATATGTAACTTTACAAATGTGTATGACTTTATGAGCTCCAAAATTTTGCTATCACAGTTTTAGGATATATCCGAACAATCTCGTCCATTGATTATGCCGTTATAGGATCAAAGCGGTTTTCGTCACATTTAGCGTGACTAAACCCATCAATGGTCACATACAACAACATAACCAAATGACATAGATCAATCATGGATGCGTAGCATGGAAATTACATGCAATGTGATCTATACATGTCTATTTCCAACTGGTCCTACTTTATTCTTTAGTGAGATCAATACTTAACATAATGTAACAGAGTGAAATGAACTGAATACTTTATTTCTGATCAGAAAAATATCCAAATACATAAATGCATAAGTATGTCCAAAATCAAACATAAAGCAATATAAAATGATACAAACTCCCACTATAATGTGATATCCTCACACAAAATAACACCCATATGAGCAGTGTGCTCATGAAAGACCTTGGGTGGTAATCCCTGTGTAAGCGGATCCGCTATCATGGAGTTTGTCCTAATGTGCTTTATGGATATCTGTCCACTCTGTACTCTCTCCTTCACAACTAGGAACTTAATGTCAATATACTTTGACCTAGATGAGCTCCTATTGTTGTTGGAATATAGCACTGCTGACTTATTGTCACAATATAGTTTGAGTGGTCTTTCAATACCCTCCATAATACGCAACTAGTGACAAAATTCCGCAGCCATATTCCATGGTTGGATGCCTCATAACATGCTACAAACTTTACTGCCATGGCATCCAGCATAATCGGAGTCGGAATACCTTATGATGTCTAACTGATCCGATCTCCTATATGTGAGCATGTGATCTTTGTTCTCTACAAATACCTCATAACCCGCTTGGCTGCTTTCCAATGATCCATCATAGGGTTACTTAAATATCTGCCTAACATACCAACAATGTACGCAATATCCGGACGCGTACACACCTGAGCATACATTAGACTCCCTACAGCTGATGCATATGGAATCTTCTGCATTTCCTTAACTTCAAGGTTATTTTTAGGGCATTGATTGAGACTGAACTTGTCTCCCTTAACGTCAAGGGTGTCACTTGGTTTCCTGTCCTGCATGCCAAACTTTTTAAGCACTTTATCGATATAGCTCCTTTGTGATAATCCAAGAATACCCTGAGAGCGATCTCGTTATATCTGGATCCCTAATACAAAGGAGGCGTCACCAAGATCTTTCATCTTAAAATTCTTTGATAAAAATCTCTTGGTTTCGTTCAACATGCCTATATCATTTGTGGCAAGCAGTATGTCATCGACATATAAAACCAGGAATATGTGCTTACTCCCACTGAATTTGTGATACACACAATTATCAACGTTTATCTCAAAACCAAACGAGACAATCACTTGATGAAACTTGTGATACCACTGACGGGAAGCTTGCTTGAGTCAATAGATGGACTTTGTCAATTTGCAGACCATATTCTTTGGGTCTCCTGACTCAAAGTTTTCTGGTTGCACCATATAAATTGTTTCGTCAATGTCACCATTGAGAAACGCTATTTTGACATCCATCTGATAAAACTCAAGGTCAAAATGTGCAACAAGTGCCATGATTATCCTAAAAGAGTCTTTCATTGAAACCGGAAAGAAAGTCTCTTTGAAGTCAATCCCTTCCTTTTGGGTAAAGCCTTTAGCTACAAAACGAGCCTTATACCTCTCCACATTACCTTTCGAATCCCTTTTGGTTTTAAAAATCCATTTACAACCAAGAGGCTTCGCACCTTCTGGTAATGGGACAAGTTCCCAAACCTTATTGTCTTGCATAGACTTATACTCCTCATTCATGGCATCAATCCACTTCTAAAAGTTGGAACGTTGCATGGCTTGATGGAGGTTGATTGGATCATCTTCCACCATTCCAATGTCTTCCTCATATTCCTAGAGAAATACGATAAAATCGTCCGGAATAGCATTTCTCCTTTCTCTAGTGGATCGCCTTAATGGCACTGATTCTTGAGGTTGTTGAGTTTGTTCCTCAGGAACAATTACCTCATCTTGAATTGGGGGGGTTAATCAACATTGTCTGGTTGAGGATCTAGATTTGCTTCTTAATCAATGACAGGTACAGAAACCTGTACATTGTCAAAAGCGATAGTGGGAATCGAAATTGATTCCTCCTCAAAGACAATGTCTCTAACCTTATTTCTCCCCCCAAACTCAACATCCTCAAAAAATGTTGCAGTTCCCATCTCAAAAATTGACCTAAGTGTGGGATCATAAAACTTATAGCCATTAAATCGCTTATAGTAGCCAATGAAGTAGTTGCTCACAGTTTTGGAGTCCAATTTCTTTTCATATGGCCTGTAAGGCCTTGCCTCAGCTGGAAATCCCCAAATGTGAAAATGCTTTAGAATGGGCTCTCTGCCTGTCCAAAGCTCATAATCATAAGGTGTTTTTACAGCTGCTTTAGTTGGCACTTGGTTCAAAATATAAGCTGCTGTTTTGAGCATTTCATTATTCTTACTCTTTTTGCCCTTGTCCTTAGAGGCGCTAGCCAAATGAGCACTTTCGATTCTGTCTTGCTTCAATATCTCTTCCTCTTGCACACAGTAAGAAATGAGCTCATTAAGAGTCCATTTCTCCATTTGACAATTGTAACTGACCTTAAACTGACTGTATTGTACATGAAGTGATATTAATACTAAATGCACGAGCAAGTCGTTAGATAGCTCGAGCTTTAGTGCCTTAACTTTAGAAGCAATATGAGACATTTCCATAATGTACTCTCTTATGTTCCCATTGCCTTTGTACTCTATAGAAATCAAGTTTTGTAAAAGCGTGCTTGTTTCTGCCTTATCGTTTTTCTCAAAACGTTTTTCAATTTCGGTTAGGAAATTTTTAGCTTTGGTTATCTTTTCAGATACCGCACCCCTAAATGCCTCCGGAATGCCGCGCTTGATGATTATAAGACTCATGCAATTTAAGCGATCCCACTTCTCAAAGTTCTTCCTGTCATCAAGAGAACTTGCATCCGTAAAAGAAGCGGACTACTCAATCCAAAGTGCAAGGTCCAGATCCATGCAGCCGAGAACAATTTCTATGTTCTCCTTCTAATCCTTAAAGTTGGTCCCATTAAGCATGGGTATAGAGTTGATATTAGCAGATATAGTAGAAACACTAGCCGTAAAGAGAACAAAACAAACAAACAAACAAACAAACATGCTCACATTAATAACCAAATACAATAATCAACAAATTCAAATAATGGTAAGTCCCATCTCAAGATACCTAGCACAACATTAATATCAAGTCTTTGGACAGTAATATTATTTGTAAGTGGTACTCTTGTTGCAGTGATCAAACATTGACAATAATTCATGTCAAATAATAAATCTATCTTTGGATCGACTTATTATTCATATGTAAAACCTTATAATTGTCACATGTTTATCACCACATGTGTGTGTACAATTCGGCCAAGTATATATTAACCTTTCTTTGGGCCGGCTAATACCCGCATGAATTTACACACACAATATTAACTGTAAGTGGTACTCTTATTGTAGTGATCAATCATTGACAATAATTCATGTCAAATAATAAATCTATCTTTGGATCGACTTATTATTCACATGTAAAACTTTATAATTGTCACATGTTTACCACCACAGGTGTGTGTGCAATTTGGCCAAATATTAACCTTCCTTTGGGCCGGCTAATACCCGCATGAATTTACATACACACAAACATTCAACATCCCTCATGAACAATCTACACAAGAGAGATCACTTTGGCGACATCTTGTTTTAATTAGCCTATTTAGAATGATGGACCACTTTATTTAACCATAAAAGATATACCACAAAATATTTGAATTTGAGTTGATTTTTTTTTTTTATAAATAAAATAAATAAAAATTACACATCAGCCCCTGATTTTGTAAAATTACAGAAAATACCCTTAATTTTATAATTACAAATCGGTGCCTGAGTTTGTAAAATTACAGAAAGATCCCTGAAGTTTCAGTAAATACAAATTAACCCCTAAATTTTGTCAAAATCACACAATGGCCCAAAATAATTACAAAACAGTCCACTCAAGAATTTCGAATTTTCAAGAGAGGGGCCTACCTGATCAAAAAACGAATTTTTTTTTTTTTTTTTTTTTTTAAACCCTAGGTTTGCGCTGCCGCCCAAACCTCATGTCGTCACCAGGAGGAGACGACAAACGGCGGCGCCTCACCGACGACCGACCCAATCGTGAAGGGCATGGGTCTAGTGCGATCGACTCGATCGTGTGGGCGTGGGTTTGAATCCATTGTCCCAAAACTCAGATCAAAATTCCAAACAGTATTCACAAAGTTCAAAGTTCAAACAATATTAAAAAATAATATTGTTAACCAAAGAATAAGATCTGATGTGTTAACCAAAGTTCAAACAGTATTCAGAAAATAATATTGTTTGCATCAGATCAAAAAAACCCACCAAAAGAAATATATATATATATATATATATGTATATGTATATATATATATATACACTACCGAAACAAGAACAAGAACAACAGATTCATAGCAACTAACATTGAAACAAGAATAAGAGAGAACAAAAAATACATAATATTTCTTTATCAGATCGAGATACAATACAAAATATTGTTGTTCTATACCAAACATATCAGACAACATATGTCAGACATATATTAAATAATATATCAAACATATATAAACAATATCTGATACAAACAGTGAAGCACCGATTTATATTAAACAATATATCAAACATATATAAACAATATCTGATACAAACAGTGAAGCACCGATTTATATTAAACAATATATTGAACATATGTTGATACAAACAGTGAACCACCGATTTATATTAAAATAATATATATCATATAACAGTGTATGAACAAAACAACATATCTCTAAAATTCCTTAAATTCTCAAGAATCGATCATGGGTGGCTCTGATACCACTTGTAAGTTAATTTGATTAAAACATAATCAACATGCATAGGCACAAATTAATCCGAATCTCAACCTAAACATGTTTCTAAATCATGATTAATCAAACCCTAAATACATATTACTAACCCATATCAATTCAAGAGAAAAGGGAGATAAGATAATGCGGAAGCGTACCTGAATCCATTGTCGGAGATCGGTGGATGGGTTGTGATCTTCCAAATTATCACGATCTTTAGGAACCCTAAATTGTTCTCTCTTTATCTGTTGATGGGGATGCAGACAAGAAAAGTATCGTGTAATTTGGGGACCATAATCCTAATATATAATAATGAGATTATTATAGGTTTTGCTATTTCTAATTTGGCCCCTCATCAAATTAGATATAGCACTCTGGTATCTACACATTAATTCCATGACAATTATACCCTTAAGCCTTAAAACTTTAAATCTTAATTAGATCACTTTAATTTAGGCTTAACCAAAAGATAGCACAACACATTTAATATTTACATGTGTGGCCCCACATGTTGGAATTTTCCAACATAGGATATTAACACCCATAAATATGATAAGCACACCCATATTTATAAGTACACCCATGTCTAAAATTTAAAATTAAAATTTACTATAAACACCCATCTTAATGTCAATAGTGCCTTTATTTAAATGAATGTTTTCATTTCAATATAATTTATTTATAAACCCTCATAAGTTATTAGAACACTCATTTTACAAATGATAAATTTTTAAGTTCTCTAGACTCGAAAACACAGTCTCAGGAATTCTTAAATTTTTAAATTTCGAGAATTTCCACTTCAGGCCAATTTCCAGCTATGGAGATGTTGTCCAAGAGGGACACATAATTATCTCTCCCATGGAAATACAAGCATACAAGTTGGAGTTGCGGCCAAATGAGTAAATATGGAGCAGTGATTTAGGTATTTTTCTCACTAATACTTGATCGGATGGGTTTAGAAGAAGAGAAGAGTGATTTTTGAATCCCACTGTGTCAATCCATAGTGGGATATTGAGGTATATTTTTCGTAACATCAGGCCAAACACTTCCCCCTTGTGCTTTCCAATCTAAGAGTTCAAAATGAAACTCAGGGGGTAGATCATACATATAAACCTTAAGAATCGCTTTATTTTTGGTATTGCATTTCTTTTGGAGTAATTCTGCCTCTTCTTCTTCTACACTATCATTGAGTATTGCGTGGTTTCTAATCCTGGCTTCAGAATTACCATTGTTAACTACAGGCAGGGGATTGCTATTGGCATTGGTATTGGTAAACAAACTACTATCAATGGAAGTGGACCGCAATACAAAGAACCACGACAAAAAAGAGATTGATGCAATTGTGAACAAGGAAAACAGAGACTTATGAGTAATGATCCCAAGAGATGATTTACTCCTCTCACCCAGCACAACACTAATCCAAGAAACCAGCAATGCTTTCTCTATATAGGAGCCAACACCATTAATATTGTTATATAAACTTAAATTGCTAACGCAATCAGCAATGCTGTGCTAAGATATCCAATACCCAGAAACCAGCTCATTGAGAGAATGACAACAAACCCAGATCACAAACCCACCAAATAAAAAATGCTAAACCCTTCAATGATTTGAAAAACCGATATTGGGAAACATGATTAGGTGGAGAGTGATAAATGGGAAACCATTTAATTAGGGTTTTGTTTTGTTGTTTTGTTTGTTTGTTTTATTTTTTTTATATATATTTTTTTTAATAAAGTGATATAGTTGAAGATATGAGTATAATTAATGGGTGTAAATAGTATTTTGTTTATTTTTAATTAAACTATTGTCCTTATTAGTAAATTCTTATTGGGATATTTTTGTAATTAAAATTTTTATTAAAATATGGGTGTACTTATCATATTTATGGGTGTCAATATCGGCTCCCAAAGAATAATTATCTTTAGAACAACAAGAAGTGTCATTAGATTTTTTTTTTTTTTTTTTAATTTGATTTTTTAGAATGGAGCGTCTTTAGAAAAGAAGTGTAAAAAAAATCGGATTGTAAGGAGAAACTCTTTTTTTTAATATTATTATATTAGGATATTATCATACCACTTAATTTTGTCCTTCTGCGAGTCAAACATTAGTCAAATTAAATGATTCTAAGGGTATTTTTGTCTTTAAACAATTATATGCCACGTGTCAACACACAAATATATATATATATATATATATATAAAAATTAAATTTAAATGGGGAGATCCATATTGGATCTCTACCGTCCGTCTTATTCAAATGGATGGTACTCCACCTAATAAAAAAAACCAAAAAAAACAAAACAAAAAATTAAATTAAATAAAGAATTTTTTATTAGGTCCACCTAATCAAAAAAAAAAAAAACAAACAAACAAACTTAAAAACAAACTTCATCTTCTTCATGAAACTAAGAAAACCACTCAAACAAACTCTCTCTCTCTCTCACACACACACATCCCTCCTGAACCAAACCCTAGCTCTTGAATCTCTTTGTGAATCAAAATCACACAGAAAATCCCTCTCAAGCCTCTTTACGAATCAAACAACACCAAAAAATCCCTTTCTCGAATCTGTCTCTCTCCCTTCTTTTCTATCTACAGTGAGGAGAACCGATCTCCTATATTTAGACGAGATCAGCGTTGTTGTTTGCGGTGGTCGTGTGGGTGTTGGCATGGGTTTAATTTATAGTGAGTGGTGGTGGTCATGTGGCTGTTGGTTAATCAGAGTTTGGAGATGGTGAAAGATAAATCTGATGGTGGTTGTAGGTGTTTGGTGAACGAAGAATCTCGTACTGATGGTGGGTGTGTAAGTGTTGGTGAACAAAAATTCTAGGTGTATAAGTGTTGGTGGTGGTGGTGAGTGTGTAAGTAAGGGTCTCCCTAAGATTCAGATTGATCACCAGACAGAGACGCATCTAGTTCTCCATTGATGAGAGGCTAATGGTGGTGTTGATGATGATTAGATGATGGTTTTGATGATGATTGAGATGGGTTTTGGTGT